>JAWWEM010000010.1:18101319-18124471 GCA_035582935.1 Ormyrus thymus | reverse complement strand
TTGATAAAATCTATAAACATTTTACTTTATTTTATAGCCACCTAAAATCAATATAGCCACCCAAAATCAACCTATTCAACTGCTTACAAATCCTTGAATTACCAATTGATGTTGTGGAAAATTTATCTCATTGGCATATTAATTATAAATTCACTAAAAATCAGACTTCCGGCTAACAACTTTAAAGCGACTTAGCGCAATAACTATCAAAATAAATGCCTTATGGAGAATTGAAAAAGTTTAACGGAAATTGCTCGCCGGAAATCGGCAATTGAAGCCATAAAATAACTACGTTTAATAATCGCAGGCGGTAATTTACATTTGACCCGCCGTTTACGGTATCGCAGGGAAATGGCAAAGTGGCAAAAAATTATTTATTACCAACCTTTGAAAAATTCTTCTTACGCACAGGTGGAAAAAATCAGGTTGAACATTATACGCACGATTTACCGAAAATCCGTTAGATCGTTAGGTCTCGGAACGTAACAGGGATTACCTTTAATGCAATCGTCATCCTAATAGAAAAGGATAATGAGGCATGATATTTCCTTTTTTCAAGTCGTTGTTAATAGGTTTTGATACAACCTTTTTGTAATCTGTTTCGCATCGCTTTCGAACTTAATCACTATTGCAAATTTTCCTATAATCTCATAAATAATTATTGAAATAAGCGCTTGTAGAACAAGGAAGCAAAAGGATAAAAAGGTGCGTTATCCAATATCTGAAAATAAATTATCGCAAAATTAGCGTAAAACTTATAAATTACACGTTAATACATTGCATTTTCTTCGCGGTCCTTTATTCCATTTGCACTTACAGTAAATCACAATCCCATTTTATCGCCATTAAAAACAGCTCCTTAATTACACGGCCGAGGCAATAAATACTCTCCAACATTTAATTTCTCGGCCATAAGAACCGCGGCGATCGGAAGTGCCGGCGGTGAAAAAAAAAAGTCGAGCCCTCGTGGCGGCTCTCGACGGACGCGGCGAATCGAAAGTGTAAAGTCCCGAGTTAGGAATGAATTGTGCTTTTCCAGTGAAAGTGGACGTGCACGCCAATAACGGTACGTACAGGCCGATGGGCAACGGAAGCGCGGCCTCGCTCCGCTCCGAGCTGGCCAAGGACAGCGGCAGCGAGCACGCCTACGAGCAGATTTGCATCAGGCAGGAAGAGCAGGGCAGCCCCAAGTACGCCGGATCGCCCAAGAAGCTCGTGGACAATGCCTCCGACGGCAGGTGATTATTATCCGGAGAGGCTGGCCGGGAGAAACGGTAACGCCGCGATTCGAGATTTCGGCTGCTATACTTTCAATGCCGAGCGGAGAGACTTTCCGCTCGAGGGAGCAATGTTTCAGGAGAGCAGCCGGGAACGGTGGAGGGGCGATTTTGGCTTACTAACATATCTAGCTTGTGGAATTCTCTCGAAGCACCCGTAAACGATAGAGATAATAACGATAGATTTTCTGCCGCCAGTCGATCCCGCAAGAATGACCGACGGTACAGCAGGTCCAGCAGCACGAGCGAGTCCTCGAACATGAGCAGCGAGGTCCACTGCTTCTCCTCGACGACGTCGACGCCGTCGCTTTCCCGCAACAGCAGCAACGAGCGAATGAGCAAGAGTCCGAAGGTTCCGGAGAGCTTATTGCTATCAGGTATCGCCGCGGCGGTCGTATTATGATGCTTACTTTCGCTGGGATTAGAATCTGCATTAATTAAGCAAGATCTTACTTCACGTCGTAATAAATCAGGCTCTAATTATGCGCTTGCAAAGAGAAGCTTAATAGCCAAAAAGAAATGGGTAAATGATTTCACTGCGCGTTGACATCTGCGGATCTAAGTGATATCGTTAATATTTCTAGAAATTCGAGAAAATAATTAAGTTTCTCCTTGATAAATATGGATAGTTAGCCGGCGTAATATATCAAATTCGCTTTATAAATATACAGCGGGATCGGACTTTTCCATTTTATTGCCAATACTTAGTCAATCAAGTTTCTAAACTAAGTACACCTTTCGCGACGAATTTACATTCGAGATTCAGCTGCTTTAATCAACAATCCGTTTTTCGACTTAAAGACTGCAACGAAAAGCTGCCGCAGGATGAAACTCGGTCTCGGGCCAAACTTTTAAATCGAATTGCTGTTATTACAAATACCCTCGATGTTGAAGATACCGCTATCGAAACGCCGAGGCGGAGGCCGTCGGGACTGAAGAGATACTTCGTAAAGTAAACTAATTGCTATTTTTATTGGAAAACCCGCGCCGGAAGTGAAAGCTGAACGCGCATTCCGCCCGCCGTTCGATTGTCGCGATGCTTGCGGATGCGCGGAAACCTTTCCTAATAAAGCTTCCACGTAGTACGATAGTTTTGAAATCGAATTTCGCCTGGCATAAATAACGATTCTGTTTACTTTCCCAAAGAAAAAAAAAGAGCCACGACGCCGCGGAATCCCGCGGTTTACGTCCGACGATCCATAAACATTCGTGAAGATTAAATTCACAGGCGGGTCTCTCGGGCCGCGGACTTTCGATTTCACGGGAGACGGGCCCGTCGATCTGTCCCGGCGGAGCATTAAATTTGTCAAATAAATTTTCAGAGAGGAAAAACTCGACGACGAGTTCGACGAGAGCGGAAAGTGAAAAGGAGACGAAGACGGCGATCACTGGACCCAGGCAAGTAGGCCAAATCAATCGAGTGTAAAGAGGAGATCGAGAGTTCGATTATAAGTTTTCGAAGCCGAGCGATTATTCAAATGCATTTTTGCGTAAAACACGGGAATGAGAAAGAGTAAAAAGTTGATGTGGCCGGCGGTTATTGTGGTTGAGCTTTCTGCTATGTACATCCTTTAAACTTTTCTTGCGGAGAGCGCTGTTCTTTCTAATTATCTAATTCGCGTTTAATTGGAGTAATGCACTCGTATATCTGTTTGATGGATTAGCTTTCTTTTATATTTAATCGTGGTCTTAATTGATTCTTTTTATCGGAAGCGTATAAATGCTTTAAAATATTGCATTCCGCAATTTCCAAACTTTAAAATACAAGAAAAGTCTCTTCTTAAACTTAAAAATTCTTTGAAAATACAGTAATCATTTGGAAATAAAATAGAAGTGCTAATTCATATAATAACCGTACATTTTTGTATTGCGCATCGCAAGCCGTATCGTGTTAATTAACTAGCAGTTATTCAACTACAAATCATCATGTGTAATTCATCGCAAAAGCGCTTCTGTCCGTATTTCAAGAAATCCGCAATCTCGGTAGAGCATCTGTATGTAATAAGGTTTATTTTAAATCGAGCACGACGGAAGCCATTTATCGAAATGCCAGGATTTTAATTTTAAATTGAAATAATATTTCAATGGAAAAGAAAACGAGGAAGCCAATTTCTAAGCCGTTTTTCCATTGTGATTCCAGGCGAATAAAACGCCAAATAAACAAAGAATTATTATTTTTTACTTGATTTATTGAAAGTCAAAAGGAAAAATCTGCGTCGCGCGATTAAAGGTACACAAGCAGCTTTTCAATTACAACGAGAAAATCGAGTTTTAATTTTGCAAAATGACGCAACGCCACCCGACGTAAAGTTACGAATTTGCTTTTCTTAACAATTACATAATCTTAACCTACTTTCTAAATATTACGGAAAACTAAAAGAGCGCGTTATTAAAAATTAATTAAAAGAAAAGAAAAGAAAAAAATAAAGATTGTTACTTTCCGTTTGGCAACAGTATATTTAAGCCACCGCCGCCACCGCCGCCGCCCCCTCCGGAAATCGAGGAGGTCGTAATCGTGACTTCCAAACTCACGGAGAGCACCATAAAGGAGGAGAAGACAGGCGGGAGGCATTCGACCACGCAGGAGCAGAAGTGCGAGGCCACCATCACCACCATTTCCGGTAAAAAGAATTTCTCTCACGCGATCGGCGCGCTCTGCGCGTTCGATACACCGGGCCCCATTGTCCGGTCTATTATACTCTCGACGATTCGAACCTCTCGACACCTGGGAGTCCGAATTTGCCTCGCATTGTTGCCCGTGCAAGATGCTCCCTTTGAAAAATTCTAAGGAGGCAGTATTCTTAAAAATAAATAAATAAGTAAACAATTCCTTTCGTTAATTCAGTTATAATTGCCGCGTAAAAGAACTGCAAATCCACAATGGGACTGTTAAAGTATCCGGGCCCAGTTTCTTGAACGAGGAAGTAAAAAAGTCGGAACATATAGGCCATAAATTTGACGTAACGAAAATCAGCGGCTAAGATATAATCCTTGCATTATCAGAGCGCATAGTCGACTGCCTCGCTCGCAGCTCGCGGCGCATCTCGCCTCCCGGCAATTAGCTCGGCTCCGTGAAAGAAACTAAAGAAACTAAAGAAAGGACCCGCGGCGCCCGGCCTTCCACGTTCGCACACACGAGGCCCCGCGTTCTTAATTGGGCCGTCGGCGCGTCTGCCTCGCTCGCGATCGCGTATGCAGCCATTACTAGACCATGGCGCTCAGGCGGGCATATAATACACTTACCTAGATTTCACCCGACTCTGCCCACACGCGCGCGCGCTCCTCCTCCTGCCTGCACGTTAATAAAGCAGCGCCTCTTCTTCCGCACCTGTCGCCGCTGCTGCTGCTGCCGCTGCTGCAACGGAACAGCAGCCAACAAGTCCGAGGACTCGGCTGCGGCGGTGACGTCCTGCGGCGGCGGCGAGTCGGCCGAGGCCCCAGTCGGCAGCAGTCCGTCGCCGGCCGACGAGGAGCAGCACAGCCACCACCGCCAGACGACCACGACGACGACGACGACGACCTCCTGCCAGGTGACCGCTCACCTGGTCAACAGGCACATGGTACTGCCCTTCATCCCGCCCAAGTTCGCCAGCCAGGCCGCCGACTCCGACACCCTGCTCAAGCCCTCCGAGTACCTCCGGAGCATCTGCAAGGCCGGAGCCGCCGGCTCGAGCAACACGCTGTCCAAAGCCAGGTTCGTGGGTGCCTTTGTGGCACGGCCCCGGGGGGTGGGCATCCGGTTCGAGGCCGGCCGAGATTCAGGGTATGCGATCTTTATTATGCGGACCGGTTCTCCCGGCGTTTTGCTCAATTATTGCTCCGCGCTAACTTTTCTTTGATTATCGATCGTCGTTTTCTCATTTTCTTGTTTTTAAAGGACGGTTTTACAGCGCGGAAAAAAGCGTGGAAAGTCGATTTTACGAACTTTATACTGATCGCTAATGCAATCTTGATACTAAAATGGTCTATAACTAGCTGAATGGACGTTTACGCTTATACGCGTTCGGATTGGCATTCATCTTTGACATTGTACGTCGTAAAACGATACCGGAACATTAAGTGTACTTATACTTTCTCAAAACTGCTAACGTCATTAGGAGCGCAGTTATTAAATAAAACTTTAAAACAAATTCTTATTCGTAGATTAATTAAAGTAGGTTGAAAGTAAATTCTACAGAAGTTGCCAAAATTTTCTCTTATTACAAAAGTTGGACCCGATGAAGAAGTAATTCGGAGCTTTCGGGTTATGAATATCTATCGAGAAAACTTGATTTTAAAGGTTTTATTTCTGTTAAGATGTTACTTATAAAGTTCCTTTAGACGTTTGTTCTTTTAAAATCACTTTAACAGGTCCATTAACTGATTGAACTAGACGCTCTCAAACACTTCCCTTAGGCTTCTGGAGGATCGAATTGCGCCAATCAAATAAATTTTCTTCGTTGCAAACGCACCCATAGCTCGCGACAGCTCTCCAATTTTACGAAGCCAGTCCCGTTAGTGGAATAAATTACTTTCAGGAGCACCTCGTCGTGTTATTAAACGTGTTTAATTGCCATTATAGCCAAGTTTATGTGGAGGCTGCGAATTATGCGATCCATCTATTCTCTCGTCTTCCTCCGATTTTCATAGCGATGGGTTCGAAGTAATCTCCACCCTTGTAAGCAATTATTTTTAACATCTTGGCGAAGGTTTGAGGATTAAGAGGCGACTTAACTGTAGCTCTCCCAATGACCCGACACCAGGTCGAACCGTCATCATCTTGCTTTCTCTTCGGAATTTCCTTTTGTTTTTCAACTTCCTCCGGAACTTTTTTCCTTCTCGCTGCAATCGAGCTTCTTTCTCTTCTCCGCGTTGCTCTCGCCCTCCGCTCCTGAAGATTCCGCGGAGTTCCCTCTTCGAAGGCCGAGTCGCGGCTGAAGCGAAGCGGTAAACCATCAGAGGACAATTAGCCAATAAGGAACAGTAAACATCGGGAAATGAATTTAGCTCTACAATTAATTTACAACGGCTGCAGTATCTCTGTTATTTGCATTTTTCCTCTTGGGTTTACTAAGAATAATAATAGATAAAAAGATATCGGTTGATGGCTATTATGACCTTTGATACAAGTTTTATCGGTGTAGAGATAAATGCCCAGGTTGTAAATTAGTGAGTCGAGTTCCACTTCGTAAGAAGAACCTGCCATTAAGCACGAGTGCACCTCGAACAATAGGGGATCAAAAAGCATGGAGTCTCGAGAAAAAAGAATGTAAATATACATTAATTTCAACACTTGGTTACATGAGTCCTATTTATACAGGTGAATCCCACAAAAGAAAGTTTTATCAAGTCGAAAGTTGCAGAAAATAAGTTTTCTAAAAAACAGATATGTATTTAAATTCGAGAACTAAAGGCTTCGTCGGTTATATTTATATCGGTACTTTCACAAAACAAACAAATTTATTAACATTAATATTAATAGTAAAACTATTAAATAATTAAATGTATTTCAAAACTGAAAAGCCAGTTAATTAAGCTACAACGTTTCCGTTCCGATCAATTTATATTACTAATGATTCAAGATACATGTAAGAACAAAGTAAGAACTTGAACGTAAAAGCAAAATATAAAAATGTTGAAAGTCTAATTAAAAAATAAGAGATTCACGATCCGTGAAAATTGTGCAAATACCATTTCTTTGTTAACATTTTTTGAGTCACTGTGTTTCAATTTGCGTCTTGCGTCTTCTTTCTCTGTTTACGAACGTTCCGGTCTGATCGTATCCGGTTCGAAAATGAGCGCTTTTGTTCGTGAAATACTCGTGAATTACCGGCGCGCGCACATCGGACGCTCGGCGCTTTTGGTCGGTAAAAGTCGACCGCCGAACTCGGCGCTACATTTGCATACGGTTCTCGCTTAATTTCGACGATTTCATTAAATGTTGAAGCAGGTAAGGGAGCAGCGTCAAACATTCACGAGTAAGGCTCGTTGAGCTGCAGTTTTTAGAGTTTTGTGTGTATCGGTCCGTAAAATCAAGAGCAAGGCATTTTCTAATTTATTCGTGTTAAAATTTACATACACGTTGTTAAATACCTGCAGATGTGTTTTTCGTGTAAATCCTGATGCTTTTTACGTACATTATTATTACGGGCAAAATGTCAAATGAGATTATTTGAATGTAAGTATGCTACTTGCAAGTGCCAGTTGTTGAAAGTATTTGCATAATTTTCTGAAAAGTCCTTTTGTGAAATGATTCTATTTGAGTTTTTGCATTTGCAATAAAAGTTTGAAACGAACAATCAATGCTAATACAAGTGCTAATTTTTTTAATTCTTTATAACATTGTAATCAAAATATTGAATATATTAACATTTTTTTGTGACGATTTGCAATTCAAGATGGACTGTAAGGTATGGTATAGTTTTTTCAGATTTTAATGTGCTATTTTACTTTTATTTAATTAAGTATAATGCAAAACAAGGCATAATTTATTTTCCGACTTTGTTTATTTTCATTTTTACACGTAGTATAAAAAGAACAATACACACTTTTCATCCGAAGTATCGTTTAAAAAACAAAACCATTTAAAAAGAATGATAAGCGTCAGCATAAGCAATTGATTTGTTCGCATGCTCAAGTGGCCGTTTTCTTGCACTAAAACTTTCCTAAACATCTTTACCCTACAATTGAACGAACAATCGGTTAAATTTCGTTAAAATGAAGCCTCTCCGTGCGCCATTTTTCACCCACTCTCCATTTTCTCTCGCCTAAGCCCTCTGCTCCCACCACCAGATCAGTCGACAACTTGGACATCCAAGGCCGGGGCGCCGAGGAGGAGTCGTCGCGAAAGAGCGAGGCGGAAGAGGAGCAGGAACGGTGCGCGGGACCGCCGCCGCCGCCGCTGCCACCGCCGCTGATTAGCTCCGGCCTCCTAACCGGTAATTCGGCCCCGACGACGCCCACGGCGCCGCTGCCGACGGAGAACGGCACCGAGCACTCGACCAAGCCGATCCAGCAGCCGAAGCAGCCGCTCGCCACCATCAGCATACAGGACCTCACGAGCGTCCAGCTGAGACGCACCAACCTCAAGATGCACGCGACCAAGACCTTCTCGGCGCCGCCCAATCGCAGCGTCTCTATGACCAATGGTTAGACTTTAATGGGATATACGTGCTTGGGAATTGCCTGTCGATGGCTGCTTTCATTAATTCCGATTCGCGCCTTTCTCTCCCGCAGTGTCCGAAGCATTTTTCGTCCAGAAGACAGACTTAATTGCCGAGTTGAAGAAGACCAAAGACATTCCCGGCATTAAGAAACTGAAGGTGCAGCGCGCCCAGGTCGAGAAGTCGCAGGAGCAAAACCTCATCTCGGAAATCAGCAAAGCCTTCAGCATCTCCAACTTCGTCGATCAGGTTAGCGCGAGCACAATGCAAGTACAACGCGCGCTCTGGTAAAATATTCGCCAACCTCACGTCGAATTTCAGATCCCCGAAAAGGACAGCTCCGGAAACGTCATCCCCATCTGGAAGAGGCAGATGCTGGCGAGAAAGGCCGCGGAGCGCGCGAAAAAAGAGCTGGAGGAGCAAATCGCCCGGGAGCACGAAGAGAAAAGGCAGAAGGCAATACCGCCCTGGAAGAGGCAGCTGCTCGCGAAAAAGGACAGCGAAGTGAAAGTCGTCGGGTTCGTTGAAACTCCCTTCCGCGCGACAATTCGCCCGAGAAGCGGCAGCTCTAAAGGCATTAAATTTTCCAGGTCGCCCTCCGTCGTCGCGGCCTCGCCGACGCCGAAAATCGAAGTGCCGATCACCCCGAAGAAGGAGCCGAGCCTCGACGTCTCCCTGCCCGCGGCTCCGGCGCCTCCGCCGCCATCGAAACCCGCCGAGGACTCCAAGCCCTCGGCGGCCTCCTCCAATCACGACTCCGACGAGGAGTCCCAAAGCGTGCACATCATCCCCTGGAGGGCGCAGCTCCGCAAGACCAACAGCAAGCTCAACATCCTCGACTGAGCCCGCCGCTCGACCGACGCTCCCCGTCCCTCGTCGGGATATTTTTTGTATAAACATATGGAGTGTACCTTTATTTCCTTAGGATAAGTCAGAGTATTTTTATTATCGACCCTGAGAGCTGGCGCAAGCCGACCTTGCGATATTTATTTGCGCGATTACACGACGTTTGGTGTAAAGTGAAGCGAGTGCGGAGGCAGTTCTGAGAGATTGATTATCATTGAGACGTGGCCGGCTAAATGCTACTGTAATCATCGTTATGTAATGTTAAGATTATTGAAAATCGATTATTTCCTTTATGTGTAAATAAAGTTTATTTCGTTTATTATTTTCACTGCCTCGCTGTCATTCACCCCCGTAAAAATGAATTCTGAAACGAGGATCAGACGGTCGTGCATTTTGGGAAGCGGGATTGGCTGATGCAGATGAGCGTGTAAATAACTGAGTCCAAGACGTGTTACGGTAACATTATTCTATTGTACTTAAAGTGAAGTGGATTATAAATTATGATGATGAGTCTCGAATACTAGGACTAGGACAAATGGTTCTCGCTGCTTTGTTTTTCCTTTATTTATGCTCTTCGCTTTATTTTCATTTTCGTTTGGCGACAAAATTAAGAAACGGCGTACATGACAGTGTCCGCGAACCAGCGAGGCGTCGCTCCCGCTCAAGAAACTCTCGATGTCGCGCGTAGTAAAATAAAAGAAACAGCGTGCGCCTCGGTGCTTCGCATCTTGCTACGTATCATGGAATGACCACAGAATGTCAGCACTGATTTTGTCCATTCTTACTGTCGTTCTATTACTATTTAATAATAGCCGCTTTGGCGGTCGCATTTCGTTCGTGTCCATCATGTATATATTTATATAAACTGTCGATGCACATGGTAAGATTTGCTGTCGAGTCTATTTTGCTGCTTTTGATGGTTTTCAGTGATATTCGCAACGTCGCCGCGCTCCCGTTTGCTTCAAAGTAAAAGGACGCGCGTCGATGACACATACATTTATAATGCGAATGAACGAAGTAGAGAAAAACAATGTATAAAAGCTTCTTACGCACAGGGAGAAGAGAACGAAAGGTTTGCTCGCGGATCGGAGGAGAGCTTCTCTCCGGGTGGAAAGGCAGCTCGAGTCTCCGATCCGAAGCGCTCGATATATATATATATATAAGGCCGAAGCTGCCAGCAACTTCACTCGTAGCCCGTCGACGGCTAATTTACTGTCTTTACTTCATCTTCGGAGAGCAAGAAATTCGCGCGGCAATCTTTTACGTCTGCCTTCAAGTGGAAATTGCACAGTGGTACTTGTTTATTAGATTCAGTTGTCGGTGGTTGTGTACAATCGTTATTGTGCAAAAAGGGGCTGGTAAAACTGAGAAGAATATAGAGATTATCACGGACTATGAAGTCTACCTAGTAATGCAGCAAAAATTGTATATATTTTTGTATATACAGCACAGCCAGCGACGACATTTCTTTACATTGCTCCTTTCCCTTGTTATTGAAATAATTAATTGTTCAATTAACACAATGTTGTGATTTTTATTTTTATTTATTATTACATCGCATCGACGTTAAACATTTTATCGGTAAAAAATACAGTTCAGTATTGCAAAGAAAATAGCTGCTTACATCGATCGCTGAGATTATAAAACATTGTTGTAGAAAAGGTCTTGAAAATACGTAATTAGATATTTGTATATCGATTCTCTATTGGTTTATTGATAATTTATATGTAAGAAAAAGTATATGTGTACTCGTTTGCTTGTATCACCTAAATTTAAAAAAGTTCAATTGTTTGAAAAATTGAACACAAAAATGTATTTTAATATACATTTTTGAATAGTCTCAGCCTTTTTGATCATAGATATTTTTTACACATTATTACGGTTTTTTTTTTAAAAAGACAATCGTGTAAATGACGTTATATAAAAACATTTTTGGAATTGGATTAACAAGCAAGTATCAAGTCAGGTAAAAAATTTGATATTTTTACAAATAGGTTAGACATCGGTTGAAAATCAAACCATACTGTGCGCAATAGTCGATTCGTTTTTATATAAAAAACGGTCTCTCACACGTCGAATATCGAATGTCAAACATCATTTAATTAGATACTAATTTATAGATTTTCTCTATAACAAATTTTTCCTAATGAACACCTCCTGCTGCTCGCTCGTGGGTGCGAGGCGCCTCGACTCACTTCGTTCCATCAGAACTAACGCAGAACTACGCACACTGCTTGGTAACTGCTTTGACTCGGCACGATTTTCTTACTAAACCCTTTCCATCGACGCTTCGCGTTTTATAAATTCAACAGGATAAATAAATAAATTATACTTACACCCGCGACGTAACGCACTTTTCGCTGCTCTTGCTTCTCGAAATTTCGAAGGGAGTCTTTTAAAATTTCAAGTCGTCGTTCTTAATCTTTTCAAAGAAGGAAACTTGAGTGTTATAATTTATTGCGAATACTCGTCGCCTTTTTATTCAGAAAAGTTTATAACAAATTTTCTTTATACTCTAAAACAATAGTTTCTTAATATAAATTAGTGCATAATTTAACAAGAAAAATTTCAATACAAAAGAGCATCCCTCTCGGACACGGAGACGCAGAAACGAAGCCGTGAGCGTACTTTGCCAGAAAAGGCGCACGTGCGGGAGGCGCCGATAAGATATACAACGACGGTAACAAAATTAACGCCTTTCCCCTTCTTTCAGACGGAAATCAGACGCGCAGGAATCGACGGAAGCTGCCGCTGCTGCTGCTGCTGCGGGCACGAAAATCGAGCTCTTCCATCTTCGTGTACGCGATATTGTTCTTCGTTGCGATGAGAATCGACGCTTTGCAACTTTTTCCGGTCGCGTCCGCGAGCTTTCTTCAAAATCGCGTACTTCGGAAAAAGCTGCAGGACGTCCTCTTTTCTTTCGTTCATAAATTACAAATATCTTTCTTTATTTGTAATCGCACCTGCTCGAGAGCTAAATAAGAATGACAAAGAGAAAAATGGCGTGCGCAAATTATCGCAGTAATAAAGATAATATGGTGATAAAAATTAACCGTAAGGTAGTAAGAGTAGTAAGTTGATAATAAAAATAATAATCGTTGATTATTACACGTGACAAAAGTAATAATAAAGTTGAGATATATATATATATGTATATATATATATATATATAATAAAGTAGTGCGATAGCATTACGAATAATAAAATGTTTATACGCTTATTGAAAAAAAAGGTTCACATAATAAATGACGATAACAATGAAATATCGATGATGGTGATAATAATAAAACCGAGGTGAAATAAAAGTGATCTACAAACGATAGTAGCTCGTCGCTTTCTGCTCGTCCGAAATCTTTCGACTCGAGCTGAATCTGAACAAAGTCTGTCGGGCTCTCGTCGATTCCACGGCAAACAGGGTAATACTATACTTTATTGATAATATTATAATAAAAGATAGTAATAGCAAAACATTGTTCTATTCGAAAATCGACGGTGACAATGGCGGTAGTACAATAGTGTACGGATGACAATAATAACCGTAGAAATAGTGATAATAATAAAAATAATAATAAATTCACAATGGATATTTGTTCTTTGTTAGTTGTTTAAATGCATGTTGCAGATTGATTATTTACAAGTTGGTATGCGCAATGGTACAACGTCCGCCTGCAATTAGAGGAAAAAATGAAGGGAACATTAATACTAAGGATGACGTTCCTCAATGATAATATACATTACGCACATTGCGTTGCACGCCGTGCACTTGCTTGCGAGTGTTAAGGGAGCTCGAGCGGAAACGAACAATTCAACGTTGACAGGGAAAATCGCGCGCTTTCAAGAACTGATTGAAACGAACGACCATACTTATTGCGGTGACAATATTTTTTTTTTAAAACAACGAGCTCTCGCATAATTATTAAGTTATCACCCAGAAACTATAGTTTTCTCGAAGAGGCGCTGCACTAACGTGTAGTTTGATAAATTGACACCTAATTTAATATTCGATTTA
This sequence comes from Ormyrus thymus, assembly GCA_035582935.1. NCBI lineage: Eukaryota > Metazoa > Arthropoda > Insecta > Hymenoptera > Ormyridae > Ormyrus > Ormyrus thymus. The sequence continues at coordinate 18,111,197 of JAWWEM010000010.1, read as the reverse complement.
CAAATTTTTGCATATCAACATGAAACTGCTTCAGCTACTCTCGCAGCGATTGGAAATAAAATGAAAAGAAGGCAAAGCAAAAGAAAACGAGTGAAACGCAGAGTGGTGCGCGCTGTTCCTCCGGTGTATGATATAACGTCCATTGTACAAGTATGTTGCGAATGTTTACACGTGTTTAATATTATTTACGAATGTCGTCACTATAAATGTGTGCATCGTTACGTCAGCGTGTGTCGAGGAGTCCTCCGGAATATCGCTTATATTTTTTTTTTATATCAATCTCCGTCGAAGCTGGCAGTATAGATAGTAATAATATCTTTGTATCATTATTCTTTTTTCTCGCTCGCGTCTAGAACACTTTAAAGGCTTGCTTACAACAAATCCTTTTTTGGGTTGAGGCGGGGGGGAACACATTATCTTTTGGCATCCAGGCAAAACCCCGCTCGCGCAGTCTTCCCTACATACGTATATTTTCATCGCGCTTTTATATTAATTATATGTATACGCTTCGGATTAAAGTTTCGCGACGAGAAAGGCGTGGCTTAGTCTTACAAGTCGGAACTTTTTGGAATTGTAATGAAACTTCAGTCAGTCGATCTCGGCTCAAGCAGAAGTTGACCATAATTTTGAACTGGCCGTCGTGTAATTTTAAAATTTAAATATTTCATTAAAATTCCAAAGAGCTCTCTATTCCTTCGCAAAGATTGTGTAAGCTGGAAGAATGGAGTAAAGTCTCCGAAATAAGCAGCAAGCTGTCGTTTTTAATTATTCTAAAAATGTTAGTATAAAAACAGTTTTATTAAATAAATACGATTAAAATGAAATAAATCTTTATAAAGTTAAATAAAAATACAATCTAATAATTGTGTTAGTAAATTACAAAAGTGCAATAAGTCTAATTTTCTGAAAAAGAAAAAATTTGTTTAATTTGGGGATGGAAACGTTTGAAAACTTTTGGCTGAAGTATAAGATAGTATTTTTTTATTCGAATGGTTTTATACAAGGCAGTTACGGAAAAAGTTTTTTATACAAAGAAAATCGAGCGTTACTCCATCTAAGGGAGTTTCCTTATACAAACGACATACAAAAAAGAGAAAGAAATCCTTTATACAAATCACTGTTCTTAGAATCGAAAAGTCAGGAAGATTAAAGATATATATATATAAATACATTCGACGCATAAATTATACACGAAGAAGAAAAATAAGAAGACAAGAGTGCAGATGCAAAGCGCGTTTATATATATGTATATACATACATACGTATGTAAGTACGTATATGTATAGACACGTATATAAAAAGAATAAAGTTGAGCTTTATATAGGCGGTTCGAGAAAGAAATAATAAATAGCTCCATGACGCCCATAAGTGTATATGTTTATGCATATGTGTATATACGTGTATAATGTATACGTTTAACCCTGGAGAAAATACTGCTCTTCTTCCCTCTCTTTCTCTCAACTCACAAAAAGCCCAATTTCGCAACGAAACAGGAAAAAGAGTTCATTCATTTCAAATCACAGAGTTTTTCCGTACAACTTTGCCGTATATTTGATATACGTCTCGAAGCGTTTCGCAAGTATAATTTTTTCAGCAAGTGTTTCCTCCAGGACGCGTTGACGAAAGAACAAAAAGAACAAAAAAACGAAGGAATTCGACTCTCGCCGTGCTCCCTTTCGCGTCTCGCGAAGGACCGCGACGCCAAGCGCCGAAAGTGAACCCCCGAAGACGCGATCGAGGCAGTCCATCATTTTTAATCGGTTTCTCGTCGCGCCATGCGATATGTACATATTTTATTTTTTCAATATATTCCCGCTTTCAACTTTTTTTTCTTTAATTTTCACTAACTACTTAATCCCTCGCTTGCTCGCTCTTTCATCGGCCTGTGCTTTTTACTATATAACTCGCCTTTTCAACCCATCGCTGATCTCTCGCTTACTCTTTTTATACTCATTCATCGCTACCGCGTTATACGCAGGGAGAATATTTTTCGCTTAAAATTTATAGCAACAGTATTACCTAGACAGTATTTTCCTAAGATCTTTTCTATTATACGAGAAGAAATGGTTTTTCAATTTCTGTTACATCAAGCAATTTTAGTAATATTTTTTTGGTATTACAATAAGTTTTTCAAATGTTCTCCTCGCGTACGTCCCACACTTTCTCACATTCTTTCTCGACCTTGCTTTCTTCTCCTCTCTTCTTAATTCGGATTGGCACAATCAACAAGAATTTTTCTTAAAGGTACAGTTTTTTAATTCTGTATACAGCTGCTTATCATCACTCTTCTAAACAGGAAGCATGCAATTTCTCTCTCCCGTCTACGTTTGACAGCTTTTGGGCGAGACTATATTTTAACTGAGATTTTTTTCCTTTTCTAATTATCATGTAAGTCTATATTTTTTCGTTCCATCACTTGCGCGAATTTTTATCGATCCTCTCGTTGCGACATTTATATGCAGACTTGTAACATTTGAGAAAACGCAAAAGTTATTTTCAAGAATCGAATGTCGTGCACGCGTGATGATTACGCAGAAGCATATTTTCGTAATTGTAATTACTTTTTCAATTTGTGGTTCTCTGGCTCTTGAATTTTATGGTCCTCTAAGTAGTTGGAATTTCTTTGATAAATTCATTGACAGATCTTAGAAAAATAATGAAAAATAATTAATTTAAAAATTTTCAATTTATAATTGAAATTTTATTTCCAAATTTTCGGTTACAAGGTTACGAGAAACAATTTCTAACATCACAATTTGAAGCTCGAATAAAATCACAATATTACAGAGTATTGTAGACTTTCTGTCAAATCTAACAATGAAATTCCTACAAGTAGCATTGTGATCATTTTCCGAAAAAAATGTATCAGTGGGTCAGTGTATGCACGTGTATCTTTCTATATCAAACTTCCTTTCCAATGAGTCCGGCTTATAATCGATTAAGCCCCTTATCAATGTTTCAACGTCGATAAAGGGCCCATCGGACCTATTAAATCGATGAATGCGATGAAGATGTATTTATGTATTTATGTGTGTATGGTAGCCCTGACACGATGGACCATCGAAATCGAAAATTCTACAATAGTAAGTCTCTCTCGTAGTGTAAAAGTTTGGCTGCAAAAGTCTGTAAAAACGTACAAACGCGCAAGACGCAAATATCAAAACTTCACTTTTTAATAGGAGAAAAACCGCTTTTATGTCGCGTGGCAGTCCATTTTTTCAAACCCTTTCGTCTCGTCGTCCGCGCTGCAACAACATATCAATGCTGACGGATTGACACGTTTTGATCGGGCCGAGAGATCAGATCTGTCTATATCTTTTTGTCTTTTTTTAACTCTTTTACTGTTTTTTTTTTTTTTTATTTTTTTTATTTTTATTTATTACTGTTTACTTTTAATGTACGGTGTACAAAGTCAAAGACGTCGCGTAAAGGATGAATCGGTATGTGTTAATATATATGTATATCCTGACGCTCATTCCTTCCTGTTGTTGGTTTTTATCTTCTTTTTGTCTGTTACATTACTTTATTCTTACTTTATTTTAAATGTACGCAGTTGTATATTGTATGAATAATGGTTACTTTACTCGTATAAGAAATTAGAAAAGGTTGCGCTAAGTTTTGTCGAAGTAGAACCCACGCGTGTTTCTTTCTTCTATGGGTAAAGAATTAAAAAAATTGACATCCATTATTTTCTTCGTACATAGTAAAAAAGCTTTAGGAGCACACATTGTACTAGCTTCGTCGAACGAATGCCGATCGCTCACATGTTCATATTTATCGTGTATACGGTGTTCCTTTTCTTCTTTTTGCGTTTTGCAATGCTCTGTGTCATTTGTCTGCTTCTGAATATTCTTATATTATTTTCCTCGTTGACCGTTTGTCATTTTAATTTTTAAAAGAAATGCATTCCCTTCTCTTTTCCTTGTCCTACGCTTTGCTCCCTCTTGTTTCCCTTTAATTTCATGCACTCTCTAACCTTTCACACTTAGTTTCGAACGCAACATATGTTATTATTTATTATTATTTTTTTTAAAACTTTCGCACTATCCTTATTCAACTTCGCTTTTTCTAAATATTTAAGTAAAAAAAGTGATAAAAATCAATAGTATTTACGACCTTAACACAGCCAAATCTTTGTTTAAAAACATTTGTTTACTCGCGATGGTCGCCTTTTCCTTCGTGATGGATTTTTCCTTAAACGTTAAACGTTAGCATTATTTTTACTCTGTCTCCAGTTTTCCTTTTCTGCTTTTCTATTTACGTAACCAGAGAAGCTCTATCAGCATTTGAGACTTCCCTCCCCTATTCTCATTACTTCGCACTTCAATGAACACTTGGTGGATCTATCAATTACAGATAACGTTAAACCAGCTACAAATTCGCATCTCGCGATTATCTTTTAACTTTTCAAAATTATTTAGCCTAAATTTTTGCTTAATATCTTAAGCAGTTCAACAAATTTTTTTTAATAACGAGATTAAACAATATTATTTAAATACTTTTGCTTTTTCATTTTTTTCCAATACTTTATAATAAACTACTTTTTTTTATTAATTAGTTGTCTCAAAGTACGAGAAACTACATCGAAAAAATTAATGATAAAGCAAAAACAACAATTTGATAAGTCGAAGAATAATTGCAAGAAGAAGTTTGCAGCTCGTCTGCCACGAACGTCCATACGGGCGATATAATCGGTCTCGCTTTCCATCTTGAAATACAGCATTAATCAACTGCGATTGATACAACTCTTGTTAAATAATTGCAATAGTACAACTATCTATCTTATGTAACAAACATCGAATCTTTTTTCACTCCTTGACTCCGCCGTGACTCGGAAGAGAAAAGGACTCAGAAAGAAATCGTATGTGATTGTCGGTAATCATTTAAAATATAACACATATTTATAAATAACGAACATTTTATAATTAATATAAAACATACGTTATTAAGACTTACTATAAAAATTAACCAAATTTCAAACTTAATTATACTTAGAAAATATTTAATAAACTGAAATTTTCTAATAAAAAAAGATTACTTTTAAAAATTTATTTAGAATAAGAAATACTTTAAACATGACAATACAGAGCATACAATTTTCTTTCCAAGGAGTGTTAACAAACGCGCCTACGACACATGCCTTCTTTTCGTCTTTGCTAATTATCTATTTCTTCCGCACTTTCTTGTCCCTCGTTCACCGCTTACACGTTTATCATTTACCTTTTTAATCTTTTTTAATTATTATTCTTTTTGCTAATCGGTCAACATTCGTCGTCGTTATACGTCTGAGCGACAAAAAACACACGCCTTTCGTACGGCTTGTAACACGCATATAAAGGTATATTTGATAATGAATAGTCTAGTAATGTACAAAGTGGTGTATATGTGTAGTCGCGAGAAAAATGGGCGCGCTCTCAGACTTCCTTATTCGTTTTCGTATCCCGATCCTTCGTTTCGAAGGCGCCAGCCTACGACAAAATTCTTTTGGCAGTATTTTTATTTCGTCGCCTCTTGGAGTGAGTCAACAATCAACATTCGAATATTGTCGCAGATACTTCAGTGTCATACCGAGGGAGTACTCGTTATTTCCTCCGCCTGTACATGACAAGTGGTTCTCGCGCTTCTTCGTTACACGTACACATCTTAACGTAATTTTTCTAATGTATAAATGGCAGTATTAGCGTTCTTTCTAACTTTTTATCTCTCGTTTCTCCGCCGCCACTTCATTTCCTTCTTCGTCCTTCCGCGCGCGCGAAACGGTTGTGTATGCATGTATATTTTTCATATGTATAATATATATGTATGTACGTTCGAGTGACAATTACAGTCGCGATTCATTTAACATGTAAAATTACTAAAAAAAAATGAACATGTGACGCTTTTTGTTGTCCTTACTGTTTTTTTCTTAAATCTTTGCCTAGCCTAGAGTTTTGGGTTACATTGAAAAAATCCTCAGTCGATTTGATCCGGCAGTTAGTAGTCGAGTGCAGATTTTGAATCGTGTTCCTCACGTACCCTTCTTGCCGCATTGGAAAAACAAAAAGTATGAACATTATATAAAAGAAAATCGTTTATCACTTATATCACTATCGGATTTCTGATTCGAGGCGTTTCACTCTTCGACGTGTTAACCACGTTTTTTTATCTGTGCACGCAGAATCGCCCTTTATCGACCATTTTTTATATTTTTTAACATTTTTTATCATAACATCTTTCACGTTTAGAAGCTTCGGCGATTTTTAATCGTTTGTGAAAACTTCCGTATTAGTCTTATTTTTGTTTCATTTTTTTTTTGTTTTAACGTGCTTCGACGCACTTTAAAGATCCCGTGCTCAAAAAACAAAAAATCGATGGAAGTGACGCACCTCAAATTTAAAATGCAACAGTTCACTCACGCTCTCAACCTGTTTTCCTTATCTATAACTCTCATACTCGTAATCATTCACTCTCGCGTATAATCAGTCACTCTCTCGGCCGCTCACTCGCTCTGTCGTGTTTTTTCTTATTATTCCTCGTTCTCGTAAAAAAATTTTACAATATATAGTCTTCTCCGCCAAGTCTCTTAGTCTCATTAACACTGTATTGCTATACAAAATCCGCGATAGTTCGCTGTTGTAACTAAGCGGTCGCGCGAGTCGCCAACTCTCCTCTCATACACTGTGTGCGTAAATCGTCTCTTTCACGAATGACAACGTCTCTCAAGGAACGCTTCTCTGCAGGACTGATGATGCAGGTAGGCGACTCGCGCACTCTACTCTGTCATTATATCGCGAGTACGCTTGCTTTACTAATAACAATAAAATTAATAATAATATTAAAGTCGTAAAATAATAATTGTAATAATAATAATAGCAATAATCGGTAATAGTAATAATAATAATTAACAATTAAAGGTAGCAAATAGAAAATAAAGATCCGTGGACAAAGTAGTCGTATGTGTGTGTTGTGTTTTTCTTTCACTTTGTGTATAGAATTGCATACTACGTGGTCGTGGTGATTCTTCCTCCCCATCATCTTGATCACTCTCTCGCTATCACACTCTCTCACTCTCGCTCAAAAAATCTTTCGTAATGGTGAAGTCGTCGCGGTGCGGCTCGTCGGGGGCGGCGCAGCTCACTTGGGTACGCGGTAGTAGCGCAGCACAAGATAGCCCATCGTCCGGAACACGACGAGGAAGGCGAGGAGCACGGCCGTGTTCGCCCAGAGCGGCAGCCCGTAGCCCTTGGCGCCGCCTTGACTTTCCAGGATCGCCGTCACCGGTATCGTCGTGCTGTTCTTGCACTCGGGAAACTTACTCGGCTGCGCGCATCTGCGACAGAAAACGCCAGTTATTGACACATTTTCTTTCGAGCCTTTTACGCTTCTCTCGGGGATGCTTACGTTATGGGTTCGCCGACGCCGAACTCCAAGATTTGCATGTTCTGGTAAGCGTAGTGGACCATACTGGCGTAACGGGCCCAGGCGAGCCAGGGTGGCACCGCAGTTGCCAGGTAACCTCCCAGCAGTTGCGTCGCCAGCGTATACAACGCTGACGCGGTGATGCTCACTTGTAGATCCAGGCAGCAGGCGCCCACGAAAAAGCCGACACTCTGCAGAGATCGCATAAAATTCTTAATAAAACGTTCGTCAAGGGGAGACTTTCGCGATGAATTTATCATATTTATATGAACTTAATAATAAAGTAAGCAAGGTATAATTCCGTCGATATTTTTATTTCAGCCAGGTCGTTTCATATATTTAGCACCGAAGGTATAATTTAGAAATTACGACGCAGGAAAAAGGAATAAATAAATGAGTCTTGACATACCTGCGCCACTATTGTGTTGAGCAACAGGAACGCCAGCAACGTGACAAAAACGGCCAGACTGTGAAAACCGAGCATAGGATAACTGATTATGTGGTAGACCGCAGGAAGGGTGATCGTCAACGGCAGCTCGCCGACCATCTTTGCGAGGTAGTAGGCCGAAAGACGATACGAGCCCGACAACCGTTCCTTATTGATGACCTCCCGTTCCGGGGGAACTGCAATTACGAGCACAAAAAAAAAATTAGAAATTTTGCTGCTGCTACCGCTGCTGCTGCACCGGCCACCCGGCGATCGTTACAGTTTCGTGCTTTATCTTCTTTTTTCTTTTTTGCTTTTTTGAAAGTTTCAGCTAGACCTTTTTTACTCTTTACGGCGCTTTGTATATAATACGGCTTTGTAACTACCACTTACGAGCTCTACTTTTCTTGTACTTATTGAAGGTCGGCATTAGCATTATCATCTTTTATGATGAGCAGCAGTAAAAAAGCTTAAAGCGCATGCTTTACATACTTTTAAAATTAATTAAAGAAACCAGCACTTGAGAAAAAAAAGAAAAGGTCTCTATTGCTTACAGCTCGAGAGGGCGCCGAAGTGTGCGAAGAGCATCCAGTACGTCGTGCTGAAAAACATCCAGCCCTGTATGTCGTGGAGAGCTGCCTCCGTTCTCGGCAATCTGAACCACAGTAAACCGGCTAATAGACCGAGCGCTATGGTCTGCAGCCAATTAAGACGCGAGAGCATTCGGGGTCTCGCCTCCTGGAAATTTCTCTCTGATAATACCTGCAAAAGAACGAGTGCGTTTATGATCGAGCTCTGGATTGCGCAAAGCATATAGAGAGGCAGCCTGTTTAAGTGGCTGCGCAGCTGCGGCTAATCGAACGGGCAAAACACAAGGTAGAGAGAGAGAGAGAGAGAGACTAATCGCCGTAATTTCGTTCGATCAAAGGGGACTCACTTTGAATTGGGACCAGAAGCTCGTGGGCCACTGCCAGCTGTAATCGTCGTCGGCGGAGCTGGCATTGCTGCTGGCGTGGCTCTGCGTGTCCAGCCAGAGCGTGCGTCCCTCGTCTTCCTTGGCTGCTCCCAGACGGCCAGGTGGTCGCGAGACGGGGCGGGAAATAAACAAATGCATTATTAAATATTGCTACCTAACTGCGAATTTGCATCGAATTAGGCGGACTAGATACCGAAGCAGCGACGGTCGGGGGGAATGGATATTGTGTCTTTGGGTCAAGGTAGCGATGTGCGTGGAACGTTTCGGCCTGTTATTTGGGGAGTGGGACTGGTTTTAGGCGTGTTTTACGGCGAGGACCGGATATTGCCGTTGTACTTTGTTTTTCATGTTTGCTTGATAGGTTGGACAGGTGATGGTTAAGCTTAATAACACAGTTTTTTCGAAAATTAGGGAAAGGGCACTTTTATTGAAAGTACAAAGCATATTATGGAAAGTTACAATACTTCCAAAACAGTTTGAATTGTAGTCAATTTCACATTATAATGGCACGCTTTATTTTCCTGATATGCAATTATCACTCTAGTCGTCAACCGAAAAAAAAATATATTGGAATCTTCTTCTAGAATCCGACGAACAACGTCATAGTAATTGTTTTGAACATAAACAATAAAAATAATACCAGCGTCAAAAATAATATTTGTTTTAACACAAAGAAAGTTTCCATTATGCATGTACCATCGTTCCCTAAAAAAACACGTCTATTGAAACTGTCGCCCGCGTCCCATCAAAAGCAACCTTCGAACATTGCAAAAAAAAAAAAAATCTCGACTCAGCGCCATCCTTCTAAAAAAAGCTCTCTCGCGATATTTTCTCCGGAGCCGTCAAACTCCTGTCTCAACGTCCGAGTCCATGGAGGCTGTCAGTTTCCGCAGTCGAAATCGCCCGAAAAGCTGCGTGTATATTCAGCGTATATCTACAGCCGGCTTGAAAAGCTCGCCGCGCGGGGAGGCGAGAGGGAAAAAGCAAGAGAGGGAGATAGGAGGTAGAATATCTAGCCTCGACCGGCCGGCTTGCGCTGCACGCCGGGAGGAGAGACAGGGAGAGAGAGAGAGAGAG
>JAWWEM010000010.1:18065602-18089951 GCA_035582935.1 Ormyrus thymus | reverse complement strand
CCCCCCCCCCCCCCCCCACAGGAAAGAAACATGTGCCCTCGCTCCAAACTTTTTTGAATGAATAATGAAGATCGTTAATTGATTTCTCCAAGCTCGGGCTCAGCAGTTTGAGTTATATAGGGCCTCCCTTTCATTCCCCTATTTTCCTTATTCTTTTAACGTTTTTCAAATAAATCACCCGGCGGATTAATGGCTGATTGGTTTTCTTCTTTGGATGAAAAACGGGGCTAATTAAAGTTGGGGGAAAAATCGGATTCGCTACAAAAAATTGAATTTCACAATGAAAGTCGTGATTGTTTATGTGTGCGTGCTCGAGAGTGGTTATTTATGGACATTGTGAAAGTAGCCTATCTGAACGTTACTTGCAAATATTAAGAAGCAATTAATTTGCGTCCTACTGTGATATGCGAGTATTAATAATTGCATGTTATACTGCTTTTTGAATTGATATTTTATGCGGAGAAAATTCAGTATTCAGAGTTTTAATTTCGCAGTAAAGATTCAACATTTTCGAGACGCAACTTTGAAACTTGAGAAAGTTTATTTCCAAACTGTTCGTACATTGGCTAAAATCTTTCAATAAATTTTCTGACATGGCGTAATCGTAGAAACTATAAATGTAAATGAAAGTTGTTAAAACGATTTTTCGTATTCATAAAATTGAACTTCTCATTCGCTCAGATCATACTATGTAATGAAAGTTAAATCGTGAGATTGAGAGAGTAAATGTCTGCGTATAAGTAAGACTCTGCGTAATAAATTAATAAGAGACAAATATAATCTGAATCGACGCAACAAGATAAAAGACAATTTTGATAGGTGCCGAGCGAAATAAGTCGGTGACGTTCAACAACTCGATAAGAGAAGAAAGAAAAAGCGAGAAAAAAGAGCCGAGGCAAATGTAAATGGACTCTCGAAAGTCAATGTTTGAAAATTAAATTTCTGTTTGACATTCGCCAACTTAAATTTACAGAAACCTATCTTCATTTATTATTTAGCTCGAAGCAAAAACTTATTCTGAAAAGATAAATAATCGGTTACTGACGCACGTAATGTCTTCGTATTTGTCAATGAAAAGTAGACTAAAATTTATAATTCCACGTAGACGTTGAGCACTGCAAATCTTCAAATCTTTATCTATTTGGTGTAGTTTACTTAAAAATTTTCTGACTTAAACTAACGTTAAATTTCACAAGCTCTCCGCGATTTTTCTAATACTTCTTCCAAGAATTTTTTAGTTTCCTTTTGGCGATCTCATCGCTATTCAAAGATAACTCGCATTTTAACAGTTTGTTGGCCCGATACAATCTGGTAGTTCTGTAAACTCAGATTAAGCTTGTTCAAAGGAATGCTTATCAACATCGTCAGTAATTGTAAACGAACATCCGAGATTTGCTGCTGCCAAGGTCGCTAATAAAGTTTTTTGGCCGATGAATGCTTGGCTTTGCAAAGCGGCAGGCTGATACGATGAGCTAACATTGTAGAATAATATTAAATGAAATGCCGGCTGGAAAAAGCGGAGGTAAATAATAATGATAGACGCGGTCATTGCACTTGATTGCTGAGTGGAAAATAATGTATTATTACATAAAGTGTCAAAGAATTTTACCTGCCGTACAAAGTCAATATCAGCTCAATCGTATATTTAGAAAAAACAAACGCGAGTAAATGCGATCGGCGATATATTTTACCGATACTCATGCTGATGATATACTATTAGTCGCATGGTGTCGCCGTTGGTTAACGGCTAAAAGTCAATACACAACGCAAACCTTGATAAGCAGAAGCTCGTTACGCAACCTCGATCAACGCAGAGCTTTACTCGACATCAAAGGCTGCGAGTTGGACCAGGCGACCAAAGCCGGTGTCTTGAAAAAGCGTGAAAAGCAAAAGAGTGAATTAAACGATCGCGTTTATGCAGCTCCCCAATCAGCGCAACTTCCAATTTCAGGCGACAGAGCGAGCGAGAGAGGTAGATAGATAGATATTTATTTATTTGTAACGAGTACAAAAAGATTTTTAAAATACAAGTAAAAATAAACATAAAAAAAAGTAAAATAAAAATATTGCACATTATGAATTACAGCTATCCTAATACTAAGTAATACTATAAAATCACAGTAAGTCAAGTTTCTCAAATTAGCGATATCACTTAAATGCTCACAGTTGAATTGAAATTCTCGGTTACAAATACTTAATTTATGACTAGAATACCTATCAGTCACAAGCTAAAGCTAATTCACACACATACATCCATACATACACTCACAACTATTTACATAACTCATCTATACCGCAAATACATTTACACCTTCAAAACTAAAGTGTATGCGGGACGCAACAACAATAAATTATGAGGAAACGCCTCCGAATTGCAATCTTGAACCTACCGAGGAAGGATAAATTCCTAATCTCGGCAGGTAGGGAATTCCAGGAGTGGGCGCCCTGCACCTTAAAAGATCTTATACCAGTTTCAGAAGGCATTAAGGGGGGCGCGAGTTCTCTAATGTTTCGCCCCACAGATCCATTAGTCCTGTTGAAAAATTTGTACAGGTACTCAGGTTGACCGATACTTATTATTTTGTACATACAATAGAGAGAGAGAGAGAGCGAGCCCCTCTCCTCGAGCAATTAACCCCGCGTTTGGCCGGCGTAACGAGAGCGCATCGCTGCTCCTGCGGAGCGAGAGGAGAGCGGGCGAGCGAGCGAGCAAGCGCGAGTTCGTTGAACCCCCGGAGTCGGGTTAAGGTGATCGAACCTGTTATGTACACGTACGCCGGCTTACACACAGCGCCGGTCGCGGCGGCGGCGGCGGCGTCGGAGCGCCTGTGCCATTTGAAACTTTGAACCTAACGGTGCCTAATGCCTCTTCTATCGGCGGCGATATGCTGATTTATGCGCGATTAGAGAGCCCGCTCTCCGCGAACGCGTGTGCAGGAGCGAGTCCCCCCGTACCCGATGACCTTGATAAAAGCCAGCGCCGTTGCACGCACGTACGTGGGTGGGTACCAGGAGCCGGAGATCGCCGAGCGAGATACGCGCCCACGCGACCGAGGAGCCGACCTTTTGCCGGCGAAACTCGGCGAGGCGACTCGCGACTGACCCGGCTTCTCTTCAATGTTAATGGATAAATATAGTTTTGCAAACGATGTATCGACGCATGGCACAAGTACTGCAGAATCGCCCCGCAGTCGGGCCGATGTGCGGCACATTTGAATTAGTTGACTGGGCGATACGGGGGGACGAAAATTCCGGGCGCATCCGCTTGTTGAATCGACAGCAGCGACGGCGCCTTTCACGAAAATCGTCCATCACCGCGGCGGCGGCGGCGGCGGCGGCTGCTGCTGCTCCAATATCCATCTATTTTCGAACGCCGCCGTTCTCTGGAAATTCCAGAGAGAGGGAGAGAGAGAGAGAGAGAGAGCCGCGCGCAGGAAACGGCCTCACGTGCAAGGGATTTTCGGACGCGGCGCGCGGCTAGTCTGCCGCCGAGCTCGGAATAGACGCGCCCGAGCGCGACCGACAACGACCCCCTGTCGATATGCACGCCCGCGTGTACGCTCCCCGAACGAGTTCACGCAAGAGCGAGGACGCCGGCCGGAGGTAAAGCGCGGCGAAAGTGCGCGAGGTGGACTCTCCTCTCTTTTTCTGCTTTTTTTTTTAAGCTGCCTTGCGATCCGCGTGCGGATCAGCTTTGTGTTTGATCTGTCGCGCCCGTTTGATGAGGGCGCCGCGGAAAACACGCCTCTTTGCGGAGGAGTGGGAATCGTTGGTTTTTTTGAAGGGACGCGCAGACGCGAGAGAGGGCTTTTGAAAATTTATCAAAAGCCGGAGGTTTTAAGTATTAAAAGGTTGTTTGGCTTGCTCTAAATAAAGCACAAGCTCTAAAAGCTGGCCAATCACGCCGCCGCCGCTAATTTTCAAACTCGATAGGGAAATCTCCAGCGACAAAACTAATCCCGAACTCGACTTTTTCAATAGTCCCCCCCCCTTTTAAAATACGAATCTCCCGAGTCCGGCGACGGAAGAAAAGTGCCCTCCCCTCTTTCATGCATAAGCTATCTCGCGCTGCACGCAGGACAGAGAGAGAGAGAGAGAGAGAGAGTCCGGTTTTTTCGCCTCGTCCTCTCGTCTCTTTGTCTCTTTCATCGCGGGTGTAAAATACGTTTTACGAGGCCGTTTGCGGCGTGGCCTCGAGAGTAGTCGCTCTCCCGCGACACCCTTCTTATACACGTCCCCCCTCACCCCCGAGAGTCTAGACGTCGAGGGAGAAAAGGAGTAACAAGCCCTTTATTGGCGCTTCGCGCGCGGGTCTAGGGCCCGGCCAGCTCCGCGCGTATCTCTCCGCTTTTAACCCGCTCCCTTCGCTGCTTTTTCTCCGCTCCCTCCCGCCGCGCCGCGCGACTTTTCTTGCCGGCAGCTTTGGGATTTTCCCAGGTTATGCGCGCTGAAAAATGACGCCAGGGGAGGATGATGGCTTCGCGGGCTGCTGCTCGGGGCTTAGTCCGTTACGTGCGCGTGTCTTAATTTACGTGCGAGCCGCCGCGCAGTTGTTTAAGTAATTAAGGAAACGGACAACTTGGAGGACTGAATAATTAGAGAAGATTGTTTAATTAAAGTATTTTTTTAGAAAAAAATTGCATCTTATCCGCAAATTAACACTGCGCGTAATCCCGGAGAAAGCATGCAGAAAAATTCAGTTCCGCAAAATGCCAGGCAAAAAAGCGCAAAGGGAGCCGCGCCGCCGTCGGAAAATTCCAGTTCGAAAAGCGCGGTATGCGCGCATTAGTCTCTAAAGACACTCGTAATAGGCATCGGCGCTTTGCATGGCTCTGCGTTTAGCGAGGCGGCACGCATCGCCGCGGCGCGCGGCTAGCTTGTAGCCCCCCTCCCCCCCCCCGCGAGCTAAGTGCAAAGTGAAAGTAACATTCTAGTCACGTGACGCGAGCGAGCGCTCGCTCGCCAGGCTACGCATCTTCTTCGTCACCTGCGCCTTCTTTTTCTCGCGTTCGCGCAGCTGCTCTTCGCTTTGTCTATTTTTGTCCGAGCGCCTCGACGCGCTGCGGTCGGACTCGTGCCTTTTTTTTCGATGGGACTCTTCTTTGTGGAGCAGGGCGCTTTTCGAGCGGTCTTGGGGTTTTGACGACTGATTGGCAGCGTTCGAGCGAGTCGCGTTGCAAAATTTACTCCGCGGCCGGGATTGACGTATTTCGGATTTCAATTCCAGCAATTACGATTTCCAGCGCGAAATCGGCGATGATTATTCGCGAAATGTCTAGCTAATTATCGAACGTATAATACAGTCGAAGGCGAGAGAGTAAACGAGGCGCAGAATATGCTGATGATCCGCTAAATATTGCACATCGCAGTTACCGCCACTTTTCGAGGACTTTTGCAACGGCTCAATCATTGCGGAGTGAATCGATGCGGTGCCGATAAAATTTCCCGACGCCTCGCACGATCCAGCCGGCCCGAAAAAAAAATCAACCGCGACATTCCTGTAGTCGGCGCGTCACGTTTTATAATTTTCCCCGACGTCGTACGTGCGCGCATCTCTCGCAAAGAAATGCCTCTCGTTGTCTTATGTAAGAAAAGGCGCGTGATTATTCCGATTTCCACGTGCTGAAAAGCCAGAGAGAGGGAAGGGGGAGGGGGGGAGAGAAAAGTACACGCCGAGAGAGTTGCAAAATCGCAGGCGAAGCGCTAATTGAGCGGCTTTTATGATCGTCGAGGCGAGATTTTTTCCGCCGCTTTCGGTGCTTAGAAAACGTGTTTTCGTCCGGCGTATGTAGGATAAGTGCAGGCTAAGCTTATTGCGCCGTTTGAGAATCTCTTAGCGCGAGCTCTCGACTTCTTCGCCTCGACTCTTCTGCGCGGGATATCTTCATTAGGTAATTTTAATTTAGTGTTTACGGCGGTTGTTTACGCCGAGAGAGAGAAAGAGAGAGAGAGACTCGCTCCTTCGCCGCAGGCCGCCGCTTTTCGCGGAAAATCACGCCGAGAAGCCTAACGAGGACGTTGAAAAATATTAGGATGTCGAAAGCGGCAGCCGTTGCGCGGCTCTATACGGGATCCCCCAAAAAATTCGCCAGCAAAACCGCGGGTGACTTTGTCAAAGGCTCGCAGCGACGAGCGCGGCAGTGTATCAAAGCAGCGTTTTCCGCGGCGGCGAGTTATTTACGATTCCCCACTTGCCCGCAGCGAGTACCGTTAGAGCGTCGCCGGGCGAGAGGCCGATAATAAACGAGGGGGAAAAAACTCGTAAAAATTAGCGAACGCCTCTCTCGGTGCGCGCAGCGAGCTCTGCGCACCCGCAACTCGCGCGCCGCCTCCACCTCCTCTCCTCTCTCTCTCTGACTCTAATCGCCGTGTCATAACGCGCGCCTGCCGGTTATGCCGGCGCATCGTTTAACGACATGAAAAAGAGAGAGGGGAAGAAAGTACCGGGGCATCATGCTTCAGTAGATAATGCAGCTGGCGAAACGGAATACGAGAGAGAGAGAGAGAGAGATTTATACCTTTGGGAATGAGGATTGCGAAAGTCCGAGTTTTTTTCTTATTGAAATGAGGATGGAGATCTCGCCTATTAGGGGATAATTGCGATTGCGGAGAAGGTAGAATACGTAAAAATTTAGTCGTTTGAAGGTGCATTGTTTTGATGCGTACGTTGAACGTTCGCTTGGAATTATAACTTGGCGGACTGGTCGATTTGATGAATTTTGAGAAAACTCTCTCACGACACGGAGATTCCCAGTTGCGACATTGGATTGGCAATTTGAAAATTGTTATGTGCGCGAGGAAACGTTGACACGGGCCGTAATAACCCTGCGAGTGTCTGCATGTTCTAGAATATGGTTCAGAGATAAAGTAAAAGTAATGAGATAAGCTTTAATTTCTATACAGTTGTTTTTGATACAATCCAACAAGTTCATAAAACGTGCCGCGGATGAGTTACTCAACCTGCCGAGCGCGAATAATTTCAGTGTTTTATGACATTATTCAAAACACGCAGCAGTAGCAGCAGCAGCAGCTCGCGGAAAGAAGCGGATCCCGGGGCCTCGGCGCAAAGTGTCCGATCGCCTCGGAGAGCTTCCCGGGTCCGCGAGGCGTTCACCTCCTCGGTGAAAAAGAGAGAAATAGACAAATAGGTGGGAGAGGGAGACAAAGCGAGAGAAGTGCAGTAGCATTTAACGAGCGAGCGTCGGGCTCTCCGGGGGAGGAGAGGCGCGGAGGAGGAGACGAAAGTGGGGGCGGCGACAGTGGAAGTCGAAGAGAGCGACGGAGACGGAGAGCGCGCCGAAGTAGGGATATATAATGTGACGTGCTCTCTCTCTCTCTCTCTCTTTCTCTCATTCTACGGCGAACTCGGGCGACGGTGAAGGGGTGACACGCAGCAGTAGTAGTAGTAGTCGTCGTCTCCGGGGTCAATGCACCGGTAATCTCGCTGAAATGCCCTCTGCTGTAGACTCTGGTGCACACCGCTATCACGACGCACACGCGCCAGAACGAAGCCAAAAATAGGGTGCAAGAGCCCCCTCCCCCCCCGCCCCTCTCTCTCTCTAGATCGCGCCCATTGTCGGGCTTATTCGCCCGCGACTCGGCCGAGATACGCGTCGTTTGGCGCTTTTTGCCGACTTTTTTCCTCGATTTCTTTACGAGCCTCTTTATTAGCTTTCTCTAATGGAGGCTGATGCAGCGCCTGGCCGCTCGGGATCTTATGGGGGAGAGCGATGCAAAAAATTAACTGTCCTTATGCTTTTTAGAGGGCTTTCGCAAGTCGGGTCATGTGTTTTTATTCGATTCGTTTAAGACTGGTTATCTCGGGCTGAAATTTCGAATGATAAAGCTTAGCTAATTTTAGGGACAATAATCAGGAGAGATTTGGCAGTTGCGACACTTGCAAGTAATATGTAGTTTAGTGTCATGAGAAATATAAGTGGCGTCTCGCGCGTTATTTGCTTAATAATATTTTCCGTTTTAATCAGACTCTCCCGCTGCAATACCAAATAGACTTATTTACTCAAGTGACTACTAACTAAAGTTTATCTCTCGGCGGAGGATGATTTTAATTTCTCGCGAGTCAAAAATAAAAGTATCGGCAAAAATAGGCGTTAATGTAGAAGAATACAGAGAGAGAGAGAGACAGGCATTTTCGATAAAATAATTCAGATAAAAGAAATGTGTTTCCTCGATCAAAACAACAAACTAAGGTCGAATCCTCTTCGTTTTATCAATGTATTTTAAGTCTCCCTCCGGCGATCGGACCGAGAGAATATAAAAACAAATATTTCCCGAGAGTCAACCTCTTCCTCTAAACTGAACGCTCAAGATTCAGCAGATCCGTGGATGTGTGTATATATATTACGAAATGCGCGGGAAAAGTTATCGAGTCATGCGCACACTTCGCCGATAAAAGAGCTCTTTTGCAGACAATAAAAAAGAGACTTATCGCCGTATGTCAATTTCTATACTAAACGTAAGAATTCGCCGGAGCTCTTTTGTCTTGTAATTTTGAATTAATCACTCGCGACTTATCGATTTGATGCTTCGCGTGGCTCCAAGATAAGTATATTACTGTAATCGTGCGAAAAGCGTCGCCAGTTAACGTGCCAAGTCGATAAGTTCACTATTTGTTTTCATTTCGGGAGTTTGGGATCCGCTCGAGAAGTGGAAGGAACGAAACCTCCTTGAATGTTAAGCAAGAGGGAAATTTCATTCGCAGACACGGGAAAAAAGATGTGCTCATTTCTGGAAGTAGATTTATTTCTTTTATCAGAATATGAAAGCTTTTAATTAATATAATTGAAGTATCTTTTTTATTAAAATAATAGCTAAGTAAGCCGAAGTAAGCAGAAACTTGGCGAAAATTCCTCGTGAGGCCGAACATTAAAGCAAACACTACGTGCCATGTCCAAAATATTTTATGTACAATTAAGCTCTATAACTTTTATCTCTTTCCCTTTTTGTTGCCGAAGCATAAACATTATTTTAAAAAATAAGTGAAACCTCTCATTTTTGCTTTTAATAAATATACTTTAGACAATTTTAGCGCTATTTGGTCGGTCGGCGAACTGTTATTGCCCTATTAAACGAAATTTATGGTGCTAAGCTTGAACTTTATAGTGCGCGTGAAGAATAAATTTTGCGACGTAATTTACGCTGATGTATTATTACCCGAATTTTTCCAAAAATATTCGCCGCGCCACTAAAAATCAAAAACTGAATAAAACTGCCTCTCGGAGCATTCAATTTGTCCCGTGACTAAAAAAGCAAGCAGTTTACCTCAAAACCGGGTAATTCCTTTCCAAATCACCCGAACCCCGCGTCTGAATTAACTTATTCATTTACACAAACTTAGTCGCACGAAGCACTCCCGAAACCATCAGTCACTCCAAAACAAAAAAAAAGAATAATCACTCGCCTCCAGAATCTTTGAGTCCCGGGAGCAAGAGGCAGAAAGCAAAGTTTTAGTAACGACAGAGAACTTGTAGCTCGCGCACTTATCGCTTTACACGCGTTCGGCTGATAGCGAATTATTAGACGGCTTACTCGCGTACACAAAAAGAGAAGGAGAGAAATAGAGAGAGAGAGAGAGAGTCACTGATAAGAAAATTAGAAAGCAGTAGAGTCCACGGGAGGACAGTGCAGTCACACAGAGGCACCGTGACACGCAGAATCAAGCGCTCCGTCTCTCTTTCTCCGTGCGAGTGAGCGATAATGTATGTATTCCCCTCGCGGCTCAATGCAGCGGAGGCGGAGATTATATGTGCCGTTCGTTCGAATCCGTTTCTTTTTTTCTCTGAACGAGCGCTTGAATTGAATTCGAAACCGGTGATTTTAGTAATTGAACAAACAAATACTTAATCGACTCCGTCGCCTAGATTAGTGCCGCGGCGTAGGATTGACGTTTTTTTGTTCGAGAGCGACTGAAGCTTTTATTCTCAGAGGGGAAACAATCGGTTTCTATTACTTTTCTTTCTCGAGATATCTCCGAGCGTGTCATTGATTGAGATATTCTATCCTGGCAAGAAGCGTCAAGCGGTATAAGATAATGAAGCCAGCAGCAGCGAGTGCGCAGGCGACATAATCAGCCTGTAGACTTCCACGGAGAACTTTGAACCTAGCGGCGAAAATATCAGATCTTAAAATAAAGAAACTGACGATAAAGTTTTTCCCGAGTCATTAAACTTGTCTCGGGGCACACTTCCTGCCTTGCGAAACGTCCAATATTGAAAGCACACGTCCGAAAGAGCGCGCCGCGCGCCGTGTGTGTACTTTGCTCCTCCGAGTCCCACATAGATACGCCTTTTCCAGCAGTTTTCCATCTGCAATTAATAATGAAATACCGTTCCTCGCGCTCGCGGCCGTCGAATCCGCCTCGAGAAAGAGCCCCCCCAAGTATTACATCTGCGATGATCCCCAGACGCGTTTTTCCTCTCGGCGCGGCTCGTAAAACGGCGCGAAAAATGGCCGTCCTAGAAAAGGCGAGAGGCAAATATCTCGGTTAGGTCCGGAGAAAGCCGCGGCGAATCCTCCAGGGAGATGCAGATGTCGAGTGCTCGGAGGCAGATAAGGATCGCGGCCGGCAGGCCTCGGAATTAAAAACAGGGGTACGCCTAGAAGCCCGGATAATAATAACAGTAAGACCGGCAGTAATAATAAATAAAGAAGGGGAACGCTCGGCATCGATCCGGGCCCCATAAAGAAGCTTTCCCGCGGGGGCCTTTTCAGAGAGACGTCGCCGCTGCATGCATGCATTGGCACGCTTATCGCCGGGGAGATTTAGATAGACGGCCGTACACCTACGCCTCGCGGCTCCGGCTTTTCTGGGCCGAAAAATCCAGGCGGAGAGAGGGGGGGGGGGGGGAGACGCGGGGCCCCGTTCACTTCCGCGTTCGAGCGCATGCGTTCATTGCCACAGATAGATCTGTGCGGGTGTGCTGCTGCCCTCGCTGAATTATAGCCTCTCTTTTCCGAGTCGATGACGAGTGCCTCCGAGTGCTTGATTTCTTCGCTGCCGAGGTTTTTGGCTTCGCTGCTAATATAATCGTCAGTCTTACGGCTGGCTGTTCGATCATTTCACGTGTGAAGCCGCCCTTTTTTTAGTTTTTATTGCTCTACTCGGTAGGCGAATGCGGGAAGATAATAGAAATTAATCGAGTAGAAATGTACACGAGTGACTTACGATTTTTAGGCAATTCTTTGAAGAACAGCGCTGACTGATAAGAGTCTTTCTTTCGCTTAAGCAAACACTTTTTCTATTTCTGCTCGATACACCAATCTTGAATGAAATATTTGGAAACATAAATAAATGGAAGGCAAAGTTTTCGGCCCAGTTATTGCAAGTTTATAGGTCCCGAGATATTTGGACTGATTTTGGCGATGTTTATGTAGTCAAAGGGAAGGAGTAGTCGAGAGGCTGCGAGCTGTGTGTGCTTAGTCGAGAATTCAAAGCCTCTCCAGCTTGCCTCGTGCCTCGATGCTTCTTCGCAGTAATGATAATAATAATTATCTGAACTGGAAGTAATCGCGTTATACAGGAGATTATTTTTGGCACAGTCAAAGTTCCAGAACTTCCCTAGTACTCCTCCTCGTCTAAGCCATTAAAGCTCGGCTTCTAGTTCAAAGCTGAAAAACGATCTAAATAAAAAAGATCGCGAGGCCGAAGGAACGAAGCATCCGTCCTTTCTACACACCCCGGGAAAAAACAGAAAGAAGAAAGAAAGAAAAAATGTCGAAAAACGAAGGCGAAAGCAAAAAGCTCGATTTCTATTGGAAGCGGCGGCAATTTCTCCTCGCGCACAGAAAATCCACTTGCCGGCGAGAGGAAAAGGAGCGAGATAGAGGCGACGCTCGGTCTTTGGGAGAAAGAGAGCCTCCTCGAGGCCAGTGATCGCTCGGTAGGTCGAAAAATGCCCCGCCTGGAAGTAGTTCGAGGCGCGGCCAGCCGCGAACATCCGATTCCCGATAGTCGGGCTTAGTCGCCGTCTTTATAGTGGGCGTGCGGAGCGTCCCTTCCCCGTCCGCGCTCCCCGGCGTACCTTTCGCGCCGGATAATCGCGCGATGATTCACTCTGTTTTCCTCGGGGCTTTTTCCGACGGCTTCTCTTTCCGAACGCCGCCGGAGAGTTTTCCTTTTCTGGCCGGGTTAGAAGGCTAAAGTGGCTCGGGCGCGCGTGAAAGCTGCGCCGTTTGACGGATCATTTAATCGGAGACCTGAATTATAGCGCGCGAGTCCGATCGATCGATCGCTCCCCGAGCTCGCAGCTGGGAGAGGAGAGCCTACTTTTCCGCCTAATTTAATCGACGACTTTCGTGGTTTCCTCGTTACTGAACCTACATCTGCGTGCGGCGGCGGCGGCGGAAACTACTAACCCAGTTTCGCGGCGAATTCGCGGATCGAGCTAATTTCCTCGATGTATTTTCCTTTCATTCGTCCGCGCGGGCAGCTGGCTTTTCGACGCGACTGTACAGGTCGCATAAAGCGAGAGAGGACAAGGTGGCGCGCCGTAAAAGCTGCCGAGGCTTCGCGGTTCCGGGTTTGCGCGGCCGCAGTCGCCTTTTTCGCCCTGAAAACGCCGGCGATTGTTCCAGCGCGAACCAGTTTAGCATTTTTCCGCGGACCCTCTCGCGACCTCTCCCACCTCCTTGTCGCCCGTGCTCCGCTTCTCATTTAACTCTCATTTAACGAGCGGCGAATTCGTGCGCGGAAGAAATTATCGCGACGGGAGTTACGGGCAAAACATGCTAATTTTTCGGCGGCCGAGTTGTCGTGTACCGAAATTATTAGATAAAAAAAGCCCGATCGAATCTATCGAGACAAAGCGAGAGCTTCGTCTCCACCTCTGAATAGGCAATAAAAATGTCGAACAGTCACCGTGGGGATATCGCTCGTGCGCACATATATCCCCCGAGGAAGGAGGCGCGCTGTCGGATTTTTCCAAAGAGCCTGAAAGCGCTCCATTGTGCTCGGCGGAAACCGGCCGTCGTCATTCTTCAAACGAAACGGCTCGACTTAACCTAGAAAACGCTTCGCCGTCCGTCGGTCCGACTTCCGTCAGACCGGTGGATTTTTCGCGAGCGGGAGGGGACTCCATTATATCGCGAGAACTCGTAGGTTGGATCCAGGCGCGAGAATACGTAGGGGGAGTGCCGCCCATGCTCCCTACCTACTCGGAAGTCAGCGGCGGCGGCGGCGGGCTCGCAGGCCTGTCCGTTACACGTTCCGCTAGATCGCGCTCGTAAATCCTCGAGAGAGTCGAGCGCGCGGCCATGCGAAAATCGAACGGGCCGCGATATCGCCGCCGCCGCCGACGACGGAGCCGCGAGGATCCATCCGGCGAAATCGATTGAGTGTTTGCAGAAGCCGCCGGGATATGACTTGGATGCGCCGCGTGCCGAGCCGAGTCGCACCCTCGCGAAAGATGGCTTATTTGTTGGACGGGGCGTTAGCGAGCTTTGTTTGGGGGGACAAGTGATTGTAAAAGTCGTCCGTCGAACTTTCAGTTTGATGACATTGTTTACAAGGGGAAAGGTTGGATAACTATTGCTTTTGCCATTCAAGCTCTCTTTAGCGCATATAATTCTAATAAAAAATGCACCTGATTCGCTCTTTTATTTAATTAAATTATGGAATACCGTCGAATAAAAGCTTCCCGTGGCATTCGGGAGGCTCCGGGAAAAATGTCCTCGAATGCGATAACCGCTCCATTTATGCAACAGAATCCGGCATAATGAATTCCTCGCCGAGAGCAGAATGAAATTTCAGACTGCAGACAGGCGAAAACGGAATAGAAAACGCCGCGGGGAGAAAAAGGGGGACTAGGCGATTTCCCAGATGGATGCCATAAATCCTCTCTCGGGCCTTTCTCGTCCCCGCCGATGTATATACCGCGCGCGAATTTTCTCCCGCGCGCGCGACTCTCTCGAGATAGATAAAGCAGAGCGACGAGATAGCCTTCGAGTATGCGCATTTTTTATACACGGCGACGACTCGGGCCTTTATTAACCTATATATGCGGAAGGAGAACGATATCGCCGCGAAAGTCAAGCCAGGGGCCTTTTCTCCTCTCCGCGCTCTCGATGATGTTTACGCGATACGAGCGTCGCGCCGCCGCGATTTACATGCTTTTCTAGAGTGGCCGCGGGTTTTTACGCGCGGCGAACTTTTCTCTTTTCGAGAGCTCGCTCGCGAGCTCATGGGAACACGGCCGGATTCGCTTACAAAGTATTTTGATTGCACAAAAAAAAAGGAGGTAATGGACATTCTTTCAGAAAACCGCGGAATAAGCACAGAGGCCAATTAATGAAAAATACTCTGTTTTAATGCCCCCGGGGGGAGAAGTATAAAATTATTGTAATTTCGTTTAACGAATATGCACGCGTAAACATATAATTCGCAATTTATCGGCACAATAATATTTAACTTATGATTTTATGAAAGCCATAAATTTAGGGAAATATAATACCGTTAGGCAAGTAGCTAATGCTACCTTTTTTAATATACCCGCGTTGCTTTTAATAGCCTGTATTTCTGCCAATGTCTACCTTACTGTATTCGTGTTATAAAACCATTATCAGGTTCGGGTCCCGAGAGCTGTATTTCGAGTACGCCAGTTTTCTAGATTGCTGCCTTTGTGCGCGAATAACTAAATTTCCGTTCGCCTTAAGGTTCGTTACAGCGTTTCGATGTAATCCAATCAAGCTTAATTCAAGAGAACGAAATCGAATCGTGAAATACTGTTTGAGCAAGAATATTATACCTAAACTTACGAGGCGAAGAAAACTCAACGCTGCACATTTATCTCACCTGCAACATAAAAAAGAGAGCCGTAATTAGATACAAAGTTTCAATCTTTAGCAATAATTGTTGTAATAGTTGGCAATCCAAATATTTATCTAACATAATCGGTTAATCTCGCGATCTAATATCCCAACGTGAAAAAGACAACATAAAAAAGAGAGCCGTAATTGGATACAAAGTTTCAATCGTTAGAAAGAAATTGTTGTAATAGCTGGCAATCCAAATATTTATTTAGCATAATCGGTTAATCTCGCGATCTAATATCACGACATGAAAAATCGAGAGCTTGTTTCCCCTCAACGTTTCATTAACTCACTTGAACGCAGGAAGCCGAGCCACCTCGACTTAAGTAAACGGCTTCCCTGCATAATCCAACGGTCGGGGGTTAATCTTGGCAATTTCTTTTTTGAACATCCAGTAATCATCAAATATTCAATGAAATCCCTGCCTTCGAGTTACAATGCGTCGCAAAGCAGCTCCGCGAGATTAACAATCTTGTTTTCGACTATTTCCAGCTGGCGCACAATTGCTTTTATTGTGCAACGGCATTAGATATTTATGATAAATACCGTATTCTCGAATTTAAATATTAA
Source organism: Ormyrus thymus (assembly GCA_035582935.1). Taxonomy (NCBI): domain Eukaryota; kingdom Metazoa; phylum Arthropoda; class Insecta; order Hymenoptera; family Ormyridae; genus Ormyrus; species Ormyrus thymus. The sequence goes on along the minus strand of JAWWEM010000010.1, from coordinate 18,074,555 downwards.
TGCAGACGTAACGTTTCGTTAAATCATTCTATTTTCCGACGCGGAAACGCCGAGTCGAGTTCTGATGCGCAATTTGTAATCTTAAAAAATGGAAGCTTTATTAGTCGCGGAATAACGGCGTTTAATAAAATTTTAATTGCCATCGCCTTTTTCGATCGTTCGGCAAAAGACGCGGCGGTAAACAAGATAAAATAGGGAGAAGGATGTGCGTAATGTATCGTAATTACCCCGCGTGCGTGTATTACGAATCAATTAGTTCGATTTTCTAATTAATTTTGAGTAACGGTTTAGAGAAACGAACGCGCGCGCATGCATTGATTTTACCGAGGAGTGACGTGCGCGACGAGCCGTCTAATTAAACCTCTTTAAATAATGCTGCCTACGAAATGTTCCCGGATGCGCGATAATAGTGTCAACGTTCAATTACTTTTTAAATAAGCCCCAGCCAATTCAACGCCGCAATCCAAGCGAAAGCATATTCGTCCTCGCCATTGAGAATCCGATGCTCGCGCTCTTTTCCATCCAGCTCTCCGAATGATTATCCCCGCGGCCTGCGTTCAGCAAGATCCTCCTCATTAATGACTCAATGCCTCGGCTCTCGAAAGAAAGTACGCAAATTGCTTCTTCAGCCGCGCGCGTCTTCCCCGAGCAATCACGCTCCTCGGCCGCGAGGAAAAAAACCAGAGCCTCGCGGCAGTAAGCGCGCGAGATCGCCGGCGAGCGCGCCGCGGCGACAATGAAAGAGAGCCGCAAAAAGAGACGACGACGAGGACGAAGACGGGATCGGGGCTCTCGGCCGGTGCGCGCAAGAGAAAGAGGAAGCGTCCGGCGCCCGTAATTACGAGCAGGCGCCACCGGACCTTCCGCCTGCTCCACTGACCCCTTTCCGCCCCGCGCCCCGCCGCTCGCCGCGCGCGCTCCTCCGTCGATCTTCGCTCTGCTCTTTGTATTGTTATTGCCGCGCGCGCTCGAAAAAAATCCCCGAGGCCGCGCGGTCCGGCGTGCTCGGGAGGCTTGTTTCTTGCGCGCGGCTAACTGTACATCGGCGAGACGTACCTTTGAATTCGACGGCGCGCGCCCAAGTTTTTCAGGGGACTAATGATTTTCCGCCGATTCGCAGTTGGATAAGCCGGCGAGCGAGCTGGCGGACGGCGCAAAAACTATCCCCATTGTCCGCGTCCTTTTTCGCCTTAATTAATCAAGCCCGCGAGGTGTATATACCTCTTAAACAGTTATCTGGCTTGAATATCTCCGGCATTAAACTCTCAAGACACAATAAACTATCCCCCCCCCTGGCAATTTCCTCGGCCAGCCGAGTAAATCATCATCAGCTGGCTCCGCCCCTCCAGCCGGTCGCATTTTTGCAGGCTAGCGAAATCGAGTTCACGCGTTTCCCCGGTGAAAAGCAGGAGAGAGAGAGAGAGAGAGAGTGGAGGGAGGGCAGAATCGAAGTTTATGCACGACCGCCTCTTCCGGATCGGCTGCGCGCGATGATGCTGCAGCTGCAGCGGCGAGCGGAGGCAGCTCGCATGACTAGCGGATTAAGCGTTAAATTGGCGTCCGATTCCGACTCTCTCGCCTGCTGCGCCGCAGACACGCAGGTACAGTTAAGGGGTGCTTTTTTGCCCGCCGGGAGAGGATTAACCCATTAAGAGGCAGGTGCGGCCCTCGATACATATACAAGCCTGCACTCTCACGCTGCCGGATGGAGGTCGGAATTTCGACTGGCGAATAAACAGATTCCCGCCGAGCTCTTTTTTTTCCTCATTTCGTCGCTGCGCAGCTTTCTCGGCAATTGCTCAATTGGTTTATCGGGGGAGCGTATGGCTTGGCTTGGCATCGCAGACGATTTTTGTCACCGAGCAGAAGCAGCTCGCGACTAATCAGACGTAGTTAGATAGCCTTTATCGGCGAGGGGAAAAAATGAATAAGGAACGTCGCGACTATCAATACAAAGTTCACTGTTACTCGGGGAGAAATTTCTGCATCCCAACGAAAATAGCTTCCAAAGACAAACAGCTCGCTCGAACATAAAAAGAAAGTTATAAATAGAGCTTTCTCTCTCTCTCTCTCTCTCCGGCGCATCAGCTTTCAGCAATTCTCAGCGGGTGGCGAGCAAAAATTGGCCGGAAATCGGGCGCATCTTGCGCCATTAGCCCGGTGCTCGAGTGCCTCTAGCAGAAACGCACCTATAATACGTTATAGACGTCGAGCGTTTATCGTGTCAGTCTCAAGTGACCCGCTTCGTGCCGCGGCGCGCAGCAGCGGCGATATCGAGTCGATTACTCGGCTCTCTCTCTCTCTCTCCCGTTGCTGACTCGACGCACGAGGAAGTAAGTAACACCGTTGTTTATTATACGTGTGCTGCGCGCTTGGATCAAGCCTCGTCGCTGCCGTCGCTCCGCTGCCGTCGAGAGTGAGCGAAAGGTCAACGGCACGCGATGGAATAAATACAAGCCAGGCCTAAGTGAGTCTGTGTACGTTTGCGCGCGGAGTGCCAGCTAGTATAACGCGCGCGTCGGAATCGAGAAAGGAGAGAGAGAGAGAGAGACGCCGAATTCATTCGATCTTAATTTACGAGCCGGGAGAGCTTTGCGCAGCCGATCGGCTGCAGTGACTTTGTTTTTTGGCGCTGCTTTCCTGCCTGGAGAGGTGATTGAAGGCTGACGGTCTGCTTCGGCGAAGATGGCGCGGGATTTGCTTCGGCTTTCGGCTTTTGAGCGATGGGGCGACGGGAAATTGTGGCAGCTTCGTCTCGAGGGAGGTGACGGGTTAATGGAAAGTCTGTAGGCTTTGTTGGGGTTTGATGCTGAACTGTTCATTGAACGTTTCGTTAGGGAGTACCGGTTTGATGTTTGGTAGATGATAAAGTGACTGTCTTATTATCCCTGCGTCAGTATTTTGAGATATCACTAAGAACTTCAAGATACGCTTATTTACTAGAAAAAAAGAAACATTTCGAGTGATTTGCCTGGTACGATATCGAAGAGCCAATCATCACTAAAAATGTTCTTCTGGCCTAATGAATAAGTACGGTCACACATCGATGCTTAGCAGGTTAAAATCTTACGAAATTGGCGCTGAAATAACAAGCTTTAGCGCGAATAAACAGAAAAACAGCACGAAAGCATCAGGCTAATTCGCTCGTAACGTGATATTATGAGCGAAGCTGTTATTTCGATACGAGCAGTCGATGATTATGGGCTGCATTCTGATTTAGAAACAGTTTTATCTAGCACCAGAGAGAGAGAGTTCGAACAAACGAAAAAGTACCGAATTAAAAAGAGCAACGTCGAAAAATTTACTTTTCTCATTCCGCGAAGAGATTAATATCACTTTTACGATACACCCAATGTGGTTTAAGGTCAGTAAGTCAACAATATTTCAAGATGCAACGACGCCGTTTGTGGCTTTTGGAAACCCGCGGTCGACTTTTACTCCGCGAACGAAGAGAGAAAATACTTTTGAATATGAATCACGAATCCGCGTCCTGAAACAAAGCGCTCCGGCAGGAGATTTGAAAAGCACATTTTCCAGCCCTCGAAAGCGCGTCGCTTCGCCAATCGAGCGCCAAGCACCAGAAATTTCAGCTCGCCCCTTTCCCCTGGAAAGGAGCCGACGATCGCTCCGGCAGCACGCGGGATCGTAATTACGCGCCTCTCCATTATGATTCAATAAAGGCCATCGGGACGGGTGATTACCGAACGATTTGGCGCTTCGCAACGCTGCGGGTTGCAAAAGCGAAATTCGCAGGCCGATTTTCAGCACGCACACACGAGTCGATTGCGCAATCTCTCTCTCTCTCTCTCTCTCTTGGCTATAGCGTTTAAAGGCCTTTCATCGGGGCGTCCCGAAGAGTGCGCTGGTCCCTTTGTGCTCGTGCTTAAATAAATAAAACCCCCGTTAATCCGCGTAATTCGTCTCGGAGCATGTGCGCCTCGAGAGCGGGCCGCGAGAGATTTGCATCTCAACGTCCTCTCTTTCTCTGCGCGTAACTCTGTATATGGCACACATCTCTCTTTTGCATTAGGCGCGAGTGCAAGAGAGCGGGCGACTCCGTGTATGCGTGCGCGTCTCCGTGTGTGTGCGCGCGCGTGTGCGTGTGTGTGTGTGTGCGAAGCGCTGCCGCTGTGTCACGTGTCATTGCCCCCGAGATATTCTTGGCAGCTCTCTCTTCTCCCTCTCCCTTTTCCTCTTTCTCTCCGAGGCGCGCAGCGGTGCAGCGTTCTATTACCTCCTCTCCTTCTCTCTCTTCTGCCGACTTTCCGCGCGCGATGAGTCTCTTTCTCTCTCTCTCTCTCTCTCTCTCTCTCTCGCTCGCTCGCTTCCTCTTAAATTTCACCCTTTTTTCCGTCTGACTCTTCCCTCCCCCTTTTTCTTTGTACTTTTAGCGCGAGTTCTTTCTCTCGCTCGTTACGCGCGCGCGCGGCAAGCTTTCTCTCTCTTTCGGGTTCAGCTTTTCCACCCTTCTAGGCAGCGTTCGACCCTCACTCTCTCTCTCTCTCTCTGTACCTTGTTTGCCTCTCTGGCCGCTTGTCCCCTCCCCTACCCTTTATCCCCCCGCACCCCTCCATTCGATGCGCGCACCCTCTTTTCACCTGGCGCTACTCGCTGCTTTCCTTCTCTGTCTTTTTCCTTCAAAGGATCTCCTTTTCCCTCTCTCTCTCTCTCTCGTTCTCTGTCTTTTTAGAGTCGCGATGAAAAGCAGTCACTTCTGTCCACATATTTGCTCGGCGTTATTGCGATTGATAATTAATGGGATAGATAACGATCTGTTTGTGATCGTGCATTAAAAGAGCGATATTATTTTCCGGCTGCATGAGCGCAGGTGCATTGCGGGCCCACGATTGCCGGGGATATTTATGATTCTATATAATATCTTGTGTAAATTTTTCTACTTTGATTGCAATAAAGATTTGCTTATGCCTTGCATTTATTATTATAGTTTTCAGAGCTGGAAACTTTTCTTAATTTACGAGTTTCCTTATCTCGGAAAAATTATTTCCCCGCAGTGATTTAATAATTGCTTAAAGTAAGCTTTGATAAACTTTACAACTCTTTAATGTTGCGATATTATCAATACTCCTAGGAAATTTTCCATCTGTATCGCGAATATCGAAAGCAGACTTGCTCGCCATTAGAAAGTTACTTTTGGGTTACAAAATAATTCCCAATACCGCCAATTTAAAAACAGACTAAATGAAAAAAAAAAGAAAAATAAATAAATAAAAATAACAATCATACGTACTTGAAAAAAAAATCCGCTCAAAAAAAATATTGTCTCAACACGCAAACGGCACGTCATTCAAGAAGGCAGAGACGCGAGCGAAAGTCGGGAATCCTCCGCACGGCGTCCCAGTCGACCAGCGATATTCGGCTTTTCTCGAGGCGGCAGCGGCGACAGCAGCTGCAGGAACAGCAGCCCCGACAGTCCAAGTCCTCCGGCTTTCCCGATCTGCGCTTCTCCGACGAGGTCTGCGTGGCAGCTCTCGTTAACCGGAAGTGATGCGAGTGTCGTCCCTCGAAGGAGCCACCGGGAGCGGCGACTTTCCCTTTCGCGTGTGTGCGTGCGAGCCCTCGGCTGTCTCTCTCTCTCTGTCTCTCTCTGCGGACACGTGGAGCGAGGGGCGCGCACTTTTCAGCCTGGATATGGGGACGCTTTCTTTTCTTCGCCAAGGTAGGAGAGACGCATCTCCCCCTGCACGGCGGCATTACCTTTAACCCTCGTTACGGCGAGGTGTGTGCGCGCGCTGAGGGCTGCTCTATTTTTAAACGGCGACGTGAGAGAGGCTTTCGCTAGTTCTCGAATGGTTAACATTGTTAATAAACTGCGCTGCGCGGGTCCGCGAGAGCGCTCCCGTGAAATGCTTGAAAGATAATAGCGAAATCGCTCGTAGCAACTATTCGGTGTCGAAACTCGACGAACTGCCTCGGACAAAGTTTCAAATGTCAGCCGTTTACTCTTCGGATTCATTAAGACATTCTACAACAGTCTGCGGAGTATTATCTCTTTCCAACTTCAAACAGCCACTGCTCGACTATCTCTTTGTTCCCGATGAACGGGCACGTTCATGATTCTATTCTAATGGCTAAACTTAAACTTCAATCCGTGAAACCCGACGCGCGAGATTGTAGCTGAAGGGTCAAAATCAAGCGACGCCGCGAGAGCTGCCTCAGAATTGATTTTGTGCCCTCAGCTTCGAGGAGCTTGAATTCCTAAGGTATCGGATAAACAAATCAATCAATTAAGCAGCGACGAGGAACCCCTCGCGAGGAGATTAAGGTTGCATTCGCAGAAACGACGTGATAGCTTTGCACGCTAATCAGCGGGGCGCTGCGCTCGCGCAGCGCGAAAACGGAGCGAGCGACGAGCGCTCGCGTTTTCGAGGGTTTACCGGCAAGGTTCTGAAAAAGGGAGCGGGTAAGGAGCTGCGCGTGATTTATTTAAAATCGTAACGTTTTAAGCTCGCCTCGCGGAGATCCTAAAGTAAGCCTGGCCGAGTAGTAACGAGTCCGGCGCTAATATGCAAAGGCGAGCTGGCGGTTGCATCCTCGCTCACCTATGATCGATCGTATACCGTAAAGAAAATCGCGAAACGAAAATCTCGCTCTCGACTGGCAGCGGCAGGAGTGCAGCCTGCCTGCCGAGCATAAAGAATGCTTGCGCGCTCTCCTTGGTGGCGTAACGATTTCGCCTCTCTCGCGGAAGAAAGAGAGAAGGAAAAAATAGAAAATAAAAAATAGGAGCCGCCGAGGAGAGCCGTAAAGCGAATAGGATCTCTCGCTTGCATACGTACGCACACACGTAGGGGCAATAAAGCGCCGGGGCATATATATATATATATATATATATATATATATATATATCGCGCGGAGCGCAGAGCGCGCGCTCGTTTACAAATGTCGAAGCCACTTTTTCTAGGCGTCGTTTTTTCAGCAGCGGCAGCAGCTCGTCTTCCTTTTGACTAAGGCGAGTGCAGTGCTCTCTCGCGGGCAAGTATTATGCGAGAGCGGAGCCTGCCAATCTCGAGAGCCTTCCAATCCTGCTCGCTCTCTGCGTTGGCCTCGCTCTTTTCCTAGACTGTCATAAATTATTCGCGGATGAACGAGCGAACACGCGCTTTTCTCTAGTCCTTCGCTGCTGCTGCTGCTGCTTCGAGTCCACGGCAGGCTATCCTCTTCTTCGTTCCGCTTGGGACACTGCTCCTGTTCTCCCTTACTTTGCTTTTCATTCTTCTTTGCCAGCTGCTGCTGCTCTCTCTCTCTCTCTCTCTCTCTCTCTCGCTCTTGTGTCTTTATCTGTCTTTTCTTTTACGCTTTTTTGCCATTCGGGAAATATGTTTCGATGGCGTTTTGTTCCTCCACAGTCGTAATATCGCCAACTGCATTCGCTCGCAAACCTGCACGCACATATATCTCTCCTTTTCTGCCCGCTTCTCGACCTTTTTCTCTCTCATTCAAATGAAAACGTAGTGTCATTGTCTGTCTGGCCGATTCACTCGGCATTCATCGCCTCTTTTTATGATATAATAATGTGGGAAACTTTCCGGTTCGCGGGCTCGCTCTCCTCCTCGCCGTTTCGCAAACTCGCACTTTTAAATGCCTGAAACGGAAGGCAGGCGAGACGGAGCATCGACGCAAGCTCCGCGCCGAGAGGCGGCTAGATCGATCGGCTCAGAATTAGCGAAAAAAAATCTCGAGCGCGCGCCCGCGCACCTAGACAGTCGCACTCGGGCTTTGCCTCTCGTTTTATCTTCGTCGCGCGCGGCAGGTTGTTGCACCCTGCGCGCGCGACGCAGGATGCAGCGACGCGGGGGGTGAACGCGCGCGCGAGGGAACGGGAGACGAAGGAGAGACGAGCCGCGATTTTCAAGCGGGAAGGCGCCTCGAACGATTTCGCGTGTTTCTGTGTTGCTTAATGAGGGAAGCGAGCGCCTTTTTTGTTTGCGGCTGTTTCGTGCTATTGTAGCATTTTCGATCTGAAGCGGTACTCGTTTTGTGCGCAAATCTTTGACGCGCTGTAACTTTTGAACGGACGAAGCTTTGTAGAAAGATTGCGAGTGTCAGTGAAAACTTGAAGAAAAATCCGTGACCCGGAGGCACTTTTCCGGGTATGCCACTTTCATTATTTCTTTGCTGTATATATATATAGTCGACGCGCAGCAATTTGTTACAAAATTTACGATCGTAACAGGCAGAAATCTCAAAGATTGAAACTGAATACTTATATATCGCTAGTGCATCTGCCAACGAGCTGCCTTGACCACTCGAAGAAGCGCGCGGCCACTTTATACAGAGCAAATCCTCTCAAGAACTAGCACTTTCTACTTCGACATAACCGGCAGGATTGCATCGCACCGGCGACCCGCGACCGAAAAATTCCCGCTACCTCCGTTCTCGGAAGCGCACTAAAAATGCCTTCGGCGCGGCGGATGCTTCCGATCGGGGCAATAAAAGCAGTGATTTCGCCGTCGGGAATCAGCATAGCTCGACGCTCGTCTGTATTCGCGTCTCGCTCGGCGGCGACTCTCGCACACCCCCGTCGGACAATGCTCTCTCTCTCTCTCTCTCTCTCTCTCGGATGCGGGTGCTTTCGATTGAGAAAAGGCGTTTTCAGGCTCGCGTGCGCGCCTTTTCCCGCGCGGCGCGTGTCGTTGAACCCGATTCGCCGAAGCTGAGCGAGCTAAGCGTATACGAGGCACGCGCTTACAGGCCTTCTTCGCTTTTCCTTTCTCCCTTTCCTACATGTCATTAGCCGGACACCTGCGATCGCTCGCGACGGCCGCGGGGCTCTATTGTTTAGATGACGCTATTGTTGCGCGGCTGTGCGCGAGTTTCGGGCCGACGGCGAGCTCTCGCGCGGCAGGCTTCCCGGTGCGCAATATTGATTTCGCGCCGCGGCGGACGACGGTTTTCGGGGGGGGGGGGGGGGGAGGAACGAGGAAAACGGATA
>JAWWEM010000010.1:18043456-18065502 GCA_035582935.1 Ormyrus thymus | reverse complement strand
ATTTTTTTTTTTTTTTTTTTTTTTTGTTTCGCTTCAGCCTTCCCCCCAAAGGCCTTTTCGCCGAGGCATCGATTAAGACCCGGAGCTCGACCCAGTTTTTTATCGCGACCCGCGGCTAATCCGCCCGTCTCGTTTTTCTCCATTTTCTCGCTGCGCCGCCGCGCCGAGCCGCGCCGTTCTGCTTCGTTATCGCCCCTGCCGCCTCTCTCGCGCTTCTTTTTTTTTTCTAAACAAACCTATGATTCATGTGGCTGCTTGCACGTACGCATTATTGACTGGGAGTTTCTGCTGTTCCGGTTGCTGATAAAGTCGTCGTGGTGCTCTCTGAGTCGCGTTTTTTTTTTTCGAAGAGGCTATTAACGCGTAGATTTGTTATATTTACTACTGGATACTTAGAACCGAGTTCAATGCACGGAGACAATTGTGTTTTCTTTCCAAGCGCGCGAATGCCGTGGAAAATATATATTCCTAGAAAACTGCGTTCTCTCCGTTTTCAAGCCTTCATTAAATGCAATCCAAGATAAAAGCAGTCGACGCTCGGCCGAAAATTCCACAGACCGAAAAACCCGAACGATCGGCGCACCAATTCCCCGGGAAGTGAGAATCGTCGACTCTGTCGCGTGACAAAATCAATTTTCACGTTCGGCATCCTGGCGCGCAACGAAAAAAAAAAGAAAAAAAAATCAAGCTCTCCCCGCGGCGCACGCAGCCGAGTCGTTTGACCGAGATAAAAAAAAAGGCGAGTAGGCATCGGCTCGTCAGAGCGAAAAAATTCGAATTCCGCATGACGACGAGCCCCTCGTCGGAGAAGGAGGAGGAGGAAGTGGCCAACGACCTCTCACTGGGTCACGGCCTTGACCTCCTTACGTAGGAAAGCTCTCGCACATATGCTCGCGAACCTGCTGCCGCCGCTGCGGGAATTGGGAGGTGCGCTAAGACGTCGCCGTCGGCGGGCAACGACCCGACGACACGCCCGGGAGCGCAGTTTCTCGGAGAGCGAGAGAGAGAGACGCGACAGATGTTTCGGACGAGGTTTCGGGCCTCGCCGCTGCGAGGAAGTCGAGGAGAGTCCGGGCCTTCTTCTTTTTTTTTTTTAAGAGGGTACTGTTATTTCGGGTATTGTTCGAGCGAACCTTTTGACCGTTTTCTTTTTATTTCAGAAACGCGCGCGGGAAACTTTGAGTTAAGGAGTGCATTGAAATGACGAATGCAGCGAATTGAAAGTAACTGTTTCGGCGGAGCAGCGTTTCTCTTGTTTTCGGACTCGGGAACTACGGGTTTTTTAAATAATTACATACATTATTCGGCTGCGGTATGGACTCTTTTAAATTTCAGATTCTTTCCTTATTCCAACCGGCAGAATATACATAAAAATAATCATTAAAAGTGCATTGAAATATAGCAGAGAGAGCGGAGTTTGCAAAGGAATAGGCGAGATCGCAGCCAAAACAATCCGCGAAAAGCCAGATATGAGACAATCACCTTTATCAATAGAGCCAACAATCTGTCGCAATAAGCTTCTGCACGATCGCTATCTCCGCCTCTCTCTCTCTCTCTCTTTCTCTCAGCGGCAACAGAGGCGCGCATCAGATTATTTAAATTGGAAAATGACATGCTCTCCGCGTCGACGAGATACAAAGAGAGAAAGAAACGGACGACTCGGCGCAAGTACAGCCCCCAAGCGGAGCGAGGAGGCTGCCGCTGCCTTCTGCATTACCGAGTAAAAATAACTGCATCCCGGGTTATTTCTGCTAATTACACCGAAAATACGGGCCGGTGCGTCGAATTTTTCGTCGCCGCCGCGTATATTCTTAGACGGACGAGACGGAATTGGCCGCGCAGCTTCATTGTCAGCGGCGCAGAGTCGGCTTCCGGCGCGCTCCCGCCGCGATAATGCAATGAGTCAAGTTTACAGATAAAGTCCGATTATATTCGTCGCGGCGAACTTCCTCGTTCGCCGGTCGCGGCTCCCGCCCGGCTAATAGAGCGGATTTTCCCGTTAACTCCTGCCGAGACTGTTGCTGGCCGCCTCGCATCTCAGACGCGAAGTGTCTCGGGATTTCGCTCTGCGCGCCGATTCAAATGAGAGTACGGGCACGAGGAGGTGTGCTCGCGCTTGTTCCGGGGATGCTGCCGACAGGCCGGGGTGATTTGAGAAGTCGCAAGACGCGCGGCGGGAATACGTCAGTATTATTATATTACGTGACGCGCAAAAGGAATACGAAGGGGGAAAAAAAAGATGATTGAATAACGTCGGAGGTACGTCTATAAGAGCGTGTCTTACCATATCCAACTCGTAACTACTTCACGTACATATTGAAATACCTCTCGTGTTATTAAGTTTAACTGCGTGTTCCTCAACTTTCCCAGGAATAAGGAGGTCAACATTTTTTTCTGCCATGTTTCGCTCGTTTTAAACAATTATATTAATTACGCCATTTTTCCCCTTTAATGTACGAAAGTTCTACATCTCGTAAATCATCGGAGGCGGGGCGAATTTTTAATCCGGAATTTCGACAATTAGAAGAATTAAAGAAGCTCAAGTACCTTCAGTTGCTTCCGGATGATCTATCGCGACTCGAGTTTTCATACTCGACTCTGGGATTCTTACCTGAAATCATAAAAAAAAAACAAGACATTAGTATTATCCATATTTTCGTTAAAATTTTATAAGCGAACATTTGAACGCTTGTAACATAAAGCATTATTATGAAATTCGATTTAGCAATGTGCCGGCAATAATTGCAGCGCGTTGCGTAATTTTGTGCACACTTACGTTTATCATATTAATTAAAATTATATTTATTTCTCCGCGCGAAGACATATTTTACATTAACATAATTGCATAAGCTCAGGAAAAATTATTCATTGCCTGTTAAAGTGAAAAAATGAAGATGTTTTTATCTGATTCCGTCTAATTTACAAAGCACTTGAAAATTTATGCTCCAGCCCTTGGCGCGGCTATGCAAATCGCCTTCAACGAATCCCCGAGCAGAAAATCACAGCTGCAGAAGTAAAAAAGAGAAAAAAAAAATACATCTGCCGAGGGCCGCGCGAATCGCTGAATCAATTTGAGAAACCCGGCGCCCCATTTTCCGCGAGGAGGCAGGCGAAAAAAGGCAGACTCGAGCGGCGCAGTCCCAGTTACCCGAGCGGCGTAACTATCTCCTCGGGGACATCGGCTCGCGCGCTCCGGGGTTTACGACGACGACACCGACACGGTCACGTGCTCGGCACATATCGGCTCGGCGGCCGGCACGTGAAAACGCACCGGCGCTCCCCACTCCGCCGCCGTGTGTCTTTCGCGATTTCTCTCCGCGGCGCGCGGCTCATTAGCATCCGCCGCGCACAAACAGGCCGAGAAAAACAAATCTCTAATACGCGGCCGTTGACCCCGGCGTCGTTGTCGCGGCTGCTGCTGCAACTTTTAAATTATACTCCCTCCCTCTCTCTCTCTCTCCTTGCGGCTGCCGGGGAATATTATCTTTTATGTGCGACGCTTTCCTTGTGCTTTTTTACGCGGTGCGCGCGAGTTTTGAGTTCGTTACTCCGCGGGCACGTATATACGTATTCATGAAAGGCTATTGCTTTTTCCTAGAGGCCGACTTTTTCCAGCAATATTTTCGCGGCTTTTTGCGCGCTCTCTCGGCCGTCTTTGTCAAACTGCCGGCGCCCCGAAACGAACGGCGGATTTTTTCGCTTCCCTTTTTTCAGCCTTCTTTCGCCGTGAGTAATGTGTGCGCGCGCGCGAGCGCCGCGGCTTTCTTTTCCGCGTTTTGTTCGGCTCCTTTTGCCGGATTTTCGAGGAGACATTATTTTGCATCGAGGCGGCCAACTTTCGCAAGATGGACTCGAGAGTCGCGCTGCCTGCGAATGGCACTGTGCCTCCCGTGTTTGAAGAAAATTTTTACCCGCGCGGCGGGCGTTGAGTAACGTGTTTACTGTGGCTTTTTGCTGGGAATGTAAAAAATTTAACGAATTTCCGCAGCGAAGGCTTCGCTTAAATATTGAAATACTTTTAACATTTGCCGCGGGAGTATTTTTACAATTGACATTGACGGGTGCTGCAATCGTGGAACATTTTAGAGTATCTTGAGAATGTTATAAGCAGATCTAAGGCATTTTCATCAAAAGAACTAATCTGAATATTGCGCGATATCTTTAATCTCGATTCAATCAAGACATTGTAGCGTGCAAAGCCGTTAGTAGACTTACACATTATTTGCAGCAAACTATTTGCAAAATTTATAAGATGTTTAAAATACGTTTCGCCTTAGGTCTGTCAATACTGAAAGCCATTAATATCCTCAAACATAATATTTGTACTGATCACGAGAACTTGTAATACTCACAAGTAAATTAAACTGAAGTTTAGACGTGTTTCCTTAACTCTCCTATTTATTCTATTATCATTCATTAGATGTTACAAAGTAGTGAGCGTGTTAAAAAATACACGCGTAAGCAATTGAGGAAAAGCTTTCACCTGAAATCCCGTATTTTATGACATATTTGCTTCAACCTCTTTTTTATTATCAATTCTTGCACATCTGGTTAGGATCACGAACTATTTGAACTTTTTTTTCTTTGAAATTTTTACATTGGGTGCACAGATGTTTGATAATTTCCATGTTTTAGATGATTCATTACTATTTTATATTTAATCTTTTAAAAGATGAGTAAGTTATTTTCGAACGAATATTTGAATTCTGCCCGTAACAGATATTTTTAAGTTGTCGTTACTATGTGTTTACTCTCTCGCGAGACAAATAAGTTTTAATTAGATTTGTAATTTTCGAAAATTACACTGTTCAATTACCGTGAAGCAAACTAACAAACAGCTTCAATAAAGAATCAAAGAAACTTGGGATACTTACAAACCTTTAAACTTATTACGATTTTACATTCGAATTTACGTCGACTCAAGCACTCAATTAAGCTCCCTCGGATCCGCAGTCCCGATTGTTTACCGAATCCCTCGGCGTATTCTCCATAATTAAAAATCACTGCAGCAGCGGCAGCGGCAGCAGCGGAGCCCAGCCCAGGAAGAAAATCCTCGCCGCTCGTCGGCGGCGGATACAAAGCCGCGCGTTGCCGGCCGGGAAAAGAGACGGAGCTAGGCGAGGGTGCATGCAGGGTTGCAGCGGCGGCGTCGTCGCCTCTCTCGCTCCCTCCCTTGCGCCCCAGGCGCTGCCACGCGCGCGCCGCGCGGCTATCGACCCGGGGTTCGCCGACCTTTCCGTCACCTTCCACCTCCAGCGGCGGCGCCCCTTCCTCCCCGCGCGCCCCCTTCTAGCACCGGCTCAACCCTATCTCCGGACCGGTCCTGCGCCGCCGCCGCCGCCGCTCCCGGTCTACGTGCACCGAGGAGAGCCTCGATCGCTTTCTTTGCCAAGCTCCGAGGAGAGCCTTTTTCTTGCCGGATTGGGACGGTAATGGAGAGAATTTTATGGAAGCTTAGGGGACGGGGGAAGGCGGCTGCGGGGGAGAAAGTGAATTTAACAAGATCGGGGGACTTTGGGGAGATTTTCTTGACAATCCCTTTTTTTTGGGGGGTTTTTATTTCCTAAGTTTCAAAGTTATTTTCGCAATTCGGTGCGGTAGAATTATCAGAAAATATTTCAATATTCGGGAAAAATCTCGTAACGGCGGGGCTCACGATGGGAAAGCCGCCCTCGCCGCGAATCTCGTTAAATCAGAATTTACAGCGTTATCAACTGCGCGAATGAAAAAAGGGCGCAAACCGCAAAATAAACAATATGCCGATCCATGAATTTTAAAACCCGGCAAGCAGAGCACTACATCTCTCGACGCTTCCTCGCTGCCGCGCTTGTCGATAAAGCCATTAAAAATTACCGCTCGAATCAATCCGTTACATTTTCCCCTCAATTATCGACGAGACGATTAACCGCCGGGGCGGCGCATCTCGCCGCCGGCGGCCGCCTATTTTTAGCTCCTCGGCGGCGAAAAAAAGCAAATAAATAATAAGCGTCGCGACGCCGTAATCGTCGCGAAATGCACGTCCGCGCGTATATATACAGATTCGAAATGCGCCGTGTGTACGCGGACATTCGTACGTCGATGCGCCGCGCGAGCTGCGCGCGGAGGAGAGAGAGAGAGAGAGAGAGAGCCAGGGGCGTCGGGACGCCGGCCGGTCGATACAGGCTACCAGACGAGGAAGTAAACCCGGGCATCAACCTCTAGCGCTCCCTCTCTCTCTTGCGCACGTGCGCCCAAGCTCACCTTCTCTCCGAGCGCATATAGCCCTTGCACAAAGAGCCCGCGAATTGCACGAGCTTGTATCCCCTCCCCCCATCTCCCGAGCTTGCGATCCTCCTGCAGCTGGGATGATTTTTTTTTCGTCGTTTTATTTCGCTCATCCGCGGCGGTCTGCCGAGATTTTCGCCGCGCTTCTTCGGCGCGGGCGCTTTGTTGCTTGATGAGATGCTAAGTTCGCGGCCGGCGGAAGCGTGAAAGATTCAAGAGGCACCTAAGTTTTCTCGAGTGAGCCGCGCCACGCGCTTTCCCAGGAAGATGAGAAAAGTTGCTTGCATAATTAAAAAAGACACTCAGAGGCGGGGGATCTCAAAGGGCAGAACATCGCTAGAATTTTTCGAACCGAAACGCTGCTCTTCCCTCCCGAAGATATTTATAAAATTTCCCAGACAGATTTACTTTGGCAGGTGCATTAGGGGAGCTCGGAAAATGACGTTCCCAATCGAATGAGGGATTCTGATGAAAAAAGGCGGCGGAGCCTCGTCCGCTCCGTCGATTTCCGCCTCTCCTTTTTTTCAGGCTCTCGTCTCGCTCGGCGAACCGAATTCGTCCCCCTCTTGCCGCTCGAAGTGAAAGGCCAACGCGCCGCGCGCGGCTAGTAGAAAAAGAAGAGACTCGTCGGGCACATTGTTCCCTCGGCTTGTTTACCTTCCCTCTACCTCGCTTTATTTTCCGTTCATTTTCATTTGATGAAACGACTCGCGCTCCTTCGTCGCTGCAGCTCGGGATCGTCCCTCTCTCTCTCTCTCTCTGTCTGCGTGGACATCAGCAGACTGGACAGGAGGGTTATTAACGAAGAATCCTTTTACTTCTCTGGGGGGAGGATTATTAATTTCCGCTTGATGAAAGTACTGAATAAGAAAAGCTTTCTAAAAGTAATGATTCATATATTTGAAAATACACGGACGGAAGGATGAAAGCCGGCGCGTTAAATAATGCCAGGTTAGCCTGCGCGTGTGGAGGAGAGGAAGAGAATCTCGGCTACGTAGTCTAGACGGACGCCCGGCGTTCAGTAATAATTAAGTCGTCGTCGGATCCCGCATTATGCGCGTATAACCGTCGTTCCGACGCGTCCACCCTAATGCTCCTGCACGAAGGCGGCTCTCCCTCTTTCTCCGCGCGCGCTTCTAATCCGGGCGAGCTTTCGCTCGGCTGTTTTGCGCCTCGGCTTCCTCCCGCGAAGTCGCCGCGACTGTTTAAGGGACTTTTTGACCGTTGCGAGACGTGATTGTAAGAACTGCCGGTTACTGGAATACGGGCTATAAATACAAGCGCGCGTGTCCCTGGTTGCGCCGCGGCACAGCGGCGAGCTTTTTGCCGAAGACGCGGCGAGCTCGGTAGTGGATTTGCAGTGAAAATTTGAACGGTTTTAGCGGCGCGCGAAGCATTGCAAAATCGTAAATTTTTTAAAGAGATTCCAGTGCGAAAGAAGGTTTTTTTTTACGGGGCGAGTGTAAAACTCGATCCTTTAATACCCTGTCGTTTTAACGGTGCCTTTTAGAAAATGAAGTACATAATTGGCTTTGACTAAAAGGGATATTTGCCTTAGCTAAATGAGTTTTTTGATGGGTTGTGAAAGCGCTACTTTCTCAACCGCGTCGTTTATCTTGCAAATGCATTTTCTTCATGAATAAAAAAACCTCGCTATTTCGCAATTTTCGATGCGAAATATTACAATAAAAATAATCAATTCAATACTTGGAAACTCTGCCCTCGAGAGCCACACCTACCCGAATAATCGGGTAAAATAGCCAAAGCATCTCCTCAGCTCCGGCGTATCTCCTTGACAAGTTCTCCCTGGAAATCCAGCTATTAGCCCGACTAAGAATTTCCGTCTGAGCATTTATCTCCGTCCGCGCTCCTCTCCGCCTCTCTCTTGCTCTTAGAGAGCGAGAGAGAGAGAGAGAGAGAGAGTCCAGTGCGCGAATCGATCGCCGCGCGCGGCCGACTGCACATATCCGCGGCGGGTCTG
Organism: Ormyrus thymus; assembly: GCA_035582935.1. Taxonomy (NCBI): domain Eukaryota; kingdom Metazoa; phylum Arthropoda; class Insecta; order Hymenoptera; family Ormyridae; genus Ormyrus; species Ormyrus thymus. The sequence continues at coordinate 18,057,257 of JAWWEM010000010.1, read as the reverse complement.
TGTGCGCGCGCCGGCGACTTCCGGCTTGCTAAATTTCGCCTCGTTATTGCTCGTAATTACATGCGATCGACGGCGGCGCGTCGCCGCTCGCACGCCGCCGCTATTATCGGCCCGAGTGTGACAAAATCATTGCCCCGCCGCCGTCGCCGGAAGTCGGCCTTTTAAGCCCGACGCTAAATTCAACTTGCGAGCGGCGCGCGAAATTATGCAATTACACGGGGCCGATTTTTCTGGCTCGCTCCTTCGTCGGGAGAGAGAGAGAGAGAGAGCCCCGATTTGTCGCTCGACTAATGCATATCGCGATTAATTGATAAAAAGCTCTGCTGCTCGGCTCGGGGCAAAGAATTGATTGATATTTTATATTACCGGTCGATGAAGCGTTCTAAAACGAACTTTTTACCGACGTATCCGTAACGTTTTTGAGCGACGCTTTCATTTCCCCTCCCGCAGTCGACTATCTAATTTCACTCCCTCCGCCTTTTTCCTTAATTTCCGAGGCATTAATCATAATATTAGCAGTCTCATGATTTACAAGAGACATAGCTCCGGCTTATCAGCCCTAGCGCCGGCATTGCGGCTGCAGTTTTCATTGCCAGCCGGAAGTCCGGCTCGTTGAACTCGAAAAACTCGCACGCCTGCACATGTACGCGAAATCGTATATACTCATCCATTTTACATAGCCGATTGCACAGGTCAGTAAGGAGGAGCGCCTTTACCGGCGGACCTCTCGTTTACGTCTCCTCTCTCGTCTTCGCTCGAGTCGGAGGGGGGAGGAAAAAAAGCCGATCGAATTATCGACTTTCGTTTATTGTCCAGTGGAAGCCTCCGCGCAGTGCTTGATACTCGTTAGCTGCGTTCAGAGAAAGATTCGGTCGATTCGCGGGCATTTGCTCGCTCGGCTCCGCCTCGTTGAATATTTATTTCCCCGCGCCAATTGCAAAGGCTGGCCGCGCGCTCGAACGAAACATTGCGAGAAATTGGCTCTCGGGGGAAGAGTGCACGCGCGAGGAAAGTTGAAAAATTGTCGGATTAACTTTATTAAAAGTGGAAAAACACCCAAGGCAGATGCGCAGCAAAGCTAAGACTCAACTTTTCTATCAGGGTAGAGAAAGCAAAGTGCGATATTCTTTCTTGTTTACTTCTTCGGGCCCGTTATTATTTTGCGGTTAAAGTCGAATGGCAATATATAGCTTTGGAAAGAAAGAAGAGAGCAGAGAAGAAAAAGAGAGAGAGAGAGAGCAACGAAATGGGATGAGAGAAAGAGGCGATAGAGGAAAAAAAGAGAGGCAGTGGTAGCGACACATACAAGCCCAAGCGGCAGTCAATGAGAAATAAAAGCACGAGAGAGGCCTTATCGAACAGAGTCTAGAGATAACGATGTAGAACTGTGTTATTCATGCGAGGAGATACCAGCGGAATCTGGCCTGTCGGTGCGAAGAACGAGATCTTTTCGAAAAAAGATTGGGTGGGAAAAAAAAAAGAACTCGGCAGAAATTCGCCGCGGAGACTTTTCGCGCATGTCGAACGAAAGCCAAGTTAATATCGCGCTTAATGAAAATTTATTTACTAACGGTTATCTCGGAGCTGATAGAATTGTATAACTATGTAGGATGATGAATTGTGCGCGTATACAGGGAGATCGAGTTTTCAATAGAATTTTGAAAATTACAACCTCGATTTTCTGCTTGAATAATATCGCCGGACACTTTCGGCGCAGATTAATATCTCGAGAGTCGTTTCAAGTACGAAAATAGTCTAAATTATGGGTTATTCGGAAAGAGTTTTGCAAAAAAATTATATTCCAAGTATTTATTACGATGGCCGTGCACTAATCTCGCGCCTTGCCGCCTTGCGAATGCATTAATTAAAAGGCTAAAACTTTCCAATTTAACCTGCGCGAAAAGCTCCCGGTGCTCAAACGGCTCTCCGCGCAAAGTCGCGAAAGAAAAAAATAGCCAGAGCGATAAAATAAAGGATAACGAGAGCGACGGTATAGATCCGCGCTCGAATTCCCGTCGCCTTGCCTATTCCTGGTAGCCGCATAAAGAAAGGGAACGAGGACCTCGGCATAGAAACTACGCATTAGCATCTTTGAATAATCTCGAGTGTAGGTTAGAATTTTTCGCGATCGAGCAGTCGGCCGTCCGTACCCGGAAATCGAGGCGAGATCGTTCTGCTTATTTCTCGTCGGATCGAGGCGGCCGAGATCGCCGATCGGCTCTCGGGTTTTTTCCGCCGCGCCGATCGCGACTCTCCCCTGCATAATGCCGTAAAAGTGAATATAATTAGAGTCCGCTCGAAATGTATGCATTTATGCGCCGCGCACTTTAGAACCGGAGACTTGTAATTTTTAATTTACGGCGCACAGACTAATTAATGACTAATCGCGCGCGAAATTGCCTCTCGCGACTGGCTGTTTCCAAAGATATTCGCGGCGTTTAAAAACAGGCGGACAGGAATATGATACACGAGTGCATTGACCTTATATAACACTTAATCGCGCGTAAACTAATCGAATGGTTCAACGAACGTCCGTTTCGCAGACGATTCGAATGAAATACGAGAAAAGAGCGCCCTCGGGCGCCTCTTTAGGAGCAGACTCTCCTCGGCGAGCTGATCGGAAGCTCGCCGAAGCGCAGATAACCGTCCTCCTCGAAAGGGATGCGAACGCAGCGCGAATCCCTACCGCCGAACAAGTGACGCAATGCCTCGTCGGTCGAGGGTCGAGTTATACTCTTGAATTGGCCTGTTCCGCGGCGACGACTCCGAAAACGCGAATAGGAAGCTTTATTAAGCGTCTTCCTATTGTCGGTAATTTATAGGAATCTAAAGCCGCCGATTCCTGGGAAGCGTCTGCGCCCGACCGATAAGATATGCCTGCGCGCTCTCGAGTTTAGGGGTCGTTCGGAAATTGTGCAATAGCCGCTGTCTTTCTCGAGGGGCTTCGATTCGTTATAAAATATTCGTAAACAGATGCGCCGATAAATAGATAATAAATTACTGGCCACGCTTGCGTTAATGCTTTCTGGGTATCGGACAATAGACGTCTTCTCGGCTTGATTTCTTCCTGCAAGCCGAACGAGGAGCAATCGGATTACGCGCGGCATGTTGACTCGTGACTGATTTTCCTTCCACGTAGAATAATCCGTCGCGTATTGGATTAAGGCGATAACGCGCAGGGTGTAAAATTAATTGGCCGAGGTTTCATGGAATCGGCCGGGATTTTATACTGCTAACAATTTCGCGTCTACATTAGAGCCGTTTTATGAACGTATCAGCTAATTAAAGTCATTCAAGTGGCAATAAATCATCGCCGCCGAGCGCACACAACAATAATTAATTAAAGCGTAATGCAAACTCAATTTCGTAATGGCCGCGGCGGCTCTCCTCAACCCTCGCAGAAAACTGCAGGCGGGCACAAAGGCCGCCCGTTAAGCCCACTCGACTAATCCGTAAAGGCTCGAAAAAAAAAAGAGCGCAGAAAAGGAAGGCAAAACTAGCGCCACATAAATAACCCGCGAGCAATAAACTTCAATCTTTTCCAGCCCACCGAAGCCCGGGGACCGAGTAGTCTCCCTCTCTCTCTCTCTCTCTCACAATGCACGGCCCATTAACATAACAAAATATTCTAATGACGGCCGTAAAATCCCCCTAATGAATCAATAAAATGACGACTCCCCCTGCCGCTCGCTCGCTCGTTAAATTTTCCAATCGAGCTCGCGGTGCAATTTTCCTTTGGCGCTCGGCACGTGACGACACGTTTTGGCTCGAGCTCCGCCGCTTCGAAATTGGGCCGCGCGCTTAGCGGCCGGGTCTAGGCTGCGTTATTCAGATTAATTGTCTTTTAACGTCGCCGCGCGCTCTCTTCGCTCTCCGTCGTCGTCGGGTCTGCGCGCGGGCGACACGGCCGCGCGCGCGGGGCGGGAGGGGGACTGCTGCGTGACATTGCCGTGTCACGGTGTCAATCGCGACGACCCAAGCGTGTCAACGTCAAAGATAATTGCGACGAGCCGCCGCAGCAGCCGCCGCCGCGCGCAACGCGAGTGCGGGCGAAAACTGCGCCGGCACGAGGAAAAATTGCGCGCCGGGGAATATCGTACGCCGTCTTGTTTTCTTTGCTTTTCGAATTGGGTCCAGCGACGGGGAGAGCGTTACTTGGAAATAGCCGACGCGCGCCGAAGTGATTTAAGTGAAAACGATCGGACGATGATTATTAGGATGGATATTAATCGTTCGAGGCTGCCTGTTAACGGGGATGCGCGTACCAATTTTCGATTAAACTGTTTCTGTGGTCTATATTCTTTTTTCCTCCTACCGCGGATCCTATTATTTTGACACTGATGCTCATTTAAAAGCAATCGCGAACATTACTGCCTCGCCTAGTTCTTTTTTACTTCTGACTTTGCTTAATACGTTTAACTCAGAGATGAAAGATGGAATTTCGCCTACAGCCAGAAGCGGCGTTTTCTTCTCGAGCGCTTCTCGCCGGCTGAAAGAGCCGCCTCTATTCCAATGGATGACGTACCTCGAGCCAATAAAAACGCAATAAAATTAGTTAAATAATGGGTTTGCCGCGCTGATAAATATTTAAAAGCGCGCAAGAGAAGCCGCAAAGCCCCGCATGCGATTGTCGCGCGGCGGCTCGTTACGCGCGATCCTGAAAAAGCAGTTGGAGCCTACTGCATCATCGATTCTTCTGGTCGCTGCAGTCGCCGACGGGAGGGAGGAGGCGTAGGCCGCCGAGTGTAAAAGGCGCACACGGCACCGCGAGCAATTCCCAAAGATATCCGTCAGATACACATTTAGAACTATCGCGCTTCTCGCATCGCCTCGTATTTCCATCCGTCATTCCGCCGCTAATCCCGTTCCCCCTCATTTTTCTCCTCGAATCTCCGACGTATTTCTGCGGCTGCGAAGAGGCGAGAGTTCATTTTTTCAAGCGCAACCTTCGCAGGCACAGCGATATCTCCTCGGCAAAACAAACCGGCGTACCCCTCGACGGCAGCCGGGCCAAAAGCGCCGCCTGCCGGCAGCCTCGCACTTTTCGGCTCGGGGGCTGGCGGAGGAGAGGTGGGGCGGGGTGGGGTGGGGGGCCTGGCACGGATAGGTGCGAAAAAGCGCCCTCGAAACGATCCGTCAGCGCGCGCGCCCTCGCGCGACTCGCCTCGCTCTCCGCGCACGCCGCGCACCGGGAGAAAGAGAGCTCGCGCGCTCGGCTAACACACTGCCACACTAACCGGCGCGGCGGCGGCGGCGGCGTTGCCCTAACGGTACATCCGCGCCGCTGCTGCAGCCGGAGAGCTCCTTCGACGCCGCCTTTTCCTCCTGCAGCCACCCGAGGCTGAGAGCTCTCCCTCTCTCCCTCCTGCCGCCGGTTCCGCGCTCCGTGCTATCGACCTTTTTCTATTATCCCGGAAAATCGAACCGGCTCGCGTTCTAACGTCCATTTGTCGAGGCAGGGTGCTGGATTATTGTTTGCTCTTGATGGCTGGCTAGTCGGGTGAGAGGAGCTGTTGGGGGTTGAGAGTAAGAACATTTACTTGTAATGCACGCGTTTAAAGACAGTTTGAAGAAATTCAGAACGCGCTTTTATTTGCTCGTTATTTTATGAAGTAATAAGGGTAGACTAGTTATTATATACACTTTCTAAATAATGTAGGTTAAAATAAGAAGAATATAACGATGCACTTTCCCCGCAAAGTAGAATGAGACGAGTATGGTGGGACAGAATAAGAAAGCATTCCCCATGTATTTCGTCAAAAAGCCAATGTCGATTTCTAATAAAAGAAATTTTTCACATGGCCATCAGAGAGATTCAGATCGTCGGCGCGAAGGTAAACAAAAATATTGTGAAAGCCGGCGAAAGCCAGAGTACGAGATCTCGCCCCTAATTTCGTCGGAAGTAAGAAAGAAAGAAAAGAAAAAAAAACCGAACACTGCAAGCGATCCAGCCTCAATAGGCGCTATAAAGGAAGACATAAAAGCAAGTGAGCGTAATAATTTTTAAAACCGGTAAGTGGAGCAGTAGCGGCAGCAGTTCTCGAAGTTTCATCGGCCAGAGGGACGCGTGCGCGTACGTCTGAGGTCAGGTGACGACAATGATGATGTTGCTCGATAGCCGAGTGTATTATCCAGGCGCGGAACGAGGCGTGACGTCATCGGCTAATGGATCGGTGGGGAGGCGTTCGCTCGGGGTGAATCGCTTTGAAAAAAAAGGTTTAGTGCTGGAAGCTCGTCCTACTGATCCTGGATAGAGATCTTTCTACCGACCTTCCTCGAGAGGTCCAGCATTTACGACATTAGCTGCTTCACGCTTAAACCACTGTTCCGCTAATTTAGAAAAAGAAATAATTAATGTCAATTGACAAAACTACCAGATTTCAATTTGAATTTTGATTCTGCAAGTATCGCAGTAACGAGCTGTTATCACAATAATAAAATCTCTGGAGCTTAACTTGCAGCCTGTGAATTACGCAATTGTGATAATAAAGCTAAAAGTGTATCTACATTTCTTACGATAGAAGTAAGATTTTCGAATATCTTTGAAATCCGCAGGAAAATGACGGAGAGCAGCGCCCCCGTCAAAATAATGCACTGCTGCTCATTCGACTGCGCGTCAAAAGGAAAGCGGGGCTAATATTACACTGCGGTACCAGTCGAACCATTCTTTATAATCTCTCCTGCATTTAGGAGAGCGGTAACAAAGTGAATCGCTCAAACCTTTTTCCGTGCACGCCTTTTCCTTTTCTTTCCCTGCCGATAGTGCAGGAGCTAATGAAAGCGAGTCTGTCTCTCTCTCTCTCCCTCTCGCTTCTCGTCCTACTGATACAGCTCGCTTTAAAAATAGACGATTTTCTAATTATAGAGATTGCCTCTAAAAATGTTTGAGGTGCACGAAGGGGAGCGAGCATTCAAGGTGGACAGTTGCGTAAGTAACAATGTCTCTTACAATGGGGGCTGCGAGAAAATGTCCGCTTCTTAAAAATAAGACGGAACGATGCGTTATATAAAGTGGATACTACTATTTTGAATTACGCAAGCTCCGGCAGTGCGCGAAACTTTTTCCCTAACCGCGAGTTCCTTACGAAAATAAGTTTTCTCTTTTACGCCGGCGCTTCCGCGAGACCTCTTTTTCGAAAAAGATTGGCCCGCAGAGAAAAGGAGCCAAGAAGCTCGTGAAAAGCCGCCCTCCTCGGGAAGACGTTCCAAAATACCCCGTCCCGGTTATTATTATCATAGACGTACTTCCAATTACGCCTATCGCGCTAGTTCGAGTTTCATCAGATAAAGCCGGGCGGATGAAAGAGAGGAGAGGGAAAAAGGCGCGAGAAGCGCCACCGGGCAGATTTCTCCCCTCTCGCGCTCAGAGCTCCCATGCAGAAAAGAAAAGGCTGAAAAGCCAGGCGGCGGAGCTCGAAAGAGAAGCAGCAAGAGCGGCGACGGCGTCATTTTTCCCCCCGCGTCGTTGCACTCTCGCTCTCGCGGCCATTTTCCGATCTGCCGCTTTAACCTCTCCGAGAGCGGCGGCGCTCTCGCGATCTTCGGCAAATGGCGTGTTTACTCAGCGTCGGCTCGTTATGACATACGCGCGCGCCGAGATATATACGCGGGCGCACAGAGAGGCTGGAGGCAGGAGCGCGTCGCGGCTGCCCACACACATTCGCACGCGAGTACTTTCACACGGAGGTGAACAACACGGCGCGGTATCCAGGCCAGGGGTGGCCAACCACTCCTCCGCGACCGACCGAGCCACGAGCGAGGAAGATGACGCGCGAGCCGAGAGCCGAGTCGGCATTTCTGAAGCTCCACCTGGAGACGGTAAAGTCGTCTGCTGGTCCTTGCTGGATTCTTTTCCTTAGCTCGTGGCACGAGCAGGATCATGTCTTGCGCTTTTCATTCGAGCTTTCGCATGGCGTTTGTATTCCGGTGAAAGTTAAATTGTTAAACAGTAATTTCCTGAGAAGTTCTTCTGAAACGAGGTGAACGCGTTGCGCTGGAAAATTATCATTATCGTTCAATAAAGCGTCGCTTGAACTCTATAGTCGTCAGCTAGCTAGAAATAAGTCTAGCTTAGAGGTGGCATCCGAGTAAAACAATATGAGCAGCTTCATTCGCTGAATGCTCTTAGGGAAAAGCGCCGTTGCGCGCGGCATTTATTCACCTAGTTTAAAAATAAAATAAAGCGCGGCCCGACTCGACCCAGTCCTCCATCCACTTTGCGCGCAACATCCACCTTCCGCTTTTCTCTCTCTCTCTCTCCCACTCTCTCCTCCTTTCTCTCCCCGGGCGCAGGAAGACGCGTAACTTTTCGCGGAATTTCGCCGCGCCTTCTCGTGAATTGCAAGAAGGTCGCGCGTGCGAGAGAGAAAGAGAGAGAGAGAGCGAGCGAGCGGAAAAATGCGGGGACGCTATATTCTCGCGCCGAAATGGAAATTTGAAGAAAATACGTTATGCGACTGCCGCTCCGAGCGTACGTGCGCATATACTTTGCCATTACTTTGAGAGTCTTTCTCGCTCGTGCCCGTACTCTTCAATAAGGTAGCTCGTGCATTTTCGCCGGCAAAAAAACTCGAATGATTTGCAAAATGCACGGCTAAGTATGAGCGCTCGGCATGCAAGCAATTCGCCGAACCTTCGAAATTCCCGAATCCGTCGCCGCGCGAGACGATCAACCTCGCGCCGAGAAGCTGCCTTCGACGGGTCACCTCCTCCGCCGAAGGAAAGCTGCGCATAAAAAAAAAAAACCAGAAAAAGTACGCGCGCGAGAAAGAGAGAGAGAGAAGGTCGCGAGGGCGCGCGAGTCCTTGATTCCGTCGGCGTCGCTGCAAAAGAGAGAGAGAGAGTCGCGACCTTAGGCGCGAAACGTCATCGCCGCACTCGCGCGGCGGCCGCGGCGGCGGCGGGCGGGGGGGGAGGGGAAGCCGAGCGGGATCATCGGACGGGAAAATTATTCGCGTGCGTGCTTGCGGCCGCGATGCATCAGCTGGGCGCAGCTCGGACGTCCGTCAGAAGTGCGCGTACGCGGAAAAAACATTCTCTTGTTCGTTGTGTAGCCTCTCGCACGGGGAGGGGGGGGGCTTCGTGCCTCGCCGTACTGGAATTCATGCCAGGAATCCTACTAGAATAAAATTAATTAGCTTTATTAAGTTTAATATTAAATTAAACTGAGGAGACACAATTAGTTTTTTAATTAACGCTCGTACGAGCCGCAAAGACTCTCCACCTCACATAACTGTCCGCCTCTTGGCATAATACACTTGTAACGACAGTTCGTAACGACAGTTCGTTAGAAAATACCAGGCAAATTGGAAAGCGATCCTTAAAGCGAGCGAGGAGGCAATAAAATAAAAGTCAAAGGCACCCAGGCGCTAAACGCACCTCTCGGGTGTGCAGTGCGGCGTAGACGCGAGAGAGAAGCGGCGGCGGCGGCGGCGGCGGGGAGGCTCGAAAAAGCACCGGCACCGAGGAGCAAAGCACGTCGAGAAGCATATGGACGCGAGCCAAGAGCCAAGTGCAAACGTCTTCTCGCGCGACACGGCCGCGCTCCAAACAATCGGCTTCCGCCGTCAACAAAGCTCTCGGCCGAGCCTCGGATGCCACCGGCGACGAGCGCAAAGGCGAACGAGAAGCTGGGACGATCGAGAAGAAAGCCGGGAGCTGAAAATATAAGGACGAGGCGTAGCTTTCGACGCAATTATTAAGTATCGTCGATTTCGGAAGTGGCTGCTTTGGACGTCGAAGAAAGTAGCTCGACATTCTCAGCTTTGAAGGCAGATCAGGTCGGCTTCGAAGCGGACAATAACAAATGCTTACGGACGGAGTAAATAAATGATCGCAACGAAAACTAGACTGGGGCAATTTCAACAAGTTATTTCAACATGTAAATTAACCCGTAAGTGCGATCGCGCCAGAGGACGCTTATCAAAGCTTCGAGAAATAATTACATACATTCGAACAGTCAAAAAACACGTTTCCCCGTGTAAAAATGAGTAAGTCGCCAGGCTCCTCGTGGAAACGATTAAAGTAATGACATTCGGCTCTCCGCAACATTGTAGCCATAATTATGGGCGGGGACGACAGATTGATTTGTGCTATCCGCGAGCGAATCTCCGTGGCACGAGGCCACCGGCGAGAGCAAGATGAGAAAAAACGGGGAAATAAGCCACGGGCCGCCGAAAAGTGTGTTAGCATACCGGCAACTCACCTCTGCCTACCCAAAAGACGCCACGCCGCGGCCAAATTAATGCAAACGAATACGAACGAGGAGATAAAAAGCCGGACAGATGAGAGAGAGAGAGAGATAGAGGCGCGCAATGTTTTGGCCGAGTACTCGCGCCGAGGCTGAGCCAAAGATAGGCAAGACGAGGAGCGTCACCTCTCTCCTGGACGCTTCAATTACGCCGCGAGATTTATCGGCGCGCGGCTCCTCTTTTTTCGGCCGCTCCTCGGCTCCGCCGATATTTTTAGAGAAAATTCGAGCTCTCCGCGGGGAGTTTTATGGAATCCCGCCGCCTCTCGCTCTTGCTCTTTTTGAGTCTCCCTCGCTTCGGAAGGGCAATTAGCGCGCGCAGAGGAAACAAACGGCCGGCGTTTGTTGCTGCTAACCGACAACGGCGAAAACTAGTTTCCGATTCGGTGACAGACGTGTCTTAATAGTACGCCTAGATAGTTAAATCTGAATTAAACGCCGGCGAACGACGAAAGCTAGGCTCAAATTTACGATTTCATTAAGCTGCCGTACAACGTCGTATTAAAACTTGTAAGATTCTGCGAGAAATTCGTTTATTCAGTCTCGGACTGGCAGTCTATCTGGAACGTGCGGCACCAGAAGGAAGAAATAGCAAGGCTTATTTTCAAACGCCACTGAGAAATTCGCGCGAATGAAGCTCGTCGTTTCGCGGCGAATCTAGGAAACAATGTGCAGAATTGCACAAAGCTCGCATTCCTCCGCGCAGAGCCATGCAACATTTGCAAAGATATATACGCACTTCGCGCCTACGCACACGTGCATCTGGCGTACGCGCATTTATTTCGGACGTCGGGAAATTTTTCATCAAACCCGCGAGCAGCGGTAAACAGCAATGAAGTTTTACCAGCGTAAAACGCGCGGCCAAGAGCGAAATCTTCATGAAAGGAGAGCCCGCAAGCTCGGGGGACAATTCGACTTTATTTACGCGAAATCGTCTTTACGGAGCGTGACGCCCGCAGCTCCCGCGACTTGGCTTTCCGACTTGCGTTATTGCGCAAGCGCCCCGTGAGTGATGCGAGGCGGCGGCGGCTCCTCCTAGCCGAAGCTACCGCTTTTCATGCTGCGCTGCTCGAGTGTCGCGTTGATGGAGTCGTTGACGCGGACTGTAAATAATTAAAACGACCGCCGTGGGCAATAATGCCCGCGAGCTAATGAATCATATCGCGGCAATCGGCGCACGTCTGTTTTTCTTCGAGCCTGATCTTCGTGATCGACGAGTTCCTAAAATCCGGCTCGGCGTTTTTCAAATCTTATTTATACATTTATTTTATTTGAAAGTAGAGCGTCGGGCTTGGATTCGATTAAACAATCGTGCGACTTGAGTACCAATTCAGTACAATCCTTCAAATTTCAAAACACCCCTCGAGCTCGGCTTCGTGACAAAAATAGAAAAAAAAAACAATCAAGCTTCGTAATCAATTTCCAGAGCCCTCGAAAGCTCGAAGCCAAAGGTAGAAAAAGGGCAAAGATAATGGTCGAAAATAAGTCTCCGAAAAAAGAAAAACTAAAAAGCCGAGTGTAGCGGAGCCATTGGCCTTCTTTCCCGGGTGGACGGCTCGCGTGTCGGGCGCGTAAGCACGAGGCCCTTGCCCGTGCACTCGAGCCACGCGCGCGGCGCACTCGCAATCTCGTCTGGCCGGAGAGAAAGAGAGAGAGAGAGAGCGAGGCACGGTGAGTACCCACTCGAGGGAGCCCGAGCCCCCCCGAGAGTGCTCTCCGCCCCGCGACGAGGAGCGAGGGGGAGAGAAGCGTGCTCGGGAGAGGCCCGGACCCGAGAAAGAAGAGGAGGCGAGCGGCCGAGCTTGCAAGCTCGCATACGCCACCGGCTATTTCGCGGTAATTAAGTGCTCGAGAGCGACGCAGCTGAGCCGAGCTGCCGTAAGACTTGGAATGCGTGCCTGCGGGGCGAGCGGAGCGAGCGACGATCGGCAGCCGTGTTTTAGATGGAACGGGCGACTTTTTTGGTTTGCTGCTTATTCCAATCTGTTGATAATCTAATGGTGCAAGTAAATTTGTTTCTCGAAGAGCGAGAACATTTCTTATTTCAAACGTGTCGAACGAAACGATTGTCAACTCAAATGGAAATATTTCTTCTTGTACTGGGAAGATTAGCGTTCCAAGAGTCCTATCACGCGAATAAGCGATTTCGGTTTTAAAATTAACCAAGATAGCCCGCACGACAATTCTCACTGGCGCACACGTCATCCGACATCAGTCAGGGCATTTAACGATTTTAAAGCGAACTGTAAATTCGCGACGACGCTGAAAAAGCTCGCAAAAAAAAAGAAGAAAAAAAACTCCGCAGAGCGGGAGCAAAAAATCAGCCCGCCTCCATATATATACGCCCGAGTCATCAAGGCAGCAGCACACAAACCGATAGCGGCTCTCGAAATAATCAAGCCAGTGCGCTAAAAATCAAACGTACCCGCCCACACAGCGACCGAAAAACGGCTACGCTGGCAATGAAATTTCGCTCTCTCCCTCTCTCTCTCTCCGGCGCTATTATTCTTTTTTATCTCGCTGACCATGACCTTAGATGTTCGCTCTGTATACATATACCAGTGATTCTCCGCAGACGCGACGAGCCAAAAATTCCGGTTCGCTCGAAAAAATTATAATTTTATATAACCGTTGTTTATTATAAGAAAATAAAGAGCTTCTAGTTTAAAATATGTTTATTATTACAAAGGTAAAAGAGGGTAGTAACAAAGATGCTGCTGCAACCCGCGGAGACGGGTAAAAAGGATCCGTTAGTTGACACGCGAGGGCGCGCTATAATTTTAAACAAATCCAGAGGCCGCAAAGGCCCAAGCGCCAATGCGTCTGCAATTACATTGCGTGTGCATTTTCTATATTACATTCAACAATAACCCTGGTGGAAGTCACCCATTTTTCTCCCATTTGTGAAACGCTTTTTTCCACATGTTTTAACCATTTACTAGCGATTTCGGTCAATTGGCCATAAAATGGTTAAAACATGTGGAATAAAGTGTTTCATAAATGGGAGAAAAATGGTCGACTTCCACCAGGGAATAAATGTAAATAATGATAAATTGTATAATGTAATTTTTCTTACATTCGTGTATCCAATTAAAATGCTTTCTTTTTCAATTAATTTTACTAGATATTGCAGTCAAAATTTGTAATTTAAATTAGTATAATAATACCAGGACTATCATTCTGATATTTCCAGATGTTTTATTAATCTTTAATTCACATTTATGAAGTCTCAAAACGAACCGTGTTTCCTCAGAATTAGCATATGTAGATCACTCGGTTACCAAAAGCAAAGCCTTAATATCTGTTATAATGCACTTATCTGCAAACGATTTAAATATAAAAATAGACCGGCTCCAGTTCGTCATTGATCGTGCGGCCGTTCCCCGGCTCCCGTCTCCGATTCCTCGAGCCTCGCCCCGAGCCTCGAAGTCCGCTCTCGCGTGCGAAAATCGAAGCTGGAGGCGAGCACGGAGCGACGGGGCAGTGCAAAAAATCTACCCCCGCGCTCGCGCAAAAACATCCGAGGGGGACGAGAGGCGAGCGGCGGCGGCG
>JAWWEM010000010.1:18028786-18039984 GCA_035582935.1 Ormyrus thymus | reverse complement strand
GAGAGAGAGAGAGAGAGAGAGAAAGAGAGAGGAGGAATTCGAGATTCCATCGTGTGCGCTGCTGCTGCTGCTGCTACTCTTTGGAAGAGGAACGCGGAGCGCAAGCGCGAGCGACCTTGTGGGATCCGGTTTTTTTCGCGCTCGCAAAATTTTATGCTCACCTCGTGCCAAGCTGCGTCTCTCTCTCTCTCTCTCTCTCTCTCTCTCTCGGGCTCTCGCTCTCTTCGGCTCGCGCTGCCTGCATACGGTTTTCTCTTTTCCACCTACTCTCACTGTTTCGCGTGCGCTCATTGCGCGACTTCTCCCGCCGAGTCTTTCTCCGCTCCTTCGGAGCCGCCCGACGCGCCCCGGAGAAGCCCGTGCACTGACGCGTGCTCGGATATCTGGCCGGGAGCTTTTTTTCACCGGGTTTTCTAACGCCTCCGACGAGCTTCTCAAAGGTTCGATAAAAAGCGCTAAAATGTATCGTTGCGCAAAAATCGAATAAACGCGGCGACAGAGTATTACGATCTCTCCGTGCGACGTTACACTTCTTTATTCTCGAAAGTGCGGCCGGACTTCATTACAAAACACGGGCGCGGGTTACAAAACTGCAATTCCACTGGTCTCTTATTACGATTTCACGTCTCGCGTCCTCCCTTAACTTTATCGCAGCGCCGCGATAAAGTAATGAGAAAGGACGTTAATGCTCCCGCGGGCGTGCTGTTTATACATGCAATACGCGCCGCCGAGGTATATGTTATTGCGGGAAATCTGAATGGACCGCTGCGGAGAGCACCGGGCGACGGTAAAAAGGCCCCGAGAGAGAGAGAGAGAGAGAGTGGCATATGCAGACGTGCAGGATGGTTTATGTTCCTCCGTCCAAGGCCGTCCTGGCCCAAAGTCACGCTTTGCCTACGTATACCGGCGCAAAGGCTGCATCTGCCTGCTTCTCTTCGTTTTAATTGGAGGATGCGGAATAACGAAATGCAGCCTGGCACCTTAGCGGGATAAGTGAGCGCGCGAATTGTTTATAGAGTCTCGAGGTACTCGCGGAAAAGAGAGAGCGATTTTTTCGCACTCGTAAAAAAATCGCGAACGATATTCAGTCGTAACTGGATTCTGACAATTTTAGTATTATGTAAAAGTGGTTAGATAAGTGAGAAAAATCGGCGTAGGAGAATAAACTTTGTAACGGATAATGATAGAGCGAAGTTTTTTTTATGGCTAAGTATGCAAATTTGCGGTTTGTGATTAAGCAGACGGTATACGTTTAGTAAACAAATATTCCGAGAAAAAGAATTTGAATGTATTTGCATTTACTTATAAAGTTTATGTTGAACTTGTAAGGTTTTCTAATTTCGTTTGCAAAATAAATTTTAAACTATTCCAAAAAGCTACGCGCGTTTCAAAAACTAAATTTAAATCTACATAAAACATCATTGAAGCGAAGCTTCTAATCTACAGAATTACTAAAACACTAAAGCTTCTAGCCTACAGAATTTTTAAAACACATCGGAATCTCATTCATAAAATTGACTTCGTTTTAAAAACGCCATCTATCACTTGTCCGAATTAGTTGGCGACGAGCCACGCATCCAGTACTATCGGGAGCCGAAATTTTCATTTCTCATCATCCGGCCACTGCGAAAATCTCTCTCGGCATCGGCGGGCTCCGCAGTCGATCCAGAAATACCTCCCGAAGCCGAAAAAACTCTTCGAAACACCTCGGCGCGACGGTGTCCCCTCGCGAAACTGCGATGACCTACTTCCCAGTGCGAGAGCTTGTCCGAAAAAGCGAGGATTCGCGTATATAGAGAATCGCTTCCCACTGTGCGCACACCTGCCCGCGAAGATCGCCGCGTCGCGAAGCAGCGGTAAAAAAAGGAATATGCGAGTGCGCTCTGATATCGAGCGAGCTGCCGAAATTGGCTGCGGAGGTGCGCCGATACGAAGATTCAGGGCCAAGTGCTTTTCGGAAGTCGGAGAGGCTATTCGGGGTTGACGGGCGGAAAGGGCGGAGCTGGAACTTTTTTTTTTGGAGAGACTTTAAAAGCCAGCAATGCGAAAGCTTTGTTCGGAGAGTTGGTGCTTGGGTTAGAACTTTGTTGGGATGTTTTCATGCGGATAATTAAGCGGGCTAATCGGACCTAAAGTACCTTGTTTAAGGGAACGAAAATTAATATTTTATGCGCGCGGGGAAAAAAGTTTGTTGGATTCAACTGCATTTTTCATTAAAAAACTAAAACTGGATTTGTAACTATTTTTGTTAGAATTTGGTTTACTAAAGCAAAGCATATCTTGTTGAAATAATAGAATTTTCATTAAAGCAATTGGATTTTCAATCCTGCGTTTTTAGTGGAAAATGTAATTTTTTTTTCAATTTATTGGAAACAATGAACTTGTTTGAATGTTAGGAGTTTTCTTGATATTCCGAAATTATCTTATAGAATGGAGTTCAGAAGTTTATCGTGGACGGTTTAAAAAAAATTGATATGAACAGAGTGAAAATTAATTTTCTGTTTCTTATCTTGCATTGTTTGAGAAAAAAAAGTCAGCGCTCCGAATGCAGCACTTCATTCATTAAGAAATTTATAAGAGATTGATCCCCCGGGTAGAATAAAATCTTTGCACCACATTCTTATTTATCCAGAAAATTGAATCAAAACAGCAAGATATGGAAAACACGAACTGGTATAGAAAAGAGACCTACGTTGCAGGCAGCTTCAGGGCGTAAGACCTACGCTCTAAAAATAGCTCGGTTACAAAAATACACGCGGTAAAAAGAGGTGTCTACAAGGCAGAAAAAGCCTCTCCATCCCACGAGCCGCAGAAAGGTGCCGACAAGCGATTAATCCACGTGTGTGTATTTCTCCGCGAGAGCGGCTGAAAAACCGGGCGAAAAAAGCGTAAATAACGCGCGCCGGCGAAACTCTTTCGTTACGTTACAAAGCCTCGCGCGCCTGCCGCCGCTGCTCGCGCGTGCGACTCTGTTGCTTAATTTGTCGCGTATTTTGAAATTAATAGGAATGACAAGGTTTCGCCTCGGAAAACACACACGCGCGCGCTCTCACAAGCCTGGAAAATCATTGAAGCCAGCCGCGAGAGCGGCCCGTTTTCACGCTCCGCACCAACGGGGGGGAGCTGGGGGAGGGGCGGTTTTTCCTCCCGGTTCCGCGCCGATAAAAAGGGCAGGATTGCGCAGATTCGGTGTTACGATACGCGCGACGAAAATCAGATCGTTTCGATGCAAACGACATTGACTCCGGTACGGTCGCGTGTGCGTGCGCGCGCGTGTGTGTGTGTGTGTGTGCGGTCTCTGCGGTTTTTGCGTCCGAGAAAGCCGCGTGTTTACGATCGCCGCGGAAAAAGGCGCCGATTCGAATATTCGAAACGTTAATTACTAGACCCTGAAATACATCGCCGAGAATTTCGAGAAATTATTATTCAGAGCAGACGGAAAACCAATGAATATTAAAACGCCGTCCGAGTGACATTCCGCAAATTTTTCACTCCCGAAAGATTGCCCGAGTAAGGGACGGGCTCGAATTACGTTCACAATTGATGCCGAGCTCTCATCCGACTGTAAGGCATTAAGAAGCAGCGCTTTACACGCATGTTTTTAATGGCGCACACGTGTTGCAGCTCCTAAAATCTCCCGAATCCATCTCGGGGAGGGGAAAAAAATCGGCCGGGCAAAAAGAAAAGAGGATCAACTCGCTGCAGGGACGCATCAGCAAAGTTCGCACCGCACAATTATAGCCTAACGCCGCCGAGAGCCGATCCATTAATACGCGCGCGCGCGCACACACTCGCGCGCCGAGTGCCCTCGAAGCGCTAATGAATTACGAACTTCCATTAAGGTCATTAGAGGGGAGGAAAAAAGACGACCAAGACGGCGGTCCTCGTAAAATTCGTAATTAACGCCGGTGAACCAAATCCAGAGGCGTCCCAGCGCGCGTCAAGCGCGGAGAGGATGACGACAACGATGACGAAGAAGATTGAAAAAAAGCAGCCCGCGGAGCATCGATATAAAAATCGCGCCTCTCGGTGCCAAGCTGGCGGCGGGGAGCGGCGACAATCTGCTCGCGCCGCCGGCCGACGCGGCAGGCGTCGAGGCGGAAGGTGGAAATTTCGAACTTCGATGTTTATAGCGAATAAATCTTACTTTATAAGTAGAGACGCGCTATTTAATAATGATAAAGTAATATCGCTCTTAATAGAATTATCAGATGACATTATTCACTCTCCAGTTTAGCTAAATGACGCGCGCTCTATTAAAGGGAATTGTGTCATAAAAGTTAAACACTATTCCTAATTGCTCCCAATTAAGATTTAGACGATCCAAATGTATAAATCAATCGGTCGCTGCAAAAAGCTCCAGTACTTTCTCCGTTTTGTAACTGGTGGCTCTAATAAACAGGTTTATCTTTTAATGCTTACATTAGGCAATAAAAAAGGACCCGCGGCGTGCGGGCATTTGTTAGAGCCCGTAGCTCGCTTTCATAATGAAGCATATGTAAAAGCACTCTAATTATCGGTAATAAAATGAAAATTGCCTCCCTCTCCCTCTCTCTCTCTCTCTCGGCGGAGGCGTTTTCGAAAAAAAAGCGCGCGTAAAAGCCCGTCTATATTACTCACGTCCCGCGTGTCCGACAGCCCAATTTACAAGACGAAACGGCCTCTCCTTTTCTCTCTCTCCTTTTTTCTCCCTTTTCCCGGCCGGCCGCCGCGAGCATAGACGGAAGGAACCGGCTGAAAAAGGAGGGGGGGAAAAAACTGTCGTACACGGCGAGAGCTTGACCTTCCGCGGACAATTACGTCTCATTAAACAGCCGAAAACAGTAAAAAGCCGAGGATATCGTTGCGCCGCATCGCGGCTCTGCCTCGGCGCACAAACCAGCCCGTCGCCGCGCGGCTCCGTGAAGGTAACCTTTACAGCTGGTGATTTTTATTTTACGAGCCTCTGTCCGGGAGAGTCTTCCGGGGGCCGGGGAACACTGCAGTCCGCGCAGTGATTCATTGCCGAATTATATTGCCGTTGAGACAAAGAGACATAGGAAGTGCTCTTGAGACGACAATCTCGCGGTAATCTCCGCGGGAAATTTGCTCGACGGGGAGATAAGAGCGAAGGTCCCTCCGGCAGTAATTTCTCGCTGCAAATGTATAAAATATCGGGTTAAAAAACGAGAGAGGGACGGTGAGTTCGCGTACAGCTTCGAGCCTGAAAGCGGTGTGGAGCTAATGAGCGGAAGAGATAAATAAAACGACAAAGCCTAGTTCGCATGTAAGTTTAAAATCTTTTAAATTTAGAAAACCGTGACCTTGGCGTTAATTACCGTGGAATATCGCGTGGCGCTGCCGCCGTCGACCTCGTCTGATTCGACGACACACTGATAATTTTCGGCCCGCGCCTGACACACTTCAGATATATGCGCAGTATCTGATTCCTTGCTCCCGAGCGGAGTCCGATTGGCCAAATCTGCGTGACAGATTCGCCTGGCTGTGTCTAACGACGCCTTCGGCTCAATAGTGCCCAAGGCCGATTTCTGGAATAAATTTTCCCTCGGTGACCGGCGCATTGGCTTCTTTTATCAGCGGAATTGAAATAAATTTTCGGACACCCTGGAAGCCGATAGCGGGAGCCGTTGACGTAATAGCCTTCAATTTCGGCGGCTCGTTTCTGCGATCGTACAGAACCGGCGCGGGCAAATTTCCGTGCGACCGAAAAGCCCGGCACGTGCGGCGACGGCGGCGGTGTTTGCACCCGTCTCGAAAGTATCTCTTTAAATATAGCCCTGGAATTTTTCCACTTTAGCCCGGTGCTCATCGGGGCGACCGGCAGCGCTTCCGAGCGATCGGCGCGCCTCGTGCACTCTCGTGCCTTTTGACGAGAGCGTGACGGCTGCAGCGGCGGCGGCGGCGGCGGCGGTCGGTTTTCGTGGCGCGCGCGCGCTCGTCTTTGCCGTGTGCCGACCTTGGACCCTCGCGGTGAGTCCTTGGCGGCGTGGAATGCGGAGCGTACCGGGGAGATCCGGCTGGCCGGTTGCTCCTCGCCGCTGCAGCGCCGGCGTTCGGCCGGAGTCATCTCTCTCTCTCGGGCGGAGAGAGCCGCTCGGCTCCTTCGACTCGAGCTCCTTCTTCCTCTCCCCCACCCAAGGAGTCGGATGCCGCAGGGTGGACCGAGAGTCCACCCGACGATCTCTGGCTCTTAAGCCCCGAGAATTCGCCTGGAATGCGGCCGCTGCCTTAGATCACTTCCGTAATGCTTTGGGAGCCCGAGTTTATCCCGGTTTTTAGCGAAATTTATCTGCGCAGTCTCTTGGGCGGAGGTGATCGTCGGAGATTTTCCAGCCGCCGTGACGGGGCGAGCGATTTTCAGAAAGCTGCAGGCTCTCTAGGCGGCCTGTATCATTGACAGGTGTCTCTAACGCCTTCTAATCATCCTGGCAACAGCTGTTTTTCCCGCCTGCTTGTCCGATCGAAATTGCCCCGTCGTCTCCTCCGCCTCCTCTTCGAGCCTCTCGGGCAATAAAGAAAAGGAGAGCGAAAGTACACACGAATTAAACGGAAGCAGCCGAGGGGAGAGGGGGGGAGTGAATGAAAAAAAGGGAAACAAGACAGAGAGAGAGAGAGAGAGAGAAAGAGAGCGGACGAGCGATCGAACGAATTTCTCGCTCGGTCGTGCAGCGCGCGCACGAAAAACGAGCTGCCTGCCGCCGCGGAGAGATGCAGAGCGGGCGAAGCACGGAAACAGGTTCGTCCAGTCGCGCGCGTAGGCATACACACGGGCACGCACACGGCCGAAGGTGCTGCGAGCCTCGAGCGGAAAGGATACATGTACATACACGCGCACACGCGAGCCGCCCGTACCTCCGCACTGACACTTGATGTCATAGCCGCATCAGGCGAGAGGATTTTTCGCTCCCTCGTAATCTTTACGCGAGGCTGCACTTACAGGTGCCCGGCTGCAGTTTCGCAAAGTCTTTATTTGGAATCTTAATAAGCGAGGAGGAGTCGTCTCTCTCTCTCCGCGACGGACGTGCGAAATTTCAGCGGAAAAAGCCCCGGAGCTGAAAAGCCTCCCGGCGCGCCTAGAAACCAGAGGAAGAAGAAAAGGTCGGAGGCTTCGGCGAGCCGCGGGAGCGGGTTAGTGGTTAAAATCCGAATCCGGTCTCGGCGTTATTGCCTTGATAAGGAGATCGCGCGCAGTCGCGCAGGAGCAGCCGCGAGTAGTCTCTCGCCGGAGCCGCTGCGCATATAGATTCCATTTTACCTGCGAGCTGGGCTTTGCATTTTCACCTCCGCCGCGTGCACCTATTTTACTATTCAGACTTTGCCCGAGAGCGAGTTCGAGACGCAAAAAATACTGTATAATTTAGTGCTCGGGCGTATATGTGGAATTTCAACAAAGTTATATAACAGTTTTTCTTTTCTATTTAGCTCTAAAAATGCAACGTAACAATAAGCACTGCAGCAAAGAAGTGCCCGGTGAGCGACTGTTGTAATGGCAGCTGCAGGCTCAGAAGGAATAAGGAAACGCGCAGTAATCAGAAAGACAGAGCTCAGAAGAAGTAGCAGCTTGCAAAAAATCGGGACTTCCCGGCTGCCGTTGGCTCTCTTTCGCACTTTGTTCCTGCAGCAGCAGCGCCGCTACTCAATACCTGCGCTCGGTGAAAAAAAAAATCTCAGCCAACTATCCGGCGGAGAGAGAAAGAGGGAGACGCTCTCGCACTTGTGAAATATCGCACCGAGCGAATGGCAATGATTAGCGGTAATGATTGCCGCGATAATGATAAAGCTAAGGCGCGCGCAGGCCTGCTTAAGTGGAGGAGCGAAAATTATTAACCCTTAAAACCGATGATGTATCTGTTTGGTTGTCCGTTTCTTGCTCTGCGCGCTGCAAAAGATATACGATCGCCAGGGAGAGGATTGTAATAATCGCGACGAGGATAGTGCCTCGTTAAAGCCTTTCAGTTTGTTACGAATACAACGCGAGCGAGAGAGTGAGAGAGAGAGAGACGCCCGGCAAAACATTTAATTTGATATTGTAACGGGAGTAAATTGTACCGCGTCTGAATGTTAAATGGGATGCTTTTGAATTGTTTACGAGGAGCGTTTTTGCCGAAGAGTCGGAGAAACTGCGGCTCTTAAGGATGCGTAAAAAAGCCTCAATAGGAACTTTACGAGTCGTTCGCAATTTGCAAATTGAATGGGCTTATATAATAATGCTCGGTCCATTAAGGAGCCTTAGGAAGACCGTCTGGCTCCGTTCGGCGGCATTACCTAAATCAAGTAGAACAAGGCCCGCTCGACAAGACGCGCCGGCGGACTTTTTCGATAAACCTCTTAACTCACTCATCGAGGCGGAGGATCTCCCGGCCCCTTCCTTCCCGAAAGTACGATATAACTCAGGCGCGCGCCCTTTCCCAGGTTCGCGCGGCGCGGCGAAAAAAAGCTTTCTGCGCACCGCCGCGGCGTCTGCGGGTCGAGCTCGCTCTTTTAAGAGAATCGGCGCTCTTCGCCTTTTTCCCGTCCTCCTCTCTCGGGCGCAAGAGTGCCGAGGCAAAGTGCCTCGCGGCGGCGTTTGTTGGCGGATTTGAATATGCGCGCGCCGGCAGCAGCAGCAGCAGCAGGCAGGCAGGCCCGTATGTGTGCGAGCTCCGCGCAAGCGGCTTAAAGCGAAGCGTCGAATAAGGACGTAGAGGCGGACGCTGAAAAGGCATTCACCCTTCGGTGAAAGTACCTGCATGAGTAAATATAAGCTGCCGCGGCGGCGGCGAGAACGCTCGCGGGTTCCTGCGCGTAAATTTTCTGCAAAACTGTGCGCGTAGGCGTGGAGCGCATAATGGTAAAACCACGTGAGAGAGTAATCTGTAATAGCGCGCGTCGCTCTCTCTCTCTCTCTCTTTTTGCTTTAACGGCCTGTGCGAGCGGCTCGATAAGATGCAGCTGCGCGAGCCGAGCGAAAACAATGCGAGAGCCCGTAGAAAATTCTCACCCGCGGAGAAGAAAAAAATGGGACCGCCTGAGCTCGGAGCCGGTCGTTTAGCGGCGGCGACTAATTGCTTTTACTGGTCGCCGCTTGATTAAGTGCCGCTTTAAAGATTTACATAGTTACCGCCGAGAGGAAATACGTGGACGCTGTTTTGAGGAAATTTCGGCTCTCGGAACGAAAGTAAAATCTATCGGCTTGATGTACTGCCTGGGTAGTGAAAGTGTCAGGTTAATTAGCGAGTGTCTTTTTTTTTCTTCTTTCGAGTTGTAAAAAACTTATATCCCGCTGGTAGGATTACATGCATATTTATTACTAGTTTTGAGACCAGTTCTGCCTCGGAATAGCCAATTTCAGACCAGTCTAATTCAGAATCGCGAGCGCATTGCAAAGTAACATTATTGTTACTCGTACGTCACGTTTAATAATAGCCATTATGTAACGCGAGAGTTTTCCTTTAAAATCCCTAGTTTTTCATTTGCCGCGCTTAAAATCCCGATTGCCTCGGTCGTAAAGCCCCTCGCGGAGCGAGCTGAATTTTTCGCGTTACGTTAACGAATAACAAGTCTCGGGAGAGCAAGCACTTTTCTGGATTAGCTTAAACTTCCGACTGCAGCTATAATTCCTGCGTCGAGCAGGGAGCGAAGGGCTTTGTCTAACCTGACAAATTACGCGGATAAAAATCAATACGCGGTCGGTCCCTCCCCCCCGAACGAGGCGGCACAGTAACACGAAAACGGAGGAGGTGGGCCGGGTAGTCAAGCTCTCGTACATTAAGAATATCGACGGACGAGGGTTAGAAAAGTAAAACAACGGACGTTCGGGTAAAAAAGTGCAGCGAGAGAGAGAGAGCTGCGCGCGGGGGCTCGAAGAAAAAGGAGCCTAACGAGTTTTATGTCGGACATTAAAAGGGAACTTTCAAGTTTGTAAATTAGCTCCATTATCTTAAGACAAGGTAGAGGCACGGCGAAAAAAGGCAGAGGTGGAGGCTCCGAAGTCGAGGCGACTAGCCAGGTATACCTGAGATGCGAAGAGAGAAAGAGAGAGATAGAATAAGGGGCTTCTCTCTCGATTTGAGCGCTATGCCATCGTTCCGAAAAGAAAAGCAAGCGCCGAGGAGGACGGAGATTGAAATTACAAAATAAACGCGGCCGCGTCGTTGTTCCAGTTTTTGATGGAAATGCTGACGAGTCTAATTTCTCTCTCTCTCTCTCTCTCTCTCTCTCTCCGTCTGGCTCCTTCCTTATTCCTTTTGCTAATTTCTGCAGTTTCGGAGTTATATATTTTACTCCTGCAGCGTTGAATTTGTGCGTACTCCCGAGGATAATTGTAAACAGTCGAAGGAAACGTTAGAAAATTATTATTAGCCGTAAAAATCATGGTTAATATTGAGCATAAGTTGCATTCTTAGAAGCGACTTGGTTGAAATATTGGAATAAGGCCAAACAAAAGTTTAAGGCTATACTTAAAGCTATATTAACATAACAGAGAGTAATAATGCTGCGTAACATAATTAGTTTTCAAGTGTTATTATACTCGTATTATTACGAAGCAGGTATTCCAGCCGGCTTAAATACAAAATTAATTTTGAACATAATTTACTTCGGGCTGCAAATAACGAGCTCGGCAAGATCTTAATTTCATCCAATTTAATTAACGGCTGTCAAAAGACAATAAATCAAATCAACGAGCACAAAGGCTTGAAAACTATCGAAGCTGAAAAAAAAACGAAAAAAAAATTGCAAACAAAAGACTTTTGACAGTCGGTTATCGCTGTTTTCACGTCTGAGCGCGCAAAGCGTGCATTAGTAATAATTGTTTATGATTTTCACAACTCGCATTTCCTCTTTCTCGGCAGCAGATAAGCGCGGCGGAAAAAATAGCAATCGGCCAATACCGCCGCCGACGCGCGGCGCCCGAGAGAAAATTCGAAAAGACAAGGAAAAAGTAAACGGTCATTGGGGCAACGCCTGGTATTGTTTATGCGAAAAATCGCGTTCTAAGGCTACTATTATTAGCCGGGGCGATAAGTCGACGAAAGGGAGAGAAGGCGAAGAGAGCGATAAAGGCCGTGCACACATCGAGCTTTTATCAAATCTGCTCTTCCCCCTTCTGCTCGATACTCCTTCGTTATTACATGACAATACGAGCGAGGAGACAATGACAGACGCGAAGCGTGCAGCGTCAGCGCAACACGCCAGGCCGCTGCGAGTCTGTGTGCGCG
>JAWWEM010000010.1:17996880-18010409 GCA_035582935.1 Ormyrus thymus | reverse complement strand
CCCCCCCCCCCCCCCCCCCCCCCCCCCCCCCCCCCCCCCCCCCCCCCCCCCCCCCCCCCCCCCCCCCCCCGGCCCCCCCCCCCCCCCCCCCCCAAGAGACGAGCGGCGCGGGGCATTTTATCGGCCGACGTATATAACGCATCGCGCGTCGGCTCTCTCCTCTTCTTTTTTTTCTCTTATCGGGCCGTTTTATCGGAGCCCCTCGCGCGCAGGCGCGCGCGCGAGAATAATAATTTCCATTTGCATAAAGCTGCATTTTAAAGAGCGCTCGGAGAGCGCGGCCCTCCTCCGGGCGGCACCGCCAGGGAGTGGAAAGAGCGGACGACGCCGAAGGTGGCGACCGGGTCGCTTCGCCCGCCTGACCCAAATTGTTGGGCGTTATTTTAGCTGGGTCTTGCTGGGTGTGGATTGCGCTTATTAATCTCGCGGAGGCTCTGGCGCGCGCTTTTCTATTTGATGTATAAACACGCTTTATCATTTTCAATTATAAATTTAATATAATCAGTGAGCGTTAACAGCGAGTTCATAAATTATCGAGGCTCTTAATCGGCGGAGATAAATTTCTGCTGTCAATTTTCAAAAATTTATACGCTCCCCGTTCTTTTGAGATTTGAGGAGCTCGCGCATGCGCGTCCGCAAAATATTTCCAGCGTTATTTATGTGCTTTGCCATCCGGAGCAAAAGTCCAGTGCACATATCCATTAAAGAAAATTCGATTCACACCGACGATCTTTTCATTCAACATCCACGTCCCCGAGTATATAATGTAAAGCGGGACGAAGCATCTGGGGGATATCGTCAGAAAAGTGTTTTATTTTTATTTTCGCATGCTGCAAAACCAGTATTCGGCGCAGCCGAGCCGGCGCGCAATCAGGTTTTCCGCTCTCGGAGGCTGCTCCTTTGGCAACGCGCTCGCGAGAGCGCTTTCCGTAGCTCGGACCGTTTCGTTGCCCGACATCAATTAGCGGGGCCGGAAAAATCTAATAAATGAATCACCGAACTCCCCGGCCAGGTGCAAAGCTCCCGAGGAGCCGAGGAATCGGCGCATCGGCATCATGCGGGCGCGTTTGCATTTTTTTCAAAAACGCACTGTTTACACTTATCTCTCCGCGATACGAATCAGGCTTTTCTAAAATGTCGTTTTTCGACAAGTTTCTCGCCGCGCGCGCGGATACACACGTACGCGCGTGTAATATATGCGCAAACAAACAGGCGCGCAAACGCAAACGGATTTAACGTAGAAAATGTTCATTCGCCGTCTCAAGGCTTTACGAAACTTTCCGCGGTGGTGCGCGCCGCGTTATAAGTTATAGGAATCGACAAAACTAGTTTTCGTGGAAGTTAAGTACTCTTATTAAGACGTGATAAATGTCTCGTACGGCTGCGGCGTGAATTTTAAGCGCTCCTGCTGGTCGCTTTGCCGCGCCGGCCGTAATAACTTTTCGCATTTTTTTTAATTAACTTGGAAATTACGTAGTAGTAACGAACTTTTCATTCACAAGTACGTTTCGACGCGGTAATTATATACTTCGAATTTCGTATTATTAAAAAAAAAGAAGTTATCGTACGGATTTTTAAGCTTATCGATGTCTAATCTCTGATTATATACGCGAATCGAAAAGATAATTTCTGCGTTACGCTTCGCTGCCAAAATAAATTACTTTGAAAATGTACCAAAACGTTAATGACTTCGTAACTCCTCCGCGTCTCGCCGAGAGAGCGAGCTGCGTCTTGTCCACGTAATTATAATAACACAATAAGACATTTTCCCATTTTCCTTGGAAACTCCGCGGCGCTCGAACGTCCGAGGGAATAATCAATAGCTACTCCCGTTCGAACGCAGTTATTTCTCACTCGAAAGCATCCGCGGGTGATCTTTTCCGAGCGGGGCGTCGGCGACAAAAAAAAAAGAGGCGATAAAGATCGATCGGTGCGTTACTTAGCACCTTTCCCGCCCAACAATGGCCCCGGAATTTTTACATAAGCCTCGTTAAAACAATGAGAAGCTTAAAAAATCCGCGAAGAAAGACGGGAATAATAATAATAAAAGAAATAGCCGGGGCCGGACAGCCGAGGCGAGCGAGGAGGGGGAGGGAGGGGGGAAAGCGAGCTATAAAGGTCATGGAAAAGGAAGAGAGCCGCGCGGCGACGAGAGGAAAAGAATGGAGAAATAACGATTGTTATTGCTAATGCTATCGCGCACACAGGCGCACACGTTCTCGTGCGCCGCCGCCGCCTTGGGCCTTCTTCTCTTTGTCTCTGCTCGCTGCTGCTGCCGTCCGATAAATTTTACGACGGGATGCGCTTGCGAGCGAGCACTTTATCTACTTGGCGACTTTCGAAAGATCAGCACCGCCGCGTCGATTTGCTCGCGCTTCTTTTTCTTCCTTTTTTCTTTTCTGACGCAGCGCTCGGGCAGAGGTGGCGCGGAATGAATATTGGATTTTAAAGGCCGACCCTTTCTGTTACGTTCGGAGCTTTGTTTTGTAGGGCTGACCGGATTCGACTATTTTCTACTGGATTAGATGCTCATTTTCCCGAAGCGTTTGGGAGTAAGGTTTGGTAGCTCGGAAACAGTTTTTTGTTCCGTTTATTTCTGCTCCGTTTGTTTCGCTGAAATTTATGATGTAAAGGCAAGCTCGTTTTTTAAATTGTGTGATTAAGAATAGTTAAAAATACACTAGTCTAAAAGATTATTAATTATCTTTCTCTCGGCATAATTTGCTTCTTTCTCAACTATTATCACGTGAATCGTATTAGTTAGTATTAATTCGTATTTCAAGGCAAGATTACTAAATTAAATTTAAAAATTCTGTAAAACAAATTAATAAGACTTCGGGGTTTTTGGAATGTTTCTTTAACCACTTTTACCAGGCGCAGAATAATTATATAGTACAAAGTACCGTGAAAGTCATAGTAAAAATGGCTTTATCCGGCTGTACACAAACACGACAGCATGGTAAAAATTTTCACCGTTCCTGTCATGGTAATTATTATCTTTCGCATTCATAACCTCCGCAATAATTTAACAATATTCCAGACCATCCAGGCCATAAGAATCGAACGAAGAAGCGCGATTTCCGAGCCAAAAGCGCGAGAATCCTCAGTAAATATAGCGCACAAACCTGGGAGCATTGATGATCGGCCGTCCCATTGCCCGCTGCTGGCGCTTCTCGTTGCTGGGAAGGCGCAGATAGTCTTGGTCGCCGAGGAGGAACAAATCCTTTGAAATAATCATGTCCACAGCGCTAAGCTGGCCTCGCCGCTCCCCAAGCGACACGCACCACCCGGCGTCTTCTTTATCCGCTCCGTGTCGTCCAGCTCCTGACTCTTCCGGTCGTCGGCGGTAACTATTCCAGGCGTCGCCTCTCCCCGGTCAGAGTGCGATCTCTCGCGATCCTGTCCTGGCTTCCTTAGGTCTCGGCTCGGGGCTGAGCCTGCGGCGGGCTCGCTCTCATGCTCTCGGGACACTTGTCGGGGCTGGGCGGCGACGACGGCTCTGGCAGCCGTTTGCGCAACTGGCGAGGGAGCCCGAGGATGGCCGGCGAGCTGAGCCGCTGAAGGAGGATGACGGCGATCACTCGTCGGTCAGTCCGCGATCGAGCGGGCCGATGATGCTGCCGTGGCTGGTGTCAGTGGCGGCGATTGCATGATGCACGATTGGCCTACCTGAAACCGAATGGACGGGCCGACGATCAGTGCCTTGCCTTTTCTTTCGAGAGCTTAACGGCAGCGCTTGATCGAGCGGACTTTTTTCCTTATCTAATCGTCGGCTTTGCTAAGACCGAAATAGGAAAATTCTAAGCTTCAAGTCCGTGCTCGAATGATTAGCTTCTCACGAAATACTTCTTGATAATGACGAGCGTTAATTAAGAGGCTGCGGTGACGAGTCACTTTTCACGAAGATCAGCGTATCAGAAAGTCACAAGAAATTTTTCTAGTATACCATTATTTATTTAGGCAAACATTTCGCTTCGTTCTCGTCGCTCATTCAGACATTTCTAAGCTTCGTAAAAGTGAATTTCAAAAATGCCGCAGAAATTACAATGCCCGGTAAAAGAATTTAGAAATCAACCAAAACACACACAAGACCGAAGGAGAAACCAGAGCGAAAGAGGGTTGCGAGACGAGGATAATCAAAGCTTCAGGCGCGCAAAGGAGAGAAAGAGAGAGAGAGAAAGAGAGAAGTAGGTTCGAGGGAGAGAGAACGAAAAAAGAGCAGAGAGGAAAATACCGAAGAAATGGACAGAGAGCCACGCAGTTTTTAGCTCGGGTTCAACAATCTGTGTCAAACACAAACAAGGCGGCTCTGCTCTCTCGCCGAGGCGGCAGAGGCGAGCTCGCGCGCATCGAAATATGCGTAAAGATATCTCGCGCATACATTCTCGCTCGCGCACCGTCTCCCGCTCTCCTCCTCTCGCTTTACATCGCGCGCGAATCTCGCGGCACGCTTATACGCCGCGATCGGCCGCCGCCTGTCAAGCTCGCCACCTTTTTTCCCCTCGGAGAGAAAAGGCGCCGGAGCCAAGCTTTTTACCGCGCGGCGCTGAGACGAGCGCCGAGGAAAAGCTCCTTCGGCCGAGGTGAAGTATTGCAAAAGGCTGCCGGATGGATATAGATTTGTGCGAGTTTGAATTTCATTTCTCGACAGACGGAAATTCCGTCGATTCGAGCTTTGCGAAGAAAATTTTTTCGAACCTTCGGCCGAGGCAGTTAATTTACATTTATTTTACCAGCGCCACTCGAGACGGCTGTTGCATTTTCTCTGCTTTATCAAAATTTTATTGGGTAGGCCGTCTGGAAGCTTTCTAATAATCAATAAGTCACAGCCCTGGATATTGACAGATGGTTAATGTCCGTGAGAACTGCGTGCACCGGGAGCTATTTTTAAATCGAACAAACGAGTTTCGAAAAAGACTTTTTATTTCCCCGGGTCAATTTGTCAATGTTTTTAGATTGCAATCAATTGTTTGTATACATAATCCCTATTAGAATTTTCGTCTGAGACCGGTTATCGATGAGTCACAATCTAATCTGCCTTTGCACAAATTTATCCATATTTATCTGGTTTATCATCAGTCTTTCGCCTCTTTTTAACCGACCTTTCCAGTCTCCTCGGCGTTCGAAAAAAAAAAAAAAAAAAAAAAAAAAAAAAATACGGAACGAGACTCCACGGTAGAAGCCGCTCTTTTTCCCGCAAAACTCAACTTGCCTTTGTGCATTAACTCCGCTCGCCGTGCAGAATAAAAAAAAAAAAAAACAAAAACTGACCGCGCACTGTATTATATCCCAGCAGATTTCCCGGCAGAACCGAAGCACTGTGCGCGAGAAGCCGCCGCTCTCTATGCAGAATCAAAACAAAAGCCCCGCGCTCGCGCGCGCGCCGTGGAAAAAGGAGCTGGCTCTCCGCTGCGAAACACAGTTCGTTCCGTCCGCGCACTGCTCGGTGACTACTGGCTGCAGCAGCAGCTGCGGCGATAATGCGTGCGTGCGTGTTCCATTCCTTTCCCTTTCAGCCTACCTTGCACTACTCTCCTCGCTCGTTCTTCCTCGATCGCTCGCCTCTATCTCTCCCTCTCTCTCTCTCTCTTTCCCTCCCTCCCTCTCTCTATCTTGGACTACTCGCGGCTGCAGCGCAAGAGGGACCGGCCGCCGCGATGTTGTCACGCGGCTTATCGACTACTACTACGACTCGCCGTTTTCCAGGCTTGTGTGCGCTCCTTCGCTCCTCTCTTCGATTCCCTCCGTCCTTCTCCGCGCCGTGCGCGAATCCACGGGCAGCCCCTTTAAAAATTCGCGCATTTAAATTTCGCGCGACGAAAATTCGAGCGCTCCCGGTGCAGTGGACCGCTACTGCACCGCTGCACTGCGCGGCACAACAACCCTTTCCCGTCTCTCTCTCTCTCTCTCTCTCTTTCTCTCTCTCACCTTCTCGTCGCTCCTTTTTCGGCGTTCGTCTCCGCTCTCTCTCCTCCTCACTTCGTTTTTCTCCTCGCCAGCCAGCCGCAGCAGACTACGCACAGTAGCAGAGCAGTGGCCGAAAGAAGAGCGAGAGCGTTCAGATTATATCATTCTCCCTTTCTCTCGTAATCGTTCAGTGACCCCCCCTCCCCCTTCGAGCGTCTGTCGCTGCTCTCCCTTGGCGAAAGAAGTTAAAGAGCCTCCCCCCCCCGACTTTAAACCCTACTCGCGAATTTCTCCGAGCTGTTTTGTTTGGTGTCGCAGCACTCGCCGGAGGAGGAGAGACCGAACGGGAGCGCGAGTAGCAGAAGCAGAGCGCCGGTCGATTTTTCCTCTTCTCTCAACACACCCTTGCACACAGCCAGAGCCACACATGAACGTATACGTACTCGGTCTTTCTGCTGCACTCTCGCGGGGCCTTGCAGGTTAGGTTGTGTGTATCTCTCTCTCTCTTCTCCGTGTCTCTCTCTCTCTCTCTCTCTCTCTCTCTCTCTCTTCCCGGCTGTGTCCCGCGTACGTCTGTCTCCGTGTGTATATATCTACCTATGCGAGAACATTTAAAAAAAACAGCTCGTCGGTGCGCCCGGCCGCACGTCACAGTACGCGCAGAATCCCAGAGCACTCGTTCCAAAGCACGCACACTGCACTGTGTGCGCTGCCGCACGGACGACTGCTGCACCACCGAATCGAAGCGACGACGACGACGACGATGACCGGCTCCTCTGCTCTCCCTCTGTCTCTCCCTCTCTCTCTCTCTCGTTCTCTCTCAGTGCGACTCCGCAGAGGCGGCAGCAGCTCGTCGACGATGGACCGGCGGCGACCGAGCGATCACAGCACGACTGCGGTTACGGCGACACAACATCGGCGGCGGTCGGACGCAAACTGAACGGCTCTCTCGCGCCGCCGCGCGTCTATAGGGCGGCAGCCGCCACCGCCGCCGCCGCCGCCGCCGGCGCAGCAGCGGCACCGAGCCGGCGATGCCGCGGGAGCGAGATAGCACGAGCGAGCCCGTCTCTGCTCTGTGTATACGTACGGAAAAGCGCTGGCGGCAAGACAGAGAGGGAGAAACGCCGAGGGAGTAGCTGCTGCTGCTGCTGCAGTGAAAGACGGAGAAAGAGAGAGAGAGAGAGAGAGAGCGAGCTCGTGTGCAGCTGCGCCCTGTGCCTGGAGAAATTCTCTTTCGCTCGCACTCGCTCTGCTTTTGTCTCTTAGGTAGGTGTATGCGCGTATGCTGTACGTACGTATAACGTGCTGGTACTGCTCGGGTGCAGCGAAGATGAGAGGAAGGCTGGAGAAGGTGCGATTGCAGCCGCGACAATGTGTGAGTGAATGCGCCGCCGTATACGGGGAAAGCCGGCCTTCGGCGAAGCGCTCGCTGCGACACCGGTAGGATGTGGATGGAAATTCGGGAATCTCGAAAGTGCACGCCTTATGTTAGACGGAATTTCCTGGAATTCCGCTTAGGAGTAGTTCGGAAGATGTCCTCGAGCTCCTCATTATCGATAATATTACTTTGGAGTGTTTGCTTCCCTTGTTATTTCACAAGATAAACTTATTGATCTATGTAACTGTCAGAAATTTTTAATACGTATTCAAAAAACGTAACGACGGTATAGATACGGTACGATTTCCGGTACATTTGAATCTAAAATCATTAGATTCGAGTTTTGAATACTGCACTGTATGAACGATTCTTCAAAATTTGATATTTTACACTGATTAAACGAGTATTTAAATAGTAGGCAATAAGAAAATCTCGTTACTATTTCAGCTAAAGTAAATAAATAGAAAAAAAATTTGCAATTCCAATAGTTTCGATTATTTCACTGATTTAAATATTTCGAGTGCAAATCGATATTTTGAAAACATAATACAACTCTTTAATACTTAACACATTAAAGAGCAAATATTGTTTGATTTTCAGTTTGCCTGTTTTAGCATAATAATTTAAGTACAGTTTAAAAGTTCTATTAAACATTGGAAACAGGTAAATGTTAATATTCAAATTTTTATTTTTAGTGCATCAGAAGTTACCATTTCAATACTGAACACTATACACTTTGGCATCCTTTTTTTCGGGAACCCCCCCCAGAAAGGAAAAAGGAAGGAAGACGTAATTAGAGCACCGGGCACTCCTGCTCGTCTAAAAAAATGGCCTCGTCAGGAAGCTCGGCACTGCGAGGCACCTACGATATACTCGCTCGCTGCACGGACTGCGCCTCCCAGAAAAAAAGAAAAGGATCGGAAGCGAACTGCAGGCGAGAAAGCGTCGGAAGGGCCTAGGCCAAAGAGAGCAACGAGAGAGCACTGATCGGTTCCGCAATCAGTGCACCGACGTCGAATAAAAGAGCGACAGCGGACTCTCTCTCTCTCTCGAGAGAGAGAATGCGCTCATGCGCCGATATAATATGAATCGCGATGAGGTTGGCTTACGTACAATTAAGTAATTGTACCCCCTTGAACTACTTCTGCTGGTGCTGCATCGCCACACAAAAGAGACTGGCGGCTACTCCCAATTGGGCCACAGCTGCTGCATACACGGCGAAGCTGCAGCGACGAGAGCGAACGGCGCTGCACGTAACCCATATATACGTTAGCGGAGAGCTGCATTCCCCGGCGGCGAGCTTCTCGCAAATTCCTTCGAGTATCACCTCTAGCCGCGCGCGGCCAGGCAGGACGGGGAGGGCTCGAGGTGCGATTACTCCGGCCGGCGAGCTTGCGAGAGCATGATTTATGCCGCATGCAGACTGCAAATTCTTTCGCCCTTCTGGAAGCGTAATATTGCTGCCGGAGCGAGCGAACCCGAGGCTCGGGGAGATACAGGCCGCGGCTGGTATATATGCTAATGCTAATGCGCGCGGGACTGGGTTATGTGTACCGGACGATACGCCGCTGATGCGAGATGTCAGAATTTATTCAATCGCCTTTTCTTGCTTTCTCTCCTTTCTACGGGCGTAATTGCACTTTCCCGCGGAAATTTATTTCAGCGCTGCCGAAGCTGCTTGGCCATTTCTTTTCGAATAAATGGAAAAATGCCATCCCTGGGAGGAAGATTGTTTTCGAAAGGTCGAGGTTTTCAAGATGATGACAAATTTTATTTACAATAGAGCAAATTAATTCCTGAAAAATAGCTTGTTTGTTTAATTGTTCGATGAAAATAAAATTAATAATTTACGACCACTGAAACTCATTTTACCGTTTAGTAATGTATGACTCACTTGACAAAGAAGTTGATTTTCATTTTTAATATAATTAATAACAACTTTACAGTAAAATCATTCGTTTCTATAGCATATAATAAGATATACAAATAAATTTAATTCTTGCTCTACAATTTCTTCAATTTAATCGTTCGAGCTAAAATTTTATTCATTTTTAATACCTTTCTACAAAAATAAGACCCACGACAGAAACTTAAAATTTACCTCGAACAAAAACGCCCAAGACAATCCAGACCTTTTTCGCCAGAGAAGGCCGCTCTCCTCGCAGCCCAAACTCCGCGATCGAAATCTCAGTCGAAGCCACGATCGAAAACGTCGAGAGGATCGATCGATCGTAAAGCCTCGCGCATAGCCGTGTCGCAACGGATGCTAGGGCGTGTAGGCAGCGGAGGTTCTTGAACCGCGCGCGCGCTCGCGAAGATGATCGCACGCGACGTCGTCGCGAGGAATCCAAATGACTTCGGCTCGCGGCGACTCGCCCCGCGAGGGGGCAAACGACGCGGCGCGCGCAAATCCACTTCCGAATTTCGAGAAGAGCGGAACATCTAATCCGATCGGGAGTCAGCTCCGCGGGAACGGCCTCGCGGCGCCGCCGCGCTCCGCCGATGCAATCGAAAAAGAATCAATTGATTCGCGGTGAGTCACGTCGGCGTCGCAGCGCGAGCGCGGGTTCCGATTTGCGGGCTTTTTGCGCCGTTGGGAAACTGCAGGGAGCGAGGCGGAAAGAGTTCGATAATAGGACTTGTGTCTACTTAACACTGACCTGTTCTACTGAAACGAGTGGTGGCTCTAATAACGCCGGGATCTATTGTCGAGAGCTTCATGATTATTAGAAACACTTGATACGTTGATTTACTGCTTTTTCTCCGCGAATGTTAATTAATTCGAGAATACTGCTTGACAGATGATTTTTTAGTATTCAAATAGAATTTTGAAAATATAAAATACATTAAAATTAGAAAAATCAAGTTGGAATCAAAAGTAGAAAAAAATATTTTGAACGATTGCAAATCGAAAAAGTAAAACATATAGTAACAAAATTTACTGTTAATGGATAGAACACTTCATTACATAAATAAACAATTCATTTCGGTTCATTTCCTTATAATATTATTAATATCTATACTCCCACTTTTCGTTAATCTAAAGAATAATTCCAGGCGACGAGTCAAGATCAATACGACTGCATCTTCTCTTTGAACTCTAGCGCGAGGAATGCACTTCTCAGAGAGCGCCTCGAAACCTCAGCACGAAAACATCATTACTCTCACCTCTTTCTCTCCCCCGTACAATTCATCCTAACCTCAATAAAATCTCCAAAAACTCTCACCTCGTCTCTCATTCCCGCGGCGTCGCCCGCGAAAATAATCCCCCGATAAATCTCTCGACCGGGCAAAAAACGCCGTCGAGCCTCTCTCTCTCGACCGGCGCAAAAATACGTTATCACCGCTTATAAACTACTCGCGCGAAGCAGACAGCTCACCTCGGCCGAAGTATGCGCAAAGCGCGCAAAAAGAGCGAGGAATCCGCAAGCCCCGAAGAGAGAGAGAGAGAGAGACTCTTCTCGAAGTCAAGAGCCTTACGTAGGAGGTCCCCCCGTCGGCGGTGGGCAGCTCCGAATAACGAGATAATAAAGCGCTCGAGGAGCTCAGAAAAGCGGCGGCGGCGATTTCGTCGGACGTCCTTGAAGTTCATGGCCAATCATTCGCGCTCGCCGCCGCGGGGAATGAGGTTTTCGGGCCAGCGCTGCAAGCGCACCGAGCAGACCTTACTCGCAGATCCTCCAAGGCGAGCGCTCGTTTTCGGCTGTCGAACTCGCCGGAAAAAGTTGCAGCGTCCTGCCGTTCCTTTTATGCACCTGGGAAATCGGACGGTCTCTGGCGGCTCTCGGCGAGTCGCGTTGCGCAACGAAGGCTAACGCCGCTCGAATGCGTATGTACGATTGCGCTCGTAATTGTCGCGGCATTTAAATACGGGGCGGGGATCGCTGTCATTATTGGGGTATAAACGCGGCTGAGTGCAGGAATTCAAGCTGCTTCGGAACCTTTGCCAAGATTCGTTTCGGGATTCGTGGGCACGTCCAATTATAATTTGATCGACTTCATTAAGGTAATTGATAATTTAATACGGCATTCGATTAATTATATCACGTAATTCAGATAGTTCGTAAATTGCTGGTTTATCGGTCAGCGCTCTGTTCGGATCATTGGAAGGGTTAATCTCTTGATATTCAATGTTATAATATTATTACACTTGGATTATTACGTTTCGTCAGTTGAATGTTTACGTTATTATTCTTTGCTTTATTGCCGTTCTAGTTTACCAATTGATTTTATAATTAACTGTTAATTTAAACATTTATCCAAGCAAATAATAAATCCTTACCCTCGAATGAACTTTCAACACCGCGCCAAGCATTTCATATTTCACCGCGAAGTAAACCGTATCCAATAAAAAAAGCTCCTAGAGCAGGAAGAGAAGCGAGCTAAGCCTCTTTTTTAGCCTCTGTCCAGAAGAAAAGTTCGCAAGCACCTAGGCTCTTTCTCTCGAAAAAACGCTTTCCGCTCGATTTCACGTCTCCCTTTGCATCCGCACTCTCTCTCTCTCTCCCTCTCTCTGCGAGAGAAAGCGTCATCGAACGAGCGAGCGGACGCTGCCGCCGACGTCGTCTGCAGGAAATGCAATTATCGTATTCCCGAGCCCCTTCATTTTTCTCTCTTTCTGCCCCCCTCTCACTCTCTCTCTCTCTCTCTCTCTCGGTCTTTCTCGCTCTCCGGCCTTTCTGCGCACCCTCTGCGCGCTCGCTCGCTCTCATTACCTTGTTTGCAGTCCCTTTTTGAAGCGATATGCAGCCGAGCTGCTCGCTTTCTTTCTGCTCTCCTCTGCTGAAGCTTTTTTTCCCTGCTGGGTAGTTAGCTCGGTTATAAGCGTGCTTCTTGCTTGAAAGGAAGCACTGCTTGTGAAGTTTGTTTTTCAAGATTCCGGAAAACGAAGTTCTTTTTCCTGACGAGTTTCGAGCGGAGCTCGAGTTTTCGCGTCTTGCGAAGCGCGTACTGGTCTCAACTTTCGGTAATGCATTTTTTATAAAGATTTATAGAGTTTGAAAATTTAATTTGACATTATTTTTCACGCGGAATGTATTTAAGACATTGTAATTGTTATTATTATGAGTGAAAATCCATCGTGTAATCGAATCGTCTGCGAAATTGAAAATCATTCTTATCAAAAGTAAAGAATTAAGAACTGTTACAAAAAATAATCGATATTCACAGCACTGATTGTATAGTTAAAAGATTGAAAATGAAATCGGGATAAACGTGCTCGTCTAGACAACAGTAGCTTTTGAAACAGTCAAACAGATACTTTACATCAGCGGAAGCGCTATAATTTTTCTGTCTGGTTCGTGCTTAGAAATCTACTGAAAGTAGATAATACCCAGCCTAGGTAAGACATGAAGTAAAGATACTTTACTTCGACATCTAAGTATACTGAGCTGCTCTTCAAACTATATATTTAAAAATTAGCTTCCATCACAGAAACGGCAAGTCAGTTGTTTTTTTTTTACCTCATCATCTCTTCCTGCACTTCGTTATAATTTTTATCTGCTTTTATCCCTTCATCTCCGTTCTTTTGGCTCGATTCTTTTACCTTTTCTCGCTTCAGCAGCCTGCTATTTTGATTAAATTCTTTTTACAATGTAGCTCTTGATGCGACTCGCTTGTTTGCGAGGCTTTTAAAAACCGATCAAGATGAGGATACGTCTTAATAAGATGTAAAGGCCTCATTACACTCACGCGAACCCCTTAAATTGTGCAGAAGAGTAGCATCCTGTTTGAAACGAGCTCTTCAATGACGTCGAAAATGGTTTTATGAAATCTTACTGCTTCTTTATTAAATTTCTCTTGTACTTACTAACTCCAATTACCCCTGTTTTAACTTATTTCATCGTCAGAATATAACATTGTTAATTTCAATTACGTAAATGGGTTTAACTATATTTTGCAAAAGAGCAGTATTAAACTTTGAACGAAATGGAACTTGAAAGATTTTGTAAAAATTTACGTAATCGTACTTGTAAGAAACTTAAATTAATAAAATGTATTAAATCTCGTATCCCGAAGAACTTGATAAGTTTCTACAGGCAGTTTAAAAAACTGAATCGTGTTAAAATGAGTTACAAAATATAAAAACTTATTTAAATCAAGAAATTCCAATACAGATGAAAAGATCTTACTATAATACTATAGCTTACTTATAAAAAATTCAGTGAGACGCGAAACTTGCTGAAAATAAAAGGAACCCCTTGCAGTGCGACGGTGTCTTATTCCCTCAGCGTCCAGCACGTAC
>JAWWEM010000010.1:17969688-17996780 GCA_035582935.1 Ormyrus thymus | reverse complement strand
GTACCGAAACGGTAATTTTTAATTTGCTGAAAGTACCGATCGCGAGCAGTTTTATTGCCCTGTAATTTCACCCGCACGAGCGTACTCGTGACGCGACTCGTACCGAGTGCATATATGCACGAAGAAGAAAAAAAAACAGGTCAACCGAAATAACGTTATTGGAGTGCTGTAAACTCTCGGGATGCAGGCAGAAATCATTTCTCGTATTAGAAGTAGGTTCATGACGATTATCTTGCCCGCGAGAAAGAAATAATCAAATGTTACTATATATATTCGTTACGATACGACGGAGTGCTCGAGTCGTGATTTTCGCTCGAATCGTTTGAATCTTAAACTGATGCTTTCGGCTTTGAGTTATTGAAGTTACTGCTATGTTCATTTTCGTAAAAAGGAGAACATTTGCTTCAGCTAAATCGGTTCAGCTGATACGAGGACTGTTAATTAAACGTAATTGCTTGTTGCTAAATAACGTTATTTACATTTACACTCATTTATGCATGGGAAAACTTGCAATTAGAAAGATTGCTGATTTTCTCGTAGATAAATTTAATCAAATTTCTAAAATTGACAGTTTCTAAATTTCGAATATTCATTAGTCTACTAATTTATTGTAATAATTAATTTTGATAAATAAAAATAGAAAATTTATTAAATTATACAAAAATAATTTCAGAAATATTTATTGCCATGTGGGAAATTTCACCATTTTCTTAAGCCATTTCACTAATAACTGACTAAATTTGGCCAATATACGAACATTCGCCAAAAATTGGCCAAATAATGAAAGCTTCCAACAGGGTGAACATTCAAAAAATAAAATGATCAAATAGATTTTTTAATGTTAAAATAAAACTAAGTATTAATAAAATATCCAATTCATTTTTTTAAAAGCAATTTAATCATACATTCTGACAAAATTTTAAAATAATTTTAAAGATCGATAGTGGCGTCTATTTGAGACTCTAAATTTGGTAAATTTTCAACGGTAGAGTAAAAAAGGAGAACGCGAGTCAATCATCGAACGGCAGCAGTGCAGTCGCAAAGAACAAGTGCAGCGCTTAAGGTTATCGGCTTTCTCCCGCGTGCCTCCTTATCAATATGCCTGTGCAATGATAACAATATGAATTTCTCTCTTATTCTTTCTTTCAACGTGTGTATACAGAGCAGACAATGCGAAGTTCGAAACAAAAACGTTCGTACGAGTCAATTCAAAAAAAGCTCTGTACCTAACGAGTGTACAAATCCCACGGACTCAGATATTGCTGATAGCATAAGACTTACAATGTCATTTTCACATATTATAGAACTGTCTGAGACATATTCCTCTGTGCAATGGATTTTTATCGAATTTAAAAAATTTGAGAACAAAAATGTTCGAAAAGGTAAAATACAACTTTGAAATGACAAATACAGTTTTGAAGATTTATTTGTTATAAAAAAACTTTATTCGTAATATTTTCTATTATTACCTACATTAGTGCGTATGTACAAAAGAGAGTTTTTGTAGAGCAGCGTAGTTCTTGCCAAACAAAACTTGTATTTGGAAACTAATAGATGAATTATAAAAAATTAAGTTTGAAGAAATACGTATAATGACGAAGAGAAAATTATTCATCATCGTTGTCTATTCCATCTTCATCAAAATTACTCCACCTGTGGTACCGGCCTGAGTCTAACCCTAAGTTTTCATCACTTTCTGATAGCAATTCAATTATGGCTCTAAAAATAAAAATTTTATATAATATTTTTTTTATGTAAATCTACATCTACATTCTTTAATTAATAAATAAAAATTATTAAAATTCTTATTGTTGAGCAATTTAAATTATGAACATATATAATTTTAAACTTACTTCAAAACATTTCCTTCTTCAGCTTCCCAATTTATCCTGCCTGGGTGAGAAATTTTGTATTCTAATAAACTATCTAATTTTTCATGTAATTTCTGAAAAAAGCCGTTTATTAATATTTTTATATTTAAAAAATATTGAAATGTATTTTACCTGAATTATTTGTGCAGTTCCTGCTTCACAGAAAAAAGATAAATTGTCTCCTATGCTAATTGCACTTTTTCCATTTGCCGTGCCTGAAAATAAATATTTTCTTATAACAAATGTTATAGATTATAAAGTTGATCAATTTAATGTTTTTTACGTTACCTAGAGATGTAGTTGGTGATGCGAAAAGTAAAGCAATAGGACTAACACTAGTTGTGTCAAATAAGTATATTCCCGTAGATTTTCTTTTTAAATAATATGTTAAGTATGGACTTGGGAAAGAGTGCACTTTTTCATTTACGCTAGACGGATGTACTTTTACCAACTCTTTTTCAGTCGTTATTGCTTTCACACCGTTTCTGGTAGATCTCCTGCAAATTTAATGATAATTTAAATTTTAAAACTGTAACTATACCCTTATAATATATTAAATACAGTACTTCGAAATTTGCAGTTTTTTTTTTATTTTTATTTGTTGTCTTACTTGACGATCGCAACATTTGGATATAATCCAGCGCAGACAATGCCCTTAATGAGAGATTTATTATGTGAATTTCTATTAGCTAAGCTGTCAGAAGGATTACTACTACTTAAAAATTTCATTTCATGTAAATAATGAGCAAACTGTTGTTTCATATCTGATAGTAATTTTAATGTGTTAAAAGAAAGAAAATATTCTCTGCAAAATCGGTATCCATCTCCTCTATAATTTCGCGTTTCAAAGCGTTGCAAAGCTTCTGCTAAAGCTATGTGATCACTGAATTGATCTATTCCAAGTTCCAATTTCTTTTGTCGCGCTAAGTCTTCTTTTCCCAAAGGACAATAAAACGCATCTTTGAAAGAAAGACTTGCAGCTATAGCAAAAATCGGTTCGATGCAAGAAAACATGGCTCCCCAAATGAGCATTTTTCCTAGAATAAATTTTCAATAATTTTTATATTCCAAGGTTAAAGTAAGAAAAACTATTGTACCTGTTCGAGGATCTAATGGTAATTGAGCTAAATGATAACCTAATGGAGTTAAATTTTCTCTTTCATCCAGAGCATTTAACTGTCTCAATAAATCTAAGGATAAAAATATGGCTTGGAGATCTGGTGGATCTATAACGGTAGACAAAAAGCTCTCAGCCTTTCCTATTTGTAAGATTTTTACTTGCAAAATCACTTCTTCTAGACGAGTTCTAAGCATTTCAGGTAAAGGATAACGATCAAATGCATCGGCACGAGCTTTTGAATATAAATGATAACATACACCAGGTCGTACTCTGAAAAATTTCGTTTATATATGTTATATTTATATCTTTCAACCAAACAAGATAAACAATTTTTAAAACGTACCTTCCAGCTCGTCCTTTACGTTGCTTTGCATTAGCTTCACTTATCCATTCAGGTTCTAAAGTTTGTAAATTATTTGCTATGTCAAAACGCGAAAGTTTTGTTTTACCACAATCTATAACATAAACAACGTCTTCAATTGTTATAGACGTTTCAGCAATGTTAGTAGCAATTATTATTTTGCGTACTCCAGAAGGTGGTACTTTAAATATCAATTTTTGATCACATGTTGGCATTCTTGAATGTAGTGGGTAAATTTCGTACCTTTCTATAAAAATTAGTTTTTTTAAAAATTAGATTTTTAATTAAGATTTTCATTAAAAAAAAATTTACCCTTTGGAAAAGTGCCACAATCTTGTAATGCTCTTTGCATTTTTGAAATATCCGTTAAACCTGGTAAGAAAATTAAAATTGCTCCAGGACTTTTTGTTAAACAAATATATTTGGTTAATTCACAAATAAGTTCAAAATTAAGTTCTTCACTTTTGGGATTAGCTAATTGTTCTAATACATAATCTGGATACCTGTTCTGTAAACAATAAAAATTATCGTGAATTAACATTGAACAGTTAATCAACTAAATTTTATAAGTACCAAAGATTTTAAGTGACGTAAATAAGGACCCATAAATTCTTCATACTCATTTAACTTTGATTGCATTTGTTTAATTTTTTTTGTATGTTTTTTATGGTTTGTTGGCCGGGGTGGTCCGTCTGGAAACTTAAAACTAACAAAAATAATTAACCTAATTAATTTTAGTTATTTTAGAAGATAGTAAATATGATTAAAGTTTTTAATTACTTTATTGTCCTCAGAATATCCTCTAAATATAATTCTTCTACAGTATATGTAAATCCAGGAATATGCATCATTGGGCAATTATTAAAATATTTAGAAAACTGTTCAGCATTTAAAGTTGCACTCATCAAGATGACTTTCAACTCAGGTCTCTATAAAAGTATATTTGTTTAAGTAATTTCAAAAAATATTTCAAAAAGTACACCTTACAACTGTAAAAAGAATAAATTTACCTTAGGAATAATTTGTTTTATCAATGCTAATATAAAATCACTTTG
Organism: Ormyrus thymus; assembly: GCA_035582935.1. Taxonomy (NCBI): domain Eukaryota; kingdom Metazoa; phylum Arthropoda; class Insecta; order Hymenoptera; family Ormyridae; genus Ormyrus; species Ormyrus thymus. The sequence goes on along the minus strand of JAWWEM010000010.1, from coordinate 17,992,373 downwards.
TGTACTTCTTTCATGAATTTCATCAATAATAATATGAGAATAATTTCTTAAGGCAGGATCACTTTGCATAAATTGCAATAACATGGCAGTAGTACAGAATATTATACTTCCTCGTGATCTTGCTAAAACCCTTTAAAAATAATTTTATATATTATTAATAAAAACCTTTTAAAAAATAATCTACAAAAAGAAGAAAACCGAATTTTAACAAAATAACGTTTATTAACTAGACATACTTTTCTAAACGAATATGATATCCTACAGAGTTTCCAAGAATATCTCCTCTTTCAGCAGCAACTCTTTCAGCTACTGTTATAGCAGATATCCTCCTTGGTTGCGTGCAAGCAATGCATGTAGTACTTCCATTTCCACTTTGAATTTGATGATCCAAAACAATTTGAGCAACTTGTGTTGTCTTACCACAACCTAATTTACATAAAAATTAGAAAAATATTTTTCAAACAGGCAAAAATAATTATTTAAGAATAATTTTGTACCTGTTTCTCCACTAATAACCATTACTTGATTTGACCTAATAAACTTTAGTATTTCTTCTTTTTTTTCATAAGCTGGTAACTTTCGACGAAATTTTAACATTTCTTTATATAAATTAGATTCTGTTTGCTCAGTTAATTCATTAAATAATTCTATATCTAAATTATCACTTTGCACTAGTTTTGTTTGGTCCATAAAGGATTTCGCAAGATTATCTTGTAAATTTCCACTAATTATATTTAAAAATTTTCTTTTAAATTGAGAATCATTAATATGATTATATCTAGTTTCAAAATCATTACATCTCTCATCTTGTCCTTTTACGTCAAAATATTTATCATATGAACTTCTTGGACCTTCAATTAAATTTCGAATTTTTTTTATAGTTTGAGAGGTTAACTTGATTGGCAATGTTCCTTTTTTCTTATTTCTTTCCCTGTTTTTATCTCTGTAATAAAGACCAATAGCTTTTCCTGTAAGTCCTGGAGGGCGACCTCCTCGACTTCCTCCTGGAAAAGATCTTGTTGAACCTGAACTCTCATGTTCATCTTTTTTATAACCTATTAGATCAAATCATAAATGAATTAATTCTACATCAAATTAATAATTTAACTTAAAAAAACAATAATTTTAATAAAAGAAGCCTTATTTAAAATTATTCATTTCCTGACAATACAATTAAATTGATCAACCTGATCTATCATTTCTTGAAAACCCATGAAATCTTCCACCTCTATGACGATGTGACATTGTTATCCAAAAATTTCTAAAATTAATTTACTCTCTAAAAAATATATTTATTTCTTAATTTCTTCAAGATAATATACAATTGCAAAATTTGTAAGCATAACCTAAAAATTTTTATAAAACCTACCTTCTTAGCATTTCAATATATTTCTTTTTTATTCGAAAATGGCATTCAATTTTCAATAATCAACCTACTTCAATTATCTGCGTCCTAAAATTAAAGTGGTCTGTTAGTTGTTAATATTTTTTCGCAAAATTGTTTTCGTCATTTGCTCAACGAACGATGAAGTAAATCTATCTATGTATAGATAATTTGTTTGCGTATATGCAGGATACCAGACTGGAGAGATTATAAAATATTTATTTAATGAAAGAGAAAAAATAGGGTTTTCAGTTTATATTTAATTCGAAGAAAATTAAATTTTTAATTTGTTTATTGATTTTTCATAAAAGTTGAATAATATTTTATAATTTTTTAAAAATCAAATCATACGCGTGAAAAAGACGATTTATACGCTAGAAATGACGTTCCTAAATACTTACGCAGTCACACAGCGCCAACGTGCTATATAATATATCGTGGTTTAAACTTTAAGCATAGCTGCAGAGCTCATGCCTCATTGGAAGTTTGGAACACCGCTGTTAGCATGTAAAAGAACAAACTGTGACGGCGAATGCTTTACCATTACCCCCCTCTTCAACTTACTTGCATATCCAGTAGCGGCTTGAGAAGTTAAGGGCCCTTGTTTCAATTTGAATTATTCGGGGGAACATTTTACCATCGTTTTTTTTAAATAAAATATTATTAATGAAATAAAAATTTCATTAATTTGATTAAAATATATTTTTACACCGAATTAAAGCGTTAATAAGTAAAAAAAGCCAGAAATGTTGAGCAGCCTCTTGGTACATTAGACCTCAGGGAATCTATCTGTACATTAGCAGATATAATGTGTTTACAAGATAAAGTCAGAGAAAGATAGACGGAGGGTGCGTTGATCGTTGATGTGCCGTTGCTTTTTCATCTCTCTCACTTGTTCGTTTGCAAAGTGCAACTGCACGGTAACAACATACACAAAAGTAAAGCTCCGAAAAGAGAAAGAGAGCAGAGAGGGAGGTGCCAAGGTGGGAAGAAAAAGAGCTGACCGGACTACCGGAGCTGCTGCTGCTGCTGCGCGGGGGCTGAGAGTGTGCGCGTTCTCAAGGCTTTTCATCGTCGCTGCGCGCCGCATGGGATATGGGTGTCACCAAATCGCCTTGCGACCTTACAATAACACTGTAAAGAAGTTTTCGCGCGTCGATGACGACCCTGAAGAAAAGTTTACTCTACGCCTAAGTGCACGCGTCCGCGGCTTTAGATTCGTTTGAGCGCGTTAAGTGACGTCGGACTGTGCCCCGAGTATCTATATTCTGCGTTTTTTCCGACAGCTTTTCCCTTCCTGCTGCTGCTATTGCTGCAAATAACAAAAGCGATACGGCCGCCGCTACGGATGTATAGCGCTGAATAATTATGTGCTGCTCCGGACTCGGGACTTGGCCATTCAAACATTTGCTGGCGTTCGAACGCAGGGAGAAGCCGTGCTGAATGTGTCAGTGGTTTGTGTGTAAATTTAACACATTATACTTGCTATGCTAAAATAGGTTTTTGGTGCGTCTCAAGAGTAGCTTCTTTCTTATCAAAGATAAGCTGTGTACGAGTTTTTTTCAAAGTAGGCTTTAGATAATTGAAGCTTGATTGAAATTCTTTGTTGACTGCTCTGGTGGTTATGTTTGTTTACGTCGAACAGTGTTCGTTTAATTTTTTGCGTTTTGAAGTTGCAGGTATTCATTTATTTGCATTCTTTTTTATGACAATGAGGTACATAAGATCAAACATTGTATCATTATTAAATTCTATTGTTTAAGAATAATTATCTTTAATGCTGGTGATATCTTTTTATCGGAAATTTAATTTTTGAAATTGAAAAAGTTCATAAACTCACTATTCTTATCAAATGTAATAATGTAATGAATAGTTAAATAATAAAATATATACCTGTAAAAAAAGGCTTATATAATGAACAAAAATTTAATGTTCATATTTTGATAATGTTTATATAATCATTGAGCTTTACTATTAACATTTTTTTTCATTTTAAATGACACAATTTTTTTTATTTCCTTAATTATTTAAACAATCTTAAGTTTCAAGTTTAAACAAAACCTTGAAAATGTTAAGCAAATTTAATATTTAAAGCTATCTACATCTGCTAGGAAATTTCCAGTAATTATTTGTAATTCCTTATTGCTGAGTTGTATCTTCCATTACAAATTAAACAAATGTATATTGTTCAATGGAAATTTCATAACAAACATAGACATCTTTTTTACCCAGTGATATATGCATAAACTTTATTTGTACAACTGCTATGTATTTCATTTCATTTTAGACAAGCAAGATTGCATTTGTACAAAAGTTGACGGGATGATCATTGTCCTGTCAGGTAACAAATCAGATTTGTCAGCAGTGTAATGGGTTGGGTGGTGACAGCAGTATTATGGATTGTCACCTGGAGCTGCCTATTGAGGGGCCTCCTGGTGTTCCCTCAAATGTCAGCCAAGCAAGTACCCTGTGACAAAACAAGGAAATTTTTCAAGGAAACCTGGGGTGTTATCAGCGATGGACCGAAGGGTTCAAATTACACCCAGGACTCGCATTGTGAATGGCTAATCAAAGGTATATACTTAATTTCTTTTAAGAAATTCAATTAATAAGAGTTTCATTTATTTTAGCCAACAGCAGCCATCAATTTATTACTTTAAGTTTTCGTACTATGGGCACAGAGTGCAGCTACGACTACGTATTTGTTTATGATGGAGATTCTTTTCGATCTCCATTATTAGGCAGCTTTAGTGGCAAAACAGAACCACAGCGAGTTACAGCATCTTCTGGATATGTTAGTATTTATAAAAATATTTATAATATTCCTTCATTTTGTTAATTTTTATTTTAAAAATTGATTTTAACATATATTTTCTTTTTTTAGATGTTAATACTTCTGTACAGTGATACAAATTACGTATTAGATGGTTTTCATGCAGAATTTTCTGTTACTGAATGTCCCAATAACTGTACAAACCATGGAAAGTGTATTAATAATACTTGTTTTTGTGAAAATGATTGGGGAGGCAAGGACTGTTCAAAATCATTATGTCCAAATAATTGTGGAGATAATGGAGTTTGTGGCATTAAACGTTGTGAATGCTACCCAGGGTATTCTGGACAATCATGTTCGCTTCATAAAAATCAAACAGAAGGAAATAGGTTAGTAGTAGCTCGACTAAAAATTAGTTAATACATATAAGTTATTAAAATTTATTATTTCATTAAAATTTATTTTTGGTTATTTATAGATGGCACTGGCTTTCACACTCGGAGGGTGGAATGACACCTAGAGCTGCTCATACTGCAGTTTATATACAAGAAACAGATTCTTTATATGTTTTTGGAGGCTACAATCTCAACTATATTTTAAGTGATTTAGAAATTTACCGTTTTTCAATAAGTCAATGGGAAGATGAATATGGCAGAATTTTGGGTATGATGATTAATACTAATATATTTTTTTATTAATGAGTTATTGATTAATTTTTTTTCTGTAGAAGGATCATCCTCTGCTGAATATTTGGATCCTATGCTAATTGCTAGTGAATTAGAGCATATGGGAGCAGGAGCTCCTACTTCAATATTTTGGAAATTATTACTGAATTTTAAAGAAAATAGTACGTCAACATTGAAAGACAAAACTTCTGTTGATGGTCGAGAAAGAGAAAGGAAAATCCCACATATTACGAAAACAAATGAGACTAATGAACATCAAGAAAGAAAGAAGCACACGAGAAGAATTAGACCTTTGCATACTCGGTAATAATATTATTATGATATTGAAAAACATTTTTATAAACTTAATAATCTTTGTAGACAAAATAAAATAAAATATTTTATGTTAAAAAATATTTAGACATAGAAGAAGTGCCGATAACAGCATCCACTATCGACAAAGGCATGTCTCAAGCATCAATGATAGTCCAAATTGGGAAGAACGGGTGGTTGAAAGTCCAATTGCGGAAAATGCATTTCTTCAAGACCTTTTGGAACCACAATTTACTACGCAATTGCCAATTGATGATGAAGTAATCGAACCCAATTTGGAAGAAATTCCAAAGCCAGCTCCAAGATATGGACATGCTGCATGCCGTTATACAGGTATATTTTATATTTAATTAATATAATAAAAATTATATATTATTTTACTAAAAAATAATTTAATGTTTAGGCGGTTTCGTTATTTATGGTGGAAAAGTAGAAGATGGATCACTTTCTAACGAATTATGGTATTTTAATGTAAACAAAACTTTGTGGACTTTGCGAGCGAAAAATTCGCCTTTTTATCCTCCAAGATTAACTCGACATACGCTTACTTTAGCTAATGACTATATTTATTTATTTGGAGGAAGTACTGTTGATGGAGAATTTTCTTCAAGTCTCTACAGGATAAAGTTGAATTTCTGTATGTTATATTTTTACTTTGAAACATAAATTATTTATTAGGATTTTTAAAACAAAATTTACAACAATAAAATTTTTTATTTTTTTAGCTGATGCAACTGCAAGTACAGAAAAATGGCAAGAAATTCGACCAAGAGGAGGAAAAGAACTCGATGTTAGAGTCGTTGCTCACTCAGCTGTCTATCATCATGCTACAAATTCACTGTTGATTTATGGAGGCGTAATGGCTAGCGTTGCTCGCTTCAGTAAATTATCAGATAGGATGTTTGTTTTTCAGCTAGACAGAAGAGTGTGGTCGGAAATCCATTATCCAAGAGCTCATTTACGTGATACGTACGTTCCGCGAGAGCGAGCATTTCACACTTGTAATATAATTGGTAGGTTATATAATAATGCTCTTGTTACACAATTTGTTGACTAAGAAAAATAATTACGTATTCAAAAAACAATTGATTTGCTAACTTTGATTTAATCTTTTTAAGCTTAAATTTCGTATTATTATTATATGAAATCTTATTAAAATTTTTATATTTCATAGGTAATTACTTGGTAGTATTTGGCGGATATTCTCATAGGCATAATAAAGAAGAAATTTGCTATGACAACCAAATGTACCTTTATCATTTGGGATGCCATGCTTGGGTGAGCCATGATGTTTTGAACACAAGCGATAAAGGTGAATTTTAATTCAATATTTTTATATAATAGAGTAAAATAATTTCATTAAAAAAGTGTCAAAATTAAATTTGTTATTATTTTTAATAGATTCACAGTATCCAAAGCAGCAAGGTGTATTCGCTCACGCGGCTGACGTGAGAAACGGAAACACATTGTTACTCGTGGGAGGTTATCACGGTAATGTGAATGCAGATTTACTTGCTTACACATTACCTCCTATGCTTGCACCTAGAAATGGAGATTTATTGGAACCAGAACAATATTGTGCTCGACATAAAAGTCTTTTTGAATGTGCTGCTAATCCGGAATGTGGATGGTGCTCAGCTGATGAGGTAAGATATTTTCCTATTTCACTAAAAGAATAGAAAATATTATATTTTTAAGAAATGACAATTGAATTTTTCTTACTTTAGAATTGCTATGGTAGAACTGTTGTTAGTAATTGTACAACTAACCTTCAAACGACTCGCTGCCCTGGGGTTTGCCCAGCTCTTGGTGATTGTCATTCTTGTCTTATTCATGGCCAACCCGGAGGTGGTTGGGGCACAAACTCACGTGGACGCAGTTCAGTTTCAAACAAATTCAATCTTGGTACATGTACTTGGTGCGTGCAAAATGCTCGATGTCACCACAAAGACGACAACTATGGAGTTTGCGGTCTGCGCGATGATACGCCCTCTCAGATACCTGGTTGGTGGGGTACCAAAGGGACTGAGATTGCTAGTGTAGAAGAGTGCCGGGAAATGGATAAAAGACCGGGTCTTACATTCCTAAAATACAATCCACCTGTAAATTTCTCACAGCCAGATTCAGTGACAATTGTAAATGCTACCACAGTTGATTTTAGTGTGCCGTCAATGCAAGGTGCTAAAACTGAATCGGCTTTAGGAGGCGAAATGATAGCTAGGCTTGTTGGATTTTTAAGATTGCCGCCGCCTATATGGGACAGTAAAGCAGAAACAATGAAGATTTGTGTTAGTTATAATAGCGCTACTCTGCATATTTCAAAGATCAACGAAACGTTAATTGTGGTATGATTCTCATTTTGTTGTATTGTTTTATATTTTACTGTATTCTATCATGTGTAAACTAATGTTCTAAGTACTATTTAAAAAACAATATGTATTTCAGTACCCTGTAGCGAATTTAACAGCAGAAACGTCCCAATGCGTTCCAGTGCGAATGGCATATGACCCATCCATGACAATGGCGTTCCCACAGGGTCGTTATCTTGTAGACTTTGAATCTAAAAGAATGGTAACTGCAAGCTATGCACATCCAAGTAAAATGGAAATTACGCATGTTCGACAAGGTGAAAATGCCAAAGTTTTCACTTTCGAATTTTTGGAACCTTATCAGAACGGCACATGTGATCAATACAAAAATTGTCTGCACTGTCTCACAGATTCCGCCTGTGGTTGGTGTGATATTAATAACAAGTAAGTATATTGCAAAAAAAAAATAATTTAAATGAACAATAACAAATATTTTATATTATTTTGATTAATATTGTTCTCAAAATAATACGTATTTTTTTTACTTTTTTTTTTGTAAATTTCATACAAATAAAATAAATAATAAATTTTCTATCATTTTAATAGATGCCTCCTACGGTCAATAGATGAAATGGAAACCTGCGTTGCTGACGTTGAGTGGGATGAAAATAATAAACCCATGCAAGAATGGCATTATTTAACAATTACGCCATCAACATGCGCAAATTGTTCGAATTATATTTCCTGTGAATCCTGTGTCGGCACAAACATGTGCGAATGGTAATATTTTAGATTAGTTCTATTAAATTTTTTTTACATTATATTTATTTCAAATAATAAATGCATTTATATCAATTAATTTAATAATTATAGGTGGACAGAAGAGGCTCGTTGTGCTCGTTTAGGTCGCTTACCTAATGCTGTAATAAGTCTGGACCAATGTCCGATTCCTTGCAGACAGCGCTCAAATTGTTCGCAATGCTTAAACGAACGAGGACGTTGCGTTTGGTGTGAAGCTACCCAAGAATGCTTTTCATTCTCTGTCTATACTTCTGAATACCAATTCGGCTTATGTCGTGAGTGGACTGATCAGGCTGGTTTAATGGGTGTAACTACAAAGGATTCGACAACTGATAATGATCAATGTAAAAGCTGCAGTAGACATACAAATTGTTCTAATTGTTTACATTCACTAAGCTGCGGTTGGTGCTATAGTCTCGATAATCCAATTCTTGGAGCCTGCGTCCAAGGTGATTTTAATCAGGCTCATGTAAATTGTAGTCAGGTAAAAATTACTTATTTTAAAAAAAAAAATGCATTATTATTTCTAACATTTGATAATTTTCAACAATCTTTTTTTCCTTGGCTTACTAGGTAATAAATGAATCTCAAAATGGAACATTGGAAGCAAATGAATCAGGTTGGGCTTACGCCCAATGTCCTGATGTTGATGAATGTGATCTCGGATTGCATGATTGTCATCAAAATGCTGCATGCACTAATACTCACGGTAGTTATAGTTGCCAATGCAAACGCGGTTTTAACGGCGACGGTAAAGAAAACTGTACTAAAACCTGTTACGAGAAATGCTTCAACGGCTTTTGCACTGAAGCGCCTGAGTACAGGTGTCAATGTGATTTAGGTTGGACTGGACCAGATTGCCGTACTAATTGCGGTTGTCACAATCATTCTACTTGTAGTCAAGGAGCAGGTATGATATTTATATTTGAATAAATTAGTTTCTAATTCAAAAAAATTTTTATTTTTATAATAAACATGAATTTCTTTTTTAGGAATATGCGACGAGTGCCAAAATTGGACTGAAGGCCGTTATTGCAATGAATGTAAAGCTGGTAGTTACGGTAACGCTACCACAAGCCTAGGTTGCCAAAAGTGTGATTGTAATGAACATGGTGATGTGCAACTCGGAACATGCGATCGTATAACTGGCACGTGCTACTGCAGAGATAATACAGAGGGGCCAAATTGTGACATGTGCAAGAAAGGCTACTATGGAGATCCACGAAATGGTGGCATGTGCTATTACGGTTGCATGTCTCGTGGAATGCTCGAAGGTATAGGAAATGGAAAACAGGGTTTAGGTAGTCGTCATTCTCAACTTAGTCTTTGGGAGAGTCACCTTGGAGGATACCCTACAAGGGAATGCTTGTGGATTGTTAGTCCAAAGGCAGGTCTTTCACCAGATTCAATGACACCCAGCGATCAAAGTGTTATTCAATTTACTATTCATGATGACATAAATGTTAGTTGTCAAGAAAATAGCGTATATGTGTATGATGGTTTACCTGCCTTTGTTTCCACAATAAGTAGTCATCAAAGTCAACTTCTTGGAGTTTATTGTACTGAAAGTACCGACTATCCCGTTACTGTGGAGGCAAAATCTGGCTTTTTAACTGTTCATTATAAACAGTTAGATGAAGTTGAAGGATTCAATGCCAGTTATGTTGTTATGACTTGCAATAACTGTCCTCGTCCACGTGAATGTCGTAACGGTAATTGCCTTTGTAAAACTGGATTTGTTGGCATTAATTGCGATATTGAACTGTGTCCTAAGAATTGTTCAGCTGCTAAAAAACAGGGTACTTGTGATAAGGCTTATGGCCATTGCGTCTGTTCACCAGGTTTTGGAGGACGAGATTGTTCTATTCAAATAAAGGTAAAATACATATTTTATATTTAAAAATTTGTAATTATAATAAAGGAAAATAAAAAATTTATTAAAATGTATTTCCTTTATAGAAAAATCAATTGGTATTTACGGAGCTCTTCAACAGCGAATATCTTGGTGATCAGTTAGACCATCTACGAAAAACGCTGCCACGATTTGGACATACTCTAGTAGCAGACAGACGTGGGAGTTTATGGATGTTTGGAGGATACTCTTTAAGCCACGGTCCGTTAAATGATATAAGACTTTTTGATACCAAAAACAGTACGTGGATGCCAGTAACAGTTGAATCCACTTCGGAAGCTTCGATGCCACAAGGCAGATATTTCCATGCTTCGGAGATTGTGCATAGTAGACAGCAAATTTACGTTTACGGCGGATTATCATCGAAAGATGAAAACGTACCTTATGGTGTATCTAATAATACGCTTAGCGATTTTTGGAAATTCAGTCTTCAAAACCAAAGGTGGTCGCAAATCACCGATGATGACATGGCCAAAACGGAGCCTCCACCTCTAGCTGGTCATACATTAACCTTATACAGGGATGGAGGAGAATCGGAAAGTTTAATTTTGATTGGTGGATTCAGCCCGAAATACGGATATTTGGATTACGTGTGGGAGTTCAATTTAGAAACAGAAAAATGGAAGCTTATTCACACAACTGGAAATGGACCTCTAGGCGTTTATGGACATACTACTGTTTTTCACGCTAGATCTGGTAGCTTTTACGTCTTCGGTGGTTATACATATTCAATTAATCGTACTTTCATATCAAATAAACTTTATGCACTGAATTATAAAACAAAAACATGGTCTGTACTACCACCATTTGATGATGATTCTGCTGATGGAACGGTGCGAATAAACTTTATTTTTTTTCAAATCAACTCATATTGATATATAAAATTTTATTATCAACTTTATTGATACTATTTTTAGCCTCAAGCTCGTTTTCTGCACTCTGCTGTTACAACAGATGAGTACGTGGTGATTTTCGGCGGCCGTCAAAATCCTCATAACACTACAGATTCTTTAATAGCCTACAAGTATTCATGCAACTTGTGGATACGGCTGATAACTAGAGACATGGAAATTATCGGAAATCCACCGCCACCAGCCTACGCTCATGCGATGACACATGCTGATCCTGAGAGTAATGCCATTTATGTAGTCGGAGGTTTCGATGGTGGAATCAAGAGCCATGTTACTTTAATTCACTTACCAGAGGACTTGTGTAATCTATGGACTGATAAAATGACTTGCAGAAAATACTACGGCTGTTCTTTCTGTTCGGTTACAACTATAACTGGAGATAATGCCTCGTATTGTTTCTCCAATGAAGAGTCATTACATCGTGATGAGCAGTGAGTATAACGGTGACGTTTATCTGTAACGTTGAAAAATTAGTCGTACTTTCATGTTCTACATTTATTTTTCTTTTTTTGAATTACATTGTTTAAAATATTTCGTTATTAACATTCGAACAATTATTTCAGATGCGATGTGAATGTTACCAAGGCTCATCGATCAAATGGTATATTTTGTAATGCTGATTGGATGGCTAGTAGAAAATGCGAAAGTTTTAAGACTTGTACAGATTGTTTAGCTGAATGGCCTTACTATAAAGAAAAACAACCTGTATGTAAATGGTGTATAGACTGCCACGGAAAATGTATTCCAGCAAATAAAGACTGCGATGAACAGAATAAATGTAAGCATTGGCAAAAGTTAGTTACTGACGTTAATCAATGCGGCGAGAGATTGTGCCCCGCTAGTGATTGTGAAAAATGTAAAAGTTGTCCACATAATTGTGTTTGGACCAGACAAGTATTAAAAACATGTAAGTCTTTTTTAAGGAAATTTCAGATTGCGACATTGTAGTTTTTAAAATTTTTCAATTTTAATTGTGTAAACTGGTATTATTTTTACAGCTGAATTAGGATTAAAATTAACGGCAGAACCAGTTTATGATTGGAATTGTGTACCGGAAGATATATTTAATAGATCAAGTATAAAAATGACAAGTACACAGTGTGAAAAAAGATGTTCTCAACATCGAGACTGCAAGAGTTGTCTAAGAGGCACAGGTGCTGAAGGAGGCTGGAAAGAATGTAGATGGTCTACAACATTAAACGAAGTACGTTATTGAAGTTATAGTAACTATCTTTCAACTTGACTTAGTTTTAATAAATCTAAACTTTTTATTCCATTTAGTGCATTTCTCCGTCGTATCAATCTCTTTACTGTGCGGGAGGAGTTTGTGGACTAGTATTACGAAGTACAGATATCGATCATTGTCCAGAGCCATGCCATGTCTTTACCCAATGCAGTACATGTTTGAAACATTCACATTGCGGATGGTGTGCACTGGAAACTGCAAATATGACTGGCCAAGGAATATGTACAGAAGGGGCATTAGAAGCTCCTCCAGGCTATGGTCATCCAGCAGTGGGTACTTGTGAAATGTCCTACTATCAGAAATATCTTAAACCTGGTAGGTAACTTACAGCATTTGTAAAATAAGCATTCTTCACACGTGTTATTGTATTACTAATCAATTTTAAGTTTATTAGTGTCAATAAATCTTGTTAAATATAATTATTTTTACAGACACAGAAGAACCAACATATGATCTGTTAGGATATCGCGAAAAAGTATCAATTCCATTAAAGCAAGTGCGAAATGTAACAAAGTCAATGAAATTCTCGTGGCACTACGTCCGTTGTCCACCAGAAAATGAATGTATTAATGGTCATCACACGTGTTCACCCAAAAGTGAAAAGTGCTTTGACCTAATTGAAGGATTTGAATGCATGTGCGGCGAAGGGTACAAAACCGAATTGTAAGTGTTTTTATTAAAAAGTTTGATATAATAAATTTATCCAAATTTTATTAACTAAATTTGATTTTTCACTTTAGGACTCACATGTACAATGAAAACGGCAGGTGTGTATACATTTTGACAAGAATAATTTTTATAATAAATTCATTCCTTATGCTTTATACAAATAACTTATTGATTTTTTGATCGACGAATTTCAGAAAATCTTGTGTTCCAATGTGTACTCAAGGATGCGTAAGAGGAACTTGTATTGAACCTGATGTTTGTCGATGTGACTTTGGTTACGTCGGTAGAAACTGCTCGATTCAATGCCAATGTAATGGCCATAGTAATTGTAAAGGCCCAGACAAACTTGACGAGTGTTTGAAATGCCATAACAATACGATGGGGCCACAGTGTGATAAATGTAATCCATTATATGTTGGCAATCCAGCTGATAATGGACAATGCGTGCCATGTTTAGAATATTGTAATGGACATACGCGCATTTGCATTAATGAGAGTATGACTGTGCCGGTAAGTTTTGCGTGTAATACGTATAAATTAATATTGACACTAAATGATTCATACATAAATGCGTGAGCAAGTTAAATAGTTGTATTTGCAGAACAATATTATAATCTGCAGCTTAGAAAATGAAAATAGATTACTAGTTATATGGATAAGCAAAAAAAAACACTTTAAATTTTTATATTGCAAATTTTTGAAAAGAGAGACTTAAATTTAGAAATTTTAACTTGTATTTACATTATTGTACTGAAGGGTGACAATGTACTATTTTAGTTTGGTCCCACTTATAATTAATCGATTTATAGCGATGTTTAAGCCTCGATTTATATACTTTTGAATTTTTTTTATTAATAAAAGAGCACATTGACAATTTATACGTCTGATAGTACTATTTTGAATTCTTTTTTTTTTTTTGGAAATTTCAGCGGTTTTATAAAATTACTGATGTTGTACATTTGATTCTTTTTCTTATTGTAGGATCCAAATTCAATTGATAAAATGTCGATTGAGCTTTTGAAGAAGCAGCTAGTGGAGGGACCTGTTGCTAAAGCTAAATGTGTAAATTGCGGTAACAACACGAGGGGTGATAAGTGCGGCGAATGCGTTTCGGGTTACTTTAGGGGAACAGAAGATTTACGAGATGTTTGCCGACCGTAAGAATCGATGATTAGTAGTACTAAGGAATTTTTCAAAGCTTTAATAAAAAATATGTATATCTACTTTTTAGTTGTGAATGCCACGGACATGGATCTACATGTGATCCAGTAACTGGAGAGCAATGCGATTGCAGAAATAATACAGAAAGTGAATCTTCCTGTGTGAGCGGGCCTGCAAAAATAGGAAATTCTGGACTTACACCTTGTTGGATGGTTCAATGCAGTAAATGTAAGGAAAATTATGCTGGAAAGCCAATAGGTGGTCATCAATGTTACAAAACTGTTACTGTTGATAACAAAATGTGTTTCGATTCTAGACTCATAGGTATGTATACATTTATTTTTTTCCATTGTATTGTTCACCATGCGCCCCAGATCGATCAGTACCTATAATTTTATTAATTCTGGTCTCATGTAGTGCACTATTTCTTGAAGATTATTATAATGTCATTACGTAATTAGTAAAAATTTACATCATTCATTCACTTTTCATTCATTTTCATTTCAATAAAATAATAAAATGATTTTTTAATTAAAATAAATTTGATCAAATATTTGTTTATTAATGTTTGCCTCGTGCTTGTTCTCTGGAGGACCCTACGGTATTCCTTCGAAATTAAATTTACAAATATTAAATGAAACTTTGATCTAATTATTTATGTTTTTTTAAATAGATGAATGTAAGGTGAAACCAAAACCATTGAATCCTGGACAAACAGTATTTTTCATGGTTCAGCCACGTTTTATGAATGTTGATATTAGAATAATGGTTGATGTTACACAAGGAGCTATTGACCTGTTTTTAAGTCCGCGCGATGATGCATTCGTTGTTACACTAAATTCATCTACTAGTTTTCAAGAGGTATATTGTTTTTTAAAATTTGGTAAATTACCTATTAGTTCTACTAACACTAATTTGATAATTTTATTTTATTTTCAAGATTGAACTGGATGACAAGTTTAACTGGCGAAGAGATAATGAAGCTGTCATGCCAGACGGGCAGCAACCATTCAATTATAATCCAACGGAAGATTATTACCCTTACAGTACCTATATCTTCGTGCCAAATATTACTGAATTGTGGAATCCAACCGTTGAATATACATTAAGAGAGCGTCGTGCTAAAGGGCTCGCTACGTACATTACAGTCCGAGAACGAAACAACATGTATTTTATTAGAAATCTCACGAATAGACTTGTGCTTACATTGCCGCAAGATAGACACGAACTGGGACAGACTAAATTTTATATCGCTTTAAAAGCTGTTGAACCACCATCACCGGAGATTAATGGAAGAGCCGCTTATGGATTGATATTCTTCCGTCAAGATCAGTTGCACATCGATTTGTTTGTGTTCTTTTCCGTATTCTTTTCTTGCTTCTTCTTATTTATAGCTGCATGTGTCGTTGCTTGGAAAACAAAACAAGCGGCAGATGTAAGAAGAGCGAGAAGGAGACATGTCGTAGAAATGTTACATATGGCTAAAAGACCATTTGCTTCCGCAACAATTTTATACGATCGAGAGGTTGGTTTAACGATGACATCTATTCTGTTGAATTTTATTCATTTTTAGTCCGAAATAAATCTTGTTTCTTTACATCTACGTGCTCTGTATTACAGGGATTTTTAACGAATCTAAGTGAGTGCAGTCCAAATTCACCGCAGCGAAAAGGTAGACGCAACAAAATCGTCAATTTTCACAGCGATGTAAGGCCAGTTGCAGTAGAACCAACGGATGATGGAGTAGCTGCCGTAGCTACCGTTTTTATCAAACTACCTGGAGGAGTGCAAGCTCCTGTAAAGCTCGCCCTGGGTAGTTCTCTTATCTTCTTGACAAGAGTCTATCCGGCCAATAGTCGTGTGTTTCTCAGACGACGTAACAGTCTTGTTCTAACCTAAAGTGAATTGCGTTTAGTTTACCACTAAAGTCACGCTGTATATAATTTGATGTTACAGCCAAAGTTATATTGATGTTTTATACATACTATTATAACATGAAGTGCAATATCGATTAAGTTTTAAAACGTGAACTTCGGAGTTAGAAAACTATACGTAAAGTTTACATGCAATGGGTATTGTTTTTATTTTATTTTTTTATATGTATAAAATGAAGATTTTGCTTATTTTTAATGTAATCATTTATTTTAAATAATTATTAGAATCTGCATATAATTTTGTAGAACAAAGAAAATTTGTAAATATGTTAATACAGTTGGCTTAGAGTTTAAAATAGGATTGATCAAGTGGAGACGAAAAGTGGATCAAAGGAGCTTATCATTTCTATGTTAAACTCCAAATCAATAATGGATGCTAATTTTAACTCGGAAACTATTATATACAATTGATTTTTAGTGGTCAAACTAAATGAATTATTCTAAAGCGAGAAAATAATCTTTTACAATGTAAATATTTAAGAAGAAAAGGAACACGCAGCTTTTTTATTAATGGTATTAGTATAGTATCATCGTCCTTTAAGATTTAAAACTAATCGATAAAAACGATATACACGTATAAAGTACCACTTAACACCATTCCATGACATAAGACTGTTTACACCTTTCAAATGCCTCAGTAGGAAAGGAAACGCAATTTTCCTGCGTTCTTCATGTCTGTTTTTCTACTCTTAAAAAACTTTTAAACTTGTTCTCTTGCAACACATTGTAATTCTTTTCCTCTTGCACTCTAACTGATCGCTTCATCTTTTTTAACTAATGTAGATTTTTAAATTTTTAGTTACCGTTTCCACGAAACTTGTAAAGACATACAAGCAGAGATACGATTGTTCAAATCGACAAATTAGTTTTCTTTTGTGAATTTAGAAAGTAAAAATTTCACTAGCTTGTGAGCGTTTAATTATTTGCGCTTTTTATACACTATTTGTAAGTGCAGACTTGACTGTTGTGATTTTCAAGTTAATTTTGATGCTTCTAATTTCTAATTTCAAAATACTTTACATAATGTTTAAGCTTCACCAGCGGCAAGTAAGCGTAAAACAATATTTTTAAAAAGTGGTAATTGAAAGGAATTCCGTAAATAATAGGATTTGAATAAAAAAAGGTCTTAAATGTATAAAAATTGACCAAGTCGAGCACGGCTTGTGCGTGAGATGCCACGAAGGTGTCAGGTACAATTATTTTTTAACTAACAGTATTAGGGAAGTATTCTCGTTTATGCATCACACACTGAGGCACGTTCTTTGTAATCACGCCGATATAACGAGACAATATTAATTCGTTAATACCTACGAGAGCGTAGGTATGATAATACGTGTAGAGTTTATTTGCAATGTGTACGTTTAATGTTCCAACAATTGTGCAATAGAATTTACGAGTCAAGATATAAATATTTTTGTTTATTTTTTATATATCATCAATCGGACATGTGTAAAACTGATTTTTAAAGTTTTTATTCGTGCAGGTCGGTGCCATATGTTTATTCAATTTTTCTTCACTAGTTAAACTTAGCACTTTTACCTTGATTTTGAAGCTCTCATGTGCAAGATAAATATATGTATACAGTGTTTCCATTCTTGTTTCACACGTTAATATAACAGCTCGCCAGTTCTGTTTACGTCAATAAATTGTAATGCACGAATGAGAAGTACTCACTGCTATTGAATGCATAAAAAGAGAATTAAAAATGAATGAAATAGAGCAATTGAAAAGTGGAATTTGAGAATGGTTCCTATGGTTGATAAAATTTCAACATAAAAGCATAAGTATGCAGTTATTTGTTAGTTTTTTATATGCCAAAAACCTCGCTCAAAACAGCTAGATAATTTTTTAATGTTGGGATGCGGAACTACGCTATTTGTGGAAAATCGAAGAAAGCAGATTAATTCGCGGGTATTATTGTAAAGAACGCAATGATGCCAATGTATTTGTTATTATATATACGTGAACTGAAAGTCGAAAAAATCGATGATAATAAATTTGTTGATTAGTATCGTTGTCGGAACTAATAATTAATATTAGCGCAATTAAGTGATATTTTAAACATTTTAAAAAGCCAAGGGGAAATTGCGCGAAAAGGAATAACTTTTGTAGATTTTACTTGTATTGCAGATAATTGCGAGCGTCTATATATTTTTAGTAAGATACGTTGAGTTTCTCTTTATGAGGAAACAAATTGTGTTCAAATAACAGTTACATTCTATGTGGATAAACGAGAAAAACGCGTTTCTCGGAAATTATTTCAATTTTTAAGCGCAAACTCCCTCATATATTAATGTATGTATATATGTGGTAACTGTTGTATACGAAATATGCAAGATGTATCGTTATAATTATGAATTCGAAGTATATCTTTTGTGAATTTGACGAATTGACAACAAGCAATATTTACGAAAAACTATTCAAAAGAAATACTTTATGCATTATAACACGTCCAATATTGCTATGCATTGTCAAGAATTAGGGACAATATTTGATAATTTTTAATTACTTGTAAGATGTTTAGGGTCTCGATTTTTAAAAGGAAAAATCAAAATGTAAAAGATACATAACATTTGCGGGTTTATAGAGTGACAGAATTGAGAAGGCTGAAAGCTTTTTTGAATTTTTAGTCTTTTTTAGACGTAAGTAGGGATGGTTCACCGATAGAAAAAATTATGATTCGTGATAAGAAATGATATATTTTCAAAGGTCTACAATTTACAGAATTTTTACTAATGATCTCGGTTATGCATGTAAGCTTATATTATTATCGAGACTCTAGATCTTTTAATTAGTGTCTCTATAATTAAGGGCTCGAAAAGGAATTACTATGTTTAGATTTTAGACAAACGATCAAAACACCAGCAAAATCATTACCTATTTTAATATTCTTTTAACGTTGAAAATGAAACTATTAGTATAAACTAATAACTTTGTTTTATCTAATACACTTGAAGGTAAGGCTCGATTTTCCGAAAAACCGGTCATTTGAAACTTCCTAACTTATCACAACTCGCATAAAAATTAATTGCATATTTATTATTCTTTAAAAGCAACTTTATGCATGGCGCAATTGATAAAATAGCAGAATACTCGTCGATTAGAAATTTGTGCTGTTCGTAGTACACAAAATTGTAAATAAGACATGATAAAACACTAAACTATGCAACACATACATTCATCACACGTACAATTAACAAATATGCATAATTGCATAAGTACATTAGATTTAACTTATATAAAAATATACATGGATATAAATATATATTGACATATATATATATATATATTTAATTTGTCGGTTGTACAGATCCTAATATTATTTTATAAATATTGTATTTTATATGTATTATTATATCAGCTTTGTTGTAAGCGAAATCTTCCATAGCTGATATTGATTAATGGTGCGAAAAAACGAAGGATTGATTCTATTGAAGTATCGTTGCCCTAGAACTGTTAAAGGTTGTGAAATCCTCTGCAGGGAAATGTTATGTATTTGTCTAGGAGTCGAAAACTACATCGTTGTATGGAATGAATTGAAAAATGTGAATTCTACAATAAATATATGTAAAACTACTTCTCAGTGTTTTCATTTATTTTAAATAAAATTTTATTTATTTGCGTATTACAATTCCCTTATATTTTTATTTGTTTATTTGTATTTGATTTACTTTCTAAAAAAAAGATAAAGTCTACTCAAGATTCGAACTATAAGTTTCCATCAAATAAAATTGAAGTTCAATAAAACATTTAAAATACTGCGTGAGTAAGTAGTTTGAATGTGAGCTTCGTACGAAATATCTAAGGGCATTCAAACTGTTATGATTCTCGCGTTGCCTTGGAGACAATAGTAGTCACCAGTGCTTCGGTGAACTGAGCATAACCGAGCAAGACATTTCGTAATTCTTTTTTATAAAATAACGAACTAATTATTGAATTGATAAACTGCGACAAAAATTTAAAAACATGAGATTCAAAATATCACAAAAAGGGCCTAATCGGCACGCAACAATGGTCACCTGCGTTGCTTGGAGTGCATCAGACGAAATTTTTTCCTGTGGGTCAGTGTGTTTACTATACTTTTTTATTGCAGACTATTTTGAAACATAAAAGTACAGTGTGGTATTAAAAAATTGACAATCACTATAAAAGATTTATTGGAACATTCATGAAACTTCTGATATACATATATTGAAGCATATACTTAATTTTAATTTTTATGTTTTTTTAAGAATATAAATAAATTGATAAATACTATAACGTAAATACGTTATATAATATTACTTGCATTATATAATGTTTTGTTTAACTAATTTCTGTAAGATACTAATTATGAGAAGGAATGCTTATATATATTTAAACAAAATTTAATTAAAAATTTGTATAATATAAGATAAATAAGCTTTCAACTACGATAACGAAATTTGCAGAGACGATCACTTGTTGATATGTTGGAAGTTTGAAGGAGGAAATCTTACTTCGAAAGTCATCACTGAATTCACAGAAGATTTTTATCCCACTGACATGCAATGGCATCCGCGTCCTGCTCAACAAGCGTTGGGAGCAGTAAAGAAGCAATCTCTTGACGTTATGTTGATTACGACAACTGACGGTAAATTTTTCTAAAAAAAAGCACTTGATTTCTGATAAATTTTATGGTTGAATTTTAATAAAGATTAAAAATGAAATTGATGTTGTGGAATGAAAAGCGGTGTATTAATTAAACGTATCCTTTAAAGGAAAATTTCATTTGGTCAGTAGAATCGGAAGAATAGAAAAATCAGTTGCAGCTCACGAAGGTGCAACCATTTCTGGAAAATGGAGCTACGATGGTTCAGCTTTATTCACAGGTTTGCAAGAAATATGATTGAGGAAGTTTTTAAAAAAATACATCCCTCTAAAATTTTTCATCTGATTAATCATATTAGCTGGCGAAGATGGACAGTTAAAAATTTGGTCTCGCAGTGGAATGTTGCGTTCCACTGTTGTTCGAAGTAGTCAACCTATATTGGCGTCGGCCTGGAGTCCTGACAATTCGTCTATACTGTACTCGCAAGGTCCTTTTTTGTTCGTACAATCCATGACGACGAGTTCTAAGCCACTTCGAGTAAGTACAAAATATGCGCTTGTCTAACTACTGAAAAAAGTGTGGGTGGCTAATGAAATAAGATATTAAAAAAGCCCTTTTAACGCCAATTTTAATAATAGTGGCAGGCTCACGAGGGCTTGATACTGGTTGTTGCTTGGAATCAATTTCACGGGCTTATTGTTTCCGGGGGAGAAGACTGCCGTCATAAGGTAAATTAGAACATTTTAATATTTCGAAAAATAGTTAAAGATTTAGAACACTATTTTGATACCTAGATTTGGGATTCAAATGGCAACTTATTGTATGCCAGCGGCATTGGCGATCATCCGGTAACAGCTCTGAACTGGTGCTTTTCTGGTAGTTACTTTGCTGTCGGTTCATTTAATACCCTTAAGCTCTGTGACAAAGCAGGTGTACGTAATTGCAAAATTATTATCATTACTTGTAGGATTTTTCGATAAACTTTCATTCTTACAGTGGTCTCATTCTCTGGAAAAGCTTACTGCGGGTAGTATTTACGACATTGCTTGGTCGAGCGACGGTACTCAAGTAGCCTTGGCTTGCAGCAGTGGCAGTGTCCTTATTGCTCATACCATAGAAAAGTAAGTGCTGTTTTTCGCTAATTTTCAAAGTTATATAACTATTATTAATAAGAATTTGAAAATACATTGCAGAAAGCTTAGGCACGGCGCGTTTGAAGCTACACTTGTTAGGCGTAAAGCCGTGCAAGTGGTTGAATTAGGCAGTGATATCAATGAAACGTTGGATATTGCAGATCGAGTAATTCAGTTGGAATTTGGATTTGACCATTTAATTGCAGTTACTCCTAGTCAATGTCACATATATTCCATTACCAATTGGAACACCCCCGTTATATTCGATCTGAAAAGTGGTTCCGTCTCTGCGGTTCTATTATGCGATAAGTGAGCTTTTGTTTAAATTATTACCAGAATCAAAATCGCGTGGACAATCTCGAGTATGTATTCGGAGTACATGAAGCGCGAGGCGGTTTCTAGGTATGATGGTCGTTTGGCCTCTGATCATCACTGTGTAATGACTGAACAATGGCTGACTAATGGTCGAATAATGGCTAAATGATGATGGTCAAATATTAGTTGAATAATGATCGAACAATTGCTCGACAGTGACTGAATAATCAGGCCAGACACCTCCTCGCGCTTCGTGTGCTCCGGATACATACTCGGGATTTCTCGAGTATTATGAAAATATGAAAAAAAATTTCTAGGCATTTTCTACTGGTGGAGTGGAATGTTTTATCTCTTTACAACTACCAGGGAAGATCCGTAGGCATACCTAAGTGGAAAGGAATGTCCCCGGAGCCTCTGTATCCACCCTGCATATCTGTGTGCTGCGACACGCTGGTTGTCCGCAATCAATCAAACTACAAACGTAATTGCTACCTTGTGTATTAATGTCCATTGCTGACAAGTGTGTAATTTAATTTTGAAAGTTTTCTCTTAGTTTTACATGTGCTAGA
>JAWWEM010000010.1:17949662-17969588 GCA_035582935.1 Ormyrus thymus | reverse complement strand
CTTGTGTATTAATGTCCATTGCTGACAAGTGTGTAATTTAATTTTGAAAGTTTTCTCTTAGTTTTACATGTGCTAGAAATATCTCCGAAAAAGCCTGTTGCCGAGGGTCAACCCTACACGCATTTAACGGATGTATTAAGCTTAGCTCTGAATTACGTGGGCGGAGTAAACGATCGCCAGCTTGCGTTAATCGACGTTAACAGAGATTTATTTCTGATCTCTATAAGATCGGTTGGATTTGGTCGAGTTTGTAAAATAGGTAAGCTTCTTCGTGGCCAGTTATCTGTCCGAAAAGCATTCTTTTTAATAATTAGATATTTTACAGCTGTTATGGCCCAAAATATTGCTTGGGCTACCGACGCAAATGTATTGGCGGGTATGTTGGATGCAACGCTGTCAGTTTGGCTTTGTCCGAATTGCGTTCATTACAGCGATCGCAAAATTATACGAAAAACGAAAGTTGAGAAAGATAATAGGTAATTAGATCTTTTTAAGCAGCGCTCTCTCGAAGCATTAACTTTGTTTAAATAATTGTATCTCTTTAGTGAATTTGGTAAGCATCCTACTATAGTCAAAGTTGAGAAGGGTATGGTGACTGTAAGAAGAGGTGATGGGGCTTTGGTTGTTTCGTCTTTCTACACATTTTTCACAAGTCTGCACGAGCACATCTTAAACAGTCGCTGGCAGGAAGCAGTTTCGTTATGTCGCATAGTTCAAGTAAGAATCGTGAGTTTGACCTATTTCTAATAAATATACTTTTACAAATGCATATTTATACTTTTCTAGAATGAAACTTTATGGACGTGTATGGCAGTCATGGCGATCGATAGCAAGCAGTTAAATATTGCAGAAGAAGCTTGTGCAGCCATTGCCAGGTATGACAAAGTGGACTATATCCGACGTATCAAGGTAAGTTAACATGTAAATAGGAAGTATACTCTTATCTGAATTTAATCTTTTCTCGTCGGAATTCATTAGACGTTGCCCAGTGAAATGGAGAGGTTGGCGGAAATGGCGCTTCTTGCTGGGGACCTGTTGGCCGCGGAAGGGATTTTACTGCAAAATGGTCTCGTCCCCGAGGCGATAAGGATCAACATAGAAATGTTCAACTGGAACCGAGCGCTAGAGCTCGCGATAAAACACAAAAAATTGCTGAGTGAAGTGTTGGATGCTAGGAAACGCTATTTGGAAATTTTGGATAAAAAGGAAGTTAGTCAAAGTTTCCTGGCAGTTCAAGCAAATATTGCAAGGTCTCACGCTTCAAAAAGGGTATTGTTTACTTTTCCATGCATTTTTTTGCGGGGGGAGGGGCTGCACAGAGCGTTATAATCTATGTTTGCTTTTCTTTTTTAAGGAGACTAAGGAGAGAGATGCAGCGGAACTTGAAGAAGGAAAAGAAAAGGAAAGGGAGAGAGAAAGGGAAAGAGACAGAATCAAAGAAAGAGATAGAGAAGCGGAAACAGATACTGACAGAGAATTAGAAAAAGAACTCGAAAAAGAAAGGGAGTTAGAAAGAGAAAGGGAGAGAGAAAGAGCAGAGGAAAGAGAACGAGAGAGGGCGCGAGAAAGAGAAGAAAGAGAGCGAGAAAGAGCTCGAGAAAGAGAGTTAGAAATTGAAAGAGAGATAGAAAGGGCCCGAGAAAGAGAAGAAAGAGAAAGAGAAAAGGCGCGAGAAAGAGAAGAAAGGGAAAGGGAGAAGGCGAGAGAAAGAGAAGAAAAAGAAAGGGAAAGGGCGCGCGTAAAAGAATTACAGCTGGAAAAAGAAAAAGAAGAAGAACTAGAAATGGAAAAAATGGAAAAACGAAAGCAACAAGCGGAACTTGAAAAAAAGAAGCGAGTAAGAGCAAAACCAAAAGAAAAGGAAGTTGTAGTATCAGATAGAACAAAGGTCAAAGGTAGAGAAACAGAGAGAAAAAAAGAAAGAGAACCTGCAAAACCCAGAGAAAGAATTAGGGATAGAACTCAAGAGAGAGACAAAAAGAAGGAACCTGTAAAGAAAAGACTTCCGAAACAAAAATCCAATAGCACTGACAGAGAAAAATCGATTACTCCTAAATCAAAACGAGTTTCTTAAGACTGCTTAATTTTTTTAGATGTATTATATTTATGTAAATATTAATTTAACAGTAAAAAATTGATTGAAAACAAGTTTGCGTTATTTTTATGTAGGAAAGGTTAAAGGAGATTTACAAATATTTATAAAAATGCATTACTTTATTACAATCAACAAAAAAATTGCATAATAAAACATACAAAATGTTTTTGCAAAATAATTCAATATATGAACAACTTTGATTAGATTTCTTGCGCAAATTAGTATTTTCAGTAATTAATATGAACAAAAAATATAATCTTACGAAGATATCATAGCTACATGATCAAAGTACAATGATTAATTTTATGTATTTAAAAAAATGAATTTTAGAGAAAATTTATTACGAAAATTGCAATTAGTTTAATTTTATTTTAAGATGATCTTATTGCACAGTACGGAGCTGTGATATCCTCTTAAATAATAAAGTACTTTCAACGAAACACAGTTAAGATAAGTATATATTTACAAATCATCACAGAATTAATAAGTTTACTTTGTAAAGTGTATGTCAAATGTACAGAGATTAATATATCTTTAACTAAATTTGTCGATTCATTGCGAAATATGTGAGATAATTTAATTTGTATACAATATAAAGAATTGTTTTAAAATAAAAAACAACTCAATAAAACCGATTTCTTGTATTAAACATTGAGGAAGCGTAATTGTACGTGTGCTGTTATTAAAATATTTCTTAGTATATTGTATATATAATTCTTTGGTATATAATCCTGCGAAATATTATTCCTTCGATTTATATGAATTTCATTCGAATCTTACCATTGGTTACAATTTCTACTACGCATATTTCTCTATAACATTCTCAAATCTTTACACGTTTTTATACTCTGGTCCATGCTTTTCTTTAATCGCTACATTTCAGAATACGCGTATCGTACTTACTTTGAATATCTGAACATCTTATTGCAATATATACAGCTACTTTTTATATTTATAAAAAATCTAAGATTATACATATGCTTACGTTTTTGCTGAAATATACCGGATGTTCCAAAAGTGTATGTTACAAAGTATACTACCTGTTAGAGGGCCAAATTCTAATTTTAAAAATTCTGTACTATTTTCACCTATTTTTTCACATACATTATTGCAACACCCTGTACAAAAATTACAATTTAGCAATTAATAACTCGATAGACTTTTATTTTACAGTTGGAAGCTTTGCTTGTTTTTCTTATACATATAACTTTTGATTTCATGAAATCTACTTAAAAACTATTGTAATTTTAGTGAATTTAAGGTTTTCCAAGCTAAAAAAGAAAATAAAGATAGAACTCAATGTTTAAGATGTATAGATTCTGAATCTCTATCATCAATATTTAAAAAATGCATTCTGCTGATCTGGTGTCAAAACTGGTAATTATAATATGTTGAAAGTAGGCCCATTTATGCATATAATACTTCACAATGGATAAGTATTCCGGATTTCGTACCATTGTTTTAATTTTTTGTCGCAATTAGTCAGTAATAGTTCAAATAATTGTTTTATGGTCAAGAAGCATTAGTTATTTAAAGTTCAATGAAAATGCTGACTATCATTTTATTATAATTTTAGTATTCAAGTCTTTTAATAAATTTCAGTTCTTTTTGTGATTATAGATTTAAAAAATTAAAAATGATATGCATTTTGAAATCTGATAAAAAAATATTTAAGCAGTTTACTTTTATAGATATAAGAGATAACTGTGTCTTTTAATTAGAAAATTTGATTCAATTTTAGACATCAAACGCTTTTTTCAATTTTTATCATTTTCTTTGAATCATAAATTTAATGATTAAAAGAAAATCAGGGTATTCTACATACATAAGAGAATATGTTACGTTTTTTGAAATTTATGATACTGAATAATTGCGCAATTATCGCATCAAAAATTGTAACTTTCTTATTTACTAATTTAACGTTTGCACATCTTATTATAACAAAGTATAAATCCGTAAATACGTATAGACTATTAGGTAGGTAGAGCTACAATTATTTATGTCATTTTCACACGTATGAAACAAGAATACTTGTTGCATTGAAGAACGTAGTTGCGTTATAAGACACACCACTTTAATAGCAAATATATTTGAATATTCAAATAGCTAAGAAGTCAAATATCGGCATATTTAAACATTCAAATTGTTTCAATTCGATGATAAAATTGCATTTAGTGCAGCAGTATAAGTTTATGATAATTATTGAAATGCATGCGTATCTGTACGCATTTTTTATTTCGATGTTTAATGTATTGAAATAAATTGAGTAACTCGACTATTTATTTTATATATACTTTTATGACTTATTGTTCTAAATCATCAGGCGGACTGTAAATAAAACTATTATCTCAGTATGAAGTTGTACAAAATATATTGAACTGAAGCTGAGGGGATCAGCAATGAGATCATGTGAAGCGATTATTTGTCGTCTCGAGTAAGCACTTAGTTAGATTATAATTATTTAAGATAGATTTGTACAATTGAACATTACTTCAAAAGTCAAATATTTATTTATAAGGTAAGTTTACTAGGCAGCCTGCGTATGCTCAACTCATAGGTTTTAGCGAGCTAAAAAAAGAGTGCGAACAAGTTATGATCAGTCAATTTAGCTTTGCATTGTGTAGCCTCCAAAACATGGCACTCCTTTCCAATCTTCAACGTACGAGCTGCCGAAAATCGGGTATCGCGCGATTACGCGTCAAAATTGTTGAGCGTGCCGTCATCGCCATTGGCATCCTGGCTACCAAAGGACAGCAGAAGGTCCTCCGACTCCGTCCCGTCGGACTTATTCGGATTACCGGCCTGCATGTCGATGTAGGACTGCGGCCTGTTGGAGCTCGTCGACGGCTCGACGACCAGCTCGTTCTCGCTGTTGCTGGCCACGCTGACATTTCGCAGCTTGATGGGGCTCTCGTAGTGTCCGTCCTGCTGCTTCTGCACGCTGTCGTTGACGTAGGTAGAGTGCGGCGAGGAGGTTTCATTGTCCGTCGGGTAGCAGTTCTGTACCGTCGGCTCGTGCCACAGGGCCTCGAGCTTGTCCACCTTGTCGGACTTGGTCACGGGCTCGAAGGAAGGCTTGCTCAGGTAGTTCACGGCGTCTGTACGCTGCTGCAGACGTTGGTTCGGGTTGACTAGAGCGTAGCTGACTACATTCTTGGGGGAGTCGCCGCTGGAACCTTTACGGAGGAGAGAATTTTTTACTCGTTACGTTTATAGTTTAATATTTTAAACACATTTGCAAGAAATTTGATTTTAAAATAACAGTATAAACTATTAAAGTTAAAATGAGTCATTTTAATAAAAATTCTCAGAAAATTTTCCCAGCAAGGGAAAATATGTATACACCGAATGCCAACATTCGCCTGTTTACACAGGCGCACGTGCGCCCCGTTAACACAGTGACGCGTCAATGCAAGACGTGGGAATTTACTCACTGGGGCTGTCCAAGGCGTGCAGCGACGTAAAGTACGCTTGATTATGAACGGTTCGGGGATTCAGGTCTAGATATTCGACGGCGTCCTCGAGCATCCGCTCCCAGTGACAAGTAAGCTCCTTGAACGACGGCCTCATTCCGGGCTCCTCGTGCCAGCAAGAGACCATCAGCTTGTAGCTGCAAAATAAAATACCATCGTCAACGCGGCCGAGCTGCGTCCTCTGTAAATATTGCCCTCGGGTTCGTTATCCCTTTAATCTCTTGTAAACAGCGGCGAGATATGTGGAGGGTGATCGAATTTTGGGAGAAACGGTGAGACGCGTGAAATTCTGTACATAAATTAATTGTTAAAGTTTAAACAATTATTTTCATCAGGGTTTGGTTTTTCAATATTTGCAAAAGGAAATTCCCGCTTGGAAAATCAATTTGTGAAACGGAAAAAATGGAAAAATACTTTGTTGAAAACGTTCGGCATAGAAAGAAGTTATCTAAAAATGCGTGTTGGACATGGCTTAACAAAACTGCTTATTCTCTATTAAATTTTAAAATTATTACCTCGTCTTTCTCAACAAATTTAAAAGTGATCGACTACCTAGTCGAATAAGACTAAACTTATCTCAAGCTGCAATCTGTCATTCTTTTCAAACGCCAGAATTTTCATGATTGATATCGCGCAAGTACTTCTACCGCCACCTGTACAAAATTCGTTCCCTAAAACTATCTTTAATTCAAGCAGCCAGCTCGAACTTCCGAGAATAAATTCGAACGGCGAGAGCAAGAAAGGCAAAAGCAAAACTTACAGCTGATGCGAGCAATTGGCAGGCTTCTCCATGCGGTAACCCGCCTTGAGAAGGTTGTAGAGATTGTGCACGTCGACGCCGGGATACGGCGACGCCCCGAGCGTCACGAGCTCCCAGAGGAGGACCCCGAAGCTCCAGACGTCCGACTTGCTTGTGTAGACGTGATCGGCCAAGGACTCGGGCGCCATCCACTTCACCGGCACTGAACACTCATTAATGTATTACTTTTAGGCCTAGCTTAGTTTCACCTAGTTTAGCCCGGGACAGTAATCGCGTTAAAAAGTAGGTCGATGTTTTGTCGATAATGTCAGACTTAGTAGGTATTCTTTCGACTTTTTTATTACAAGTTTTTGGATGCTTCAGCTGGGTTGTTGAAAATACATGTTTCTTTTAATTAAAAAAGCGTAATGAATTTATCATACCTCTTCCCTTGCTGCGCTTCAAGTAAGCATCGTCCTCGTAAACGTCGCGCGTCAGTCCGAAATCCGATATTTTGCAAACTTTTCCCGCAGCGAGCAACACATTCCTCGCAGCTAAGTCTCGGTGCACCAGCTGGAATTTCAGCAAATATTTAAGCAACGAGTGTAGAACTATTCCGCGCGCATTTCAAAAGTAAAAGCAATTTCGCAGGGAGGGAGTTTTATTTCATCCCCTGCTATTTATCTTAATAAAGTTCAATAAAACTGACGAGGAGCGAAATTAAAACTACCGGCTCACCTTGATATCTGTGAGATAAGCCATCCCTTTGCTGATCTGCCAAGCAAACGAAAGTATATCTCTCGGTGTGATCGTATAATTCACGGTCGGATCAACGCAATGCTGATCCAACGACTTCGTAGTGCTCGGCGATGAGGATAAAAGCAAAGTTGAGCACGGGACTCGTCCCTCGGACTCCAAGTGACGGCTGCGTCGTAAATAATTTCTAGAAAATATCATTTTATGTTAATTTATAAAAATAGAATTTGAAAAAGCAGCAAGGATTTTCCTATTCTTATTATTATTATGAAAATAGAGGCACAGAAAATAAACCAATGCATTCATCCCTTCCATCCTTTCAAAACGAAAGCAAACCCGAAAAGAACATAATCTATTTAAGACTGCGTTATGAAGTATCCAAGTCCTCATAAAGCCCAGTAATAACGCAGGATCTCCTCTCCTCCTGAAAAGGGGGCAGGATTATCTCGCGGCTGAAATAATTTAATTACTTGCGGCTCGCGTCCGCGGGGAGTGAAATACTCTCAGTTCTTATTAACGTCCGCGGAATCGCAACATTCCGAGCGGCGAGAGCCCGGGAATGCAGCCAGAACTGCGTTTCCGGACTGGCGAAATTAAAGGCGCATTGCTTTCCGCGCTTGTAAGTCCTGAGAATATCAAGTGCGAGGCTCGATATTCATTTGCATGCATAGTGGCCTATAAGACGTTATCCGGTGGCTAAATGTTTTTTCCGAATGCCGGGTGAGCGGCCCTTTTGGAATGTTTATATTAAATTCGAAGAGACAGCCTGGCGTTGTGTTTTAGGCGTTTATAATGGAGAATTTAATATTGAAAGTACCCGCACCGTGAATGTATACGTTTTAATAATGTTTTATTTACTTCTAAGTAGTGTTTGCAGTTGAATTTATTTAATTGAGAGGTGTAAGTGTACAGGACCGCCGAAACCCGATAGCTTATAACTTTTACCTCCAGTTGGTAACCCAAATCAGCGATTATCCAGCCATTATTAGACGAGACGCGGTCAGGCTGGATACCCTATCATACCTCCTCTTAGTTCATGAGGTCCGGATACTGAGCTTGATTTTTTGCCCAAAAGCTGGGGGCATTGGCTACGTATGATTGTGGGCTTGGCCTGACCGCGCCTCTTCTGACAATGGCTGAGTAATTGCTGATCTGATGATAGTGGGCTATTATTTGGGATGTTCTAACTAAAGCCGGAAGCTGGATTATTGGCCAAAGTCGGAGGCTGGGTTTCGGTAGCCCCGTAGTCGCCTAGCTTATCCACTTTTGTGTGATTTTAAAGTATTTATGCCTCAATTTCATACTCCTATATTGCGACTTTAAAAACGGCCTTTCAAAAGTTACAATTTTGAATAAATTATTGACTTGCGCGACGCGCGCATTTCGATTCAATGCATTTAATTTACTGAATGCACAAAAAAAGCTCTGCGGCGCGAGGCAAAATACCTCTCTGTCATAAAAATGTCAAAGACTAACAGGCAGCTAATCTTGGCTCAATCGAAAGGAAACTGCATTTAAAAAAAAATTGTACTCTTCCTTCTCCACCGCGTCAGAAGCTCCGAGGCGCAACAGTTTACACAGACTCTGCATTCGAAGCGCAAACACGGAGATGAAAGCGGCTTACCTCAGAGAGCCGAACTCGGCGAATTCAATGATGAGATAAATCGGTCCGCCGGGACTCGTGCAGGCGCCGAGCAGCCGTATGACGTTCGGGTGCTGCGCCTCCTTGAGCAGCTGGTACTCGGAGAGCAGGTCCGCCAGCTCCGAGGCGCTCGCGTCCTCCTTGAGCGTCTTGACGGCGACGGTGGTGAGGCCCGGCCAGCCGGCGATCTCCTGCGCCTTCGCGCGCAGGACCCGGCCGAACTCCCCCTCGCCCAGCACCTGCTCGATCGTTAGGCGCGAGCGGGCGAACTCCCACTTCGGGTCCGGCTGCAATTCGAGGTTCATTTGGATTTTAAAGGCGCTGGATTTATTCGGGCTCTGTGCTCGTCGAGTAGCTTGTTTGTGCTGCGATGAGCTCTTTGAGATGAAGATTTAAGTACGGCGGATTGCAGTGAAGAAGAATTTTACTGCGCGAATAAGTAAAGGGGCTTTAAGAACTTTGAATTAAAAAGAATAAGAAATGGCTTCTTAAAGCGATTCTATTATTATTAAGAAGTAGCAGAAGCGAGATTGTGGTATCGTTTTTTTTTTTCACAGAAAACTCGGTATTATTTTATCGCGATCTTATTTGCATTTTCGATTTGTTAATTCAAAGGATTAAAATGATTAAATAATTAAATGCACTAACTGTTGGTAAATTACGCATTTACATGCACTTAATTCTCGGTAAGTTTAACAACAGTAAGTTTGCGGTAAAAATTAATCGTACCACCACTATAATTGAGGAATTACTATATGCTATATTAAGTAGGTGTATTATATTGTTATCTTCTTTAAAAAATGGACTTATCGTAATAAAAGGAATAGGATATAAAGTTTTATGCGTGGGTTGCTACTTTATAACCAGTAAAAAAAATGGAGTTTTATGCACAAGTCTTTTATACCGTATAGCTATTAATTCTCAGCGATTAGGCGTCTACGTCCTCGGCGTGGGTAGATTTTCTACACGCGAATAATTTTGTCAAGTCATATGAAAAAAGCTAAAATCTGATACTTCATTTTTCCATTCCAACAATAACATCAAACCTGCAACTTTTCTACCGGATTAATTAAAAACTTTTTATATCTTTCATGCACTGCCGTTAAACACACATTCCACACTCGACTCCGGTAACTTTTCTCAATCCAGTCTACCCCATTTCTCGACGAGCAGACCAGTCCACGCTTCCTCTGAAAGAGCAGCTTGCAAAAAAAAAGAGAAAAACTCGAGGGCGGGCTTTTCCCGCCCTCGAGCCTTTATCTCGGTTAGTCGGCGCGTTTAACCGGGAAATATATCGCGCGGCGCGTTAAATGGCTTTCCGCCCTTAGAATCGAGGAAGCAGGCCGACTCCGCGTTTCGCTGCTCCTTTCGCGCGTGCGACGCACACGCGACAGGAGTTTGAGATATGGGATGTTGGGGACAAACACGAGAGATAAGATCGAGAGCGGAGAAGATAAGGAGGCGAGGCGTCGCGCAGCGCGTGTTTCCCCTCTCGCGTCGGCCGCTTTAAAGTGCAGGGGAAACATTTGCGCTCGCTTACTGCGCCGTGGATTTCGGAGATGCGAGAAATGCTTTCACGCCGCTCTGCGCCCTTCGAGGGGCTTTATTCTCTTCTCGACGGAGCTTGGAGGACTCGAGCAGTGCTGGTGTGATTTGGCGAGTGTAATGAAAAGGGAAGAATTTATTAGCTGCGTTTGGAAAAAAAAAATTTTACAAAATGTGTTTTTATTAAGAATGAAGTTTAAACTTCTTTATTCATGCTCGTTGTTCTTTTCTTGCATAATAGAATCTTTCCTTCGCAGCTTTATGCATTGTTTTATAACCTACGCAGAAGCACAATAAATTGCAGTAGAAAATTATTCAGAGAAATGAATATTAACTGCTTAAATAAAAAAGGATAACATATATGTTATATATAAAGATGAAACTTTTATTGATTATAATACACACAAAGTCATTCTGTAATTCTTCCGAAACTGTATATACTTTAAACTTTAATATAACCATTAATATTACAACCCAGAGTTTAAATCACCTCGACGTAGAATGAGCTTGAATTCGCGAAAGAGCTCCCAAGAATATTGAACGCATTCGAATCAGTTAGCCGATGCATTGATTAAACTCACCGTCGAATTTTTGGGCGCGAGCAGCGTTCGATGGCCGACTGTCAAGGATTCCAGTCCGATCAGAAGGCCGTCGCCGCGGTCGACGTAATCCAGTGGCAAAATTCCGAGGCCATTAGCGGCGTCGCTCCCTCTGTGCATGCAGCTCCTTCGGGGAACCTTCGACACCATTCTGCAATGCAATGCGTCCGTGTGAACGTCCGTTAATTGGATTGATCGATGCTTTTTTGGGAGTTTCAGGATTATTGAGTCTGTTTACTTTGAGTTTAAATAAACGGATCGCAATTAATTGCTGCGGTCAATTTACGCGAATATTTCGAGTTAGCGACGTGAGGTTTACCATGACACATATTACGCAGCCGAATTAATTATCTCTGCATCATCAACTGCAAAGTAAATAAATGTGATGGGTACGTTTAGGTATTATAAATAAAAAAAAAGAGGGTTCTTCAAACCCTTACTAAAATCAGCATTGATTCCGGGCACAAAATACATCAAATATTTTCTTCCTAAACAGCTCGCGTCAATAAAAAGTTGGAACGCTTTCTTCAGCTCTTACTTTTCATTTTACGTTCGACTGCACCTTTTTTCGTCATTTTTTGATAATCTCCCAGACCAAGCTCATGATCAATAGATAAGCATTGACGGAAATTCCTCGGAGATACCCAATAAAAAGCTTTCCCAGAGAATTGGCTTACATGTCTCACCGGGCAATACATACCAATGTAACGGCCGGTAAAAAACGCGAGCGTCGCTATAAAAGAACGAAACGTCACCGAGAACGACTCTTACGACCTTAATACAATTTTGATGGCCGCTGCGGCAGCCGCATCGATTTTCCGGATCAGCTCATCGCCGGAAATAAAACAGCTCGTGTCTTTTTTTTTGTTTTTTTTTTTTTTATTTCTCATGGGCATCTGACGGCGGTTCCTCGATCGTAACTTATCCCGAGTTTACCGAGAGAAAAGGAGAGCAGCAGCCAGGCCCAGCTGTTGCACGCTCCCGTGCATTCAGGTCGTGCAAACAGGGCTCGTGTGCAGACACCCACGTGGGAGCTTAAGCAAAAAGGGAAAACGGACGGAAATTTTCCGCGGAAGATTATCGCCGATCTGCAGCTACGTGCTTCGGCGATTCGCCCGACGGCACGCCGCGACTGACTGCCGGATCGGGGGCGAGCTTTTCTTTCGTAAACAGCCGATGCGCTGCCGGTGAGTTGTTTGCTCTGAGCTGGATTTTGTTTGGAATGACGTTGATCGGGGAAAATGTTCCTTTTTTTGGGAGAAATACGGGTACTTCGGATGGAAAGAATGCTTTTGAGCTTTTTGGTGCTTTCGACGTTATTGGGCAATGCGTTAATTCGGGTACTCTTTGCTGAGCTTTTCACAGCTAGCAGTTTGCTAACTGCTCAAGGCGCAAAGTTAATTCTCTTTTAAGGATCGAGAACTGTTTCAATTAAATAGTGTTAATTAAGTAGAGCTCGCCAAAGGAATTTTTCCACGAGAAAGGTTCAGACAAAAAAAAGTAAATTTACCCCAATTACTTAGCTCTTACGATTCAATGAAATATTTTCTAATTAGTAATTAAACATTGATAGTTATAAAGGACAATTAATTAATTATCTTAGATTAAGTAGAATGATAGATATTATAATCACCTGTATCTCCACATAATAAACGATCCAACTATTATAATTAATACGAAAAGACTTGCAGCGATGATTCCAATTAAACAAGTAGGTCCACATGAAGTATTTGAGGCTAAAAATATAAAGAAAGCATTTTTTTAACTTTTATTTTTGGATGTTTGAAGTATACTTATAATATCTTTTTTTCAAATAATAAAATTATTTAAATTTAATTTCAATACTTTTTTATGGATTCGAAACTATAAGTCATAAAAACAAGATTCTTTCTTCAGCTGAAATACTTGAAATAACTTTTACTCTGCACTTTTACTATAAAATAACTTTCTTTATAGTTCTTATCGGCTCGTGCTAAAAACTATAAAGCTATAAAGTTTCAAAATTTCGTTTTTAGATAACTGTAGCAAAATGTAAACTTCATCTATTTTTGCAAAAAAATAATGTGCACAAGTAGAATGACCCAAGAATGGTCAGACATATTTTAGCACGTCAACATTACTCTTAATTTTCAAACTAAACACGACAACCACAATAAATCTTTCTCAAACAGAGAACAAAAAAAATTGCTAAAATTTCAGTGCGCCAATAAAAAAAAAAACCCCTGAAAACCTACCTTTCCGAGCGTCGGAACTAATGACTTCGTGCAACCTGTCCCTCTCCTTCCTGGCCCTGGCCGTTTCACGAGCCTCTTTGTTCAGCGAATTACCAGAAGGTGGTTTGCCGAAGTTTGCGCCGCACGTGCACTTCATTAGGTCGTCGCACGAGCAGGCACCGAAGCCGATGCGTATGCCCTGGCCGTCCTTGTTCGGCTCCGCGAAATGCATCTCCGCTGTTTGCGATAGGAATTACGTATAGCTTTAGGAAGTGTGGGTCTGCTTTTCATTTTAGAAGCTTTCCGAGAGGTTTTGCTCGTACGGAGTTTCGGACGGGGGCGGGGGGGGGGGGGATTTTTTAAGTGCCGAAGCGATTAGTGTACAAAGAGCTTGTAATTGGAGATTCTCACGTTCTCGGCAAATGCGTGGAAATAGCAATTGTAAAATAATAGTCGTTTCTTTTACAGTTACGTTTTTTAATAATATTGAGAGAGATTAGGTTTGCAATATTTATAAAAAAAACTATGTCTATAATATACTTACACGCAAGAACGCAATCTTGCGGACAAATTCGCAGATCAAGTTCTTCTAGTCCATCACACACATTGTTGGGACAAAACGTGAGATTTGGAGAGCAGGTTTCATATTTTTCTGTCATGGTGGTATTGCTCATTTTGTTTGATCTCCACGAGCATCCGCCCAAATTAACGTCATTTAAACTGCAAATAAAATTAAGCAGTTATTTTAAGTAGTTATTTTAAACAATTCAATTCAACAATTTAAATTTTCAACAATTTAAATAAAAGATAAACTTTTCATCAATGTTGAAAGGAAACGCTATTATTTGGTCAGACCGATAACAGCCTAAGAACAAATATTTTCGCTAAAATCTATCTAAAGACCGCTAATGGAAAAATGGAAGGAATAACATCGAGTTTTGCGCGCTCGCCAATTAAACGCGTAATGCATAATGGAGGGAAGAATTTCTCACTTTGCGCTTCCTGTGGCCACGCCGCATCTTCCTTCGCATTCGCTGGCAGTTCTGGCGTTTGCGCAGGAATTAACGCTCGTCGGAACCTGCTTGCAAGTCTCGGCAGGCTCGATGATTTTCAACGTCATAATTGAGGCAAAAGCTCGACGCTCCGAATTCGTCCATTCGATTCTCACACTAATGGTAAATAGAAGATGTTGCAATTAGTGTACGGTGACTTACAGATAATAATGGAAAGGGTGTTTGTCCAAGCAATAAGGTTTTGTATTTTTCTTATCGACAAGTTTTACTTATAGGATTTCATTAGTAATAATACCAAATGTTTTCGTACTGATGGCAAAAAATTATGATTGAATCGATAAAAAATAAAGTTTATCGGTGACATATTGTAATACCTATTTAGCACAGTTAATTAATTTAACGAATTACACGTAAAAGCGATACTTCGTCGTCGTGGAATTTAATTAGCACACCTGACAAGTATCGGACAACGTAACGGCTTATTTTCCATTTTCCAATACCGCCAGCGTCGAAAAAAGCAGCTCGCGCGCGGAATAAGCGAGCAGGTATTTCGGAAATTGAAAATTCTACCTGATAGCCGTAGAAATGGACACGAGCGCGGTGGCGTTCTGCACAAAAACGATGCCGTCGCTGCGGGTAATGTTGAAAGCTTCCGGGCCCCGTAAGCTAAAGTCCACTTTGGAAATAACCCTCTGCAGCGGCTGAGCGATCCGGTAGTATTGACTGGAGCGCCGTGATATTTGCACGACGCTCGGATATGCTATCTGCTGTTTCAGGGGAACAGCCGTCGTCGTCGTCGTCGTGCGGTGCTGCGGCCCGACAAAGGACAGCGAGATGTTGATCTGCGAAAGGGAATCAGAGCCTTTGTTGCACTGCGCACTTGGGGGTTTATGCGGGAATCTCAAGAATTACGGCCGCACGGGTCTGGCTATTCGATTTGAATGCTTCGATTTGAGTGCGGTTTTACTCTTTCACTAAGCGAGACCTTTTTGAGGAATAATAATGTGTCTGCTTACGAGGGTAGAAGTTTTAATCTAAAGTAAGACGTTTTAAGTTCGTAAAGTATAAGAAATATTCAGAAATAATCAGACGATGAGATATAAACAATAAAAAAATTCTGTACTTTCCGTGTGAGAATAATTTGATTTTAATTGCCTGACGAAAAAAAGTTTTATCAATCTAATACTTGACTGCGCGCGACTGTCAATTCATTAAAAAGATATTGATTTCAAGAACGGCTTTGAATATAGTTATAACTATTGATATACCATCTTTATCAAATTGCTTCTTGTTCGTTGAAAAATCCATTTTTAGTTTCGGAAATGATGTGGTTAACTGCCTATAAAACTGCTACGAAAATATCCCAATACAGAATTATAGAACCGTATCCTTTTAAAAACAGGAGCGCATTAACAATATTGCCAATAATACAAACGGCACCAGCATCTAAAAAAGCATCGGGAGCAGACGATCGCTAAATATACCTTCGGAAAGCAATAACGACGGCCGGCGCACCGATTCGTGAAAAATGCGCCTGTGCAAGCAGCGTCGTCTCGTTCCTCGGCGATAGATATCGTTCGCCGAATTCAATTTCCGCGGCGCAACACACGGCCCGTTAGCCTTCAAACGCTCGCTAAATTGCCGCTCCCGGAGATTAATTATCGACGGGGTTTATACATGCCGCTGATTTTTCTTCTCCTTTCTCTGTTCTCGTCGGCTCAAAAACTCTTTAGCCGCGCCGTCAATCGCAGCGGCCAGAGATACGAT
The DNA here is from genome assembly GCA_035582935.1 of Ormyrus thymus. NCBI lineage: Eukaryota > Metazoa > Arthropoda > Insecta > Hymenoptera > Ormyridae > Ormyrus > Ormyrus thymus. The sequence goes on along the minus strand of JAWWEM010000010.1, from coordinate 17,953,746 downwards.
CGACTGCAGGAATGCGAACGACTCGGCGATTTACGGGCCGATTACAGCCTGACGAGAGCTTCCTCCGCGACAAAAGCTCGCCGGAAAGCTCTCCTCCTTATTGTCGCGCTGCCGGGAAAAGCCGATAATGCCCGAACGGCGCTGCCCCTTTTTAACGAGTCGTTTTATTATCGAATTTTCTTCCCTTTATCGAGTCTTTCTACGTATGATTCGTTCGTTGGCTAAATTTTTTGGTTTTCCGTGTTGCTCGCCTTATGAAATTTATTATTTCCCGGACGAACAATGGGAGAGGTACAAAGCGCTGGTTTTAATTGGACGCCGGCATGCACTAGAAATTCTTTTTTAATTATCTTGATTGATTGACTGACTGTCAGGCTGAGATTATTAAACTTTCTCCGGGCTTTGAGAATTGGTCAGTTTATTCCGTTTAATTGACTCGATTTTTTCACCGCTGAGAGTTAACGTAAACTTTTAAATAAACTCAGCAAAGTTCCTATAAAATGAAACTTTAAACTTCCCTCTTTTTAATTACAAACAAACTCTCCCATCCAGTAAACAATTATCCGCAATCGAATCAGCATCACCCAAAGCACAATTTGTTTATCTCAGCATTGCAGAACAAGATTATCGCGAAAAGTTAGCACTCAGGTTTATTACCGTCTGAGCGAGGGGGGGCAGTTTCGCTAACGTCGGCTAATATTCAAAATCACGAGCAGACAGTCACGATTCCCGAAGTCGGCGAGTTCCAGCGGTTTTAAGGCGGATTTCCTGCGCAGAAACTCGTACATCCTGGGCGCGGCGTGTTAATTCCGCGGACGGAGTTTACTCGGTAATTAACGGCTCAACATCCTGCCGCGTAAACTCCTTTAATATCGCGTGGCCGCTCGTCGCCAATTGTTCTTCGCCACTGTTTCGAGCCATTAACACTTGATAACGACGTCGACCGCGGAGATATTGCATACAAGAACTTTGTTTTGCGCGGACCTTGCTGTAGAGCTTTGATTAATTATGTTTGTCAAGCTAAACTCTTAAAATTGTATCAGCAGAATAAAGCTACTCACCGCATTGCTTCCGAACCCAGGCAGCAGAGACTCGTCCTTGATTTGCAGAATGACGCGATAAGGTGACTTTGGAAGAAGTGTGGTTTTGGAAAATAGTCCTGTTCAAAAAAGAATCGACTGTTTTTGAATGATCACTTTAAAGGCAGAATGAATGTACGCTAAAAAATTGCTTACTTGCAAAAATTGCTGTAGAAGGAGGATTCTGCCTTTTTGGATGGTCGATCGATATGATATCATATGTTAAATTCAGCGCATTATGAATATCTTCTAACACCTTAACGCTGTATGAATTAGTATTAACATCATCTGCGTCATTGAACAATAAGTCATTTTCATCTAATCTATCACCCTAAAAAAGAAATTCAAGTTCTGTATAATTCATTTGTAGCAATTTTCACCCCAAATGAACTTTTCACAGTAATGCAGACGAGGGAAATGTAAAAAGACGGCAGTAAATTTACTAAAAATATTTACAGCTGCAAAAGTCACGAGCCCGCAAAACATTTAGCAAGCATAATCAAACAAACTCGTTAAAACCATCCTGCGTAGATTCCCGCGGCGCACGAAAAAAAAGGGGAAAAAAGCAAGGGAACAAAGGAAACCAGCGAGTGATCACGTATTTCGTTTTTCTAGACAAAACGCACCTCTTGACGGCGCGGCCGCGGCAACTAATCACTCGAGCGCGGTCGCCCCCATCAATCTCAATCCCGAGTCCCGTGTTTTCACAATTACGTTTTAACGAGAAAATCCACGGCTTCCGCTCCTCGTCGCTCGAATTTATTTCCGAGGGTGGCACTGGATACTTAATAATAGAAAGAAACGGGGAGAGTGAAAGCCGCCGAAATCGAGGTATTTTTAAGCGCTCGTCTGTCGTTCGACGGAATTCGAAAAGGTGCGCCCCGGCGATGCGTCTCTTTTGAGTTTTTAGCGACGCTTTTCTACTTTTTTTCTTTCACGGAACTGAGTAAAAAACGCTCGGCGGGGAGAAAGTCGCGAGGGAGGAGTCGTGAGAGGGAAATGCGGGGAATGAAGATGGACAAGAAGAAGGTGAGAGAAAATAAGCAGTGGCGGGATGGATTTATGAAACGGGGATGGGACAGTTTAATGAATTGGTATATATATGCAGTATTTTAAAGTGAATTGCTTTTTCAGGTACAGACAGGAGGAATAACTTGGGGGTTTGTCGGATTTATATTATGTACTTTTTTAAATTTAAATTAATTTTTAATTAATTAAAATGTTTTAATTTTTAAATGTCAAGAGAGTAAATCAAAAATAATAAGCAGATTATTTTGTAATAGTAGTAATATGGGATAACGATAATCTTTTTTAAAAGAGGATTTTAACATTTAAGTTACATTTACTTTATTTTCATTTCATTGAATTTGATTTTAATTTCGGAATAGTTTACAAATGTGGACAGACCTGCAGCATTCTAATTTATTATTTTTCAAAAGATTAATAAATTTTCAGAAAAACTTTTGAAAAATGTATTTTTAACAGAAAACATTGAGACACGTAAAAAAGAAAAATTAGCTCGCTTCCTCCTTTATTTATCCCGAACGCCGCTTAATCCAACAACTTTTATTTTCGACACAGATACACTAAATCACCGCTCCTGTCTTTTATTTCGGCTCTGGATAAAACGAGGAAGACGAGACGATGATAAGTGAGAGAAACAGACTTGCAGTTAGGTAAAAGAGAGACACGCAGAGGGAAGCAGAAAAAGTGAAAGATATGGACTATCAGAAAGACAGAGACAGATAGATAGATGGATCGAGAGAGAGGGAGTGGGAGAGAGAGAGAGAGAGAGAGAAGGAAGGAATAAAAGAGCGGAAATAAAAAAGGTATCTCCCCGCCTAGGGTTTAATCAGGATCAGCCCCTGCAGCCGCTTTTTCCCCGTTCGCTTCGCCCCTTTCCTCTTTATCAGTCTTGTCGCTGTCGACATTTCGCGCGACTCTTCCTCCCTCGGAGCTGCGCATTTTTCACCCTTTTTTTCCCCGTATCCCGGCTCGGTTTTAAGCGCACCTGGAGCCGCTTTGCTGCCCAAAACAATGCTTTAATAACGAACACAATGCACCCTTGATTAAGCTGCTCCCTTTTTTTCGCCCGCCGTTTGACAAACGCCCGCAACTCGCTGCACCGGAGGCTTAAGTGAGTGCTGTACGTCGCATTAACTCATTACACGCGAAACGCGATAAGGCGTGACCTTTTTGGGGAAAGTTATAGTTTCGGGAAAAATGTGATTTAAGCGTTTTAAATAAAGTTATAATCATTTTAGATGTAAGCTTTTCCAGTTGGATAAATTAATAATGCAGAATTGTTCAGAAATGTCTAATGTGAGAAAATTGATGAATAATTTATTTATTGAGTAAACTAAACTGTTATTTGTCCGTTTTACTACAATTTTATGTAAAAGTATACACGCGAAGCATCAAAACAATATCATATTTCAAGGGTAAGCGAGGAGCTATTTATCAAAAATGATACTTGTGACGGAACATGTTTAATGTATAAATATTTGCAGCCATCTACCGCTGTTAAGTAAATGCCCGAGCAAATTTATTTTTTAGCTTGTTTAGGAATAGAGTATTATAAAATAATTAATTGCAAATTTGATTTTTATCGACTCTTTTCAATATAAAAAGTTTTTTCACTTTTTTACATTTAGCTTTTTAACATTGTAGATTTAAAAGTGATATAAGCGAAAACATTTTCATAACTGTTTTACCTGCATAAAGTCTTTCAAATGTATTTCAAAGCTACTATTTGTCTGTGAGATTGGAGGATTGTCATTCTGGTCTAAAATATCAACATTGAGAACTTTTTCAACGGTGTACTGGATGAACGTTTTTGGATCCCAAATCACGCATCTGACGTTGACATTAGCTCGGGCTCCAGTACCTTTGGGTGGCGATAACGTATCTCTATCCAACGATTCGTTGGAGTAAAGTTTATTATCGGATAGATGAAAAAAATCCGTTCCTGAAAAGATTCGTTTATAAATTTTTGAAAATATATA
>JAWWEM010000010.1:17927395-17944027 GCA_035582935.1 Ormyrus thymus | reverse complement strand
AATTTAATAATTTCATATTTCGATTGTGGATAAAAATAGAAGAATTCACAAGAAAATTTATAAATACGATTTTTTCATTTATTTTCATTCAAACTTTTTATTTTTCAAATATGAATTCATGAAAATAATTAAGATAGCCGAATGAAAGGGTTACTCTTTGTTTCGGATATGACCCGCTTTTTATCTTTGCATATTTAAAACTGCTATTACTGTCTTCTTGCTAGAATTATAATAAGAGATAAAGTATACTGCCTTTTACAATTGTTAATGGATCATTTTATTACCTTCGTTTTAATTGAGAGAATTAGTAATTCCTAAATGATAACACAATATTTATTACAAGACAGTTATATTTTTATAATTGAGATTAAAAAATATATTTTACAAATAGATTGATTTTAAATGCGTATAATAAACTTACAGATAATTAAAGTATGACCTACATTATTGTTCAATAGCCTCCATTTCTCTGTTAAAATTAAATAAACCATGATAAAATAAAATCAAATAACTGCAATTTTTAGTTAGAGCGTAAATATAAAAATTAAAATTTATGTAATTTTGTTATGGAGAAATATCTATTATTAAAAAATAAAAATAGGAGAAATAAATAGCTTATGTAATTAAAACAATATAAACTTAAAATTCAAACTAATTTTGAAAAGTCTATCTTATACTTGATATACTGTAAAGTGACATACTTCTTTTTTTTCATTAACTTTTAAAGTATAAAAAAATTACATCTAGTCCAAAAAAATAATGCAATACACATGCAAAGATGGTGAAATCAGTGATGAGCCGTTCATTTAACAAGAATTGTATTTAATCGTTTAATAATCTATATCTATGACAACGACGATGATATGACGGTAATGTATATCATATAATAATGATAATAATTATTAATAATAATCAGGCAACAACTTTGATCGAGGAAACAGTACAACTGGCGATATTATAACATTAATTTACACACGGAAAGCCTTAAAAACATTCCATTCCTTTATCTTATATTTTTTCTTTTCATATTTATAATGTGTGTATATATATATATATATATATATTTATATGTATTTGTTTCATATATAATATAATACCTTTTTGTGTGTACTTCATTTCAATTTTCATAAATTAGGCTACGCTTTTGTGTATTTTAAAAACCATCAAAAGTAATATATGTGGTTCCTTTTTCAAATTCACGCTCACCGTGTAAAACGCTTTTTTAAGGTCAACCGTATCATTTTCTTTGAGTGGCCGTCAGAGATATTCTACGCGCTAATTCAACAACATCAACATACTTTTCAGTTTGTATTTCATTTCTTAACTTTCAATTTTTTCGACGCAAAATATTTTTACCTGGACGTTCTACAAAAAATTGACGATGCAAGTCTATATTTTATAACTAAGGTTTTCCTTTTTTAAAAAAGTCCTGCGTCTTACCGTACACTTAAGCATCGTCAGCATGTCTTATTTATCTTTTGTTTTTTTCTTTTTTGTAATTTGTAAATAGAGTTAAAATTGCTTTACTTTCTTTTCACAAATAAGACGAATCATGTTCGCAGTCTATCAATTAACTAACATAAACATTATTTTACGTTTCTGACTAAAACTGAAGACTATCTAACTCATCTTTGTCTCGCAATTTTTTTCAAATTGAAATTTTATAAAAGGAGCGCTAAACTCTACTCTTATAAAGGATTTCTATTCGTTAACTCACTTTGACACTTGATTCTGCAAGAATCTTTTTATGTTTATAAAACATGCTTAGAAAAGGGTATACTGCGATTGTACAAGCTTGAAACGTATACGGTGTGCACATTCATTATTATTAACGATAAATGCACCGCTGAAAAACTCTCGTCAACAAGAACTGACATCGTTTACTTTTTTAAATATCACTCTTATTTTTATAAAAACAATTTACGGTGCGCATTTTATATAATAAGCTTAACTAAAACGTTCAAACTATATAAGCGTACTTGTTATTTAGTACAAAAATGAATCATACTATATAAAATTATAAGAAATAATCGTACAAACAAGTGCTACATGATATATCTGTAGAAATTAGTATAAAAAATAATACTTTCACGTGGATAATTGAAAATGCGGTAATAAATCACTTTCACAAAATAGCTACTATTTACAATGTTTCAAATGCAGTAAACAATATCAGTTCTTGATACTGAAAGTAAAACAAATATTAAATGCTACAACTGTACAAAGAAAAGAGAAAAGTTACAAATTATTAGTGTAACAGCAAATGATCTAGCTTGGTTGATTATTAACAGAGCTACTTTGCGCATAACTCGCGTAAGCATGACCCGGATGAGTCTTCAACATAAGTTCTATACATTGTACGACGCATGGTATGTAAATAATAATTCAAATTGTGTTTCTTTATGCTTTTGTTCAAAATCCAAATCAACAAACATTGACCCTTTCATTACTCTAATACATCCATTTTTTAAATTTTAAAGCATTTTTACAAAAATTGTAGCTTTAAATTAAAAGAAAAAACTAAATTTTTGCGTATTTCACAAAGTGCAGTAATGAAAGAGCACCAACATACTGAATAAATTTTCGATGCAGTGAACATTGATTTACGCAATAATAGTTTAGACACAAGATTACAGAATTTTTCGATTTGTTTACTTACTAAAATACGAATGAGTACTGGAGAGGAAAGACAGCAAATTTATTGTTTTAGAACGAAAATCATCGAAGGAAAAACACGATTCGTTTCACATAACACGTGATTCTGATATGCATTGTTACGCACACATTTTGCTTTCTCCTATTGTGATGTTTGTAGGAGCATAGTGCCTTTTAATTTTTCGTTCGAACGCGCGGAGACTTCAAGGTGAATTTTTTTAACTACATAACATCTAAAATTAAAAGTCTAATAGCGTATCTTAAAGGATATGCACTTTGTACATCAAGAAATGCGCCAACACATGTCACATAATAAACAGTCATACGAGTTTTTTCAATCACACAAATTTTTTATCTTTTTTCCTAATATTTTTTGGGAGTGTATATGTGCGCGTCACCCGCGCGCTTTGGTAAAAATATTTCCAAAAAATACCATTCAAAATTTGCAACACCTTTATACAAGCTTACTCCTTAAGCAAACAAAACATACTTCATAGATTATTTTATCATAGTCATTTATAGTTTCAGTCATTACCTTTACTCGGTCATAATACTACGTTTGAAGTCATGACAAATTTGTTTTGTTTTTTTCAAATACTTCACAGAAAGAAATATTTTTACCAGAGTATATCTGTTCGCGTGTAAGGAAGGAGGAAGAAAAGAACACACGTGTACACTTGAATTTTCGCGCTCGTTCGCTCGAAAATGTGTGAATGAATAGATCAAACATTTTTCAACATGTGGTGCCAGCCACTTCTTCAAAACTTCTGAGAAATATATGCAATAACGAGAATAAAACGTAAGCGAAAAATATTTGTATTTCAACAGCGAATCGATATAAAGCCTGGAAGGGTTATCGTAATGTAAAAAAGACGCATTCGATTGGTCTTTCTACAGGTTCACGAGCCAGCACCGGCTGCCAATCACAATTTGTCCGATAGGTACGCTAACTACTTGTTTTTAATTATCTATATGTATAATATATACAAAGATAGAGCGTGATATGATATAAAAACAAAGTTTTGCTTTTTTAACAGCGAATTAAAGCTAAGTTATAACAATGCTAAATTAAATAAATGTTATGAAACAACACATTTGTACAAACATTAATGCAATCTTAAAATTATAAATAGGCATAATTAAATAAATATATACAAAGTGTTTAAAATGTTAACTTCTTCTGGTCCAACGAATCTTAAGTAGTCGCGTTGAATTGTTTTCATTTTTTTATGATTCATTACAGAGAGAAAAAATACCGAACTTGTTCAAGAATTCTTATTATTGTCAAAGTTTAATGTGTGGATTACGGGCTGCCGCTGCGCTCATCTTCAGAGATAGAGTTACGACCGTTCGTTTGCTTTTCTTTTTTAATTAATTTTCATTATTGTTTTTATGAGGAAAACAACTATATACATAGAAAATAGACTATATAAATATTATTATTTTATCAACATAGGCCTCGTATTGACAACTAACAAACGAAAATAATTTCTTTCTTTTGTTAAAAAGAAAAACTATCGTAAACGTTTCATTCGATTCGATTTATAAACAATGATCTCGGAATATAAACAATGATTACAATGTAGCGTTTATGTTCTTCGTTAAGAAGAGGCCAACGAAAATCTGGTTTTCGCAGGATGATATCGATTCGTACTAGATTAAAGCGTCATCGTGGCGAAAGAAACAATGTGGTGAGGTATTTCCTCCATTCATTATTCACGTACATGTATGATATATATTCACGTGCATATGTGTGTATATTAATTAACAAGACAGTCACGCATATCGATATCATTATCTTTAAGCAATGAGGAGAGCTATGTTAGACTCTCCAACGAACAGCGAAAATTCCAACACTGATAAACAAGAGTCAACGACAATAGAGAGGAGGAATTCCATGAGCGAGGAAAAGTGATATACAGAGAGACGCTAAATGGCAGTAAGGAAATCGAATACTTTATAGCGCCACCGCTGTCGTCGGTTTTCTTAAGCCCCATGAAAACCGTAAACTTCGAGTACTCGGATTTCAAAGTCACCACTGGCGCAAAGTGGCGGGTTGTTAAACGTTGAGCAGCGATCTGTTTTACCATATCTTATATTCTCATCCATCCAAATAGCTTGTCCATCGCTGCAGAATTGAAAATTTTCATTAAATTCAAGGTCTTGCGAGTTTCAAATTTCATTTAAAGTCAAAGTGTACTCACCCGCCGCCGATGGTAATCATTTTAGCATCAGCAGCCATAAAGAGCTCTGCCGAATGATGTACTCTGGCATCGTTATGTGAAGGATCCATGCCAACCCAAGGATACTTGGCTCGCTCTGGATACAAGCTAAACAGGAATGTTTCTCCCGTCCCGAAATAAGCCTGCCTTTGGCCCTTGTCATCTTTCAAATTTCTCTCGCACCATCTAGTCGAACAATATGCTCCAAACACCTGAAATATCAATAATCAACTTTAATCTACCGACCAAGAGAATTTGACATCAATTTCTCAACTACCACACTCATTTATTGCAGCTCTTAAAAAGAAAACTTTGTTTTTAGATTAAAGTTATTTTACAAATAGAAACCGATACGATTTCAATAAATACAGTAAATACTTTACCTCGTTGTTGCACGTTTTGATCATGAGAAGAGTTGGCTCGTACTTTTCTACGCGCACGTAGAAAGTGGTAAGGGAGCAGCCGTGCTCCTCAGTGGTGTAGAGCAGGATCGGCTGGTACATGGTGATCCGCACGGGAAGCCAAGACCACAATGTAAATAGCTGCCGACAATGAAAGCTCGATGAGAAACAGGGGTGACATGCACCGCAACCAAACCAAAGTTAATTCGTAAATTCTTATTTTTTGTTATATCGGCTCTTTTCTGGACTGAGCCACGGTTATTCAAAGTTTTTCATATTAAAGGTTTATTTGGACTGACAAAATCTGAACATTGATCCACTATTCCACATTACAAATCATGCGCTTCAATATAAAACTTTAAACTCATTTTAGTCTTTCAAGTGAACTTCATGTCGAGATAAATAAAAAACGCAAATTCATGGTATCAATGATAATTTATAATTTAACGAAAGTTTAATTATTCACTCGGCATGAAATTCTCTATTAAAAAATAATAAAAATCATAGCCAAACTTGACTAAGCAAAATGATGCCGAGCGCTTTTAATAGCTGCCATGGTCTAGCAATACATGGATAAAAATAACTTTTACAAAGCACTCTTTTTTTTAATATATTTTTCTATCGTAATGACGTGGTGATAAAATAAGAACAGTAAATTTGAGATCAATAAAAATTAATTTATTGTTTAATCTGTCAACAAAATATAAATGTCATATATAAAGAAGAAAAAGGTAAAATGACTTATTAGAAATAAAGTTTGTTAATAAAAACTAATTAATGAAAATTACACAAGAATAAGTTTCACATTTGAAATTTACACGTAATTACAGCATTAGTAAATAGAATGTTAATGACAAAACTACCTTTATTACACTCTCTCTAAATATGTACAATTAAACTAAAAACAAATTGACTGAATATCTCGGGGTGCTTTGTACTTGTAACGATGAGTAACAAAAACTGATGATAAAAACCATACTCATGCTAAATAACAATGCGCATAACGTATGCTTCATGCTTGAAATGTTGGCTTAAAAGTTAACATTCAAAGCTTGAGGATCACAAAAAGATGAAAAAGAATAATCTGATACATGATTGTAAATAATGATGCAGAAAACAGATGAAGTTTCAATAACTGTTCGTAAAAAAAGATTAAGGCGAAAGATTGCGAGGATTCTATCAAAAATTTCCATGCACAAGTAATATTTTATCGGTATCAATGATGAAAATAACAACAGTAGCAACAAAAGTTACAGAAATAAAAAGGGGAAAAGCCTGCAAGAATATCACAAGATTAGCTTCAAACGTTCAAAAACACGTTTTATGGATGATATAAGGCCAAAAATCAAAAAAACCAAAAGATATAACAACAAGGATTAATATTCTACTTTAACTAGCTGATAAATACTAATTTAATTTTCAACTAATATGTTGAAATAAGACAATTAAATTCCGATAAAATCATAACCTTTGTTGTTATCCAAAATACCTCTCAAAAGATCAACGCAGAGTTAAGAAAAAATCCAGATCGAGCGAATAATAAACGTGTCTCTCTACACGCAGCGAAAAATCTTAATCTGTGCCCTTGACTTAAGAGGCTCGAATTAAGCAAACGAAAATCAAAACAAACGTTCGAAAAAAATAAAACGCAGATGTGTACGTACAACCTCGATGAAAAAAGCAAATATTGATAAACTCGGTTTCTCTCTACAAATTATCTCTCACATTTATTTTTTATTAATACTTCCAAAATATTTAAGCAACGAATCAGCAATTTTGATAAACAATTAATTTTAATACAACGATAGTAGCAGCATTGGTTAACAGCAGCAACAGATTTCCATGAAAAAATGAGCACAACTCATTTAGGATGTAAATACAAAAGCAATCCACTGAAAACAACCCTTTTAAATTAAAATTAGGATAATAATAATGTATAAAATAATAATTACATGCCACAGGCACGACGAAATATCACCTACAAATATATGGAATAAGTAAATCAAAAGGGTAACAAGGTATTTACAAAAAAAAAAGAAAAAAAAGACTAAAATTTCGGTAAGGTTATTAGTGAACCGTGTCGAGGTACTTACGTCAGGCATATCAAGGATCTGAGAGCATATACTGTGAATGGGGTAAACACCCATGGTTTGAGCGCGTGGTCCAGGACTGTGCGCACCCTATTTACACCGACACCCATCACCATCACAATCCGTCGTTTGTGTGCGTAAAATAACGCATCGTCGTAATCCGGGTGAAATGCAGCGCAAACACAAAGACAACATACGGAGCATATGAATTTTCGATCAACGACGGCATGCTCTCTCCCTCTCTCTCCCTCTCTATCTCTCTCCCTCCGAATTTCATATTTTATTTTCATTTGGAGAGATAATTTGAACCATCGACAAAATAAAATAAGATCGAAGCGACGAAACTTTCTTTTTTTAATCGAAATTAGATTAATTGCAGATTAACAGAAGAGCGAAACGAAAAATTGTAAAACAAAATTTGAGGAAAAAATAATAAACAACACCAGATAAGATTAGAAATTTTTCATTGCATTTATATTTATAAGGCAAACGAAAGAGTAACGAACTTAAAAGAATTTCAAGGAAATAAAAATACTCATAAATTAGCAATTTAATTTTTGCATAACTGCAAGGAATTTCGTATTCAAGAATCTTTGAATACAAAGATTTTTATTTGGCTCGTAAGATTTAGGAAAGTAGTTATAAAAGTCTGTTTTTGCGCTCTTACATTATTTTTAAGCGCACTTGTTTTTAAAGCAATTTTTAGTATTGAATAACGATATTACATCAAGAAGAGGGTGGTATACGTATAAACTTTTATAACTTCTTTTATTAGATTTAACAGCTAAAGGAATCTAAATTAATTAATTATAGAAATATAATACATCAATAAATAGTGTTTGCTTTGTGTAAAATCTATTTTTGAACGAACGCCACACGCTGTCTCTTCGTTTTGTGTGTAATCGAAAATAGACAGATCCGTTGTTTACGAATATATTTTGAAAAAAGCTTTCTTGCTCACAACTACGTGAAAAAAGTCTATTTTTTCTAAGTCCTACGTTATAATTGTCTTAATTGATACGGAAATCATTTGGAAAGCACAATCCAAATATTAGTACACACAGTTATGCTCAGCTATCCATTGAAAATTTGGAAATCGCCAAAAAACGAAGAAAAACAACTATATTTATGTAAAAATCAAAAACTTTCCATGCATCATAATTCTGTTCTAATTGGGTTAATTATTCTGCTGTAATGTTAAGACATGTTACTTTGTTAGTTGAATTGTTAAGATGTTCATCACACAATCAGATATATGATAACAAACTATCGTTCCATGTTTAATTGAGAGTTCTAGATAAAATTAAACATGCGACAAGCAGCAACTTTGTATAATGCATGATCGCTTTATTTTTATATGACTTTAGTATGCCAAGTAAGAGTAAGATTTAAAGGTATGATTTGAGCATGAGATATTGCCATATAAAATTTTATAGTTTTGTTTTATGAATTTGATTCCAAAACTAATGAAGACGAATCGATTTCAAAAGTTTCCGACAACGATTTACATCTGGTTCACGTCATTACCTGAAATTATTTATAAATGCACGTATACGTTTGTACGAGCCTCTAAAATAAAAAGTCGGCAAACAGATTAGGTCGAAACTGTGAAATTATAAATTATGTGAGAGAACCCTATAAAGACTACAAGGAAGTATTCAGTTTGTCTTGAGCAAACATCAACTGTACACTCTATAGACATTTAATGTTTGTAAGTCAAAGATGGTGGTGGAAACTCGAAATGGAACAGAAATAAAACAAAGAACTTATAAACAACCTCTAATGCGTTTCTGTAGCGAATTGAAGGAAATTTACATAGCCGTATTCGATTGGGAATTGTTTGGATAAAGTATGAAAAACCATGTAACTTTATTTAATAAAACTAAAAGTCGAATTTTTATTCTTGCCATTGTCTCTGTATTTATGAGAATCGCTACTTGGTTAGAAAATTTGTAAAAAGTATAATTATTAAAAATTTTTTTTTTTAAAAAAATAATTAAAATTATAGTTTTATTAAATTAATAATTGATAGTTAAATTTTGGAAAAGAAAATTTTCTAACCAGGGCTTTATGATTAATTATGCACCCAAAAAAATGAAAAAAAAATGAAAAATAACACTGCAAAAATTGATCATGAATATTAATACCACTCGCTGAAAAAAATGAGAGCAGCGGTTGCATATGTGGCGCATACGGTAACAGCGATAAAAGCCGACGACGCTATATAGTGTCGTGATGAATGAGAGTACATGTGAGTGTAACTCGAGTAGTAATTTTAGGGAGGAGAAAAAAGGTAGCACATGAAACGAACGGCACATTGTCCAAAAAGATAATTATACGATACCCTGTCTTTGTACGTGTCTTCACATTCTTTCTGAAAACAAAGTGAATCATTGAAAACATTTTCTGTAGTCTTCCAGTTATTTAAAATAGTTTTTGTAAATCTTTTCACTTATTTAAAATTCTTACTTCTTAATCGATTCACTATGTAACAAAGTGAAAAAAGTTAATGGCATCACTCAACAATACAAATATTAATATTTATCTGTTGTACAAATATTATACTCTGAAAATGATTAAGCGACCATAGATCTTACACAAAAACCAAGTTTGTTAAAATATGACGATTTTATAGTCATATTAACCCTACACCATTTGTTATTGTCTTATTAGAAAATGAGAAAATAGGATAGAAAAAAGAAAAAGATACAAAGAGAAATTGTCAATTAAAACATTCGTTTGAATAAAGAAATAAAATTAAAAAAATGTATATTTCTACGTTAGTACTCATATTTTTTACCAATTGTCACAAATAGATATTCAAAAAATACAATATTTTTATAGAATAAAAAAAATGGCACCTTTGCGTAGGAATTTTTTTTTGGTGACTTACTTACCTCTCTTATTGTGAGGGTATGCGACATCATTTGAATGTTCATTTGTGACTGACTTGTTGGTAATGTATCTGTTGATCGCGACTTTACCAAAGATTTCGTTCCGCTCACCATATTTCGACTTTTTAGATTCATTTCAATGCTAATGAATACTCTCGTGATATAAGCAGAACTTAATCCACGAATACCAAATGCAGTACGCAGAAATTTCGCTGGAGTCACCTGAAGTGAATAGAAATAAGTTATTGAAAATAATTTGCATTATTCTTGAACATTCATTTGAACTATTTACAGCTTGTTGATTCACGAGTAAAACAAATACTTTAATCAAAATGAACAGTTAATTTCTTAAAGTAAAATTGAGAGTTTTGTGATTCTTAATAATAAAAAATTATAATTACCGGTATCTGTCTACAAAACTTTGAAAGAGCTGCATCTATACCATTCTTGGTAATCTCTGCCATCCACTCCGAATTCTGTGATGACGAATGTTTATAGAATAATAATATTATAGCCATAGCTACCCTATAGAAGACCTGAATAAAAAAAAATGTTATGTATTACATCGTATTTTGCGGTTTAAAAGTGTTTTAAAAATGAGTTCTTTTTTATGACTTACTTTAATGCCTTCATGCAAAAAACAGTCCATAACTCTGACTAGATGTTGAAATGGGAGTAACTGCAAGATCCACCAGATCCAGTCCATATAAATTCTTTCTGCTCTGGAGACTGAGCAATGTCTAGCTAGATGGACTGCGGCCGATTTCTGTAATCAAATATTATTTTTATAGTCTGCGACTCAAATTGTAGAATTATAAAAATTAACTGCAAATTATTTTTGTTTTAATACACACCACATGCTTTTTTGTAATTTGTTCTACTGTTTTCCATGTTACTTCATAAAGAAGCTTTGTTTGCGTGATGAACATTTTTTTCTTTGATGCCACTAAACTTTGTACGCAATGATAACATTGTTCCTCTGAAATGAAAGAATTTATAATCAAATTTTTTACATCCAAATTTTAATGCTAATTATCTTTTAAAATTTTCTTCTCATACCTGGCATAAAATGCAAAAGAAGAGCTGTGATAGGATAAAGTGATGGACTGTATGTTATATCTGGACATGCATAACCTAGTACTGAAACAATTCTGTCTGCCACACTTCTACCTTTATGAGTCAAATTATATGATAAGCAGTGCGTACTGTCGACAAATGGTGGTAACATGATTGACTGTTGTGGTAATTCTGTAAAAGCACAATTTTGTTAATATTCAAAATTCATAATTTCATTTCAAAATATCTTAAATACTTTAGCTAATTTTGAATTAGTAAAACTAAAAATGTTAAATTTTTAAAAAAGGAAATTAAGTAAAAACTTCAATAAACTCTTTATAATTCATGCATAAAAATGAAACATTTTTGAATATTTGAATAGACAGTATTATAAACTTACATATTAATTACATAATGGTGAAAAAGAATATTTTATAAGAGGTAGTTGGGTTAAAAGTTTTTAAATTTAAAAATAAATAGACATAAAGATTGATGTAATATTTTCAAATCCACACTAACCTGTAGTTCCTAAAACTTGGCTCACCATATCCCAATAATAACCATCCATGGTATTGTTCCCTTTAGAGTGTTGACTGATGAGTGCTGGCCATAGTTGGTTCCTAATACCATTAGTGAGTGGCCAGGCATTTTCCCTCAGGATAAGCTTTACCTCACGCAATCTGTCCGCCTGCAATAGTGGATTGATGTCTTTAAAGGTTTTAAGGGTTTGTTTTTTGCTGGTAGGTGACTCTGGCTGGATGATGATGTTGGTGGTGTCGACATGTGGTGGGAAGACATCACCCATGTCTGCATTATTGCTTTCCTCTTCCAGTGCCGACAACATGTTTGGTGGATTGTCTGTAGAGCAGGGGGACTGCGTGACCAACATGGTAGCAGCACTACGGAGCTGGATTATCCATGCTCCAAGCTGGTGGCATTGTAAATTATTGCAATTTACGTGATCTCCTTGGAAGTTCCAGTGTTCATCTGAAAAAACAAAATGTTGGAATGTAGCAATACAGCTAAGGACTTAATTTTACATTTTTACGTTTTCACATAGAAATTAATGAATTATTCCGCTTGTCTTATAATAAAACGAGTCACAGCTCCGGAGCACCAAGGTTGGTATCATGAAGCACCACTCACAATCTGATCAAATTAGTGCCCCGGAGATGAGATACTATCCTTGTCAGTAAGAAGTATACCTAATGTCATTCACATTAATTCTAAAATCAAGCCAATTGTGCAGACTTATGGTTATGAATACAGCTCATTTAGTATTGTACTTTTATAAAATACCTATGAGTTATGACTCAAATTCCTTAATTTCATACAAAACTTCCATGTCTCTTTAAGTGATTAAAATAGTCTTCATTATTACAGTAATTATGTAATGAAAATTATCTTTTAAAATTGTTAATAAAAATGAAGTAATATTTTGCAATAATGAAAGGAAGTTTTTGTAAAGTAGTTTTTGTACAAGAGTATTTTTGTATTAATATTAATTTTACAAAAATAAATAATTTGTGCCTAGTGCTGAAATAATTGAACTTAAAATTTTAAATATTTTGTTCTTTAATTACAATTATGGGTCTGTTTTAGTTTCCAATTTACTTTGAGTTTTACTATTATGTATTAAATTGTTTGTAAAATTAACATAATTATTAACAAAAATTAATTTTAAATACACTTAATACAGTTAAAATAATAATTTTAGTATTATATACGTACTTTTTTTATTACTGTTTTTTTATTTTTAATAATACCTGTTTTTATTTGTATTCCGTTGCTTTATTTTTTTCTTGCTATTCTATTCTCTATTTTCTTTATAAGCTATTTATAAAATGTTAAATTTATAGTTTGATAAGCAGAGAAAAATCTTACAATGATATTTGCCTATATGTTTTGGTAAACTATTTGTGTTGACAGTGAACAATGGATGTAAACAGTTTGATTCACAAGGAGACATTGGCCTCAGAGCAGTTTTTCCTTTGAGGAAGGAGATAAAGTTTATAATGTGGGCTATGTAAGGAATAAAAGAGTGCCGATAAGAGCATTGCAAAGCATCTTGGCTTTGCTGTAGGCACAAACCACTTAACATAAATAGTTTTTTTGCATTTAATAGTAATTAATTAATAACTAAACTGTCATTTACAAATGAATTTTTTCATTATAAAAACAATGTTTATTTAATACAAATACATTTTTTTATTATATTTTATATTTTATAAAGTTTTAATAAAAAGTTTTTTTAAGAGTCTCAGAAAAGGGCTTCGTTTTATTATAATTAAAGACTTTAATTTTAAAATTAACTGGAAATTCACATTTTAAAGCCTTAGTTTAAAATTTTATAAATGTATTAGAAGTCCATTCTACTTGGAATTTTGGGTTATTTTTATAGAAGCACATGATCTGCAGGATGCCTTATGCATATTGTACCAGATAAATATTATCGCAGCAGTGTACCATTTAAACCACTTGAAGTTATAAATATCTTTCCCAAAGCTTAATGCAGAACAGCAGTTTTACTGCTATGGAATATTGAATATTCATTTTAGCAGCTGGGCAGCTTTCATTGCCTACAAAAATGAAGTCTCTGCTTTTTACATTCAATTTGGCTTTTAAAATTGCTACGGTTTATTGCACAAACTTCTCGAAAGCAAACTTTAGACTGACATGTATATGCTGTGAAGTCATGAGAGTAATATTTCCACTTGACGCGTAAAAGATCAGATGTTTGAATGGCAACTTTCCAAATCACATGACGTTGTATATGTATTGTAATATTTTTTAATATTGTACTATCTGCTTCCTTAGTAAAATTCATATCAAACTTGGCTTTATTTTCAATTTAATTTAATTTTTTTTCTTCCAATTTCAAGTATTTTTAAAATTTGTTTTTGTCAATTTCTTATATGGTAAATTTTGTTTCTTACCTATTGATTTAATTATTATTAAAATGCTATGTATATCATAAACAGAATTATACAGTTTCAAGTCGGGTAATTTAATCTCATTCATTTTATTTCATCATCATATCTGTTAACACTTTAACATCTATTTTCAAGAAATATTGAGAGATTACATCATTACATTCTTCATTTTCTTAGATTAGAAAGAAAATCAATTAAGAACATAAATATCTATATACGAAAATAAAAAAGCTGATAGAATAAGTATTTTCTTTTAGTACAAAAGCTTTGACGTGTAGGTATATTGTCACAGCTAGCGCAAAATAGACTCTAGAGCAGGTGGCTAAGTAAAAAAAGCACGCGGAAGAAAGTAAACGTGAATCTCTAAATCATAAATAAGCGATATTCCTCTTTACATCGAAGAGCGTAAAAGGCGCCAAATTAGATCGATCGTCTATAAACAAAACTGCAAGCCGCGTATGACGTGCGCTAAAACAGGCGCAAGCAATCACTAATCGATTGAAGGGTAGGCCTGAAGCAACCCGAAGTACACATTTACACAACCCCTTTTTCGTCACCTGGCCAGGGAAGAGACAAAGATCTCGTTCGCTTTATCGAACGCGACGCTTAACCTTAAAAGAAAAGTGCATCGTGCATGCACCTGTCTGCTTATCCGAACAATTAATAACATTATACGCACGAGTCCACTCACCCCTTGAATATTTAAAATCGATCGATCGTAGCAGGCAGCAAAGTCAGCTCAGTCCGAAGCTCGTCTGGCTCTCACCTACAGAGCTCGCAGGTACTTGCGGCCAAGGGCGTAGCTCAGCCGAAAAAAAAGGGTCGGAAAAAGTCAAGCAAGCGCGCACACGCGAAAAAAGTCACATAGTATACAAAAGGCTCTGCTTTCTCGCTACTTCTCCGCCTCCACCTCCTGCGCCCTACGAACCCGAGGCGGCACAGCACCTACCTACATTGTCAGATCGATATCCGGAGGTGACAGGCTCCGAAATTTTTTCTCCCTCTTTCGACGCACTCACACAGTTACACGCCTGCCTTGAGAGGGCGAGGAAAGACGAATCTTGCGGGAAAGTGTCGGGAAACCCCCCCACGGAAAGGAGCAAGAGAGAGAGAGAGGCATTGGCGAGGCCTAACCCCACCCTTTAAATCGCTCTCGGGCAAAGCGAGAGAGACGGATCGAGGTGCATCATCTGTCGGACTGTCAAATGCTCGTGTTTGTCCCCTCTTTCTCTTCCTCCTTCGCCTTGCGAGTTGCGAACGCTCTTTCTAGGTGGTAGCGTGGTAAACAATGGTCGAGTCGAATTACGTATAGGCACGGGAGCGGGCAAATTATTGCTGAATCGAGAGATTCGCGGATACATTTAATCGGTTTAACGCACCGTCTCCGTCCTCTCTTAACCTAATTATTCATTATCGCGTTAAAAGCCTCTCTTTTTGCGCGCTGCAACTAAATATCGTCTAACCTAAATTACTCGCGGGTTATAAAGGAACTAAAAGCAGTAAGTGCCCAGTTGGAAAAGACAGAAGAAAATCTAGACTTGACACTTGTACGGCTTAAATTTGCTATCGCTTTTCAGAGGATATAAAGGAGGCAAAGCATGCGGGCTCGTAATTCGTCGCGATACTTTTTGCCTGGCTTACGAAATCGTTTATCGATCTGAAAATTAACGAAAAATACATTCCGAGGCAGCCTTCCCTTCTCGAGCGGAAAGGTTATGTCTGCTAGCGGAGTCTGCACACAAAAACACGAAAAAAGCGCGTTTACGCTTGATCGACAAAACAGCCGACTCGGGAGAGAAAAACGCTCGCGGAGCAAACTCGAAAAAAGGCTTTTGTAATCCGTAAACCGTTGTGCGTATACTCACTGCAAGTCGTTCGAGAATCTCGTCATCAAAGTAGACTCGACTCGTTCGAGCATCTTCTTCCGATGGCCGTCCTAAAACAAGAGCAGCAGCGCCAAGACGTCGCCGAACGTCCAAATCCTGCAGCACAGGCCGAATCCTCTTCGCCGTCGTCGTCACTTGCATGAACTTCGCCGTGATCAGAGCGGGTAGAGCGTGTATCTCGTCGGGTGGGCGAGAACTCGGCTCAACTCTCGCGCCTCTCTCTCTCTCTCTCTTTGTCTGACTCGCTCCCTTTACTCCCTCGTAGTGTCGTAGGTAGTTGACGCACTTAGCACGTTTCGGCACTTACACAAAGCGCGTACGCGCACGTACACATAGCCACGGGCCTAAAACAGAGAGTCGGGGAGCGACGGTTAGCGCAGGTCTGCGGGAGACTTACAGAGACTCGATCGGCTCGAAAACAGAGGGAGAAGACTGCGTGCACGAAGGGAAAACCGTGTCACCGCCGCCTCGCTTCGCCTCTCTCTCTCTCTCTCT
>JAWWEM010000010.1:17901717-17912934 GCA_035582935.1 Ormyrus thymus | reverse complement strand
TTTTTTTTTATTTTTAGTATTTTTTTCTAATAGTTTTATAATTATTAGCTGTTAGCTATTAGTAAGAAGTTTAATTAAACTTACAAAACAATATTCAATCTACAAATTCGCGCAATTTCTGTTTTTACCCAATGAGCTTGAATACTCCATTATATTTAGTATAAGTTAACTAGAATACATTAATATAGTGGCTGCAGGAGTCTAAACCTCCCTGTATAATACAGATTTGAAAATGAATGTCTAATGATATTCGATATAATAAATATTTAATTCTGATTTCGATTTATAAATTATGATGGTGAATGAATCAAGACAAAAGAATTGGTCTAAAAATGTGATGATTTCTCGCGAGAAGAAGATCAAAAACTTTATATTAATCAAATTAATATTTTAAGTAAAGAGAATTGAAAATATTCTTTAATAGAGTTTTCTTAATTTGTTCGTTTTCTGAGTAATTTTTTTAAGTCTTGGCAGTTGTTAGCTTTAAAATTTATAAAAAATGCATTAAAGGCCTTTTTTATACAAAATAAATGTAAAATTTTGAGTATATATTGTTAGGTCTTCTTCTTTGAAAAATGACTTCTCTTTCCAATGACATATTTAAATTTTGGTCTAATATATCGAAAAACGTTTTTCAGACTTTTATACCTGCAATAAATATAAACTAAAAAAACGAAAACAAACACGTGACAAAAAAAGTTTTATTTCATGTCTCTGTTTACACAATTTTTTTGTATACGTAATATTAAAAAATAGAGATTTTTGCGCAGTGTTTAGTAGCATCGATTCTATCACGCATCATTTTTTTTTATTCTGCAAAGAGAGCATGCATTTTATAAAAGGTTCTTTTTAGCTCGTAAACAATTATCGAAATTTCATTTAATAGACGCAATGCTCCCTATTTTCTGAATCTACAAAATGTAGAAACCGAGTACACTGTAAATACAGTCTAGTTCTACAATTACTTTCACACTCTATGTGAAACTTTTATCAATCGCCATTTTCCATCAGCATCAATTTTTGATTGATATATACAATATAATTTAGCACTTCGAATAATATCAACATCATTTGAACTTTCAGATTGTGCTTAAGCTATTCGGTAGACACCTAAGATTTTATATAATTTATATGTCAAACGCATGAACTAATAAAAGGTGAGCGTTAATTTCACGAGAATCCAGAAACTGACTAAGAGACACTTGGCAAAAAAAATGAGTTTGGTATTATGTAAAATTTTTAATGGCAAGTTTCTTTTTACAGTGTACTCTCCGACTTAATTTAAAGTGCATTTTTGGTAATAAAAGCTCGAAACCAGAATAAAGAAAAAAAACATTCATAAAAGTGTAGATTATTGCATACAATCACAAGCCTATGAAGCTGGTCGAAACGAAAACAAGTGTATTTCTGTTCTTAATTACTGCTTTTATTGCTCCAATAGTTTGGCAGAGGCGCCAGTAAAGAACGATATCAAAAATTTAACAGATGACTCGCAATTGCGGCAATAAGTATATAATTAATGAAAAAATCGCCACTCGTCTGTACTCTCCGCGCGCAGGCAGAAGCCGATACGCCAGAAAATAACAGTTAATACGTTCTTAAAACTGTCCTCGTCGCACAAAGAGTTCGAGGACTGATCGGTTGCAGTTTTTTCAATTATTGAGATTCGACTCAAAGGCCGCTAAAGGCACGCGCGTTGACATCGTTATTAAAAACGTAGCGAAGGAGTGTTCGAACTCTTCCCCGCTGGGCAGACGCAGAAAGCTTCGTTATCACGTGATCATTCGATTGCATTCGAAGAAAGTTCTTTTAAAAACCGTAGAAATACAATAAGAAAGTTTTCGTTTCGAAAAAGTTCTCGAAAAGGTCCTACCGCTAATCTTTTTTTTTTCCTTTGTATCAAACGGCGTCTCTCGTTTATCGTAATCGGACAACAACATGAATAAAGCAATATGTAAAAATTAATAAATATAAATAATTAAAATATTGTCTCTGCTACGTATTATTACATTCCAGATTTACAATGATATTTGCGCGCATATTTCCCAGTCCACCGAGAGCTGCGATTGCAATCGGATCGCATTTAGTGTTGACCGCAGAAATGTGCTAAAACAATACTTCGGGTTTTCTTAACTCGCTGATATGTTTCTTAAAAACGCAGGTAATAATATCGTGAATCACGTTTTAATGTATAATAATAATTACTCAGAATTCAGACATATACAATTAAATCAAACACGCAGGAATTTTCGTAATTGTTCTCTTCTCTTATATTTTCATCGTTATTTTGGAGATCACAAAATCGAGACTGCCTAATCAGACTCGATTTTTGCGACTTACACGACTATAATCTACAATAAAAACTACTTGGTGTGTATTTGTGTGTGTATGTATGTGCGTTTGCACGCGTGTATCTTTAGGTTCGAGTGTGTAAATATCGCATGGTGGGATGTCGTTCGTTCTGTAACCTTGTCTTGCCTGATCATGAGAGAATGGAACGTATATTGCCGAGGCAACTGTCGCACCAAATAGTTTCTTTGACATTATCATCGATAGAATCGTGTAAAACCGTTGGAAAGCTGACTTATACCTCGTATAAATAATCCTCCGGCAGAGCCTACGATTCTACTTCACGATCGCGTAAAAATTAAACGTTCGGCTTAAGGGCTGGAGCTGCGCTGCGAGCATTGCTTTTCGTCGATCGTCAAGCTCGTTACGCGCAGGAGAAAAGTCGTTCGCATCTCCTGCGTCCCGTATCTTCCTTTTCCCGCCTTGAATTACTAAGGCAGAACGACGATACGCAACAGGAACGCGGTAGAAGCCTATGGGCAAATCCCTAGAACTTTTATTGAGATTCCGAATTTATTGCTTTATAACTGACACAACCGCGGAGCTGCTTTCCGGACAGAGCAGCTCAAAGGTACGAATACCGGACATAACGTGGGTAAGAATCACGTCGTTCTTATCCACTTTCTCATACCTACTAATTATATTTTCGAGACATTATCGTTTGTTCTATCGTTAAGTGGTTGACTCATTGAGGATAGAAAAACTCGTCTAAAATCGAACTGAACAACACGACATTTACAGGCGTACAGTGAGTTTCGTTTTTATATAAATTTGGCCTTTACGTATTTTTCTCTCCTCGAGACGCTCGAGGACCGATCGACGCTAATACTGCTGCGAGCTTCGAAAGTTCCGGAAAAATGCCCATACGCGCCAATCGTGCCGATGAGGATCGATCGATGAAACGGAGCGAGCGCGGAGTTAAGATTACGCTTAGTCGATAAGCAGCTCGAAGTGCACGGATCCCAGCTTCTCGTTCCTGTTGTGAATGATGTTCTTCGCCCAGGCCTTGCACTCCACGTTTATGAGGACTCCGGCTGAAAAGAAATTCGACGCTTCGTTAATACGGATGCGCGGACTCGATCGCGCGAAGGAACTTCCCCTCGGAAGCTGGTACTCACGTCGCGGTCGGACGAAGTGCACGGCGACCAGTGGGCTAAGGTAACCTTCCGAGTTCTCGTAGGGATAGTAGTATCCCGGGAAGCCTCTTCGCGGGATGTACTTGACGGGTCCGATGTTCTCCTGATCGGCGGGGTTCTCGCCCTCGCACGACACCCAAATCGTGTTCTTCTCGTTGGGCCTCTCGCGAATCCTGGTCGTAATGTACGACTTTAATTCCTTCGGCATTTTGTCCGGCAGTATCGTCGAGTCGTTGTAGTACTCTGGCCTCCAGCCGAAGATCTGCAAACAGATTTTTACTGTCAGCCGATTCCTTCTTGTGCGTTATCGCGATTCATTCTCCAAGTTATACATGCTTATACAATCCTTACTTTGTTCAGCTTGAGGAATATGCACGGCGACGATTTGTGATAACCGTAATGATTCTGAACTGTACAGTCGTCCCAATTCTTCACGTCGACGGCGCAGACTTGTCCCGGCCCGGGAGGGTGATCGTAATCGCAATTGTGAATATTCGCGCCACGGCCGGGCGTCAATCCGGGCGTGCGGTATACTGCAATTCAATAAAATGCGCATTAAAATTCCGACGGCTTTACGTCATTTTTCGAGAAATCAATGACCTAAAAGGTAAAAAGTATTAAACCGCTTACCTTGCAAAAATTGCTCTAACGAGTCGATCCAGTGTTGGTAGTTTCCCCTGTCGGTTCCTTTGTACCAAATCAACGTACTCTCTACATTTGCTGCAGGCGGCAGTGGCCTGAATCCCAAACCTTAAGTAATTCAGAGATTAATGAGCGGATTAATTTACAATAATATCATGATCGTTTTATTTCGCTTTTAACTTGATCGACGTTATTTCGAAATAAATTGAATGTAAAATTTAAAAAGCATTACCGAAGGTTTCCAATTAAAGAAAATATCCCTGCAGACTTGACGTCCGAATGAATAAGCAACAGTAACGTAAAATAGCTTTATAAAAGGAGTTAATAATGAACAGGACAGGCCAGGTAATCGATAGTTTACCAGGATTTGTGCCGATAATCGATCGCTCCAATTGCCACGTCGGTCTCCTGGGGTCGACTGTCTGGAAGAATCCCCAAAAGCAGATCGCTACCAGGGCGGCAAGCACTCCGTAGAATATCAGATAGAAGAGACCGATTTTTCCTGCAACCGAAACATAAGATATTTATGAGCTTTGTATTGCGGTGTTGGCTTCGTTTTATTTAGTAGTTAATGATGCAATAAGTGCAAAAAAATAAATTTCAATGTTAAAGTTAACAGTGTCGATCTGAATTTTTGGCCCAGCTGACACGACAGAGGTGACCGGTGCTTCAAGTAGATTCAAACGAGATATCTAGATGGATCTAGCTTAGGACATAAGCGGTAGCTCCTTCCAGTTTAAGCTCCTCCATAAATCCAAATTATTTAATTGAACTCACGTCAAAATTTACAGAGATGTCTCGCATATTCGCTCATTAAGGCCAATTTTCAACGTAATTAATAATTTCTATAATAAAGATGTTAATATTTTAAAGCTTTTTTAATTCCTTTTAAATATTTTCTGCTTGGTACAGTTTGCGCAGATAAAATGTTACAAAATGCACTCTTTGGGATACTGTAATAACTATTACTCGAATAGAATAAAAAAATTGAACGTACTTGCTGTTCTTTATCAATAGATAGCGTTACTAACTTAAAAAGGTGCCGCAGACAAATACAGATAATCCACCAAAAAAAAGAATCGAACTTGCTATTAAATAAAATGTCAAAATTAGCCATAATTGGGTATCTAATTAGTTACTTTGTCCCTATAAAGTGAATTAAATAATAAAATATCTAAAACACTGCTAAAGTCCTCTACAATTAAATATATTAGAAATACAATACTGTAATAATAGATAATTAAACTAACATTAACTGATCGAAATAATTACAAACAGTTTCCAAGCTGTAAGATCCACATTCGTAAGTAATAGGTTAATAAATCCAATGAAACGTCCTAAATCCTAAAATCCACCTTCTATCGCTGAAAATACCAGCGCTTCGGGCGAAAGCAATCGCAATCTAATGAGCGGTCGAGCTGATTTCAAGTCCCCCGGTATCGTAAACACTCGCATATGAAGTCGTTACGAGACACGAAATCAGCGGAGATGAAAAGGATCGGTCAAGTGGAGCAATTTAATTTGCTCCTTGATTGAATTCGCGCGGCGGACACGAGCGGCCGCGAGGTCGCCTCGCAGAGCGCCGCTTTTTCGCGCGCGAATCCCGCTTTCCTAAATAAAAAGGATCCCGCGCCGCGCTCGGCAATTAGCCGGCCGAGGATGAAACGCGACGCGACGCGCTCGCTAATCTCGCGGCGAGCCGAGGAATCCGTTCGGCTAATTGTGCGTCCGGTCGGGCGCAGGCGCGGAAAGCAGACGCTCGTTTAAAAGGACGAGGTTTTAATGCGAAGTTTAGGTAGGACAAGCGCTGAAATTTGAGGTTCGCGCCGCGCGGGTTTAGTGTCGATTGAGCCGCTATAAAGAGAGTGAGGCCGCTGGTTTAAACCAGCTTTTTCCTAAACTTCATGCAGGTTTTCAAGTCGGCCCGTTTCGTATGATGTCACTGATTATTTAAACTCTATTGTGATATTCTGGAATCGTAGACCGAGATAATTAGTACTGCTTCGTGTATTTTCATGAAATTTTACTTTTCGCTTAACGCGATAGTAAATTTCAATTACTGTACCGAAATTTTCATACAAAATACAGAACGTTACGTTTATTTTTATGAAAAGGCCGATAATCAGCACAAGAGCATTTTTTGCTGGCGAATTCATTCACACAATTTATTCGCACGTATTAGTCAAGCTTTTTTTATTAGCCGACTGCGCAGGTACGATTAGTTATAAATACGCGATGAAAAAATTCGATTTCCAATCAAATAAAAAGTCCACAACGAGTTCGAAAGCTTAAACATTATGAGATATGATGCCAAGCTATAATTGTTGTTAATTTTGAAGATTCATATGCAGTCACGTAAAGGTATATTTTATGCCATTAAAAGCACTACTTCTTTATCAGAATTGCAGTTACTGAAATTGACCTACATTTTCAATCTCTGATATTAAAATATTTATAACTAACGAGAATCTATACGACTGATACGTACTCAATGTTGTGAGTTTGCGATAGTAACAGTACACAACTTCTTGCGAGTGAAATTAATTTGGTACTTGAATTTATTCAAAATTACACACTTCATTTCGTATATTTTTCTATTAAAACATAGCATAACCACGCGGCCACTGCTGTTTACCGCAGCCCCGTCGTTTGGGCAATTTCCGTTGAATCAGCGTCTTTTTTTTACAATTACCTCTTCCTATTCTTCGCCCTTCCATTGTAATGCTGTTTGTAAACTCTTGACATACATATTAAATCCATCATGGCATGAAAATCCGCGTTAGTTAGCGTAATTTAATAATGATCGTTGCGTGAAAGCAAGTTTATCAAGCTCGAGGATTCAACAAAAGTACACCAGAGGCGTTAAGCTGAATTTTATTGGTTTCGAACGATTATTTAATTTATGGGCTTAACAAAGATTGAGTAGAACTCAAATGTGCTCTGAAGGCGATCCAGGCCAGCGAAGGACGCCAAAGTTGATGTCTTTTTCTTCGGTATTCAAAACTTCAAGCAGCAAATAGTTTTAGGGAGATTAAAGGTGGAGCTCTTCTTAATTGAAATAATTTCATCCAAAAGCTATTGAGAGTTACAATATATCTCATCTATAATTAATTAAGATTTATGGGAAAATTGAAATGTTGGAAACGCATCGAAACTAAGGTATTAAAAGGATTGAAGCCGCGTGGAATTTATTTGATTGCAATGTTATTTGATCGGTGACAAAGGGGTCTCAGAGTAATCCGTGGTGTCTTTCGTAATCCTCGCCACCGACGCAATTCGACACTGGCGGTTATCTTTTTTATTTTCGCTGTATTTTATGAGCCAAGTGATTATTAATAATACACGAGTTTTAATGCAGTATTTGAATGAAAATTAAACTATCCGGACAAATTTGCGTATTTTATTATGGTATAAGAATAAAAATTACTTTTTTTATTATGTATTCGTTTTTCAAAGTGTATATTTTTGCTAGAACTCACTTCAACTGCGAAAAAACAAATAAACGCCATTTTCTGCCAATTCACATAAAATCCGTCAATTTCACGCGTCTTTTCGAAACTGCGATAAGACATCGGATATTGCTTCCAGAATCTCTGTACTAAACAGAATGTTATGCAATATTATTAAACTTTATCCGCAGAGTAACACGAATTCTTGCAACGATTACATAATAAATCATTTCCTGCATAAATACATCATCTTCCGAAAAGTCCAATAAATCTTCCAACCGACAATCCACCGAAAAGCCGAAAGATCACATTCGCAAAACGAACGAACCGACATCAGCCTCCCATTCTCCGAAGTGCTCAACGCTCTCATAACCATTAACTCAATTACTTTTCCGAATCGAAAAAGCGCTCGACCCCCCCCCCCCCCTCCCGCGGCGGATGCATCGCCGAGCTAAAATCCGTCGGCTCGGCGGCATCGTCGAATCCGGGATCCTTGACAGAGATTGCGCTTGAACTTCCGAAAGCATTGATGAAACGTCGAAAAAGGCGCACGCAACGCTCGCCGGACGGACAGCGACGGCGGCGGCGGCGGCTCGTGGGTGTACCCTTCGCTGGATGGCCCTAGGTTACGTAATGCCCCCGTAATGCCTCGCCGTTTAATGTCAATTGACCTCGTTGTGGCACGTTTGCGCCGGGGGGAAGTTCAACAATTGCCATTCAGCGTCGCGACGTTGCGCGCGTGTACATCGCGCCAAGAGAGAGAGAGAGAGAGACGAGGAGCGATGTGTGCAGCGCGCTTCCGCCTCATTCACGACGTTTACGGGAGGCCTTTTCGGCCTTTTGTCCGGCATCGGCTCGCGATGAGCCTGTGGCTCTTTTTTCAGCGCTCGAGGCTGCGCCCGACGCCGCGGCGCTCTTTGTCGGGCTCGCGGACAGGATTTCGGCGCACCTGCGAGCGCGCCTGGCTCGCGTTGCACTCGTCGCTGCGACTTTCGGATCTCGGCGCTTTAGACTTTTGAGAAACTTTTGCCGCCCGGAGATCTTCAGTTTTTAGCCGACTGCGCGAACGCGGATTGTTGGCTCAGGTTTTTAATTCCGTTTCCGAGATTCATTCAATAACTTAGATGCCCGGCTGCAGTTTTTATTGGTATTAATTTAGCCATTCTTAAGGTTCTTTTTTTCGCCCGTAAAATGATTGAGTCATCGCGTATCAACTCGTCGGCGGACGAAGATTTTAAGTTTCAGTTATTGGAATGCTTCAATAAACTTGTAATACTGATTACAAACTTTAAAAATAGAAAAGGTGCATATCGCGCAGAACAGCTGAAGTGGCTCTAGAGCCGTTTTTCAAAGTTGCGCGCATTAAATTATGGCAGCGGCTTTCACTCTTGAGATGATAAGACATTCTTCAAATGAAATGTCCTGCTTTTACGAAGTAACTAGTTCTCTCGTTTTTATGGGCACCATTCGCGTCAATAATACATCGGGACAAAAAGCGCGTTCTTCAAAACGTTTAAATGGCTCGATGATTTTAATGTACGATTTGAAAAGTTAAAGCGTAATTTTATACTATGTGTGATTGGATTTAAAAAATGTCATTAAGTTTCATTAATGTTTGAAATAAAGAAATTTGATGATTCTATTAAGTTTGTTACAGGAGTTACCTCGAAAATTCACCTTCAACAAACATTTTAAGCGAGAATTCCGAATTATTTAACGACGTCTAAAGAATTAATCAAAATGACTAGTTAAAAAAAAATTGTGCCAATCCGTTCTATTTAATCCGCCACGTTTCTAAATTAAATCCGTAAAAAAAGCGCATCGCTCGCCGATTTACAAGAGCCAAATAAGTAATAAATTCAGTCTAAGCGCGGAGTCTGTACACGCACGTCTCGTGCGTCTGTCACAAGCCCATGATCTTGAATGCTTGTGAAATTCGCACGTTTTACAAGCTCTTTTGAAGCCGTGACGTCAAGTCAGAAGAGCTAATTACGATTTAGGATGATTTTTCAATTATCCTATCAGTTCAGACGACGAGGGTCTCCTTACGGCGCTCGTACAACGCTAAATTGCGGCGCGACATCGGAAACAAGATTAGCCTTTCGATAAAGGAAAATTGTCCGCAGCGTATTCCTGCTTTTATAATAACGCCCCGAGGATTTCGCGAACTCGGCGAACCTCGAAGTTTTCCGTTTTATTATGTGCGCGCGGAGATGGCTTTGAGAAAGTTGGTGAAAATATTACTTGACGTTCCTTATCGTTTTATTAACAAAATGTTTGAGTAAATTAAACTACCAGCTGCACATCTGAGAAAAAATTTTAATTTATTGCGCTTTTTTTATATACATTTAATATATAAATTTCCCGTAACTAATTCGATGCTCGAAAGCTAAGAATTGTTGAAAAATCACATCTGTACAAAGCCGACTTCACCTGCCGAAATGTCATAAATTTAAATAAAATCGCACAACCGCCTCTCGGGGCAATGAAGTCGACCTTCCTCCTGAACTATAAACCAATTTTTTCATTAAAACCCGAAGAGACCTTTTCCACGAATCAATTCAGGCGAGACAGCCGCACATCCACAGCCAAATTGACCGATGCGTCTCAATTGATATGTCAAATCCCGCGAAGCGATATCCTAATAGAAAAATTCGGAAAAAACTCAGCCCGGGCGGACGAGTTCTTCTTTCGCTGCGTCGCGATCACGGAAACTTCTCCGACGCCGGAGCTCGACAGCGGCGCAGGCCTTCTTCCGAAAATATACTCCATGGGCCCCCCTCGCACCTTCGCTAATGAGGTCGATCTCATGGGCAACCGTGGCGGTTCGAGAAGCTAAATAAGTCTGAGCGAGCGAGAGGCTGCTGGGAAGGAGAGATATTTCGATGCATCAACGGCGAGTCTGGGATCTGGTCGATGCCTGCTTGTGGAGATCCGTTCGATAATATCGGTGGTGAATGTAATGTTTGATGCTTCAGTTGTGGATTATTGAGAGTGAAGTTTTGTACCAAAGATAAGGAACTCTGAGAGAGAATTTACGCGGGATAATTTTTTCGCTTTGCGGAGATTCCAAATGATGATATTTTAAGAAAATGTATAGAACTAACTATCTTTAGAAGAGGGCTGCAATATATTAACGATAATATTTATTTAATTATAATTATCTTAATTTCTATGTATCAGCCACAACGCGCTTCCGTCAACTGCAAAGTAGGTAATTATTTTCTCAAACAGATCACGCTTACAAATTCGCAGTTTAATCGACACACTTTCCCTATCGGCTACGATTCTTTTATCAGAATCGTTAATCCCGTTCTTCGGTAAATGTCTAAGAAAAGAAAAAATTTTGTACGCTTCCAAATCGAACGACTAAATCGTTTTCTATCCAAAATTAGTCTTCAACACGAATGAAAAAAAAAAACTACAGGCCTAAATCTTCGCGCTTCCGTGCTCGACAATATACCCACAATCTAAAAAAGCGAAGCTCAACCAAACCGCAAGGCTACACCAAACAGCCGAAATAACAGTCCCGCGACCGCTCGGCACTCCCCGACGACTCGCGTGCCACTTAAGTTTCTTCGCTTCCGCGTGTCGTTACTCCTTATCGCCGCAGCCTGCAAAGGAAGCGGGCTCTCTCTCTC
>JAWWEM010000010.1:17884881-17901617 GCA_035582935.1 Ormyrus thymus | reverse complement strand
GGACGGATTGTTTAATTGAGAAATTGATGGGTAATTTTGCTACGTATTTAGAGACCGCGTAAGTCTGATTCATATCTTTTCTAAGCCCGGTATACATGTATACAACTGATAAACACGAGAGGAACGATTTTAGTTCTTAAACTTATTCAAATTAACATTCGAATTGTTTTTTCCACTGCGCATAAACTCTCGAGGTAGGCATTATCCTGTTCCCAAAAGATTTTCACATTTTTACACTCTCGTGTTCGTTATGCAAAAATATTTTACGCGAAAATGCTCGCCGCGAATTGCCAACTCGAGCCAAAGCTGCTCGTCTCGGCTAATCTCTCACAAACTAAAGCCTGCGATTACACGATCTTTGCCGACTCCCGGACACGCGACACTTTCACCAACCCAAGCTCAGCCCTCGTCGCGAAAAACCACCTGCTGCAGCAGCGAGCCTCAGTCGGCGAATCGAGGAATCCCGCGCGAGTCTCGCCTTCCACTCGAAGAGGCCACGACGACACGGTGTTTCGCAGCGGTTTATGGGGGGACCGCACCCATCGTCGCTCGCGATCGAGCAACAGGTCGGCTTCGTGAATCAGAGAGAGAGAAAGAGAGAGAGTCGGTGGCCCGCTCGGTAGCTACGCTCCTGGGGAGAGCTCCGGCCACGCTCCTCTACCTAACCTAACGGTTCGCCGTCGGTAAATTCCTCGTGCGCCAGAGGGAGAGAGAGCGACTCCTGCACTCCAGGTGCGGCTCGCCACGTTTTTCCTCCTGGTGGCGCGCGGCGAATTTGAATTTGAAAATCTCGCGACGCTGCTGCTGCTGCCGCCGCCGCCGCCGCCGTGCTCCGCGCTCCGCGATGAATCGAGACCTCGGCGCGGTGAGTAAGACGCGACGAGCCGGTTGACTAATTCCGAGGAGGAAGAATGCGCACGAAAGCGGAGATTGCCGCACGGCGGAGCCCCGAGTTTCGGTAACGAAACGGCCGAGCGAGGCGGCACGAAGTAAAGTAGCGTGTAACGCCCGCGCGGAACAAAGGAATTACACGTTAGTCCGCGTGTGGAGTCCCCCTAAGCTCCCCCCCGTGAAAAGTGAAATAACACCGCGGGCGCTCGGCCGTCGCCATGGACTCGAACCGATTGGCCCCGGCTACCTGTTCCCGGCGCGGTATTCTCCTTACGAAAATCTGCCGTGGCAGCTCGCGAGAGAGCGGCCGAGCGAGCGAGCGAGCGAGCGAGAGAGAGAGAGCGAGTCAGAGAGGCCAGCGCCCTTTCGCGCTCGCCGCGACGTTTGCACCGTGGGCGTGTGCACCAAGAGGCTTTATAGACACGTACCCCAACTGCTGGCGGTCCTGCCCATGAAGGCGCCGGTCTCCTTGTTGTAGACGAACCGCTGGATCGTCTGGCCGACCGACATGCTCGGCGGCTTCTCGTACGGGTTGTGGTTCTCCCTCGCCGGCTGCTTCGCGTCCTTCGTTACCATGGTGGCTGCTGCTTTATCTCTCTCCTGGCTCCTTCGTACACGGTTACTGCGCTCTCTCTCTCTCTCTCTCTCTCTACCTCCTAAGGGTCCGGCACTTTATATATATATATATATATGTATATGTACACGTCTATGTACAGGGCTCTCTCTTCTCCCTCGGTGTAAGTATGTACAAGAAGCGAGCGTCAGCTGCTTCTCCGCTCGAACATAAACTATCTCCCCGAGCTGGCTATGTACATAGAAAATTACGAAGCGAGCGTAGGTAACAACAAGTGGTGCGTGCCTTGTCGCCTATACAGCCGGGAGAGAGGTAGAGAGAGAGAAAGAGAGAGGGAGAGAAAGAGAGAAGAAACGATCGCGAGGGGCGCCTCGTCCTGCCGCCGTCGCCGTGTACTGGGAGAGAAGCGCGCGAGAGTGTCGGACTGCGCGTGTGGCCTGCTCCTCGATGCGATGCGCTGGCTGGTGCTGCGTGCGATATCGGCCCGTACGTTCGACTGCCGCCAGGTTGACTGAGCCGGAGAACGAGCCCAAACACTGGCCTGCCTGCCTGCGCGCCTGGATTCTGTACCCGCGTTCTCCGCTCGGCAGAGCCGCGCTCGAGCGCTCTCCCCCCACCGCCGGCCCGCGGCCACCCCACCAGGGCTGCCCCTCTCCTTCTTTCTTCTCTCTTGCCCGAGCGAGCGGTCGCGCGCGCGGCAATGACACACACCGCCTAGGTAATAGGATGTGCCCCTCACGCGGCTCCTTCGTTTTATTTCTCGTTTATTTTTTCGTTAACGCGCCCAAAAGCTGGACGGCGCGCGGGCGAGCTGCGTCAGCGTGCCCTATATTGATTTTTCGGCGAGAAATTTTCGCGGCGCGCGTGTACGCACAGGGGGATTAAATGACGCGCGGCCGCGGGGGAGGCCAGGTGTGGCGAACGGCCCGCACCCGAGCAGGTGCGCCCTCGCGAGCTCCACTCCTTTGCAGTCGCGGGGAATGCCCTTTTCGTCGACGCCTTCGAGCGGCCGGGCAGGTAGGGAGAAGTTGTTTTTTTTTTCTTTGTCGGGACAATTGCCTGGTTTTAAGGGAGCGCTTGGTCGAGACTTGCCAAGGCTGTTCAACCACAGAGTTTTCGAGAGAAGAGTGGAGGTGTTTAACAGACAAGTTATTTTTTCGACTCTCAGTATACGGGTTATTGAAGCTTTGAAAAACTGGCGGAAACTGAGTCGCGTGGAATTAAGATGCAAATATTTTACAAGCAATCTGAAAGAACAAGTTCTGATTGCATTTAGAGTTAAATGTTGACACACTAATTCCTCGAGGTAATTTACTTTATCCCGCGTAAATTCCATTCGTTGATTAAAACTCGATTCCGCGAAAAGAGACCGCTCTTATTACCAAATTCATGAGATAGCGTCGGAAAAAGGCTGGACTTAAAACGAGTCAATTGAAAAGTCAGACGTGCACCTTGACAGCTCGTGTCTGGCTTAAAACGACGCTCGCGGTCCTGAAATCGTTTTATCTGAATGTAAGTCACGTCCGAAAGCGTAGCTCCCCGAGCCTATCTGCCGTCGCCTCGATGTCATGGAACTTTAGAAGGAAAAGGGGCAAAACACCAGGCCGCGGCTCGGGCGAACGGAACGAAACGATACGAATTCTACCCGGTTATACCCGGTTTTCATTGAATTACTTAAGAGTCATACAAAATGAACGGAAGTGCCCCGATAAAAAGCTCCGGGAAGAATAGTCGCGCCGCGAAAGCGAGCAGGCGCATTGGCAGCTTATGTGATTAAAGTAAATCTTTTCATCCTGAATTTCCCGCTTCTTACCGTTCCCTTCTCCTTCGCGAGGAGCGAAACTTTAACGGCAACTTAATTCGTAAATAACGTTGTTTTGTTGCACTACAACGACTTTTCTCATGCTCGTGTAATGGCTGCGTTTTGTTCTCTAAATGTAGCTCGAGATAAAGGCTTGTGTAGACGCGGCGAGGGAAATAGGTCATTTTGACATCTGAACAAATAAAATACTTAATCAATACACCTCGCGAAAAGTATTCCTCGACTAGCTGAACAAATAATGCGGTCGGCTATGCGCCAATCAAATTTTATTTATTAAAAATCGACCTACCACAGCTATTGTCAATTATTACTCGGCACTCCGCAACATCGTCACATTCGGGAGAGAAACCAAGATCTCGCGCAAAATCGACCGTCCGGACAACCGCGGCCTGCCCGAGCTTTTTCCAGGAAAATGCTCAGGTCCGGTCGGCGCGCAGCTGCCCGAGCTCTCCTGTCCCGCAGGAAAAGCGCTCGGGGGGGGAAAGAAGCTCCCGGCTCGGAGGAGGAAGAGGCTCGCCGGCAGCGAGTCGAGTTAAATTCCGCAAAATCGCCGTGTCCGGGCATAAAGTGAATCGGTGCGGGCGTCCTTGCTTCGGCAACCCAACGTCCGGGCGGCCCGTGCTCTCCTCTCCGCCTATGCGAGCCGGGCAGCGCGGCGCGGCGCGCGCGGCTAAATGAATTGGAGGCTAAGGTCAGTCGAGGCAATCGCCGGGCTTAGCTGTATACGCACTCTATGCATCTCTATTGTTCGCTATAACGTGCCGCTCGGCCAGACGGGTAACCGACGGTGCTTTTCGAGCCGCGCCGAGAGCCAAGCGCGCTGATGTGCCTCCGCCGACGGAGCTCCGGCCGCCGATGGAGGGAGAGATGAGGATCGTCGATGTGTGCAGGGATGGAAAATAACCTGGGGATTGGGTGCGCCGCTGCGGACAGGGAGTTTGTCGTTGTATTTGGTTTGAAAATGTTGGGGATCCGTAGCTTTCGGGAAGAGGTTTTGACGGTAATAGGCAAGACATTCAATATCAAGGTCTCTTTTTCGACAAACTCGCGTAGCAAGAATTAGTATATTTTATTATTTAGTCGATTAGATAGTCTTTAACAATTGCCGAACTGTAATGAATATTTTATTTGAAGTTGAACGTGATAATGATCAGTCGATTATCCATTCATTTGTTCGTCCGCGTTGAATCGGTCGCAAATTTAATAGTTAAAATTGCAGAGAAATTGTCACTCTGACGTCAGAAATATTCGATAAATTATTATGTCACAAAAATGTTTTCATTTTGCATCATTAAATTTTTGTTACTCTTTGTCGGGTGTAATAACATTATTATAAATGATAATAAGATGAACAAGAATGTTCTTTATTGAACGTAGATTCCGCAGTGGATTTATGTACATTTCATAAAGTATTCAAAGAAGGTATTAAAAATTATTTTTAAGTATCACAAAAATGTATATTTAGAATAAAGATACTTATATTGATTGAAATATTATTCTCCTTCAATAATTCTAAAAATCACCCTTTTCCAGACTAACTTAAAGAAAAAAAAATCTATGGAGCGAAATAAGCACGCACAGTGAAATTTATTCATCAATTCCCTACACATCATTGCTTACTTATCAAATTTAACCAAACAAATATGTACATTCCATGCACATCGCACGCCAGTTGGCTAAAAATCCCCCAGCTTTTCACGAATCCACCTTCAAAAAGTAACCGAATCAGTTCCAGAAATAGTCTCCGCCGTGAAAATCGCTTTAACATGCGCTCCCTAATCGTCCCGAAACTGATTAAACGTAATCCCAATTGTCGAGCGTCCGATCTGCTGACTGGCTCGTGACAGCAGCAGCAGCACACGGCGGCGGCGGCTCTCCCCCAGAGGAAGACGCCTATAAGTCGGCGTCGAGTCAGCGGCTCGACTCCGCGCCGTCGTCGTCGTCGACGTCCAAGTACGCGCGTTAAAGTGACTCACGCTGATACGCTGATCTGAATTGGGCACATCCTGTGCCGCGGAATAAGGAGCGCGCGCGCGCGCGAACCAGATGGAGCGAGCTGTTTGTTAAGCGCGACGATGACGTCGGGCCGCGGGCTTTTTTCACGCCCGGCCAGGCGGGAGTCTGAGGTGAGCTCGAGGCGGAGGAGGAGGACGGCGGGGCCGCGGATCTTTCGGATTTCCGATGGGAGCCGGTGCGGGCTTTTGAGAGCCGGATCGTTGGGAAGTCCGGGCTGTGTCGGAGAGGTTTAGGGGATTTTAGAGTAGGAAACTTTGCTTTGCGATTCGTCTGGCGTGTTTTAAATGTATTTCGTAAAACTACTGTAGTTGAAAATGTTTGATCCATTAAACATGAGGTGGTATATTATTTAGCACATTTTTCTCAAGCTTATATCTCAAACAACTTGTAAAATTCAAAAAAATTTGTAGGAACAAGAAAAAGACCTGAGATGCTTTAGATTCTCCACCTATCACTAATAAATAAAATTTTTATATACATTCGTCAATATTATAATTTTATAATATTATTATATTACATCATGTTCAGAGATTAATAAATATCAACAAACAGAATCTAATCAACTAATTCCGTCAGTGACTAGTCGTTAATCTGCACAGTCGAACGAGGTCAGCAATAATTAAACGCACCCGCGCACAAAGCAAAATGCCGAAATCGGGCGCGCGGCCACGAAGCGCAATCGCAAAGAGCTCTTCCAAAAGCAGCCTCCCAAGCAGGGGGGGGGGGGGCAATAAAGAAGCTAAGAATCACCAATTAATGATGGAAGACAGGGGGGGGTATCGGTATTCCGCGTTCTCTGAATGGGTTTCTCGCAGCCCGCGAGTCGCGCTCGACGACCCTTCGCCGCCGCCGACTTCTCCTCCCGCGCGCTGCAAGGAGGGTTCCGCGGCCGCGGAGTAGGGAGTGCAGGCAGGAGGGGTGGCGATGGCGCCTCCATCCGGTGCAGGGCGGCTCGGCCGGTCTCATCTGGAAATATCCGGTTTCGGCCGCCCAGCCTCGCAGAATCCAGCCTGGATGAATCTGGTTTCAGCCGGTGGCGAGAGCACCCCTCCGCTCGATTCCTGCTAAAAATCTTTAGCCCCGCCGACTCTTATTTTTACAAAAGCACTCCGCGTCTCCCGCTCTCATCAATTTTCGCCCTTTTTTCCGGGTCATTCGCGCGGCTGATGACTAGGCTCTTTGAGGTGGCGATTTTTCTGCCGGTTTGCGGCAAAAATTCGGCGAAGGATGTTTTGGCGGTGATGAGTGTGCTGGTTGGAAGGTCCGTTTGAAGCGGGAAAAGCGGAATTCCGACAAAGAACCCTATTGTGATAAACTTACTTGATTTTTGCACCAGAGTCTATAAGATTTTATTGGTCTTTATCAGATCGTTTCAACAGGGAAGGATCGAATTAAAATTAAAATCCAACGAGTCGCGTTTGAGAATGCGAGAGCTTCTTGAATCCTGCTGACATTTTGTCGAGAAGGTTACTGCCATTTCAGCGAATGAAACTTTTCAAAAAGAATCTGCTTGACGATAAAGCCAAAGTAAGAGAACCCGGAGAAAAATGTATACGAATAATCAACTTTTCATGAACCTGAAGACAACTATTAGATAATTTACCCCTGATCAATTCATTCGATTACCCTTAATAATCACATAAAAATACCCCTTTATCCAACATCCACCCCGAAAGCTCAGCGATCGCAAGCAACTTTCTAAAAAAACAACGGCAGCGTCCAAGCCCAGGCAGCACGATCAACCCCCGCTCGCTGACCCGACATGAGCGCCGGTTTGAACAATCCGGTTGGAAGCGCCCAGAGCCGGCCCGCGCCAGCGTGTATTTGAAAAGCGGGAAAAGTATCTCAAGGCACTCCATAGCCGACGCAACCTTCTCGGCAGCCAATAGCGGGTGCAAATCGGAGCAACGAGCGCCTCCGGGGGTAGCGTCGTCGCAGAGAAGTGTTTTACGGTGCGAAGATTTAGATCTGGGGTTGAGAAGCTCGATGGAAGGAATTGCGCGTCTGTTTGCGGGCGATTTTTGGGGTGAGATTGGGAAAATTTTATTGGGTTAAAAGTTAGACGTGCTTAATTTTGATGAGATTCGGAGACTTTGATCGATGCCCGTTGTTGTAACTTATTATGTAATTGAAGAGTTCAGTAGATAAATAATTTTGGCAATCAAAATAAAAACCTCTTCTTTTTTTTTAAGATGGTAAAAGTAATGAAATAAATAATATATTAGAAACATTTAGATCTCAAATCTATTTGACAAAAAGAAGTGTGAATCAACGATAATATAAAAATTGAATTTTTCAGAAAAGTACTTTCTTATTTGAAAAAATTAAATATATTAGATACCTAGGATAAGAAACCTACTACTAAATGCTATAAAATTATAAAATTATTAAAGAAAATAATTTTCGATTAAGATTCTTCAAAAACTGCAAAATGAAGAGAAATTTATATTTTATTAATTATTGTAGGATATATAAAGGACCCACGATTGCTCTTCGATTCGTTTTCATATACCAAATATACCAGAGATTTCAACAAGCGTTTAAGCTTTATTAAGTATTAAGTATTCAAAGTATTAAAAATGCTCTTGAAAATGCTCTGAACGTAATAAGAATAATCTCCAAACTCGCAAGGCAGGCAGCAAATTCCATCTGGGGTCCGCACAAAATACTTACTATCAGAACGATGGTAAAGGCCTGTCATCCATACTGTGATAATAGTTTATTTGTAAACACCGTTTTTAAAGTGCGATCATTCGCCGTCACCACCTGCTGTCAATAAAGCAGAATTCTCTTTGTTCAAATCGGTAAGGAGAAAAAAAATGCTACGAAAAAGTTAAATAATTTCGGCTTACAAATCAATTGTAGAAATTAAATTTCATTAAATATTCTTAATGGGGCCATCTGTTTATTATGAACCCTAAGTTATATTGTCCAATGGTCGGTAAAATAGAAACGATCCTGTAGTTAAACTTAAATAGTAACATTACCGTTTGTCAAGATTACGGAATCTAAATTTTTTCAATAATGAAGTAATTATTGCAGAATCAAACAATTTTCTAAGCATTTTATTATATGATTGATATATATATATATTACTTTGTCTTAATAACTAATATCAGATGAATATAATTGTCTTAATAAATAAAACCTTCATACGCCATCAAAACAATACAACTTATTGAATATTAAAGAAAAAGATTTTACTCAAATTCTCAATAATTAATTTTTACCTTTTCCAATCCCCTGTTTAATTAAATGACAAAATTTATTGATATAAAAGAAAGTTGAATCAACTATACTTTACCTTTATCCAATCTATTGATTTTTTCCATTACCCTTAGGAAACCTTAAAATGATCTTTTAAACATTTTGTTCAGTAATGCATAAAAGTTTTTCTTTCGAAAATGATTGTTTCTATTACACATACTATCACAATTGTATTTATTTAAATAACTAAATAATAAGAACCTATTTCTCCAGGAAATTTTCAAGATCATGTGGATTCTGCCATTTAGCGTCCATTTATCTATGGGAGACCTCGGAGATAGACAACGCAATTATCTGCATCATTATTACCACTGTCATTGAGCCAGACGGTTGTAGAAACCAAACGCGTTTCCACGTTGAATCTTCTTTCCAGTCCATAAATCAGATTTAATTCGTCGGCTAGGATGGAGAAGAGTATTTTGGAATTCTAGTGCAATACAAGTCCAAATTTTAGTGCAATTGAATCATGCAAAATGATAATATTTATTGTTTTTTTTCTATAACTTTTCATAATTCCAGTGAAGTAATATTTAATATTGTTAATATAAAAATTTTTATGGAAAGATGGAGTTTTTTCTATACATTGTATATTGAAAAGCTCTTAGTCCTTTTTAAAGAGTATTAACATTATCTTCTTTTGCAGTTCTTCCTTTTTTTATTGTTGAATAATATTTTTAATTTTAAATATTTCTTTTTAAATGCTAAGATCATCTTAAAACATTAAAATGAATTCATTCATGTCCGATCTTTGATTACTATGTCCAGCTACACCTCATCCGTTGATCATACTCCAGTGCATAAAGTGATGTCTACTTTCAGGCGTTAAAAGTTAGAAGGTTACATAGAAAAATTTATATGATTGCTTTATAATGTTGTAGCATATTTATATAATTTATTAAAGAGGATCGAAAAAATTAAATTCTTCGAAATTATTTCCTATTTTTATTATGTATTATCAACGTATTTAAAAAATGCTGTTCTGCATCCATTTGCATTTAAATGACGACAAAATTTTCCTAAATTTTTTAAGTCGGTTTTATTAATTATCCATTAAACTAATAAGCAATTTAGATAACAAACTACGTCAGTCTGGTTTTAACTTGTTTTTTCCAGTTTTTTATCAGAAAGTAAATAGGATTTACAATTGCAAATTAAACATCTTTGACACATCTTGTTGAAACAAAATTAATTTGATCTCCGACAAGTGCAAACATGTCCAAATCATACTGGCGCCTAAAATAAAAATATACCAATTAATTTTTCAAAGTATAGATATGTATACTTCTTTTTCCCAAATGTTGTTTTTAAGAGTACTATAACTTGATTAATAACTTTAAGCTTTGGACTTTGGATAAAAATTTTAAATAAACATTAATGAATAAATGAAATTTTCGCAAGGGTTTGAACTCATTTTAAATATAACTATTTAATCAACTAAGAGTATGTAAAATACGTTGTAGGAAAAAG
Source organism: Ormyrus thymus (assembly GCA_035582935.1). Taxonomy (NCBI): domain Eukaryota; kingdom Metazoa; phylum Arthropoda; class Insecta; order Hymenoptera; family Ormyridae; genus Ormyrus; species Ormyrus thymus. The sequence goes on along the minus strand of JAWWEM010000010.1, from coordinate 17,891,580 downwards.
TTTTTATTAGAGCAATAAAAATCTTTTATAATAGTTTGTTCTTGCATATGCAACTAAATTTTTAAATATTCAAACCACTCAATAGAGCTTCTCTTCTTACCTGAATATTTCTATGCAATAATATTAAAATCCGCTCACAGCTTGTAAACAATGTTTTTTTAAAAAATCAAGAAATAAACACTGCGAGAGAAAATACTGAATTCCTTTGTAACGTTAAAAATAATTCCCGCATTTACTCAATTGAGATAAAAAACTATCATTAAATAAGATAATATTTTGTTTCAGAAGCATGCATGTAAACAAATATGAAGATAAAAAGAAAGGCGACGCGAATAATCAGTACAATAAAAACTCCCAATAAAGTTTTTTGTCAGAGTCGTGTCTTTTTATTTCTCACTTTACTTATTCGTTTTTATTCCCAAAAAAGCGCCCATCGCATTTATCAACTAGGCTTATACATCGGCTAACGAGTAACGGTGTTAATATCGTGCAAGAATTATTTCCCCGTACACCAACGCTCGCTGAAAAAAAGAACCAAAACAATAAGTACGCTCATCATCATCATCATCATCATCATCATCATCATCCTAGTCACCCTCGAATCATCCCCTCTCGCTTTCTCACAAATCCCGCGGCTCTCTCCTCGCCTCCTTCGCGCAGACGCCGATCCATTCTCTTCCTCTCTCGCTCTATCTCTCTCTCTCTCTCTCTCTCTTTCTCTCTTTCTCTCTCTTCGAAAACTAAAAGATAATAATCGAACACTGCCGTCCTCTCTGCCTCTCGCACTCATATATCGCTTTAGCGCAACATCGACTTTCGCTCTCTCGCAGTCTCACCCGCGGCCTCTCCTCGCGTATTGTTAACAACGTTTAATAATATTATCGTTATTTATTATTATGTCCATTATTAGAAAGTTAACTCATCTCGTGACGATGAGCGCGGCTTTTTTCGGATCGTTTTGGTGGTTTCATTCCGTTTTTTCATCTCTCTCTCTCTCTCTCTCTCTATCTCTCACTCGTTGCCTGGCTCGCAATCAAGTGTTGCTTCGCCGTTTCAAGTCTGGCTCGTGTAAAGCTTCCGGGGGAGGGCGCGCGGATCGCAAGCTCGATCGACTCGCGATCGGTCGATCTCACATTTATAATGAGCGCTTGTTCTCCGTGAATTCCTTCGTCCTTCCCTTATTTTTTTTTTCTTTCTATCATTCGAACGCAATCCGTGCGCGTCTGTGAGCGGTGTGGCTTATATTTTATTTATTTTCTTTTTTTTATTTTCTTCTGTCGTGTATTACAAAAGGAAGCTTGGACCCGCGCGCTCGCACGTTGTACAGAGATGATATAATATTCAGTGGGTCTTATTTTTTATCTTTTTTTTTTGTTCGTATAAGTTTAAATAGTCGCTACAATCGAAACTTTTTTTTTAATGCCGGGCACACCGTAATCAGCAATTCTCTCTTTCGCTCTTGCTCTTTCTCTCGCACTCTCTCTCTCTCTCTCTCTCTCGCTCGTCTCTTTTAGTGTCATTTATTGTAACGTATTTTTTGTTATTTTTTTTTGTTTGCTCAATCTCTCGTTTCCTTTCTCTCTTCCTCGCTCTCAAAGTCGTTCTCACTTTTAGTTATATATAATAATCGTCTCTAAGTTAAAGTGTGTAACACGAGCCCGGATCGCGCCCGGAAATAATCCTTAATCTCGAATCTTTAATTATAATAATAAATATATTTATATATAGCAATTAAATAATCTTATACACGACGACGCGCGACGCTCGACTGGCCGGCTTCTCTCTCCCGCACTCCCTTTTTCTCTCTTCTCTTCGACTGCTACTCTCTTTCTCTCTCTCTCTCTCTCTCTCTCTCTCATCTTTTTCGTCTCTTTACTTATAACGTACAAATGCGTGTCACGGATTTACAAAACACACGTGATATACATATACATGAAAACGTTGAAAAGAAATGGTTTTACAGTGGATAGTGGTTTTTTTTTCTTTTTTTTTTGGTACATTTTTGTTTTCTTGGTTTCGTGAAACACAAAGTGCGACGACACGGCAACGCAACGATGACCGAAGAACGTAAACTGCGCGATTTGCGGAAAGAGGAAAAGACCGAGCAGCGGCGAGAGTCGCCGGCCGAGGGGCCGCCAATCGCGTTCATCACGAAGCTCTATCAACCGGCCTCTAAAAGTACTTTTTTGTTTATTTTTTTTTGTCTTTTTTTTTTTGTCATTTTATATCTGTTTATTTGAATTTTTTTGTTCTTCTTGTTGTTTTACCCTCTATACGACTGTGTGAACTAGTACAGTGGCGTTCGCCAACGCGCGAGCCTCTCCTCCGGCCCTCGATCCCCGTTTCCCGCGCAACTCCGGGGGGAGGCGATCCCGTCCCTCGCTGCTCGACGCGAGGCGTTGGCGCACGCACGTGTATACTTTTTTGTTTAAGCGGCACGTAATACGTAATTATAAATATACATCGTGGAATTTCACATCTGAGTTTCTCTAGGCTTTGATCGCTTCTTTCGCACGTCTCTCTCAGTGTCTTTATCTTTTGTTCGTTTTTTGGTTTTTTTTTTTTTTTAATTACTCTTTGGTTTAATTTCTTTTTTTTTTTATCTCTCTATCGCTCGATTTGTATACTCGCATTCTCTCTATCACTCTCTTACGTTTCTTTTTTTTTTTTTTTTTCATTTGTTTGTTTAATAGTTTTTACTTCTGTCGGTCCTCCAAGAGGTAAAATTTAATCTTACTTCTTTTCTGTTTTATTTCTTTTATTTTACTTATTTTATTTTTCTTCTGTCTTCTTTGTTTTCTCATTTTCTTTCTTTATTCGTTTAATTAAACTGAAGGCTAAACACCAAGGCGCTGGCGAATCTTCACATAACAGTTTTTTTTTTTTCGTATATGTTAATAATCAATAAGTACGCGTCGCTTCGATTTTTTTTAACAATATATCATATATAAGAAAAATACGCTCGGCTTGACAGTGAAGCCACTATTTAAGATCGCGAACACTCTTGGAAATGAAGAAAGTACGTAACCGAACTTCACATATATGTAAATATATGTAAAAAAAGATGAAACTCTTTTTTTTTTCTTTTCTATTGGTAAACGCGCGACGCATCTTCAAAGTCAATCGCCTTTGAACACCTTTGGAACAGCGAACGAAAATCGGTACGTATTTAATATATAACGAATGCCTCGAAATAGTTGAGCGCGCCTCGAGTCGCGCGTCATTTTCGCATCACGCTTGAGTATCTGCACGCAAAGGGGGACTTACACATTTATGTCGACGGATCGAAAGTAACAAAAGTCAAAAGCAATAACAAGAGTGAACGACTGACGTTTGAAGAGTCGCGATTCTCATTAATAATTCATTAAGTTTCTTTTTAATCTTGGAATCGAATCGCTCCCTCCCCCCTTTCACGAGAATAGTCGTCGACTAAGCGTTTACTTTAAATGTACCCTCAAAATCTATGATAGGACAAGAGCAGCTAATTTAAGTACGTTGTGAGAACACTGCGGTTTTTGTTTCATCTTCGTATAATAAGCGACGCTATATAAGATATCTGCTTAAAATCGTGGAGTGTTTTCTGTTTTTTTTTTTTTGTTTTTTTTTGCTTTTTTTTCATTTTAATAATAATCCTCATCGTGAACTGTTCGTTCTCTCCTCGGGGGTAACGTCGTCCCAGCATTAGCTTCTCGATCGCGTGCGCTTCCTACGACAGGTGTGCTCGTAGTGGTCCCCGCCGCCGGTCGACGGGGAAGCTCGAACGAAGGTGGAAAACCAGGGAGAGCATCGAAAGGAAAGAAGACCGGTGTAGCCGAAGGCCCGACGCGAACGAAAGGGGGGAATGACGGGACGCAACGACCCTCCCGTTAGATTCGCAGCAGTGCGCTCCAGCTCGTCGATTGTTCGAAAGCGCGCTTTTCCTGCCGATAATGGATATCGCCCGCGTGCGCAGGTGTGCGCGCGTGTGTACGTGTGTGTGGCTGCTCGCGGATATCGGGAAAGTTTAGCGTATGCAGAACGGAAAGAGGCGGCAGAATAGGAGGCGAAGTCACGAAAGAGGAGGTGGGTGCGGGGAAAAATCGGGTGGGCGCGAAGTAGCAACGAGGGCGAGCGGTGCGCGCTCGCGTTTTGTGCAATGCAGTACTCTCTAATATCCTCTCTCTCTCTCTCTCCCGCTCGGCAAAAGCCCAGCCCGCCCCTCTCGACACGTTCCTTTGTCTGCGGATCGATTTTGGCGCGTCCGTGAACTCGCTAGGATATTTATCGCGCGCGCGCGCGTGTGTCCGTGTGTGTGAGTGTGTACCTGTGCCCGGCTGTGTATGCATCGACGCGATATCAAGGAGGAGGAAACGAGTCGCCGTCGCCGGTTCCCGAGCTGGAGAACGCGAGTCTCGGAAGCTGCTGCTGCTGCTGCTGCTGCTACTAAGTGGGGGTCGGTCGTTGCTTGCTTGTTATTATTTTTTTTGCTTGTTTTTGGTTTAGATTAGATTGTTTTTTTGAGAAACGCTCCGCTGCCGCCGCCGCCGCCGCCGCCGCCGCTGCTGCTGCTGCTGTTGCTGCTGCTGCCGCTGGTGCTGCTCCGCTGCTTAGGATGTGCTGAAAGACGCTTAGTCGATCATCAGCTCGAAGTGGACCGAGCCGCGCCTCTCGAATCGATCGTGGAATATGTTGTGCGCCCAGGCCTTGCACTCGATGTTGATCAGCACGCCGTCTGAGAGGGAAAGATGAGAGGGACGATTGGTTAGATAAAATGTGCTTGCTTCGCGGCGATGCATTGGCCGAGGCAGTTTACGTGTTACTTTCGGGTTTAGATTAATAAGGCTCGAAAATTATTTGGATTTTTAAAAATTCGTTTGGCAAGTCGGAGGGGAGGTTTTTTTTATAGTCAAGTATTGGCAGAAGATTAAGATGCTAAGTATTGATCAGCAGTAGTTCGAGAAAAGCGGTCTATATATGCAATTTACTGCGACGCATTCAATTGGTTTGTCTGAAAAATAATGACTCTACTCCGGGAAGTAGGAATCGAATCGATCTAAATGCAGAGAAAGTAAAATTCTATCCAATACTTGGCAGATTTAAAGATGTCATTTTAAAAGAAATTCTTTACCGTAAATTATAATTATGAAAAACAAAAACTTTGCTTGCCACATTCGAGTTGATAATTTTTCGAAACTCGCCCATTGTCTCCGGTTTGCTTATCGAATTGCAAAACCAGCGATACTCACACTTGGGTTTCTCAAAGAAGACGGCAACCAGGGGACTTAGGTATCCGGGCTCGTTCCGGAAGGGGAAGTAGAAGCCGGGGAAGCCGCGACGAGGGATGTACTGAATCGGTCCGATGTTCTCGACGTCGGCCGGATTCTCGCCCTCGCACGACACCCACACGGTGTTGCGGCTGTCCGTCTTCAGGGTCTGGATGTGGTTCTTTAGGTCGGTTGGCATGTTGTTCGGCAGTTTCGCGGTGTCGTTGTAGAACTCCGGTACCCAGCCGAAAATCTGTCGGGGAATGCACAGGTTTTTCAGTAGCCGCGTCCGGGTCGCGTCGAGATATCGCTGCCGGCTGTAGGTAGTTACCTTGTTGAGCTTTAGAAAAATGCAGGGAGCGGACCTTTGGTAGTTGTAAAAGTTGGACTTTATACAAGGACGCCACTCTCCGACGGTGACATCGCAGACTTTGCCGGGAGGAGCTGGCTTACCGTAATCGCAGAAGACTCGATTGTCCTGGTTGGCAGCGCCTTTACCCGTCTTGTTGTAGGCTAAACGCGTAAATTCAGCGTTAATAATCAAGATCGACAGCCGTTCTTATTCTTAATAAAATGCCCTGCACGGCGCTTCTTAGGAGCAAAGATTAAGCATGCAGATGACAAAGTAAAGTGAATTATAAAGCAGTGGTCAGTGCTCTCACCAGGAGAGTCTCGCTTGTTTGGGTCACGGATTTGGTTTAAACTTTTCGCGCGTTCGGCCTAACGCTCGATTTGTCAAAAGTTATGAGCTTTTTTAGCGAAAGGCTGAGAAAAATCGATTTTTGTTCAATCACATATAGCTTTTCATCTATGAATTGTAGAGGTCAAATCCTATCGATTAAAAAAGAACACCCAAAAACCTTCATTTGTTCAGAAGTTATGGCCCAACAAAAAATGATCTTTAAAATAGCATAAAAAAATCCGCAAAAATTTATTGACGTAATTTTAGCTTCTTTTATTACAAATTTTTAATTAGGTATAACTTTTGAACAAATAAAGACTTTTGGATATCTTTTTTTTAATCGATAGGATTTGATCTCACCTTTCAAATGCCGGGAGTTAAAATATACTCTACAATTAATAGTGGAAAAGTTATATGTGATCGAACAAAAATCGATTTTTCTTAGCTTTTCGCCAAAAGAGCTCACAGCTTTTGAACAATCGAGCGTTAGATCGAATGCGCGCGACGTCTTTCATATTTTAACATTAGAAAACATATCCCAAAGTTTGAACAAAGTCCGTGACCCAAACAAGTGGGACTCTCCTTGTCAGAGATCAGTTTGCGAGTCTTGGACGTAACGCTGAAAATCTGTCGCGACACATTTTCAGCCTAACGTGCAGCTTCAATGCCAATTAATTAACAAGCGACGTATCGGTACTATAAAACAAAACCCCTCGAAAACTGAAACGAGACGAAAGAGCGGGGGGGGGGGGGGGGGGGGGGGGGGGGGGGGGG
>JAWWEM010000010.1:17847429-17884781 GCA_035582935.1 Ormyrus thymus | reverse complement strand
CCCCCCCCCCCCCCCGTTAAAAACGCCGAGCCAGGCTCTCCCGGTCCGGAAGGCTCCCCGATCGCGAGGTGGCATGATTAGGCAAGAGATCTTTACACTCGAGGAACCGGTCGAGCGCCTTGGCCCAGTGGCGGAAGTTGCCCTCGTCGCTGGCCTTGTACCAGATGAGGGTGCTCTCGACGTTGCTCTCCGGGGGCATCGGCCGGAAGCCCAGGCCGGGATTGCTGCCGATCAGGGAGCGGTCCAGCTGCCACTTGGGCTGCCTCGCGTCCAGCGTCTGGTAGAAGACGGCCAGCATGCCGCCGAAGAAGGCCGCCAGCACGAGGTAGAAAATCACGTAGAACAGCAAGATCTTGGCTGAAAGGCGCAGAGAGGGAGATCAGTCTGGAGGACACTTGGCGGAGAGGTCGAGGGCGTGTTTTTTTTTTCTTTTTGAAAAAAGGAAAAGCGAAACGGCAAGCAGCTGATTCGAGACATCGCCGCCGCGCTTCCTCGTCGCGCGCGAAGGAGGCTCGCGTGCCGCGCTCGTCGATCAATCTCGTCGGCCGCGCGGTCATGAGTCTTCGATGAAAGCCTATATAAGCCGGCTGAATTATGGAGCGGCGCAGCGGCGACGCCGGCATCGCGGCGTGCTGCCCGATCCGGCCGCGCTTTAAAATAGACACACCGAGACAATTATGATGCGCCGACTAATTGGCCTGAATTGGTACCTACTGGAGAGGCGATCTCCGCCGCCTCGACGTCTTCATCGCGGCGCGATAGTTTTTCGCGGAGGGATTCCAGGGGGCAGGGGATCGCGGGAGTCGAGGCGGGACTCGGGGCTCCGCTGTTGAGTGGTTCGAAGGATTGCGAGTTTTATATACCGACGCATCGCGTTGGATAAACAGTCGAGCGCGCGGATTACGAGGCAGATTCGCTCGGAGTTTTGAGATTCTTTGCGTAACGTCGGTGGAGATGATATCGGTGACGGTTTGAAATGTCTAATTTTGTTAGGGAAATGAGCTTGATCGAATGAAGTCTAATTAAGGCGTTAATTTTCTTTTCCCTTATAAAAAGATTGTCGGTACATCGTCGATATTGTAACGTTAAATGAAATCATTGATTAACGAACCTTTTTAGCTTCTGCTTGGTTAAGTGTTGAGCTTTTTATTTTAGTCCAGCTTTAAATAATTACTTTCCATTTCGCGTTGCACTCGAGAGTAAAAATAAAATCGCGCGAAATGCAAATTAACGCGTATAATATTGCACGCTTTAAATCCTATACATCGCTAAATAACTGAGCTGAAAAGCCACATCGATACGGGAGACGAGCTTTTTTCATCTGCAAGCGATAAATTTAGTTAAATCAGCGAGTTCCCGATGCTATTTTCAGGCCAGCGATAAAGCGCGGCTTCTCCAGCCAAAAATTTTACTGCAGTGGCCAGCTCCGTGCAGTTTAATTAGCAAATGACGCTCTTAGCGAAATTCTGGCTGCGGCGGGCAATGATTCCGTCGGTTTAGATAAAACCGAATTCCTCGCTCGCTACTTTTCTCCTGATGAATTACTTCTCGGCGCTGATAATAAAGTTGTAAAATTGAAGGCCACGACTTCTTAAAAGTGTAACTGTCACTCTAAAGTGAAATTGCAAACTAAAACAATTCCGTTCCCCGATAAGAGCGACCGAAGCCGATACTACTTTTCCAAGTAAACACATAAACGAGCCAATCGAATAAACTCCCTAATTTTCCGCAGCCGCTCGATTCAATCGATGCACCAGAGCGGCGCTCGTAAAGCAGCGCGCCTCGTCCATTAGCGGCGCCGCATCTGGCTCGTAAAACGAGCGCCCAGCAGCCGCGACATTCGTAAAATGAAGATAAAAAAACAGAGAAGCCGAACAAAAGCACCGTAAACTCGCCGCCGAGCGCGGCATTAAAACGCGCTCTCGGAACAATGAGCTCGGGAGAGATGGAGCCTTGACTCGGGCGCGACGCGCGCGGCTCGCCCGACCTTCGTCCGATCGAAAAAGTCGCACCACTTGATTTAAGACGCGCGAGCCGGCCAATAAAGACCAATTGCGCGGAGAGCGCGGCTCGGAAAAATCGATGCAGCCGGCGGAGATTTCGAGCGGAGCTGCGCGGAGGCTCGGGGACGAGGGAGGAGCCGAGGTGGCCCGCGATGGATTTCGGTGCGCGCTCGGCGATCGCCTCGGTTGACCTTGCGCGGTCTTGCTTAGTGCTGCGGGCGAGCCAGTGAGGGTTCGAAAGGAGTCGGGCGCTCGCGTTATGTAGAAGGAAATTAGTGCAAGTTAATACTTCGCGCGTTAATGAAGTTGACATAGTGAGCAATCAATTTGTACGTACTTGTATTTAAGTGAGCACTTGTGTGCCAACTTACGTTAATGTCAATTTTGTACGAATCCAATTTATGAATTCTTGTAGTGCGGCCATCGAGCAGTTCTCGTAAACACTGCGATAACTTAATTTTTAAAGTTCTTCGATTTAAGGTAGTTTGGGTTTTAAATTCCCTTGCAAAATCGTCATCCAGAAGCGAACAATTAAACATGGATCATTTTTGTCATTAAAATTGTATATCTGCGAGCGAAGTAAAAAAACCGAAGTTGTGCTCGGCTATTTCATTACGTAACGTTTTACCGAATCATTTCATTTTCAGCATTATTATCCCGAAAATCAATGAAGCTTCAAGTAATAAGTTCAATCCCCTTACAAGTTTAACTTGACGACGCTGACAAACCGATTATAAACAATTGCCCGTTACAAAATCCTCCCCGATTCCCAACGCATCCGAGAGGGAATTGAAACAAACTCGCAATCTCAACGAGCGACCGAATAAATCCCAGCTCGTCCCTAAACCCCGTCGAGGCAGCCGTCCCGAAAACAAAACCGCCATAAATCCACTCCCGCCTCTCCCCGATCTTCCCCATCGGCCTTATGTAGGTCAGTCTTGGGGGGCTCCTGCCCCGAAGGATTCTCCGTGCGTCATCCGCAGCGACGCCCCGACGTCCAGGCCGTTACTTACTCCGGGCGACGTGCGTTTTGACGGGGCTAAAGTGCTACGACCCTTTGTGTGCAAAGAGAGAAAGAGAGCGAGAGAGAGAGAGAAAGAGCCAGATAAAGAGGGAGCGCGCAGGTTATTGATCTCCCCCTGGCGAGCTGCTGTCCGCGCGCGCGACTGCCGCCGACCGAATATCCGGAGCGCTTAGCCTCCGTACGGATTCCCCGAGAGGGAGGGACAGCTGCGTTTTTTCTTCGCTTTTCTTTCTTTCCTTCGTTATCGCGCTTTTTGCGATCGCCAGCGCCGGGCAGGTGTTCCCCTTTTCTACGCGCGCATTCCTCGGGTGCTCGCGCGGAGTTGGGCGCCGGGCGTTTCTTTTTTTCTTTTTACTTCGGGCGGTTGCGTAAGGTCGAGGCTGGGAGCGAGCTTTGGAGATCGTTCCTGTTTTTTAATTTCGGTTTTGGTCGGTTTTATTTCGCGATGATTTGCAAAGGCGCCGAGTTGTGGGTACGTCGTGATTTCTTTGAGTTACTTATGGTTGGGGGTTTGGCTAACATTTTTTAGGAGAGTAAAATCTCATTCTTGATTGCTAGAATAAGTATACGTTGGAAACGTTTCTTTCGGTCAATTCTGATTGCAGAAAAAATGTTGAGTAAATTATTAAGTGCTTGGCTTAAAGCTGAACGTTTTAATTTTAAATAATTGGTCGGAAAAATGGGTTTTTGCGCCAGAGATGAACAAAAAATGTGCACTTAAATAGCGATAAAAATTGAAGCGGATGCATCGCAGATAAATATGAAGGACGCATCGTGAATAAGTCTGTCAAAGGAGAATACCATATTTACAAAACAGTTAAATAATAAAAGTGTTCTTAATGCTTCGTTTCAACAAGGATAAATTCGCTGAATGGAATCGTCCAAATTGAATATTGACCATTTTCCGAACTGGTGATTTTCAGTCTCAGATATTATAATATTTTTGTCCTTAATCCAAGCTTTTAAGTTATAGTATATAAATTGTTAATGTACATAAAATCGCAATAATTATCGTACTTTTATACTTTTAATAATTTATATTATATTTTATCATTTATACGTATTTCAGTTGACTAATTTTACTTATCAGCAGCAATGATTTTTATTTCTTAAAAGATGTTTTGATGGCATTCACAAATGTATGTGTCTTTTAATTTCATGAAATATTAACGTTACAAAAGCAGCTTTTAGCGATACTTCTTTAAAACAGACCTTTTACTGACATACAATTTTCCGATTGGCTGAAGATAAATTAAAAGGTCAACTCTCAGTTCAAATTAAGTTTTTGTTTAATGAAATTTTAGAGAAAAGCTGTTGTGAATCATGAAGCCTTTAACGGAAATTAAAAAGCTTCGTTTTCATATGTATTAATAATATAAACTTTTTAAATGTTATATTTTATTCACGGTATTGCATTATATACTTTTCACTAAAAGTTTGTACATTCAATACTAAATTAATTATTATCTCTAAAGTGCTTTAATAAATAAAATTGAAGCTTTAGTTTCAAAAAAACATCCTGTGCATTCACAGAAAACCATGAACTAATGTTGAAAACGTCAATTTACCGTAATAATTTTCCGACACTTAAACCAAGAACAAAGAAAAGAATCGCAGCAGATTATATAAGTCATGTGCAAATAAAAAAGTTAACTGCCCATAAAAAAATGAAAATTTTATTTAAGCTTAAAATGTTTCAGGCTGCATCATTGGCATAAAGCAGCATTCAGTTTAATTCGTGACAGAAAATATGGACTGCACGTCAACTTTTTTCTAAACACCATTCTAATATTAAATTAAAAATCAACGTGCCCTCTTAAGGGCCCAAAATAGCGTACACTTGGATGCAGGAGGCAAAGTACATAAATTAAAAATGTCCTTATCCTTGCTTTTTCGAAAAAAAAATCGTAAAATATTAACAGCGCTCGGACAAACCATCACGCAGCCGAGCAACGTGAAATCAGCTCAAACTAACCACCACATCCAGCAGCGTCGCCGATTCCTCAACCTCCCCTAGCAACCGCGCTAAATCCCGTCTCCTCGGTCCCGAAACCCCGGTAAAGGCGAAGAAAACGAGCAGAAACGGAGGATCCAGGGAAAAGTGCGCGAGAGAAGAAACCGCCCCGAAAAATCCAAGCGGCGCGCCAGCGTTCCTGCATTATATATCGTCGATACGTACGCCCAGTTATGTAACGCGCGTCCGCCGTTCTTTCTCTCTCTCCCTCTCGCTCTCTCTCCCTCCTCGGTCGGTCGCTCGGACGCGAAAACGAGAGTCCTGTCGCATTACAGCTCCGGAGGAGGCGGCCCGGAGGCAGGGGCGCCTCGGGGAGCGGCTCCCGTCCTCGCCGCGCGACCTTCCTTAATCCCCCCGCTCGCTCAAAATGTCCGCCCGCAGCCGAACCTCGTCTACTTCGGGCCGCGGCGCGCGCGAGAGACGTGGCCGAGAGGAGCAGGTGGGACTGCGGAGGCGCGGTAGCTCCCGATCCCCAGTCGGGTCGGCCGCTCTCGAGCGGGGCCTCGTAGCAGGCCGGAGGTATCGATGACCTACTTCGCGGCTCGTCCTCTCCGCTCCTTGGCCCTCTCCTCGGGCCGCCTCGTTCCCCGTGGCCCTCGGTGCGTGAGCCGGAGGCTCCCTCGGCGCGTCGCCATGTTCCCCCGCGGCCTCGTGCTCGCGGGCAATCGATATTCGGATAAGGAAAAAAAGGAAAGGAGCGGAGAGTCAGCCGCGCCGCGAGAAAACGCCTTCGTCCATCTTTCCGCGCTCGCGGCGCTCCTGGAGAGCGTCGGGGCATTATTTCGGCCGCGGAAAAGCGTGCCGAAGGGGAAGTTTCTCAAGTGACTCGTACGCTGGGAAACCGTATAAAGCTCTCTCTCTCTCTCTCTCTCCCTCTCTCTCCCGTGTATGCGCGCTAGAGCTTTATCGCTACCCGCTTCGAACGGCCAACTGCAGAGGTCTCATCGACTTTAAGGGGCAGATCGATCGGTTCTCCGAGCGAGAGAGGGGCAGCCGACTAGCGGAAAAAAGAGAGATGCGAGGACGGACCTGCGGTTTCCCTCTTCCTCATCCCCGGTGCTTTATCCAGCCGCCCACATGATTTTCGACGCCTCCTCGAGTCGAGGAATCGCGTCGAGCGCAGCAGTGCGCCAAGGGGTCTATTGATCGCGGGGGCGCCGGGAATCTTTGGATCGGCATCGATCGTCTGCGCGAGCCCGAGATGCGCGGCCGATCGATCGAGAGAGGAAGGCAATCGGGACCCCCGACGAGTCTATTCTATAGCTATTGCCGGGGTTCGCGCGCGGCGAGACTGGACTCACCCCAGCTGGAGCCGGTGCGGCCCATGACCTGGCCGGTCTCCGAGTTGTAGAGGAAGAGCCGGATGCTCTCCCATTTCTCGAGCTGCGGCGGCGGCATGTAATACTGCTCCTTCTTAGCCTCCATGTTTGCTGCTGCTGCTGCTGCTGGCTGCTCGCAACCTGTCCCCCGCTCGTAAGCTCGACTCCTGTTTGCTCGGGCTCGGGGAGCCTCTTGCTCTCAAACTCACTCCCTCCGATTCCGTTGAACTCTTTCTCTCGCTCTCTCTCTCTATCTCTCCCTGTCTCTGTCTCTCGGTTCTGGCTCCCTTGGCGTGCTCTCTCGGCCTACTGGCGTCTCCGCGCTGTCGACTGCTGTCTCTCGGTGCTCCGCCGAGGGATGAATATTGAGCGATCCAAGTCCCCGCCGTGTCTCTCCCACTAGCGCGCGCAGCGAGGCAGCTCCAGCGTTCGACCCCCCGGCGGCGGCGCGAGAAAGCCGGAGCGCGGCCGCAAGCGCCCCCCGCGCGCCGCTGCGCATGCGTCGCCGAGCGAGCTTTCCGGCCTCCTTCTCGCTCCGTCTCGCTCTGGCCGGTGGCTTTTTCGGCGCCGAGGCGGAGTGACGTAGCCGCGCTGCTGCACCTATCGACGGCGGCGCCGAGCGAGACGCCGGGCGCCGGCGCGCGGCACCCGAGAAAGACGGCTTCGATCCGGACGCGCTCTCCCCCTCCCCCGCCCTTCGCGCGCCCGCTCTCGCCCCCATGCACTGCCAGTCGCTCGCTCTCTCGCTCTCCGCTGCCAACCTGCTTATTGCGGATTTTTACTGCCTATATGCGTGCCTTCGCTTTTTTAGATCGACGCTGCACGGCTTTTTTTTCGACGCTCGTCCGATTTTCCGAACCCTCGGCCTGTGGATCGCGGATCGGAATGGAGCGGCGTGCTTGGCTCGAGCACGAATCTGTTGAAAATACGGCGCCAGTCGTTTTCCTCCTCGAATTTCTCTCGCGATCGGGTTTAATTGTTAATTAGGATCACTTTTCGTTTACCCTCTGAAATAAAAGACGATACAAATTTTACTACGCTCGAGCTCCTTTGGCATTAAAACGTGAAGCTTTTCGGATTCTTGCACAAAAATTTCGTTACGTAATGCAGGAAAACTGAGATGTACCCAACCAAGTTGAACTCTTAATAGAAATCAAGACTTTAAAGCGTGTAATTTTGTAAATTTTCAAAAATATATATATCTATCGTGCAGGGCACATTTCTCATCAACTAAATAGTAAAAACTTAAACACAAGCTTTTATCACTTAAAATAATGAGGCAGTATTAAATCCATGTATTTTTCATCACTCTTTTTAATATCAAAATGGCAAGGATTCGATTAGATAAATACAAATAGAATCAATATTTGTTTGAAATTATAAGTCCTTACTCTGTCGATAAAATGAGTGATCGTAAAACAAGTAAAATACTACCCTTTCTTTAAATTAAATTTTTCCTATCTTGAAAAAAAAAAATCAAAAATAATTAAAGTAATTAAATGAATTTCACATCATTTGTACGACTATTACTTAAACCACTTAACTTAGCGTAACACTACAAGTGTAAGAGATAAAAATAAAATTTTTATTTCCACGCACAAAAAAATCTTAAAGGGAATAACTCAAAAAGTGCAAATGCTTAAAGTAGAAGAAGTCAGATGCGGCAAGACTAATGTGTTACAAGGAGAAGCAAGGACGAAAACAATTTAGAACAGAATTGTATTTGCATAATTTTTTGGACACGAAAGACACAATCGTCTTATTCTATACGTTCAATAAAGACGTCTGAAAAATTAGATTATTTTCTTAAAAGAAAATGCTTTGTTTCTACTGTTACTCTCCAGCTTGACGATATAAAAATTTACTTATTGTCATAACTAGACAGATTGTAACTAAAGATGAAGTTAAAACTGTTTCCACGACGTTAACATCATTTTATCTTGCTTTAATATCAATGCAGTCTTCCGAGAAAGACGTACCATCTTCTTCTTCAACAAAGCAAGTAATTTATTTTTATAATATCTTTGACTTACTTTGCACTTATTACGCAAAGAAAGTGCTTTACTTGATTCGCAATATGAAAAACTAAAGGAATAATACAACTACGTACAAATAAGCAATTTGCAAATATACCTACATATCAATACGTATATTCAATTTGTCTGACCGCATTCGACATCTTTCTACTTCAGCACTCACTAATATGTTCTAAATTTAATTTTACTCGAGTAAAATGAAAAACTCTTCCTTGGTAGACTATTATTAATTAAATTAATTAAAATAATAAAATAAAAGACAATACTAATTAAAAATTGTGGCATTGTACACCTTAAATATCTTCATCAGTGTGAAAATAAAAATTTTTTTATTTTTAAAAATTTATTTACCAAATTCTTGAAACAATTTGATATGAACAATATAAAAAAGTGTTTAAAAAATATTGAATATAATTAAGTTTGCAAAATAAAAAAAACAGCCTTACGGAAATTAGAACGTGACGTCGATATCGAAAACTGTGGTATCATTACAGCTTTTTTGGATTCTCTGGCAGCGTGACCCAGCATAAAACCTCTCATTTATCAAAATCAAAACTTCTGTAGCTCCAGGCAACCAAAAACGAGCATTTTATTTAAATAAGAACGCTCCTCAAAAAGTAAATATATTTTTGGTGGCTGGTGCTTTAATTTTAACTTTTCATTGAATCTTGTAAATTTACGCAAAAATAATAATTTTTACCAAAATTTTATTATACAATAAAAATCAACTATTTTTACAACTGGCGAATTGCGATGAAGGGTCATGTGAAACTTTAACAATTCAAAGGAATACTTGTTTTTACGTATACTGGTACTAGTTTTCCTCGCTGTGCCGACGGTCAATTCAATGGCTCACTTCTTCCTCAATGTGACAATCCATCTTACTCTTGATTCGCGATTCCATGGTCCCAGAAAAAATTCCACCCTCTTTTACCCTCGTCAAGTCAATATCGACTTGATACATCTTGTGATTCTATAGCAGAAATGGGTTTCTTTTACTTCTCAAATTTACCGGCGATACAGATACTTCGCTTTGTAGAAAGAGGAAATAGCTAATAAAATTAAGCACTGCTTGTTTAATTCGAATATATTTACTGAACGCTGATATTGTCATATAAAACTTTTCGTAAAATTTTATTTGATTAGGAAACTCTTCTGAACTGAACATTTTTTTTGAATATTGCTGTGGCGATCTTGATCTGTGCTTGAACTGATACTGAAAAAGCATATTTCTCGATAACCATGTAAAAAATTCAAATAGATTAAATATAAATTAATGAAAAAACATTGTGCAAATTGTAAATTTTTACAAATCATATTTTTACACTTAAATGCAGACATCGAATCTTAGTTGACAAAAAGTCGCCTTAAAAAACCAAAGAATTCATTATTCATCTTCTGATAAATCCTACATTAAACTCCAAATCAGCAAAGGAAGGCAATTTCAACTCAGAAACCAATAAATATTTTATGTTTTGTCAAACTTTAACCCGAATTTTAAATCTATAATGAGCGCGATCGTTTAAGTATATTTCGCAAGATGCAATCTAATTAAGTTCAAGAAGAGTTTTTGAACTTTTGATATTGAAGTAGTTCTCGTCGCCATTAAAATTTTTCAATACACGTATATTTACAAATTGGGTCCGTGATTCAATAAAAAAGCAATTTTGGTTGGTAACATTTTTTATTAAATATTTTATTACAGGAGGTTAAAATATTCATAATGCATTCGGATAACAGAATTTACAAATATATCTCGATATTTTCCGTATATATATAGTGTGTATATACACATCACATGTTCGTATGTAAACTCTTTTATAATTTTATATATATTTACATGACCTAGTGGCACACAAATTCATACATCACGCTACTCTCACGCTATCTGTCGCAGTAACTCACATTCTGTATACGAATTCACAACTCTTATTATCTCTTCGATTTCCTATTGATTTTCGCGCTTCCTTGCTCACCCTTTAAATCCTCTCAAATTTATCTCGATTCGTCGTCGCGCGGAATTTTCCGATCACTTTTACGATATAATTAATTTACAATATATATTTACTTTTGTGTTTAAAATCATCGCCATCGATTATTCTCATTGTATAATATTTATATTTTCATTAAACTTTCATACTCATGTACTCTCGCGCTCACAGGCATACTCGAAACTACAACGATGTTTCTCGTTTCCTCGAGTCATTTATTTTTTTTTTTAATATTTTTTGTTTTTTCATAATTTTTCATTTACACTTCGCATATTAACAATATCGACGTCGCCGCTCTGCCGAGTTTTCAAGATTTTCGAGATCCGTTTAAAAAAAAAAAATTAACGGATCCGAATTGAATATCAAATTCATGTGCTCTCGGCAATTATTAAGCACTGCTGCAGTTTTGTTTTGCGGTAAAAAAATTCTCAGCGCTCATCTATCTATTATAAAATTATTCAAATCGATTTTTTTGAGTAACACTTATACAATTATTTGCAAATAAAAACACGGGGTTGTTAAATTAAATTTAAAATTAAAGAAAAGAAAAGCAGGTAGTTTTGTGCTAATGTACAATGCGAAGAAATTGCGACGAAACCTTACTTCTTATTTATTTTTTTTGTTTTTTTTTTTCGCAAACGTAAGTACTTTAAATTTTTGGAGTTTCGCCGAAATTTCATTTTTTTATTTTTTTGGGACTTTTTCTTTTCGATTTTCTAAAAGACGTACACAATTTAACGCATTTTTACAAAGTTTACTATACTCATTGATTCATGGAGAGAGCAACGCGTAATTCTTAAGCGGACACGTTTATTCTCCGAGTATATCTCGTCTTTGCCGATTCGCGCGTTTCTTTCAGTGGCAATATTCGTAATTATAGCACTGTTAATAATGACAATGATAATGAAAGTGATAACAGTAATAATATTATGATAATATAATAGCAGTAGTAATAGTAATAATGATAATAAATGAATCACGTGAAGCCCATCGCAAGCGCTAGTTATTTGTAACTCGAAAGGAAAAAATAAACGTAAATGTCTCCTTCTGATAAGAGAAAAAAATCAACATTGTACTTATAATATATTCGATAACAAACAAAATAATGAACGTTGATAATATAGTATCGAGGTGAAAAAACTATGTCCACTTTTATAAACGCGATACGTACAAGCATAAAAAATTAAACTACGACAAATTTTTCAACCCACAATAAGCGCGCACTTTCTATAAAACTTAGAAACATTTTTTTCAATCGAAACTTACACACATTTCGTGTTTTGTACCAACATTTATGGCAGTTTAATCGTTTAAGCACTCGCACCGAGCTCGCACATCAAAGTAATTTCACTTTTTTTACAAAAGACATAATACAAAAGCAAGACTTATGATCAAACAAAACATTGCATTGCTACTTAATCAAGTAGATAGGAAGAAAATAAACCGTGAGCCAATTGCTTTCACCAGAGTTCCTGCGACGCGTCAACGGCAGGAACGTTCACCGTTATACATTTCTACTAGTTTTACTTCTAACTTCTTGCTCTATTAATCTCTAAAGTAAATTTTTCACTCTGGATCATAAAGAATGAGATTAGTATTTTGATAATGTAATTTTTAAAGATTCTTTGTTTAAGCTGTTGTAAAGTTCATGTATGGAAGTACGTCATTGACCGTACATTTTTAAATTAGTGTCGTGTTCTTATGAAAACTTCATAATAGCGATACTAAAATTATATTAAAATAACTGCTGGTAAAACATAAATCTTTTAATATTTATACAACCGTTTAAAATAAGTAAATTTATGAGGATCTAAAAATTATTTGCTCTGAGATTTGTTCATTTTGAGTATTGCATTATTGTAAGTCACTTTTAGATAAATATTATTACAAAACAATACAGAAATATTATTATTTAGTAATACTATTATATCGTTTTGCCTTAAAAAATTTAGTGTACATTATATGTACAAAATGTCCAAAAAGAACATTTTATATTATTTAAAGACACTTTCTGTAGTTTTGCTCACAACAAATTTGATCCATGTTACACCAATAGTGAAATATTTACTTCATTACAATATATTATGAGAAACGGATTATTGAAAAACATTCGCATAACTTTACCTTTCTAAGTTTACATTGAAATATTTTCATATCTTAAGATCTATTGCTCATGTAACGAGATATACTATCAAAATATAAGAAATCATGGAAGCTTTTTCAATAATGTTTTCTCTATGAAAAGAGCAGCCAATTTCAAAGTCCTAAAACATCAGTGAACATTTTTGAACCGTTACTCGGATATTTATGTTACATTAGTTTGATATCAATCTAGAAACATCATCACTTGTGCAACAACATTGATCGCTATTTTTTGTCTGCTGTTTCATCAAAGGACCTCTACTGCTCTATAATATTCATTGAATCTATCAATGAGAATTGATTGCTTGCAATATAACGCAGGATCATTCGACAAAATTGCAGCCGGTTTATGTGTAAGTCACTATGCCATCGCGATTTACAATGATTTTATCGGATTTATATTCCCCTAAGAGTACAATCTTATATGCAAAAGTGAACTCGAAAATAGAATAATAAAGCTTTTTCTTTTTCATTCTTATTCACTCATTCGCTCGCAAATGAATTTCTCTCATAATCTTCTCTTACGTATTAGAATAATCAATGCTTAATTTCTTCCCCAAACGTTTGGATCAGTACTCTTTCTCTCTCTTTCTCTCGGTTAAAAATTTTTCATCGTAGTAAGTTTCATATTTTTTTTTTCATTTATACGCTTCTGCCACTGATATGGTCCATTATTTTCTTCGACTTTTGATTTCTTCGGACATGGTAAATGCGTAATACTGATTCGATCGAGAAACACGAATGTTTGAGCCAATCGCACGCCCTTAGAATCTACCGTCAAAAAATCACCCATCGATATAACAAGTTACATCGTTGTTCTCTCTCGTCAAATGTTTTTTCGTTTTTTTTTTTTTTTCTTAACATTATGAATATCGTAGTAGCGTTGCCCATTTTCCTCACTTAAACGATCGATCAGAGTCGCGCCATTTCAAAACTACAAAGTTCAAATGAGATAATTAATCTATCAGAACAACAAATCAGTTTTAAGATGAAATCAAAAAGCGAAAATAAACAAAGCCAGCACGAAAAATAAATTTATTATTATTGTATTCTTTACACTCTGAAAATATCGAGTCGAACAGCAAAGTTAATCGTAAAAAAAGTTTAAAAAATTTGTCAGAAATTTTGAAATTTGTTTTTTTATCATAATCAGGCTCACAATCCTCTACAAGTGAAAGACGACAGACTTTTTACGCACTTATTATTCACGATCGCTATTACGATTAAGGCTAAAAAGTACAAGCTACATAAACTATGGGCAAGTGAGTGGTTGAGAAAAGTCGATGCGAGTTTTATTCATCTAAGACTACGAAAATCACCGGGACTCACGACGCGTTCGATTGTCCCTGACCTTATATCACTGAATCGCTAGAAAAAAAATTTTTTCCTTTGATTTTCACACTGTTTAGTTAAATGGACACTGCGAATAAAAGCTCAAATGAAGTTCAGTATATTCTAACCTTAGTAATTTATTATTTGGTATTAAAGAACCAGATCGCTTCTTGCTAGTTTATCTTGGACGAGTTGAGAAACCTTCGCAACAATTTTTGGCAGGAAATGATAACTTATTTTTCACATTTCTTAAATCCAATTTTGAGATTATTTACTTCGGTAAGGAAATCTAGTTCCCTTCGTCAAATTATAATATCAAAACTTAAAGCTTGTTTACACTGAGTATCAAATAGAATATCAAATTACTAAACTTTGTTGATAATTAAAGTATATTCAACAAATTTTTTTAATTCAACATGCACATTATGGCTTTTTTAAAATTAAATAAAATATGTTCACTGCAGGCTATGTTACAATTTATTTCAAGTTTTAAACTTATTAAAATTATGCTACTTTTATCAATAAAGTTTAGTTAAAAGATTGAATTCTATGTACACCACTGAAAGCCTCCAAAAAACGTAACGAGGTCCTTTTTGCGCACCACCTGCCATTAAAGCCGCATGAATTTTTATAATCATCTTTGACTAGCTGCCACGGACAAGTTTCTCATATTTATAATCATTTACGGAAAGAAAGTGAGCTGTTGCTATTAAAGCTCTCTCATTTTGAAAGAAAAAATTAACGAGATGAGCTTTAAACATGTCTTGTAATCTCCCGAAAAAAAGAATTGAGAATTGATCTCCACTCAGTTTTACACTCGGTTAACTTTTAATGTCTTAGGTCTATTTACACTAAATTGATTATTTAACGGTAAAATTTTTACAATTAAACTTTTTACACGATTACATACGCTTTGTATAATTATTAACGCAAGACCGCAACGTATATGGTCAAAAAATTGTCACTCCAGTGACTACGAAATAATTTTATCTTGCCTACCTTTTTAGAAGGTTTTGCCTACAGATAAGGACGACCGAGAGATAAAAGTTTCGTATAAAATTACTAAAATTACTCCGATGGACGATTTTCATGTCTACTTCTTTTTTTTCTTTTTTTTCTGTTTTTTTTCTTTTTTTAAGAAAACAAAATCCATCGGTTTTAGCGAGATAACATGTATTCGACGCTTCTCTTTTTATTATTATTATAATTTTGTCACTTTTCACTTATTATTTAAACACACATAAGAGCGCAACGGCAGCTAGACAATCGAACACTTATGGTTTTTCTCACACGCAAAGTTAAAAAATGTACATACAGTAATGTGTATGAATGTGTGCATATGTAGGTGTGAGCGTGTATTCAATATTTACACTGAATTCTAGTGAAATAGCGACAAGTATAACAACAGCAGCAATAGTAATGTTGGCATTAGTTTTTAGCAGCAGTAATAAAGATGGAAGTTACATGTACTTATTCATTTTCTTTTTTTGTTTTAGTGAAACATGTGCGACTCGTTTGCCATATTTATCAATCAGCAGTGCAGCAACGACATAGCATGTGGCGCGATACTTGTTACCTTTATTTGCTTCGTCAGTTAATTTTTTTAGGTATACTCTGCCGTTTTTTTTTCTTTTTTTTTTTAATTATCGTTTATCGATGAATACAGACGCGCGCATAGGTGTCGTACGATATAAGAGGCCGAAATTCTTGCTGCGCGCGTATATACGTTGCGGAAAGTGCGAATTGACCCGGATTCTTCGTATTTACAAAAAATTTAGTAAAAAATTCAGCAGCCTTTCTCTTGGGTTAAACTTATTTCATATGTTCAAAAAACACATCGCGTTTCATAAATAAGAAAATGTATCTCACGATTAATGATACATCGCATAAACTTGATGATTTCATGAGTTTCATCGGGTTGAAACTGACTTGTAAAAAAATATTCAAATTTAATTTTACACAACAATAACTAACAACAACAAAATGATTGCCATTTACATAAACACGATAATTTCAGACGTAATTTATACCTCTTGTACGCGCACGGCACCTTATTTCGTACAATTTGGTTTGCCGAGATTAAAAAAACCTACCGGATCCACGTACGTTTCACTAATCTTTAAAAAAAAAAAGATCAGTGTCCTCAGTTCCCCTAATGCATTTCCAGCATTTTAATGTTTCGCACGCAACGCGTTACGTTTCTAAATATCCATATTAATAATAGCAATAATATTATCAATAATAATAATAATAGTAATAATAATCGCAATAATCGCTATATACCATAAATACGAACTTGTAAAAAGTTTACATAATATACCGCTTACCGTGAATTACGAAAACGAACACTCTTCTCAAGAAAGAAAGTAGAAGGAAAAAGAGAATAAGTAAAGAGAACAGAGTAAGGCGATAATAGTAAATACATAATAAATGACGAATTCTGAATTCTTGAAAAAAGTGTGTGTGAGCGTGTGCTAGATATCATATAATACACGAGTTTTATCTAGTAAAGAAACCACGAGCGATTTGATTAGATATAAATAGTCGATCGCGGGCGTCTCATTATTATACCAGTGCAGCGGACGACAGTAATGATGATGAGGATGACGATAATACGAATGAAGATGTGTAAGTGCGGTGATACTGCTACGACTGCTGGCTTTTTTTAGAGACGACGGTGATGGCTCAGGTTCGTCCAAGTGGTCCATGGCAGGGGATCACTTGTCAGAGCTCTGGCACTGTTCATTCCCCGACTGCTTCATTGTCGAATAGTCCAACCGGTATTGGGCTGTAAATAATCAAAAACAAACGTACCGCCGTGATATGCTATGTATATACAAAAAAACTACTAGAAATGAAATGCAACGAGGAACGGGCAACATCAACGTTTCCTTCATTTATTTCCTTAAGAATTAAATTAAAAATTCTAAACGATAATAGAAAAATAGAACATTAAAAAAAAAAACATGTTCTTGAGAGATAGATTTTTCAAGCATATGTGAAATAAAATGTGCAAACGTAGACATTACCCAAACTTGATGGGAAAGAATGCATCGACAAACGTATCTTATTGAATAATGTCAAAATTAATGATATAATTTTTCAATAAATTAATTCAATAAGATATTTTCATTAGAGAAGGAGTGCTGGACATCATACAGACACAAAAAGAAATCTTATTTTACAGGATTTACAACAAAAAGCATCAATTTTATCTGCACTTATTGTAAAACATTGATGATTTCAAATGGAATTATAAATTGCAATAATTTCCATATTTTTTTCAATTTAGTATGTAATTAATTTTTTTTTCTTTTTTTTCTTTTTTTATTTACGCAATTTCATCATATACAAAGATGATTATTATGCGTATTTTCTTATTTTTTTTAATCAAATTAAAGTATATTTACAATAGACTTGCAATTAAAGAACCAATAAATACTTTAAAAATGTAAAAACAATTTTCATCATAAATGTATCTCACAATATGAAAATTATGTAAATTTTATATGAAAAATGAAATGATATACAGATATATACAATAAAATATATGTACAGAACTGTTACTTTTGTTATGCGCATATGTGTGTTTCTGTATGTTTTGTTTATGTAACACTTATTTTTTATTTTTTGACTAGCATCTTTCATGTAAAATACATCTTATGTTAATTTTGTATCTTTTAAATCCCCCAAAAAAGAATAGAATCTTAACTTATGTAATAACATCAACATGTCATATTAATTATTTTTAACGAACGTGCTAAAAGAAAAGTATCTATTCAACATCAATGAAACCAATTATGTTACATAAAAACACATCACATTGACTAATATAAAGTTTTTATCGTACTCTCCTATGTTAAAATTATAAAGTATTTAGAAATATTAGCTTTGCAGTCCTTTATGAAGTCCAGCAGATTCCTTTAACTAATACCTATTAAAAATTTTTTGAATAAAATATTTCGTTCAAGATTTTTAAAGATATTTTGAACAATAAGTATATCTTATTGTAGCCAATTATTAAATAAAATGAAAAATTATCGTGCTAAAGTATAATTTTGAACGAAATGATTTAATCAAATTTTACTTAGAATAAGAAAAGTTTTAATTTTAATCTGCTTATTCATTTTATGAAGACGTACCTCTCCTCGTGATGTCTTCCATAGTTTGTTCTTTGCACTCGGGTGCCGTATGCGCACTACTGCCGCAGTTGTAGCACGACACCTTTTGCGGAGGAAGTGCAACAGGCGGCGGCGCTACGCTAACTGGCGCATACGTCGCGACCGGCGCGGCTGGTACATAACTTTGCGGCTGTGGTTGTTGCTGGGGTTGCTGCTGCTGCTGTTGCTGTTGTTGCTGCTGCGGTACCTGACCCGACGGACTCTGGACGGTAGCGGCGGGAGGAGGTGGGGGAGTACCGGTGGCCGTCGCGACCGCGTTGGTGCCGCCTGGTGGAGGATGTCCGGGATACTGATACATCATCTCGCCATTGGGCTGATAGGCTAGAGTGGGATAACCGGCGGGCGCAGGCCTCGCGTAGGCGTGCGTGAAATTAGAATAAATACCGGTGGTGGGTCGAAGGGCCGAAAAATGCGCATGGCGCGGCAGGTAGGTCGTCATCGGCGTGTGACCCAGTGGCGCTGGGAAGGCCATACACGGCTGAAGACTTGTGGGAGGAGGAGGCATTCCGCCACCGTTCACCATACCAGAATGATTCTTGTGCCGCATCATATGGGTCTGACTTTTACGCGCACGTGGTCGCTCCTGATTCTGTGGTGGGGGCTGCTGCTGTTCGGAGTGCGAGGATGGGATGGAATGAAGAGGTGGAGGAACTCCGCCGGGGTGTTGCTGCTGGTCGTTGGTCATCGGGGGTGCAGGACCATTGTCGTTGCCAACCCAAGGAACAGCCGGAGGTGTTTCTGGGGGTGAACGGCTACCTGTGCTGTCCGAGCTGCTGCTTTGCGAACAATGCCTACTGTTTTCAGGCTCAAGTCGAAGAGCTTGCAATTGCGTTCCTAAGCAGTAGACTGGTGGGCCATTACACCTAATGAGGCAATGATTTATTCTTTGATCACATAATCAAAATATGACATTTAAATACGTTATTATTCTACTATTTTACTGTTTGCTTCGATGCAAAATTACCTTGAAAAACGATTTTGAATGCCAGCCATGGGTACTGTAGCGAGGCAACCATAACATGCATTTTGAGCAGGATAGATAGCGGGTGGTGCAGGGAACATTTGTATGTGCGTGGGGTCCAACGGCGGTGGATATCGTCTCATATTTGCCATCGCCGAGTGGTTTTGAAGATGATAGTTCATCATCGGATCTGGTATCGTCACAGGTTTTGTATTGGCATTGTCATTAATATTTTCCATTGACATAATCTGTAATAGCATTACAATATTTAGAAAATATAAAGTCTAAAGAATTATTTGGGAATTTGATTATGGTTCAATATTATTTTATTACATATGATTGTGCTTATTTTTTATGATTTGAATACTTGATTTTGAACAGAATTTTGAAAGCCAAATTTAGAAAAAAATTAATAAACGTAGTGAATTTATAGTGTGAACTTCGTTCTCTTATGAGCTTTGTGCTTGAGACTTATGAAATTAACATTCCTTTATTAATTTTACACACCTCATTTTCCATTGCATCATTCGTTGAGTGCACGTTGTTGGGATCATCGAGTTTTTTTTCTGGAGTTTGATTAATACCGTTTGCTTGTGATTTCATATTATTCAGTACGTTTGATGTCATATCAACTTTCGATATATCTTCATCACTCAGTCTCCTAATCTATTAATCAAAAAGACCCAAGCATATTACCAAAAGAATTTAACCTATTTTCTTTATTTTTTTTTCAACGCGTAAGGTGTGATTTGCTGTTTTAATAACTTCAAAGTTTAAAAAAAATTGTTACTATTTTAGGTGCCTTCAAAATTTTGGTGTTCTTATTTTTTAATGATTAAAAACTGTATTCATTGTATAATCCCAATCAATAGTCTTTTGAAACTATAATCATTTTCTTTTCTTTCTTTTATTTTAAAATCGAAGTTCTAGTTTACTGTTGCTGCAAAAACAAAATACCTCGTTGTTAGAGCAGTTTTGGAAGTTGCCCTTAAAGTTTGGCATTTCCTTGTTGCTGGTCTCGCGAAGAGCGTCACCGGACAACGAAGGTTTCAATCGAGGTGGTGGAGGTTGCTGTTGTGGCTTTGAAGACGATGTAGTCGTTGATGTGTCAATGCTGTTGTGCCTAGTATAAGATGAATTGTTCATCGGAGCAAGCGGTCGCGCCGGTAATAAAGGTGGAAGTGGTTGGGGCTGATGTGATTGCTGCGGTTGTCCTGGAAGACTCCTACTCGTGCCCATCGACGGGAGTGGCGGTAAAGACGTTGCAACACCCTGCTGTGTGAAAAATATAAAATATTTCTTATTACTTTTTAAAAGTACATTGATTTTTCTTCTATTATATTGATTCTATAATTATTTCATAAAACAAACACAAAAATATTAATAACTATAATATACCAGGGCAGTGGAACTTGTAATGTTAGTTTGACTGCTGGAGATCGAAGTTGATGTTGTTAACGTGGTTAACGTCGGTTGTGTGACCTGGCACGAGGTTCGTGGCTGCTGCTGCGGTCCATTTGTATTATTACTATTATTGCTATTATTTTTACGTTGCAACTGTCCGGTTGGAGAGTTGCTTCTGCTGTGAGACTGGGACTGCGAAGGCGAAGATTGTCGACTGACTAAGGGAGAGGTTGGATAAGGTAAAACGTCGCTCGGATGGTACATGAACTGATTGTGACCCATCATGACCTGACCTGTCCAGGGGGGCATGTGATTCATCGAAGGGAATCCAACATGAACATACTGAGGATGCCCACCTCCTTGCATAGCCATTTGTTCAGGACTTGGGATGCAAATACCTGGAGGTGGCATGCCTAGGCCTGGTGGCATACTGGCAATCATAGCATTACCTCGCATCGGCATTTCACCTGGAAAGTACAATTGTAAGGAATAAATATGTAATTACTACATTTCTCTAAAGATTTAGTTATCAAACATTGTTATACGAAGAAATAAAAGGGAATTTTTTTGAAGTAACTAACAAAGTTAAAACTTTTATAAAATTTTAAATGCATCAATAATCTTTATATTATCAATAAAAAACAGCACTTAATTTTTTCAAAAACATTTTGTGTTGCTACTTTTATAATAAGAGTATGATGTAATCAAGTTGTCTAGAAAAGTGAAAGTCTACAAATATATATATATATATATTTATATATATATACATATATACTATTTCTAACTGACATGAATATTTGCTAAATTTATCCAAGCTACATAAAAATTACTTTTTTATTTTAACAACACTATTGGTACTATTTAGTGAAATAAAATTTAGTTTTGCAATTAGTTTATCTTTATTAAAAAATTATGTAACTTTAGTATGAAGTCACACCGTGATAGTAATTGCATCAGTTAAATAAGAAAATCTATTTTAATGTAAATAGCTAATTGAAAGGATATTTACCTTGAAATGTTTGCATTGGTGGGGGAGCTACTACACAGTTGGTCGAAATTTCTGTTTCTATTCTGTCATTTTGATTTACGCAAGGTATGCAACCCTAAAAAAAAATATTATATGTAAAAGTTTTAATTATGTATATACACTAATAATTTAAATGTTATTTCTTACTTGTGTGGATTTAAAGGACCCAGCACCAGACTTGGGAATGTTCAGGCGTGCTTCTTCCTCCTGCAATTTAAGGAAAATGTTGCCAAATGTACTTTTCTGCTCATAATTGAAAGCTGGATGATTAAGAGCCATTGTGTAGAGCAGAAGAAGTTCTTCCAAAGGTTGGTCTTCCTGTGTGAAATTGGTCCCATTTAGCAGACTGCTGATTTCTTGAAAGTCAAAGTTTGACAAGTTTTTGTACAGGACCACTGCACAGGAGTAATTGCAGGAGTGCAACAGTGCCATGTACAGAGCAAGTTTTCGCCTTGTGCGCTTGTCAGTCATGCCAAGATTCGTCAACTCTGCCAGGTCTGAGACGTTGTTAGCACGATGCTCTGTGTCTCGCAGGACATTATAATCCCGCTTGCCTAGGTCTTCCACACAAGTGCCTAGATACCTTACTTCAAACGGTAGGCACATATTCAATAACGTGCACATTACATCTATGCGCTTATAACTGAAACAAACAATTAAAAAAATTAATTTAGGCAATTCAATTTAAAGTTTCTTAGCTAAGGTATGTCTCTTTGTACTATTGAAAAATTTTGCAAACAAACATACAAATTTATATTTTGTATTGCTAGGAAAAGAAATATTTATAAAATTAGTTTAATATTGAAATGAAGAAAAAGAGTAGATAATTAACTTTTGTACATTACAATATAAATTTCAAAAATCCACAGTACTTGTGTTGAATGATTATAGTTTTAATATTGATAAACATTGATTAATGTCCATGATAATGTAAGTCATATAAGTAGAAGTAAATTTTTATAAATAGAATTTACATTTAACAAAACTATTAAGTATTGGCTAAAGTATAGATGAACATGTTCTAAATGAGACTGATATTAATCTGTTGCTAACTTCATTATCATCAAACAGTATACAAGTTACTATTCACAAACCTATATAATGCTCGAAAATGTTATTTTATAGAGATTACACTTATATTCAGCAAAAAAATAATAATCTTTCACCTATACTTTGTAGTCATTCAACAGGATGAGTTAATAATATGCCATAATACAACTATAAAAATAAGTTACTATTTGTGAAATTTCAATCAGTCATTTTGATAAACAATCCACATTCTTGTGCATTTGTGTTTGTCATAAATTTAAAAGCCAATCCCATGGCCTATTTATTATAGAGGACAATCTGGTGTAGATTGAAAACCTTTTTTATAACAACCAAATTTATCAAAGCCAAATCCGATTTCCCAACGCCTAAGGCTAATTACTCAATATGTTTTTCGCCGACACAGGCTAACGACTCGGCATCGCGATTTTCACAGCTCCAACGAAGAAAGTCGGGCCACGTACATCGTAATGTGCAAAATACCGAGGTCTGGAAAATCGTACAAAGCCTAGAAAGCCCATAGAGCTAACGGGCGCTAGAGCAAGGGAGACAGAGCTACATGTAGACATAGGCGAAAGAGACAGAGAAAGAAAGAAGTTGTCCTCTCGTAATCGTACGCATTTTTGCGCGGCCGCGCTCGAGGAAAAGCTCTGATTTCGATAGCACCTCTCTCTCTCTCTCTCCGCCTGTTCTCGGCAGATATTTTCCTTTTCTTCGGCAGCGCGCGGCGAGACGCCGTACGTGTGCAACATACAATTTCCACCTTCTCTCTCTCACTTCATCTGCCCATCCTTCTCCATCTACTCTCAATGACGTGTTTTCCTCTCTGTTCCGCGCGCGCAAAACGTCCGTCTTCCCTCCCCGAGAAGGAGTCATAGATTAAGATCTGAAAAAAGGGCCCCTGGCGTTCACTCACCTGGACAAATTTCCAAACCATGATACCACGTTCTCCTTACACACCATTGCCAGACAACATTGATACCACTTGGTGATTGAAGAGAGGGGCGGCCGATTGTGTTACAAGCGATTCTCGGACTCGCTCGTGTCGTCGTCCTCGTCGCCGTCGTCTTGCTGCTGCTACTGCCTCTCTCTTTCGGTGGGTCGCGCGCGCACACACACACCTTCTCCTCTCGCCTCGCGAAAAACTCGAGAGGACGAGCAAGCGGCTTGCCTGATCTCTCTCTCTGCGCCCCGTCGTCGTTGTCCTGTTTTAAACTCTTGTACGTCGGTGTCGCAGAGGCGGAAATCTTAGTCGTCGTCTTGGACGTCGCGTGCTGTGCGCGTTCTCGCACCTACGTATGTGTATATCTCGAGGAGCAGCAGCTCGTGTCTGTCTCTCTCTTTTTCTCGCTCGCTCACTCCCGCGGAGAGTAACAGAGAGAACGCTCTACGAGGATCGATGCGCGCGCGGGAAAGAGAGAGAAGGACGGGGCTGCGTACGCGCTCGTAGTGCTCGTACGTGTGCGCACTCTCTTTCTCACCAACACTCGCTGGCGAATTTTTAATGTCGCCGACGACTACACACGGTCGTCCCTGTATATACTGTAAGTGCGCGCGCTCTGTCTTTCTCTGCGTACAGTTCGTTTCTATTGTCCCGGGACACTGCCAGTGGACGAAGACGCTGCTCTCCTGCTGCGACCGGATAATGGGTGCAGATGCGTCGCCGGATTTGCGAACGGCGCGCTTTCTCTCTATACCTGAGACCGTCGCTAGCTGCGTCCGCGTCAGGCTGAGAGAAACAGATGCACGGCTATTATCTACGCCGCTGCGGGCTTTCGGCTCGTAGGACCTCGTCCTCGGGGAGAGGCGTACTAGACGCACTGCTGCAACTGCGCGCACCACCTTGCACTGCTACACCGAAGTATGTAGTGTTCGCTGGCTGGACGCGTGCGCCTCCGACGGTATTATATCGGTTGTAGAAGCGCGAGATACGTGAGCGCGGAGCACCGCTGCAGTGAGAAAACGCCGCCGCTGGCTGCACGCCGCGAACTGTGTCCCCCGAGCTAGCTCGAGAGCTCGAATATTCACATTCACATTCACACTCTAGCCTCTCGCTTGCATGCAGACAAGCTCTGTCTCTGCCTCGGTTTGCGGACGCGTTTTGTTTTTGTTTTTGAGTTGGCGCACTGCATATGCACGCGATAGGTACCCGCCACCCAGCTGTTCTATTCCACCGATTGACTTTTCACGATTCTATCCAGCGAATTCGGCTCGAATTTTCGAAAAACGGCGCCACCGCCGCCGTCGCTGCCTTTCCCTCGATCCGGCTTCTATCGGTGTACCAGCTTATATGTGCCCGTTGTTCTCTTATCTCGAGGCAAGAAAGCTCCGCTTTGTTTTCTTTTCCGTCTATTATCTCGAAATCAATGCGTCACTTTTAAGATCAAAGTTAAAACTTTAACGTTTTAATCGGCATCGGCAATAGCTTGCCCTATCAAGAATTATTGAGAAACGCTTAAATGAATTTTATTCATGAAAATGAAATTATATATTGGTGAAATAAAGCGATTTTAAAAAAGATAATTGGCAAAAATTAAAGCGTATTGCATCAAAGATGTGGGAGTGAGAACAACAATACGGACAAGAAAGTGCAGTCACCAACCGTGGTCGATTTTGTTACAGTTGTCACTATCCCGCCTCTCGGCTGCAGTCCTGCCAAGCATTGCAAAATCAAACATAACGTGTTTGCTGATATTTAAGTGCGTATGCAAAGGCAATAGACGATTTTTTTTTAATAAACTTATACTGTAAGAATTAAAATATAAAACATCTACCCTGAAAACGGTCTCTAAAAAATATTACATATTAAAGGCAGAACAGAAATAATAATATCATGTAGTGGGCGTATTCCGAAACTCGGGCGCCCGCGACGCCCGCTTTTTAAAAAATCCAGATATACGGAACGTTCCGAAAGGTTTAGCATGAACTGTTCCGTAACGCTCAGCTCCGCAGTTCGGGGTGTAGGTGTCAATTTACTTCGGGACGCTGCCTAACAGCACTTGCTCGCCGATGATGATGTCCAGGTGACGCGTTCCTTGGTTTTCGGAGTCTAGGTATCGATTTAACTCAAGGTGGCTATATACCTCCATGTGTTAGATCGCCGATGATGATGACCAGGTGGTGTGCTCCGTAGTTTTCGAGTTCTAGGTGTCGATGTACTTGGAGATAACCGACTCAAGTTAAATCGACGCCTAAACCCCGAAAACTATGTATTTCGGAACGTTCCGTAACTCAACGTAATTTTCACGCATTTCGGAACAGTTTGGAACCGGGCGCTCGAGTTTCGGAATACGCCCAGTATCAATTTTTAAAATTATAAATTTAGAAAATCCTTGTTATAAAAATCCCACGCGAGATTCGCTCGCTTTTCGAGTATTTATCGATCTCGAGCCGATGATATCGAGTTATCGCTTAATTTTATCGAATTACGAAAAAAATACGAAAAAAAAAATTTAATAACAAATAGTAATGAGCAAACGTCGGCGCGCGAAGCGCTTTATTATTATTATCGATCTTGAGCGAAAACCCCCTTATCAAAAATCCCACGCGATATTATCGACTTAAGCGAGAATCTCGAATGATTTCGAGAATCTCGAATCGTTTCGAGATCGACCGACAGAGCAGAAAACAACAATTGAACAACGAACACGAAACTCGGCGCGCGCCCATCTATCCCTAGTTGTAACATATTTGTTATGAGATAATGAAAGGATGCATGGAAAAATAAAAATGATTGAAATATAGAACCAAATCATAGACGCTTTTACCAACACGTTACGGCGCTGCTGTCTAATTCAATCTTCATTTCAGCGTAATTATTTTGATATTTCGTGTGATTCCGTTGACCACGTGCTTTTCAGTGTTATTACTTATAAGCTTGTAACCTATTATCGGCATTTTTAATCGTATGAAAATTAAAAATACCAAATGGAAAAATGAGTTTTGAGTAGCTCAATGATATGAATATGTTTAATTACCTCTTAATTAATAGTTTATGTAGGCGTATTAATGATTTCAAATTTTGACATTTATTTGAGTACAAAGGTTAGTGAATTGTAAATCTATTTCAAGTTTTATCATTTTTATTATATTTCTTTAAGTTTCTTTTAATTGTAGGTATTAGTTTCTTTAAAACGATTATTTTTTTTAGATTTACATGTGGTAATCGGGGACAGTCATTTATGTATTGATTGAATAAAAATCAAGCAAGCAAACATGAATAAATTTGACAGAATGAAGGCTCAGAAGTCTATTAAGCATCTGAAACCAGAGAGTGTTAAGTTTTCAATTCTCACAGCAAATGATATTAGAAATTTGAGTGTTAAAAAAATAACAACATCTGAATCTTTTAATATGCTTGGACATCCATTACTTGGTGGCTTATATGATCCTGCCTTAGGTAATTATATAAAAAAATGACTAAAAAGAATAATTTTGAACAAATTTAATTTTTGATTAAATAAAACGTTTTAGGACCCGTGTCTGATTCTTCGGATCCTTGTAGAACTTGTGGACATAATTTGTCAAAATGTTCTGGCCATTTTGGACACATCGATTTGCCGATGCCTGCTGTAAATCCAGTATTTCATAAGGCTTTACAAACGTTGTTAAAATTATCTTGTTTAAATTGTTTTACACTACAAATTCCTACCTATGCAAAGCTTTTGCTTCATGCTAAATTGAGACTTTTGCAAGAAGGATTTTTTAGTTATGCAGATGGCTTAGATTCTGAGGTAAGGTCAGCTTTACCAGATTCAAATAATATTGAAGAAGCACAAATACTTCACATTGGTGATATTATTGAAAGTTATATACAAAATGTTCGCAATATAAAAAGATTTAATATTGGGAAAAATTCTTCTGTTGAATTAAATCTTAATACAAAAAATACAAATGTGCAATGGCACACTTATGTAGATACTTTTTTGAAGCAATATAAAATTGGAAAAGTCTGCATTCATTGTCAAGAAGTAATTCCAAAAATTACTGTTTTAAAAAATAAAATAATGACAACTAAATTACATAAATCTGATAAAAATAATTATTCTGTTAATAAACTTGAGACTACTATCTTAATGCCAGACCAGACTAAAGAATACATGCAGAAATTGTGGCAAAATGAGTCAGAAATTTTAAAATTAGTGATTCCTTGCTTAAGTAATTTAAATAATGAATATCCTACAGATGTATTTTTCTTTGAAGTAATTCCAGTCTTACCTCCAATGGTAAGACCTATAAATTACTTAAATGGTCAAATAATAGAACATCCTCAAACTCACGTGTATAAATCAATTGTTATTAATTGCCTTACACTGAGAAATATTATTCAAGCTATTCAAGATGGAGATACAAGTAATCTTCCTGATGCTGGAAAAGTTGTATTTAACAACACAAGAGGTAGTTCACCCATTGAAAAACTTCACAATGCATGGCAAGAATTGCAAGCTAATGTAGATCATTTAATTGATCGGGATTTAAGCAAGACATCAGATTCTGCTAACTGTCAAGGATTAAAACAAATTATTGAGAAAAAAGAAGGTGTTATTCGAATGCATATGATGGGTAAAAGGGTAAATTTTGCAGCTAGGTCTGTAATCACACCAGATCCTAATTTAAACATAGATGAAATTGGTATTCCAGAAGCTTTTGCTACCAAACTTACTTATCCAGTTCCAGTTACACCATGGAATGTTGCAGAGCTACGACAATTAGTATTGAATGGACCAGATGTACATCCTGGTGCTATCATGGTTGAAGAAGAAAATGGATACATCAAAAGATTAACTTCTAACAGGGTATTAAGAGAAGCCACTGCAAAACGACTCCTTACAATGACTGACAAAACCAATAAATTTTTCCAAGGAGTAAAAGTAGTACACAGACATTTACAGAATGGTGATATTTTATTATTGAATCGTCAGCCAACTCTTCATAAGCCTAGTATTATGGCACATAAAGCACGTATTCTGAAAGGAGAAAAGACTTTGCGTCTTCATTACGCTAATTGTAAAGCATACAATGCAGATTTTGATGGAGATGAAATGAATGCACATTGCCCGCAAAATGAATTAGCTCGTGCTGAAGGCATGTTTATAAGTAATGTGTCGAACCAATATTTAGTACCCAAAGATGGGACACCTCTTAGTGGTTTAATTCAAGATCATATGATAGCTGGAGTCAAACTAACTCTTCGAGGAACATTTTTTCAAAAAGATGACTACATGCAGCTTGTTTTTTCAGCTTTGTCGGTTATAAAGGGCAATTTAATTTTATTACCTCCAGTTATTATAAAACCTGTTCCTATGTGGTCTGGAAAACAAGTCATTTCCACCATTATTATAAACACCATACCTCGTGGTTCAGCATTAATTAATCTTAGTGCATCTGCTAAAATAGGAGCACAAGAATGGGAGGTAGAGCAGCCTCGACCTTGGAAATGTGGTTTTGAATTTAAAAATCCTAAAACTATGTCAGAGGCTGAAGTAATAATTCGCAATGGAGAGTTGCTTTGTGGAGTTCTTGATAAGAAACATTATGGTGCAACTCCATTTGGACTTATTCACTGCATGTTTGAATTGTATGGTGGAAACACCTCTAGTCAATTATTAAGTGCCTTTGGAAAAGTATTTCAAGCTTATTTACAAAGAATAGGATTTACTTTGGGTATTAAAGATATTTTAGTAAAAAAGAAAAACGATGCTGAGCGATCTAAAATCATTGAAGAATGTAGATTGATTGGAGAAAATATTCAAAAGTAAAAAAGAAGCTCCTAAAAGTACTACATTTTTGTAATTTCAAAAATCTATTTAATGCGTATCTATTTATAGGTCAGTACTGGAATTATCAGAAGATACTCCAATGGAAGTTGTAACAGCGAAAATGGAAGAGAACTATTGGCAAAACCCGAAATTTAGGGCTCAGGTTGATAGGAAATATAAAACAGTATTAGATGTCTACACAAACAATATCAATAAGACTTGCCTACCTACAGGCCTCATACAAACTTTTCCCGAAAACAATCTGCAACTCATGGTACAATCTGGTGCCAAGGGATCCACGGTGAACACTATGCAGATCTCTTGTCTCCTAGGACAAATCGAATTAGAGGGTAAACGCCCGCCTTTAATGATAAGTGGGAAAAGTTTACCAAGTTTCCGACCTTATGATCCTCAACCAAGAGCCGGAGGATTTATAGACGAACGCTTCATGACAGGCCTTCAACCCCAAGAGTTCTACCATCATTGTATGGCTGGCCGTGAAGGTCTCATTGATACAGCTGTAAAGACTAGTAGATCTGGTTATCTTCAAAGGTAAATAAAAAAGAAAAGCTAGCAAGATTTAATGGTGTTGCATAATTTTTTATAAAATTATTATCATTATTATTATTTTTATCAATAAACAATTTTCTTGATTCTTAAACTTTATATTTTAAAATTAACATTAAATTGCAGATGTTTGATTAAACATCTGGAAGGATTAACGATAAACTATGATGCCACTGTAAGAGATTCAGACGGCAGCCTTGTGCAAATTTATTATGGTGAAGATGGTTTAGATATTCCAAAATCACGCTTCTTAGATGAAGACCAGTTAGATTTTTTGGTACAAAATAAAAACGCTTTTGCCGATGAAAATTTATTGAACCACTTGAAGGAAAATGATGATACACGTAAGATTGTCAAACAAGCGAATAAAATACATAAGTGGCAAAAAAAGAATGGCGATCCGCTTGCTAAACGAAGAATCAGCGAGTTTTCCAAATTCTCTGCTGATAATGCAAACCCTAATAGCTCGAAAAACAAGGTAATTCTTTCAAATTGCGGCAGGTGTAAGGCATCCGTATCACTGATGAAGAAATGGGTTAAAGCAGACGAAGAGACAAAGAATATGTACAAGTCACTTTCTGCAAAATGTCCAGAGCCATTGACTTCAAAATACAGACAAGATTTGAGCTTTGGCGTTTTGCCAGAAAGGCTTGAAATTTTAATGGACAATTATCTGAAGAAAAACTTTAACAGTATAGAAAAAGAAGAACTCAGAGATATCCTTTGTGCAAAGGTGATGAATACACTCTGCCCACCTGGTGAACCAGTTGGTCTATTAGGTAATAAAAAACTTTATTTTATTCTTATTTGATTAGATCAATATCTTATTTATGTATGTAATAAATTTCTAATTACAAGCATCTACTTTATTAGCTATAAAAACAAACTAACAAATTATTCTTTTTATTTATTAGCTGCTCAATCTATTGGAGAACCATCAACTCAGATGACACTGAATACTTTCCACTTTGCTGGTAGAGGTGATATGAACGTCACTCTCGGTATCCCTAGATTGCGAGAAATTTTAATGATGGCGTCAAAGAATATCAAGACACCGAGTATGGAAATACCTTTTAAAAAAGACTTACCCAATCTAACGAAACTATCAAATAATATACGTATGAAGCTCACCAAGTGCTACCTCGCAAATGTCTTAAAGAGCATTAAAATAGAAAGAAAACTGCATTTTGATACTGAAAGAAAGATGAATTACACTATTACATTGCAGTATCTGCCTCATAAATATTACAAAAACGAATTCAGGGTTCGGCCAGCAGAAATTATAGAGAAAACAGAGAAGACATTTTTCAAAGAGTTCTTTAAAGAAATAAATAAAAGTGTCAAGACTACCGGTTGGAATGTAGAATTCAAAGAAGAGAGAGTGCAGATAAAAAATGAAGAAACACGATTAGATGAAGAAGAAGAAAGTGGCGAAGCAGAACCACGTGAAGCGAAATTAAGAGGGAAATTCGATCTTGGTGAGATGCATGAATCCTCCGATGAAGAGGAAATCGATGAGGATGCAGATGCAACACAAGCCAAGTCTGCTGCACGTCACCAAGAAAATAGAGAATACGAAGATCCCGAAGAGGACGAGGAAGAACCAGAAGAAGACGATAATAATGATGAAAATGAAAATACTGTTGAAGGTGGGAAAAATATCAATGATAATGATAAAATGCAAATTACTTCAGAACAAACGAGCGAAAATGAATATAATGAAAGACAAGAGAATGTATTAAGGATGTACATTAATGCTGTCAGCTACGACTATGATGCAGAAAAGTACCAGTGGTGCAAACTGAAATTCCGCGTAAGTAGATATGAAGTAATTTTTAATATATATATATTTATTGTTAAAAATAAATCAAAAATTAATTTTAAAACTACTTAATAAACCATTATAAATGATTCGTTTATGTTTTAGTTGCCAGTTAAATGGACTAAAATTGATTTGTCTACAATCCTTCGAAATGTCGCAAACAAAGTCGTTTTGTGGGAAACACCGGCAATTAAAAAAGGATTTACTTTCCAAAATCTTAATGGTGAAACAGTTTTAAAAACAGACGGAATTAACATTACCGTAAGTAAATTATTCAATTATTTATAAATTATAAACTTTAAAATTTAAATTTTAATTAATATTCTGAATTTGCAGGAAATGTTTAAGTACGACCAAATTTTAGACATAAATAGATTGTACTCTAATGATATCTACGGAATATCGCAAACCTACGGCATTGAAGCAGCAAACAGAGTAATCGTTAAAGAAGTGAAAGATGTATTCAAAATGTATGGAATTACTGTTGATACGAGGCATTTATCACTTATTGCTGATTACATGACGTTTGAAGGAACATTCAAACCACTTAGTCGTAAAGGTATGGAAGATTCAGCGTCGCCATTTCAGCAAATGAGCTTTGAGAGCTCTCTTAACTTTTTGAAAAATGCTATATTCCAAGGTAAACAAAATTACAAAAACTTTAACATTTCAATTATTTTGGGAAATAATTATTTTAATTTTATTGTTAGGCAAACAAGATGACTTAAATTCACCGTCCAGTCGACTGATGTTGGGTAAACCATGCTCATCTGGCACTGGATCGTTTTCGTTGCTAACAGATATTCCAAAACAAATAAGTTAATTGTGCTAACATTCTCAAGATGTTGTAAATATACATAAACTTATTTTTTGTACATAAAATAGCTTTTTTGTATTATAAACGTTTCGATTGGGCAATTTCGAGTATTACGTATCCGGAGAACATGAAGCGCGAGTAGGATGCAAGATGTAAACCTTGGACAATGACTGGTCGAATATTGTCTGGATAATTAGGTCAGGCATGCCACGGACGACGTCATACCCAGGAACCTCCTCGTGCTTCTTGTGCTCCGGTTACATGTTCGGGATTTTTCACTGGATTTCGTTACATGTTTGAACTCTGAGTGAATAAAATGTAACAAAGGACAAAGAAGGAATCTGTATTTCCAAGGAATAAAGTACACGCAAGGGACGAAAAAGTTTCATAAATTCTAGCATAATTTATTGCATATATAAACATTTGATACATTTTTTTTTTCAATTTTTTTTCGTTCACGTAGAGCTTAGATTTATCAGTGGAATTAGTATATCATCGTAGTAAGATCCTAAAGAGATAGAATATAACTTTGGAGAATGGATCAATCGAGCCTGAATCGGAAAAGAATTCGATACCTTATAAGAATCAAAAAGATTCGACGTGGACGATTTGGCATGACGCGATTCTCCGCGCGATATTCGCAGCAGAGGCGGATGCAACGTCGCCCTCGAAATTTCGTCGCCGCGCGAAAATCGCGTGCCGGCCCTCCCAACGTCGAAAGCCACGCGACGGACGGCCGCTCGGAGAAATATTCTCTCGAGAGGCCCGTGCACGTCTTATAGCAATACTGGCTATCGCGATTCTCGACAAAGAGACAAGGATAAAGAGAACTAGAGAGAAGAGACAAGAGATAGATAAGAGAGCGGATAAAAAATAAATCGACTAAATATCGATGTAATATATAATATAGGTACGAGAAGGGGAGATCGATTGAATTCCTTGCTGTCCTTGCTTGTATAATACATGTATTACAGTGTGATAAGCGCTTCAACTGTGAAAATTGTTCTCGTCCGCTAGTCGATCGCCCGTAGGCCGTCCCTCCTCCTACGGAGCCATTCGCACTCGCAGACTCGCAACTGGAATATCGAAGGATAAAGACACACGCGCACTCTTAAAGAGAGGGACGACCTTGGCCGTAGTTATTGCACTTGTTGCAGTGCCTCGCGGAGTCCCGTGGGATCCCGACGCGCTCGCGACTTTCACCGGAGCGAGCGGCTTATAATTGCTCGCTCCGCTTAATCAGCGAAAATAAACGCTCGAATTCCGTTCGGGAATGCTTGTATGTTTTTCTAGGCTGCTAGTTGCTTTTTTTCGCGTATAGTAAATAATCGGGTGTTCTTTTCGTTTCGATTTTATGGGGATGGTAGATTCGCGGAGCTAATACTTGCAGAAACGAGCGAGCATTTTATCACAGTCTAAGCCTGGTAGAGGAAGGGGGGGAAGGGAGGGAGAGGGGCAGAGGGTAGTTAATAATAATTTTTCTTTCTTTCGTTCGTTCTTCCTAATAATAACCTATTTAATTCGCATCGTACGAGGACTAGATTTGAGTACTTATCGTTAGTGGGCTATAACGTAATAATACAGTTGAAATCTCGGGGCGCTGCGACCCCGAGAGTTATATGTATATACTAACTCGCGAGAGAAGGAGGAAAAATGCTTCCGATGGAGAAAAAACAGTGATTACGAATCTTATTCGCAAATTGTTAATAGAAAAATTCACGAAATTACGAAGAGGACAATTCGGCTAGTGATTGCGTATTGTACAATTACTTCATCCGAGCTTCAACTAGCTGCCCTCGGGAATTCAGCTACCTTAGACGTTTACGGCTATAAATACATATACATACATATATGTATGTATAAATATATATATTTATGCGGAATGTCCGTAGGGATGAGATTTGGAACGTGTCGCGTCATTTTTTCCGTCGTTTTCTTTGCGTAAGGCTCGTGGAAGTCTTGTCTAGCTTGGCTAACAACAACTACATACTGCACGTACATAAATAGCGTATAAATTAACTAATTAAGTACACAAAATTACAAACTTATTAACAAAATAATTGGCAAGACTTGATTCCGGCCAAATGAGCGACGCTGCACTTGTTCAATTTTTTCGCTAGCCTCTAAATTCAGTATACTGCTTAACGAAACTGGGCCAACACTAAGTCCGCACAAGTTTTTGTTTTTTTTTTCTTTTCTTTTGCTCAGAGACTCTCTTCTTTTGAAGATCGGATAAATTAGCTAACACATATCACAGAATGCGTATCATTTTGTCGCGTTTCGAAAGGAAAATAGAAAGTATATATATATGTATATATATATGTATATATTTAATGACGAAAGGAAGTGAGAAAAAGGGAAAACGGACGCTGCGTTGGCTCGAAGTGTAGATTACGTTTATATCATGAGAGGAAGAGAATTCTGCAGTAAATAGCCTTCTATGGGTCCTCTTCAAGCCGGATTGAATAGTCAATCGATGATGAATATATTACAGAGTGATTTCTTGCTTGTAAGACTTGCAGCATCCTTGTATTTGTGTATGATACAATTTTAGGCTCCGCCGTAATTTCTGAAAGGAAAGCCATTGTTTTTCTTCAGCGCTCGGATACACCAAAAGCGAATATTATCGAGTGAAAAAAAAAAGAGAGAGTCTTGAAAGATACCTAAAGGAGAGCAGGTGAGCAGGTCATGTTGGCAGTCTAGGCCAGGAGGAGGCTGCGTCATCGTCGAGGGGGCTACTGATTGAGCAGGGTGTTGGTCACCTCAGAGATGGACAGCAGAGGACTCCCAGCGTCCGGTTTAGGATCTGCGAGGCAGACGTGATTGGCATCGCCGAGCTGATCGACGAGTCTTCCGGCTCCGGCTGCGGCTGATAGTACGAGCCGCTGCTGATGCTGCTGCTGTTGTCTGCTTCCGCGGACGCGCTGCTCGTGATGGGCAATGGCTCCTCCCTCCCCTCCGGTGCCGTTGCCGACGACGACGACGTGCTGCGACATCAAGCCATCACCTATTACACACGCCTTGTCCAGTAGAAATGCGTTATTACACTCTTTGGCGCCTAGTTCTCTGCTCCTTATGCTACGAGTTGTCGTTCTGGAGCTAGTTATTCATCCGGCGGACGATTTGTCAGACGGTCGGCGTCTGGCCGGGTAATCAATAGCTAGATCCATCGCGACAAAAGTAAATCACTCGAGGTGTTATTTAAATCAAAGCACTCGATAAAAGTGAGACTGAAACTATTCCTACGTCAGCTCTTCGACTTGGCTGGCTTTTTATTCGGCAAAACTTGCATGCTACCAAAGTAAATCAAACGAGAAGAGTGCACTGCAAGTAGACATAAAAAGCTGAGCAAAGTAGAGAGAGAGAGATAGAGAGCGCAAAAAGTGTGAGAGGCAATCAGTGACACTCACTGAGACGCGTGCCGTGGTGGTGCGGTGGGGTGGTGGTGATGGTGGTAGGGATAGTACTGGTAGTGATGGTGATGGTGTTGCTGAACTCCCTGCCATACCTCGGAGCCCGCGTCAGCCTGCTGGGGCGGATGAGCCGCGTAGCCGCTGGCGACCGTCGCGTAGTGCGCCGACGTTACCACTGGGTAGTGTTGCTGCTGCTGCTGTTGCTGCTGATGCTGCTGCTGCTGCTGCTGCTGTTGGTGATGGGGATGCTGCTGCTGCTGCTGCTGGGGGTGAGTTTTCGAGGCGAGGACGCGGGGAGGACTGTGAGCGGGCTGACCGCCCGGAGACGAGCGCTTCCACTTGCACTCGCCGTTGATCGAGTTCATCTCCTGCAGACTCTTCAAAGGGTCGGAGCGTGCTGTGGAGGAGAGAAAGAGACGGCATTGAGAGCCCGCAGAACACTGGGGAGAGCCTCCGAGGCAAGACTCACGATCGAGGGCGGTGCGCGAGGGCGTCGGCGGGCTGTAGCTGCCGTTGTTCCTCGGGGGCGTCCTGGGGGGCGGCGCGCCCCACATGAGGACGGTCTGCCTGAGCGGCTCGTTCCCGTAGACGTCGGGCTTGACGTCCTCCATCTTGGGGGTGAGGACGCCGTTGTTGTTGTTGTTGTTGGCGGCGGCGGTGGCCGGGGAGCTGCCGGCCGAGTTGGAGGAGGCGGAGGCGGCCTCGAGGGAGTGGCGGCTGCCGGCGCGCGCCGCCACGGAGTCGCTCGGCTGCAGGACCGGGCTGCCGACGGCGTACGAGGCGCGCACCTGGTCCGGCGTCGTGCTCGAGGCGGCTGCCGACGCGTAGCCGTACTTCGGCGAGTCGCCCGTGGCAGCCAGCTGCTGGTGACTCTCGTACGTCGGCGGCAGCGACGACACGTCCAGGAAGCCGTTGTAGCCCGGCGACGTGTGGTACTCCGGGTAGTACGAGCCCAGCGGCCGGTACTGGAAGAGGTTCTCCGTCGCCGTCAGGTACCTAATGTTTCGCACATTGTTCATGTCGTGCCGCATGTTTCTTATCTCTACACTGAAAAATCATCCTTCTCGCGCAGGGGGAATTATTTTCGATATTTGAGCGATAAATAAATTTCTGTGTAATTGAAAAAAGCATTATTCTACAAATAAAATCCTTTTCTAACAAATAGGAATGCCTCTCGCTCGAATATTGAGTGACAATTCCTCCTGCGGGAAAAGGGTCGTTTTTTCAGTGAGTTTACCGAATAATTAATCTTGACGGATACAAGAGAATTCGGCGGAAAGAAAGCCTGCCCACCTGTTGTCGAGCGCCGTGGTCGGGTACAGGCTCTGATGGTGGTAGCTGCCGGTGTGCCCGATGTACGGGGTCAGGGCGGGATCGGCGCTGGCCGGGGGCGCGTACGAGGCCGCCGGGTACATGGTGTTGAGGTTGCCGTAGGCCGCGGCCGCCGCGACCGCCGCCGCCGCCACGCTGCTGTCCGCCGCGAGGTAGTCCACC
>JAWWEM010000010.1:17837129-17847329 GCA_035582935.1 Ormyrus thymus | reverse complement strand
CTGAGCCGACGGATGCAGGGCGTCGGGTGGCCGTGCGACCAAGTCGCGCACCCGACGCTCCGCGTCCGTGACAATACTTATTACATTTTTTTCAAATAATATGTAATGTAAATCTTTTTGCAGTTAGTATAGCTGGTAGGTCTTCAAACGGGCACGGAAGTGACGTTAAATTGATACTATCTATAAATATTATTATAATGCAGTATTAGATTCAATTCTTTGAAAGCAATATTATCTGAATGTAAAACTGAGAGTAATAATAATCTTATCTAAATTCTTTTTTGTATCTCGATCCTCTTTCTTCCAGTTTAATTTTTAAGAAACTTATGATGATTTAACTTAATTTGATATATAAATAATATACACATTAAAACTTTGACTAAAGCAAATTATTTAGTAGCGAACTACTGTTCTGTCCGAATTAGTGTGTTTGTCTAACTCAGTTTAATTTAAAAGATGAATGTTAATTCTGAAAAGTAAACAACAATAAAATTTATTGCGCTATACAGTTGTAAAAATGTCACAAGAAACACATAACTTTATAAGATAACATTTTTATAT
Source organism: Ormyrus thymus (assembly GCA_035582935.1). Taxonomy (NCBI): domain Eukaryota; kingdom Metazoa; phylum Arthropoda; class Insecta; order Hymenoptera; family Ormyridae; genus Ormyrus; species Ormyrus thymus. The sequence goes on along the minus strand of JAWWEM010000010.1, from coordinate 17,846,768 downwards.
TATTTATTCTGCACTCAATCTTGGAAACGTAAACTTATTTCCGTAAGTTAATGAAAATACTCTTTCGTAAGTTTGAAGGATGTCGAAAAATTCTCCGCAAGGCAAGGGTATGCAATCATTTAAAGTACTAATCATTTTAATTAATTCCTCTAACACGTGCAGCTTAATTCGAATCGGATCCTCAGCTTCGCAACACGAATAAATTACAAATATTTCCAGCTCTTTTTTCACTTTCCGTTTTATTGCGTTTTCATTCAATAATACCTGCAAAATTTCTAAAATTAATAACTTGATTTAAATCGTAAAACAATATATTACGTTAATAACAATTTACGTTGTAAGACAGTAAGCTTTGATACTTAGGCCAATTCTCAGTGCAAGCTTTACATTTGCATTCAAAATAAAACTGTTCTGACAATTGCTTCTGTCGTTCGGCTTTATCCATATGACTATAAGAAACTCCGTAATTGTCAAGTATCTAAAAGAAATTCATTTTCATCAGCACAATTTGTGTAAGTTTTTTAAAAAAAACAATTCGGAAGTAAAATGGCAAATTGTGCAAAGTTTTACTTGCGATCCTTTTTCAATCGGCGCACTTGCGTACATAATGCAACAATCTGACGCTGTGCATATCGAAGTGTTTGGATTACAACTGTGATTTGCAAGACTGCGGAATGGCAAAATTGACGTTCCCATACTGATTGACTCGTTTTTCTGCATCTCGTCAAACTAAAAATGGATTTAACTTTTCTAGAAATCTTTATAGCAAACTTTATCTCAATTTTGTATACAATATGTTGCGAAAAAGACGCGAACTCCTCTGTAACTTGTTAAAATAGGGTTATTGTTACGAAGGGGTTCGGGTATTTTTTTTTAACACCTTGTTAAAAGCATTATTATCATGTTCGTACGCTATGCGCGTTGATAGAAACTGTTTGGCTGTAGTGCAAAATTAATCCTCCGATAAACGTTAGATCAGTATTCGTAATTATTTCATCGATATCATCAGGATTAAATTTTTTGTTGAACAAAGTCGTCATGGTACATAAGTAATAAAGAATAAATGAAGCGTAGATAGTCCTTTCGAGAAGATCCATTTTCGAGCGTTTTTCTGCATTAGTTGCAAGACTGTATACACTGTAATATTTATTACTGTGAAATAATCCATCCTCGGTAAATCCTTTTTTACAAGGATCTGAAAGTTATAATACAGCATTATTTTTACTAAATTTGTAAAATCGTGCGTTCTAGATTATTATAATGAGGGAGATAATTGTTACAAGGAAAGACGTGAAAATAAGAAGTTTTATAATGATATAAGTTTTTAAGTGAAAAATAGTTTAAACAATATTAAAGGCATTTTTGTTATAGTAATGACCAAATAGTTGGTATAAAAATCATTAGATTCAAAATTTTATAAAAATATAATAAATTTAACTGTAAAGTAAGTTAATGATTAAAGTTATAACATATTATATTACAAAAATCTCTTTTATAACGTAATAAAATAAATAATAAAATTTAAAATGAATAATAAAAGTACAAAATTCTTTAAATGAAGTTCAAGAACTAGTTTTTGATAAAAAAAAATCTAAAAATTATTCAGCACTTATAATTGATTTTCACAGCCAGATATCGTTTTAAATGCATTTTTTAATAAAAAAGAAAAATACATATATTCACCTTTGCAATTATTAATTCTTTCAATATCTTTCCGCAGTTGATCTACACTCCCGGCTTCTCTTAAACTCAAAATCGCAAGTCTCATCCCAAGTAAATTACGTTTTCGATACTCCATGTCAGTCAAACAATCGCTAACAATACATTCTACGTCGTGGTATTGTTCTCGTGCTTCATTTTTACATTTTTCAGAGCAGTACATAACGTTAACACAAAATTCACAAGGAAGCATAGCCCAGTGAGCTGACAAACAATGCGAGCAACGAACGTAGGCATTCTCTTGATTAAGCAATTTCGCGTAAGGCCTTTCCATCGTTAAAATTTCTCCGGGATTAATTTTACGGTTGCTCATCAGGTGCCTTCCTAATTTTTCGTTGTATTTTAAAGACAAAGCTTCCGAAGCAAACGGCACTTCGTTATGTGCAGTAAACTTTGGAAAATCGACGGTTTCATGCTGCTTTGTAGCTGAAGTTTTGGAATCAGATTCCACAGCTTTATTAAAGTCCCTTTGCATTTTTTCTTTTTCAGAATCGGATAATTGCACGTTCTTCAACCAACAGCGCATCTCTTCAACAGTATCTTTTACGTCAGTTCCGTCATCTAATAAATTTAAACATTTAATTTTCCGATTAAGAAGCTTTCCTTTTAAATCATTGGGGTAATTTAACGCTAGAGCCCGGTTTATATCTTCGACGCACTCGTCGTACTTGCGCAGCTGCATCGAAAGCGCCGATCGGTTAGCGTAGGCCAAACTAAGTTCTAGAGACTCGTTGGGCGCGGTTGCTATACTTTTAGAATACAGTTCCCATGCTTGAAGGAGTTCTTCGACATTCATTTTACACGTTGTAAATTTTCTATTTGCTTCTTTTCTCAAATCAAGAGATTCTTTAGAATCTTTCGATTTACGCTTTACTTCGGGTACTATTTCAAGCGTTTTCATCATCGATAAAACCTCAGCCACTCGAAGTTCATCTGTATTTGTCGTATTAAACTTAACCTGCAGTTTATCAAATGTTCCTGCAGCTATCGCTTTATTAATGAATGCATTACCTATGTTATTCATACTGAATCGGTGTAGTCTTGTTCTCATTACATTCAAAATTTTTATTTAATCGTTAATTAAATTTGTTTTTTTTTGCCATTTAACTGTTACATTTTCTTTTTTATAACCTAAAACTACAATTTCTTAACTTTACCAAATTTGCAAAGTAATTTAAATATTTTCATTAATAATTAAATAAAAAAAAATGTTATGTACCTTAAAAAAATGACATTTCAGCGACTTTTCATTCTGCTAGTTCTGATTTTATCACTTTTAAAAACACTCAATCTTAACACTCAACAAGTGGATGCGGCTATTACTTAATAATTCCATTTATGTAATTGGCATAGACAGTGAAAAATAAGCCACTTTATGTAGAGTGTCGTTTTCTTATAATATTTGGTGTTTAGTAGGATACAGTCTGCAGAAATAATTAAGGATCAAACGAACTTCCTGCCAGTGATGTTCGTTTCAAATTATATGAGTTCTCGTTCGAAAGTTAAATCTGCGATGCTCGGTCCGTGCAGACCGTCGGTTTTACTGCGAAAAACATAATTCGCGGTGAAATCGTTAATAGAAACAAAACAATAGAAATAATTATTAATAATTACTAATAGTTTAATTTTTAATTTTGAAATATTTAGGATTTCGTTTCGCTAATCCCAATGTTTATCTCAAATATACGAAGATAACTGCCTCTTTCCGTACGCTATAATTTATGCATATTACATGCTAAACTGCAGCCTACTGCCTCGAATCGAAATGAACCACATTGTGGAGTGTCATTTTTTAATAATATCGTTTGTTGAGAAATAATTTTATATTCTTGACTTGAGGCGTAAAATTCTTTTTTACGCACTTCTTTGCGGGTTTTTGTGTGCATTTAATTAGCAGGTGTATAATCAGAAGAGGGCGACGATCGAGTTTTATATTAGCGCCCGAGCGAAGCTTCGCTAAACTCACCCCCATCCGAAAATCATATTTCTGATTTCTCACGCGTGTCGAACAGATAACAAAATGTTTTTCGATACCAGGGGGCGTGAAGGTGATTTTAAAAAATTCCAAAATGCACAAAGTCGCACTTTACGTACGTTGTGTCGAAAAATAAATTCAGTTCCCGTAAAATGAATTTTGTGAGCGTAAAATTAATTCAGGGTACGAATTTTACGAACTCATAAAATAGTATTTTCGCAACTCGTGCGCATAGGTGATCATTCACTTATTTTCATGGGATTAATAATGATTAGTTTAATGAGGAGGTCATAAAGTAAATTCAACCAATTCTATCGGAAACGGAAACTCATAAATTTCCCCTTACTTAAAAATGTGTAGAACGAAAATTCGAGGAAAAAGTTGCAAATTACAATGCGAGACGTATTAATAATAAATTTATGAATGACTGTACAATTGAGTAACTGAAATAAATTTAAACGAACAAAGTTTTAATATCGTGAATTAAAAAATTAAAGATTTGCTAAAAATTAATCAATAATGGAAAAAAATAATATTAAACTTTAAAAAATCTTATAAATTTTTGTCTATTATTTTTTAAATTGATTATTAATCCAGAATTCTGGTTTTAAGAAGTTCGTTTTGACCTCTGAATACTAAATTTTCCGCGGTCTTGCGCGCATGAAAAGGCGCCTTTACGTGGCCCTCTTTTCAAATATACGTAATTCAACGTGGCTTTCGATCGCGGAAAAGTCTATATTCGTGAATTTTGGTACCTGTCTGTAATATCGAACATGTTGATGATGCACGAGAAAACTCGAATCGCTGTCTACACAACATGCATCGAACACTTGACCAAATACACATATTTTGACAACATTGACGTACTGCACGTAGTTATTGGGTCATAATTAGTGCAGATAAAAAATATATAAAAGCAGTAATGGCGATAAGCTAATAAGTAATAAATGAAATTTGGTGATCCTTTGCTTTACGAATGTAATGCAGACTCATGACAGTCTCAATTTGCACTGGACAAGGCAAGAACGTACTATTTATATTTAGGATTATTAATTAACTTTGACTCGATTTTTCGACTTAAATGAAATAAAAATTTCCTATATTCTTATGCCATAAAACTGTTAAAGCATGATTCTTACCGTTTTCTGATAATTTTAATTCAACATTACAGAAAAGAACGCCTAAAATGGAGCATAATATTGTTGAGCGGAACTTGTCTTGTTTATGCATCAAGAACATCTGTACCTCTTCTGGTACCAATTATTGGCAAAGAAAGAGAATGGAGCAAAATGGATTCAGGTACTGTACTTTCCAGCTTCTTCTGGGGTTACACAATGACACAAGTATTAGGAGGATATGTTAGTGACCGAATAGGAGGACAACGAATTATGTGGATTGCTGCACTCGGATGGGGTGTATCAACTTTTCTGCTACCTGATATCATTAGATTTTTCTCTGAAGGTGCTTATTCGATAGAAACGGTAGCCTTTGCTAGAGTAATAAATGGAGCATTTCAAGGTACGTATCTGCAGATTTTATTTACTTTTACTTTGTAATTGGTAAAAGCTCCGTTTACAGGAATGCATTTTCCTAGTATGATCAGCTTAACAAGTCAAAGATTGAGTGAATCTGAAAGAGCATCTTTCTTTAGTTTAGTAACTTCAGGCTCAGCATTAGGAACATTATTAACAGGAGTTTTAGGATCTTATGTATTAAATAATTATAAATGGGACACTGTTTTCAGAGTCTTAGGTATATTTTAAAGTTAGTTCATTATTAGACCAAAATATTAAATGTATTAGTAAATAAAAATGTTTATTTCTTAGGAGCAATGAGTATAGCATGGACTTTTATATTAATTTATTACTCTACTTTATTAAGCGGCCGACCATCAGCCAATAAACAGTTATCTAATACTAAACTACCTATTAAAGAGCTTATCACAAAAGCACCTTTCTGGTAATCATGGTACATGAATATTAAAGCACTCATTTTGTTTAAATACCCACTTTATTTATTACTAGTAACTGCTTTTATTTTCAATTTCATGTTTAAAATTTTAATTTTTAAATTCATAGCACATCATCTTTTTCAGGTCTTGTGTAATTGGTCATGCTTGTCAAAATAATTGTTTTTTTATCTTATTGTCATGGATGCCAACATATTTTCATGACACTTTCCCAGAAGTTAAGGTAAATCAACACATTTTTGTTAATTGATAAATAACTTATAGCAAAATAATATTTTATATTTGATCTAGAGTTGGATAGTAAATATGGTACCTTGGCTTGCCTCAGTACCATCTATATTCTTGGGCAGAGCAATTTCTGAGAGACTCATTAAGACTGGTTACTCCGTAACCGCTACACGTAAGATTATACAAACCACTTGTTTTGCAATACAGGCTGTAAATTTACTATTTTTAGGTTCGTGAAATTCTCATTATTGAATACATTTTTTGTAAAAATTACAAAAAAGTAATGCTCATTAAATATTGTTTTAGCTGCAACAGACACATCTGAAAAAGCAATTTTGTATTTAACTCTAATAATTGCTGGATCTGGTTTTCATAATAGTGCAATAGTTGTAAATCCATCAGACTTAGCACCAAAGCATTCTGGTAGTGTTTTTGGTTTTATGAACACTGTTGGTGCTATTCCTGGTAAGTACAAATGCACTTTAAAGTTTTTAATTGTGTATAGTTCCCAACTTAGAAATATCTTCTATATCTAGGTTTTTTGGGAGTTTACTTTGCTGGACACATTTTACACGTAACACACAGCTGGGCTGTTGTATTCATTTACATTTTTGTTATAGAAATAATAGGAGGGACTGTTTATCTCATATTCGGTTCTGGTCAAGCAATTTTGTGAACAGTATTCGTTTGTATAAAATGAATTTAATATTAAAGAGATTTTGACATATAAGGTCCATCTAATTCATAACCTATTTTTCTGTAATAGTTCCTTGTTCCAACTCCTGCAAAAATAACAATTTTTTTTTTAAATAATAATTTTTAATGCAGAATAATTTTTATAACAATTTTACACACCTGAAATAACAGCAATTTTCTGAGATCCGTGTTCTTCTCTAGCTATCCTTTCAGCTTCTTCCATTAAAAGCATTCCAAAACCTTGATGCTGAAATTTTGTGGGATCACGGGCATTTACTGGTACTACACTTCCGTAAACGTGAAGTTCTCGAACAATTGAACATTTCTCTTTTAATTCAGCTCTAGGTACGCATAATCGTATAATTAATTATAATGATTTAAAATAATAATAGGTATTCTAATAACCAAAACCAATACCTGAAAGAATCAGTTGAACACTTTCTGAGTCTTAACAAACCAACTAAAATATCTTGGAAAGGATCTTCATATGATAAGAACGTTTCCCAACCGTTATTTGCACAATAATCACGTCGAATGAGCTCAACTTCATAAGGTTGAACTTTATTATGAATTTCTTGAATCCCTACTTCTCTCGTTCTTACGTCTCTGCAAGTTACTCCAAGGTCTTTCATTCTATCTAAAGCTAATTCACGAAGATTACCGTGTTCTACGCCAGAACTAAAGAAATTAAAATTTTATAAACTTTTTTATATTTGTCGAACTTACCTTTCTAAAGGCATTGGAATATCTCTTTTTAAGAATCTTACCTTACTAAAGGCATTGGAATATCTCTTTGAACTCGATATACTCGAGTCCATGGCGGAATTAAAGCTAAAACTCGTGCTATAAGATCAACAAGTGTACTTGGAGGATAACTTTTATATCTCCCAGTTTTCCAGAGTTCATATAAACCAGTACCCCTTATGACAAGAGTTGGATAAATTTTTAAACCATCTGCTCTAAAAGCAGGATTCTCAAAAAATTCCTGCAAATTAAACGATAAATTAAATGAATAAAATTTCGTGCAATTATTTTTGTAAAATTTCAACAAAATTAACTTACAATAAACTGTTCAATATCTCTTTCAATATCTACATTTGGTAAATCAGGCATCATATGTGCTATAACTTTAAATCCAGCATCTTTAGACAACTGGAAACTTTCACAGACTGCACGAACTGTGTGACCTCTATTGGTATCTCGAGCTACATCTTCATATACTGATTGCACTCCAATTTCAAGGCGAGTACATCTATTTAAAAATAAATTAAAATACATAAATCCTTTTTGTTTCATAAAGATTGATAAAAATGAAAACTACTAATTTTAAGTTACCAACCCATAGTTTAACATATCAGAAAGGTGCTTTTTAAGACAATAATCAGGTCGAGTTTCTATGGTAATACCTATACATTTAGTTCGACTCCTTTCTGAATATTTAACAGCTTCAGCTACATTATTACTTTTGTGACCTGACAAAGCATCATGTAAATTCCTTATAAAATAATCTCTATAATCTTCTGGCAGTGACATGAATGTACCACCCATAACAATAAATTCTACTTTATCTACACTATGGCCCAGTTGTTTTAACTATAATAAAAAAATTTAATTGTTTAATAAAAATTAGGTATGTAAAAATGTTAAAATAAAATTTATTTTCAAACCTGTTCTACTCTATGCCTGGTTTGTAAAAAAGGATCATAACGAGCACGTATTGCTCTCATTGATGTTGGTTCATATCCTGTATAAGACTGAGTAGAATATTCAAAATCTGAATCTGGTCCTCCTGGACAGTATACACAAATATTTCCTGTCATATTGATGTGTGGACATCTGTGTGGTTTACACATTACAGCAACTACAGCAATCTGCAGTAATAATATTTCTTAAAATAAATTGCATTAAATTTAATCAAATAAATTCTAAATCTCAAACTTACACCACTAGCAGTCCTGATAGGTTTAGCTTTAAGCTTTGGCAATAAGATGTGCTTCACATCATAGGGTACAGCAGCAATAATGTCAACTAGCTTAGGAGAAGATGATAAACCATATTTTGAAGAAATCTGAGTTTTTAATTTATTTAAATCCACATCTTTGTTAGCCTCATGTGCATTTAAAAGTTCTCTAATGATCTCTCCTATTGTCATCATCATGCGTTCCTCTTTACTTTCAGCGAATTCTGAAAAAAATGTTTTAATTACCTTTTTTGTATTAAATTCCAGTTTTTTTTTAACAAGTGATTTATCATTAATATAATATAACGTTCGTTTTGATGTGCAAGTGAGCTTTAAATTTACATATTACTTATATCATAAAATATTTTGTATAACCAATTTTTACCTTTGCGTTTCTTCCCCATGATTTTTGAAGTTTTAAACTTTTAATAAATTAACTATTTACAAAATTTTATATACACTTTGATAACCTCTTTTTATTTGTCACTCGCTTCATTGGTTGCACCATGCGCACGTTTTCTCATTTGCCAAGCTGTGACGAAAAAGCTCTGTTTCCTGACGTCAGTTTAGGCAGGAATATGCAGATTTGTTATCAGAATTATTTTAAGCACTTTTCAAAACTAAAAACCAATTATTTGTATTTAGTTTTTTATATAATTTTTGTTTTTATAAATTAATGATTGTATTGACAACATAAAAATGTAACATATTTAAAATTTATTTATTTTACTTTTTAATTTATATAATAAATACAAAAATTAAATTAAATTTAAATAATTAAAATATATTATTAAAAACACGGAATTGTTTTTAATCAGTTTTGAAAACTTTCAGTCAATAAAGCGTCATACTGTACTTACCTACATAAGAAGTAAGCGGCTAACGGTACCTTGCATTATTGCACGAAAGACGAAACGCGAAGCCAACGGGGTAAGTGTGTACGTACAAATACTGCTTCCTACCTGATCGATTTTGAACATTTTGGCAACTGAAGTTCCCAAAATATCATGCGGAGATATTACACTGTTAGAAATAAGTGAAAAAAACTTCCATCATTCGTGACGCTTCTCATAGACTGCGTAGTCTATGTCA
>JAWWEM010000010.1:17810537-17834097 GCA_035582935.1 Ormyrus thymus | reverse complement strand
CGTTAACATAGACTAAACAGTCCACAAGACACGTCACGAACGATGGAAGTTTTTTCCATTTATTTCTAACAGTGTAGCAAAGCGAAATTTCTGCACATTCGACTATTATTTGTTTTAGTGAAACCTTAATTGTGCAAATATCATTAATGATAACAAAAACAAGTTGAAATCTACCATACTTGCTAATCATCAAAAACAATTACTGTACGTTTGCAGTATATTGTCAAATCATTCGTTGTTTCTTAAAGAGTTGTTCTTGTTATACACTTATTAGTTATTGTTATACGTAAAGATGGGAATGCAAGAGGTAATAAGTTACGCGCTTTTTACAAATCCTATCAGTGCCAATACATTGCATTTTGCTAAAGCAGCAGCAAACGGAGTAAGCATACATGAAACTGATTTAACCTCATTTTCTTACGAAAAACTATGTTAATTGATTAGTGTAATTAATGCAAATATTAAATGAAAATATTAAGACACTGATTTACTGAAATTTATTTTTCCACCGTTTAATAAGGATATCTAATATAATTTTATATAATTTGCAGGTTACAGATTATATAGGACTCAAGCCAAAAAAAGTTGACGTAGTTAAAATGATACCACCAGAACCTTTGTGGAAATTAGCAAGTGCAACCGGACCTTTTGTTCGGTTAGCTGCTCTAAGTGGTGCAGCAGCAGTAATACTTGGAGCTTATGGTTCCCACAGTATGTTTATTTTCAAATAAAATAATGCAATTATTATTTGCATAAATGACTACTTGTAAGTTGAAATTAAATTTTATTTATTATTTTAGAATCTTACTCAGATGAAAAGATTGGGCAAGAACAAAGGAGGGTATTTGATACTGCTTCACGATATCATTTTATTCACACTTTAGCATTATTAGGATTACCCATGTGCAGATTTCCATATTTCGTAAGATATTTATTAATTAATAAAAGCCACTTTTATTTTTTTGTAAAAAATCTCACCTAATTTTATTTCTATTTAATTTTTTTTAGGCTGGAACTTTTATGCTATCTGGAATAGTTCTTTTTTGTGGAACCTGTTATTTTTATGCATTTACTGGTAACAAAGATTATAGCAAATTAACACCAATTGGTGGAACTTGTTTCATTCTTGGCTGGCTTGGAATGCTTGTTTAAAATTAAGAATAAAATTAAAGTATTTAAATATTATTTAAGAAAAAACAAATACTACTTTAAAAAAGTGATATTAAATCTATTTAAAGATGTAAAATAATTTTATTTTGAAAAAAAATAAATGTATTATTTTATATAACTTTTTTTAACTTGTTTTATTGTTCATTTTTAAAAATAAAATTTATTTATTATAATTTTTATTTGTATCAACATTATTTGTCTATCTGTATTTATAAAAAATGATTTTTCATTATTTCATGATTTAAAATCTTTACAATTTTTTTACAGAAATCGTTCTGGAACAATAAATTTTGTTTGGATAAAAAATAATTACTGAAAATAAATTAATTTTTTTATACTTACCATTTTAAATTAATTTTAAAATTTATTAATGTTGCCGTACAAAAACTAAAATTATTAGTAGTGCATTCAAAAATTTTACTTTGAGGAAATATTTAAATTAATTAAAAAAAAATAGTTATTAAGTTCAGATTTATGAAAATTTTTTATTTGTTGGTGTTTCTTGTATAATTATTTTTATTAAAGGAATTAAAATATCAATAAAAAATCCAATTAAATAAAATGAAACTCATTTATACTAAAGGATTGATATAAATATAACTTTACAGTTGATCATAAATTGGGCTTGGATAGGATCCAGAACCAACACACACTTAATCTGATCTGAATTTCGATATTTCTACATTGTCCAGAATTTCTTTTTCATACAACAGTTCGCGTATCACTTGCTTTCAATATATACGTTCCTTCCAGTTCTCTCTGTCATCTTTTGTGTTGTAAGATTCGATTGATTAGAATGTAGTAAAAATAACTTTTTTAATGGCTATACAATAACATATTTGTTAACATTGCCAAGTGTAATAAACACCGTCACACATCATCAGACCATAATCAAAGACCGCAACTTCGCTGCTTTAATTTTTAAATGATCATTGCTTCACAAAGAACTTAGAAATATTTAAGCTTGATTTAAAAACAAATTTTACAACTAAGCACACATTACATTGCCCATTAACAATGAAAACAAAATGTTAATAATGATTCAATAATAATAAAAAAAAAAAATGGTCTTATAAGCTCGTTAAAACTCTGCTGGTCTGGTGATGCTGGCCGCACCCTTACACAACTAAGTAATAATCCAACTATCTGACCTACAATAAAAATATCAAATAATAATTAAGGTGATACACAGAATAAAATTAAATAATATAGTGGTGTTGCACTTCGATTTGTGCATCGTGTGTATGTGAATCACCGCTTGCTTCTTTACGAAGAACAACGATGAAACGTAAGAGATCGATTACAAAAAGAGTCGAAAATAAAGAAGAGAAACAACGAACAAGAGACACGATATCATCCTTATCTCATAATTATATTATGTACGTTTGGGTTTGGTCGTTCTCCCAACCCCTTTTCGAATTATGCACTAACTCGATGTAGCACACGCTTTAACTAACTTTTGTTTTTTTACCACGAAGAACGCTTTTTCTCCACATCGCTCGACGAGGCAGGGGAGATGGGCGATGATGCACGGAGACGCGAGATGCATCGACGATATAAAACTTTATTTACTTACACCTAGCAAACGTCCTCTGTGTTACTTTTAGCTTACGGTTCAGTTAGTATTAATTTATGCAGTGGTACCGTTTTTTCTTTTTTCGTTTCCTATTATATAAAGTATTTATATAGACTTGTGTATATCAAACTATGTCGAGATAATATACTTCATATGTACAACGTTTTCTTTCTTATGTTGCTTTCAATATCTTTATTTTACTTGCAACGCATTCTTTCTTTCTCTCTCTCTTTCTCTCTTCCTTTCACACCGTAAATAAACCTTTGCGCTAAGAGTCAGATCACTAATCAAGTTTTTCTGGCTCGCAATCGACACATTTCTTTTTCCAAATATTTCTATTCACTCTTTTTTCGGATAAAATTATTGTATATCACAACTCCAAATCGTTACTCGTACAAAAATGAACACTAAATTGGAATTCATTAAAATTAAATATTAACGAAAAAATAAAAGTGAAGTACGAAGATGTTGATTTGTTTCAAAAGCAAAAAAATTCTTGTAAATTGTATAAAAGATTCATTGTCTTCAATATGGTCTCTGCTATTTTCACGTTTTATCTTTTTTATATTGGATTGCTTGTTACGCTTCTCACTAGGCAGAGCCAGAGGTGGAAAATAAATGAATAAGCCGCGCTTTCCTTGTCCATTTCTAGGAAAGATGGAAAGAATGTTGTCCTTCTTGAGCAGCTATTCTAAGTTTCTCTCGCATAATTTCCAAAGTAGAATAATCCGGCAGTTTTAAGTAGTTGACACAAGTCATTACTGATGGTAAGAATTCATCTGGTTTCATTGATACATCAAACGTTTTACGTACTATTGTTAAAGGTGGCGTTAAACTCTTAAAACCTGAAATTAATTAAATTAAATGAATAAATAATTCCATTTTCCATATTTTAATAAAAGGAAATTTTCAAACTTACCACCAACAGGTAACCTCGGAGAACCAGTGACGAACTGGATAAATTGCCTTTGTTCTTCGCTAGAGTAATCTGCCATGACTTCGTACAGGAAACGTATCGCTCGCGAGTCAGGTGTATATCCGTGATCTGTTCGGCAGCATTCGGATAACGTTTTTATATCCCACTTGCCACCTGTTTGTGCGTGACCACAAAATACGGCTTCCAATTCTTCTGGGAAGAATAGCCGTAGTTGTGTAGTTGGGAAAACTGATTCAAAGCCTTCTCTAAACGCTTCCATTTGTCTGAATACTCCTTCGAAAAGATACCAATGCACTACAAGCTGTAAAGAAAAATTATTATTTAAAGCATTAAATAACATTTACTCATAGTTATTAATTTGTACAAAATGATAAATTTATGCATACCTTTATATATTGTTCTAAGTTATGAATCGTAACATTAATATCGCTTCCAGCTTTCCGTAATTCAACATTGTCATAACCAGGTAATTGAAAAACAAGTCCTAGATCGGTAATTGGACAACTATCTAAATCTAATGCTTCGATCATTTGAGCTTTTTCATTGGGTCTTAATGAATGATCACGTTCGAGAGCTTCTTTTCGTTTAACAACATCTTGTAATTTACAAAGAGTGCGGTAAACGTCTTGATCTACATGAGCGAGATCTGTAAGTGTTAATGCATGCTCTTCACCTAATAACCATCTGTAGAAGGTTAAACTGAATGGGAGATCTAACTGTTATAGAAAAAGTTTAACATTAAATAATTTTTCGAGAAGAAAAAAATTTGCTTCAGAGTAAAAAAACTTACCATTCTTGAATCATAAATAGCCTTAGCCATGAACTTCCCTAAGAATTTAAATTTCGTTTTAAGTTTGGCAAGATGAGAAACTTTCGTATTCCATGGAATTGGAGCAGGGAATAGTCCTTGGTTGATATGTACATAACCTTGCTCTGTAGGAGATAAACTACCATGCCATAATTCCAGATCAGCGCGCTGCAGTTCTCTTGATACTAAAGCGTAAAATTCTAAAGTTGGTCCGAGACCAGTTCCAACCTAAAACAATTTTATTTATATTAGATTCTAATTTACTGAAATAAGATTCATAATATGCTTGTTTATTATTTCAATAAAAAACACTGTTATTTAAACATTTAAACACTTACTTCATTGATGTATTGAACTTCTAATAGAGCCTTACTGGACGCGAGATCTTGAATAACTTGCTCAGCTTGTTTAAGAATATCAGTTCTTGAAATCGTTCGTTTTCTCCTTTCTAATCTCGGAGTTACGCGTTCTTGACTATCTGAACCGCTTAATTCTGGAGCAGAGTCGAGAAGACGTTGCAAAGCTCTATCGCGATCGAAGGACGTTGCATAAAACAGTAGTTGCCTTGTCTCAAATGGGAACAAGAACGGGCTATAAAAATTATAGACAAAAATTATTTTCAATTATTTTGTTATCGAATAATCGATCTAATAATGCAAATTTAGATGAATATTTACCATACTGAAGCAATTTGCTGTAACCATGAGGGAAGGTTTCCGGTCATGATAACTAAAGGATCTTGAAGTTGTCTGCTAGCTTTAGCTGCAATTTTACTATTAATAAAGTCTGGAGAAGACAGTAAGTTAATACTCTTTACGTGCGGAAAAAGTACTCCCCAGTTGCGATTCATAGAGTATAAGAGACGCAATAAGCAAAGACCATCTAGTGCAGCATCTGAGATTGTTACTACTGATGGCAGACTCGGAGTTAAAAATGGTGTCAACGGACAGCGTTGTGGTGGTATCGTGCCCTCAAGCCACAGGCTGTCCTCTTTTCTCTTTGAACTAATCTTTGTACTTTTACCTTTGCCTTTACGGCTGCTAGATTGTGAGCTCGAGCCTTGCTTAGACGATGAAGATGACTCTTCTTCCGGAACTGGTCTAATTATTTCAAATTCAAAAAAATATTAAGTAAGAAATGTATGAAACTTTTGTTATTCTATAATAAAATTACTATAAATTAACAAATGTAATAAAAAGATGCATATTAACCTGTAATAAATTGTGTGAGTTTGAACCCAAACAGCATCGTGGCCAAGAGGAGGTTCACTGTCAGCATCAGCCTCTGAATGGTCAATGCCTGAACAGCTGAATTGTCTCACAGCTTGATATACTGTCATATTGAATGGAAGAACTTCGTCTCCAATCAAGAACTGAAGTTTATGTTTTGCAGAGCCTTGACTGATGACCACAGCAGCCTAAACAATATTAAAACTTATTAATTTGTAACTAAATACGAAAGCAAGCTTGAATTAAATATAAAAGCAAGACGGTTTACATACCAAAGTATCATCTATATCATCTTCACTATTGTCATCGTCGCTAACCATAGAGTCTGCATCTCTTATTCGTCCGTATCCTCGAACCATTAAGTATCGTTCAATAGTCTGCACGAGAGCAAGGGGGTCGACTTTAACGGTACCACCTTTCCATTGCTTAAGATTATTGCAGTCTGGATGACGTTGAAGATTGCACTAAAACAGCAAATATATTATATTTATTATTATTATTTCCTATAATACATTTACATATTGTTGAAAAAGTATAACAAAGAAAAGTGATAAAATACCTTCAATTGATGTGTGTTAAAGAATTTTAGAGCACTTGTGCCACCCCTTCCAGCTCCAGAACCAGCCGGCAAATCGTGCACCTTCACTGGAAACTGTTCCAATTGAGAAACACAACTACTTAATTTAGACACCAGAGCACCGAATGCCCCCGGCTGCAAATCTGTCATATCCTTCTGCAGCTGCAAAATTACAATAAATATATTATTATACTACAACTAAAATAAATGATTGTAATGATATACGTTATAAAAATTGTTCTTTAATTTACCGTTGTTTCAGCGAATAGCTTCCAAAACATTCTTAATCGATCGTATCGATGACCAGGTGCATCTATTGTAGTGAGGTAGTTAAGCAAAGCTTTTATCAAGCCGCTGTGATTCATTTCAAACGGTGAAATATCACTTTCCACGACGACATCACGCAATTCAGCAAGTGCAGAGTACATCTCTTCCAAATCCTAATCAAATTCATTTTATTTATTTATTTAGATATTTTATATGTTTAGTTTCAAAATAAATCAAAATATTTCATCAATTAAAATTATACAAGTGTAGTTACATTAGACTGTAAACGTTGGATAGCTGCAGTTAGTCTTGACAATACAGTAAGTGCCGGATGAGTGCAAGGAGTATCTAGCTGATATCTTGTTAAAAATTGCTGAGCCTCTTCTCTTACCCATGCCTTAGCCTTTTCTCGATTACTGCCTGTCAAACTTGGATTGCTCGGTGGTTTGGTTAAGCCTGTGGATGAACTTGAATCCCGCTTGTCACTTGAACTATTAGGGGATGACGATTTTTTACCCCAGCGAGCAGGATTAAGATTTCCTAAAAATCGACTATTTTTAGGTGTAAAACTTGTGAATAAGGAGTCCATCTGTTGTGTTTGTTGAGGAGTACTACTTCCTAATCGGGATAATTTTCCTTTCTTGTTTTGTCGTTTCCTTTTCAGGACATCACCAATTCTTCTAAAAGAAATTTAATATTTTAATAAAATTACTAGTCAAAAGTTTCAAAGCACAAAAAATAAGAAGTTATTCGCAAAAAAGAAAAAAAAAAATTAATATAAAAATACTTACAGATGAGCATTTGGCGGTGTACTTGTATCTTCAGCGTTAGCACTTAAATCCGTTCTACTGCGAGTCTCCATTGTGGCAGCAAGATTTGGCTTCATTTGGCTGGAGGCAACTGTACCGAACAAAATGTTTCCATTCGTTGTTGGAGAAGCAACGGGAGATGTGGCACTGCTAGAAGACAACGTCATGGTGGAAGATAAAGGAGTGTTTGATGGTCCTGGTTGCGGACTTGGTAATGTACCTATGTAAATTAAAAAAAAAAACAATCGATTAAATTAATTTATAGTTAATTAAAATATATTTATTATAATTTATTATGTCTTACCAGAAGGGCACTTAGGTGGTGATACTCCAAGAGGAATATCTGGATCGGCTAGTTGACGTACTTGATGCAATACTCCCTCGCGATGAAAATGAACTCTGAACACGTGAGGCAGCCTTGTCATCAAAATGTTTGCCATTTGCAAAGCTCCAATAACTATTCTTAAATCTTGTGAAGCTAACATTCCTGCTATGTGAGATGAAACTACTTGATTTTTCAACATCTCCTAAAAAAACAAAAATTTCATAAATAAAAATTTCATTATTAATAATAAAGAATTAATGATTTCCATTTGTTTGTGTACAAACCTTTAGAAGATCGCTTGGAGAATAGTATAGCATTCTGAGTAATGCACGAAGACATTTACATTTAACAGCTGGTCCAGCTGAACTACTATAAACTTCATATAACACAGAGAATAATGTCCTTATAAAACTCACGACCCACTCATTAATTTTGACTACTAGAGGCACAACGTACGAATTGCTGTAATTAAAAAAATGTATTAATACAATTTCAATTATTATACCTATTTATCCATAATATTTAA
Source organism: Ormyrus thymus (assembly GCA_035582935.1). Lineage (NCBI taxonomy): Eukaryota > Metazoa > Arthropoda > Insecta > Hymenoptera > Ormyridae > Ormyrus > Ormyrus thymus. Next base: position 17,825,873 of record JAWWEM010000010.1, on the reverse strand, counting down.
TAATATTTACTTTGCAGATGAAGGTACGTTATCGCCTTCGGTGGGTTGAGTATTTACTCTACGGAATATACTTCTTGCAACTCCAATATCTTCATTAATTTGTTTCATCACAGTTAAATCTATTGTGTATGTTCGTCCAAGTGTAGACAGGCAGATCTCATCCTCACCATTTTGAAAAGCCATCTGTAAGAAAGTAATGCGTTGAAAAAAATATTCAAAGTAGATTAAAATTTAAATAAAAATTTGATCTCCCTACCTCTATGATTCTAGAATCAATAGTACTAAATGGATGGCAGCACTGTCTTTCATCGCGCCATTCCCACTGCACAGTTTCTTGTTGATTACTAGATCTATCAAGTAAACTATCTACATTGAAAATGCCATCGGTTGGTAAAGGCGGCATAAGCTCTTCAATGAGGCAGGTTATTTCAAATAATTCCTGCGGTGAGCGTGGTACCAATTCGACATCTTCCGTCTTAACTTCTAAAGAACCAGTCAAAAGATAGCTTAAAGTAAATGCTATATTCTGCTGGAGAAGCAGTATCGCCAGGTCAGAGCAGCGATTAGATATCACAGAAAGCATTCGTAGTACAGTTATGAAGTTGCCAATGCTATTAACTGGCGGTGTAATCATCAACTGTAAATAAAATATATAAATGTTAATTTACTGTCGCTACTTCCTTATATGTAAGATTTTTACGTAAAATATTGGTACAAGTTTTACTCACCAATTGTTGCAAGTTTTGCAGTAATTCAGCGTTAACAATTTTATACAGCATTACTTCATCATGTTGGAAGCTATCCACCAATCGACTGAACGCTTGACATACGCATTCTACACTTTTCTTATCTTGATTAGTCAATCTACTCGTTAAAAGAGGGAGACTATCCGCAACAAGGTGAAAATCATCAGGATGTAAATTTTGACAACAGTTGGCCGTGATTGTTAAAGCCGCGCGTTGTGCGGTGATATTGAAGAAATCTACGAATTTTAAGCAGGCTGATACACCTCCCTATTAAAATAAGAATTAGTATATGTTAAAAAAGAAAATCATCCTTTGAAATTTTCCAGCAAGTCTTTTTCGTAAATACACTTACAGCATGAAGAATGGTTTTACTGTGTCTTCGAGACAGCATAGCCAGCGCTGTCAGGCATTGCTCAGCAACGTCCATGCATTCGATCGACTCCAGTTTTTGAAGAAAGACAGGTACTGCATCGACAACGACGGTTGACGAGCGCGGTAGCGCTTCCATCATATAGGTGAGGGCTCGGCAGGCATGTGTCATGATTACGAAGTTATGTTCGATTCCAAGGAGGCTGATCAAGGCAGTAACAACTTGTTTCACTGGGAATCCAGTAAGGGTATCCTCGTTACCCATGACAAGAATCTCGCCCATTCCTATCACTGCCTGTAGTTGTTCGCCTTCATCATCGACGGCTTGTAAACCACTTAAAAGCTGTTGAGCTTTTGCGGCTGAAATTGACATGTAATCACCTAAATTTAAAAATTATGAGATTGAAAAAACTTTTTAGATATAAACTTGACCAACTGATTGTGAAAACTACATTCTATTTATATTTATTTATATATTTGAAAAAGTTTAATAAACCTTTTTTGATGAATTTATTTATGTATTTTCTTTGCAGGTTAAGTTTTTATCATTTTCAGTTTCGTGTTTATTTTTACGTTATAGATCTATTGCACAGAAAATGCATCATTTTGTTAAGAGTTTTTATAGAAATATTTCACATCTTGTGAGTATTTTATTTATTACTTATTTTTCATTTATTTGTCAAAAAATTATAAAAGCAATTTTCCTGCGTGCAATAGATATTCATATATAATTTAAAAAAAATTATTTACATTAAATTACAGAAATGAAGCTATCAGTCAAGAAAACCTAAAGGTACGATGTAAATCCACAGACACTGTGATATAGTCAACACTTTTTATAATTATGATATAACAAGTGAAAAAAGACCAGCGAAAGTTCTCAATAATGTTAGCAAACCATAAATATTGCAATAAATGGAATTGTATTTTTTTTTAAAAACTAGCTCGATAAAAGAGAAATTATAATTACTCGATGACCGTTTGTTTACATACAAGCCATAGTTAACTTGACCGCATCGTTCCTCTTGGTGACGAGTTTACGAAGCTTAGTCTGCAGTACGAAAGAAATCCGCCCCCACCGAGAGTTTCAGGATCTGTGTGTACAACCGTGCTCTCTTCTACGTGGAGCAATTTCACCAATTTTATCTCTTTAGTAGATACATAAGCTTATATAACAATTTTTTATTGGAAAAATTGTGTGGGAAAGATTTTTTTTATATACTATAAATTTAATTATTTAGTATTAAAATAACAGAAATTGTCAGAGCAACGCACGAAAAACTCTAGATTTTACTTTGAATTAAAAAATCTAAATTAATTCCTAGCCTTGAGAAGACTTTGTAGATTTAAAGAGAAAAATTGGTTAAACCGTCGCACGTGTGAGAGAAATAGCAAGAGAGAAAGCAATGATATTAACTAGATAACAGGCTACGACATCTCCATGATGTTTAGTCGTAAATTGAATTAATAATACAATAGCAGTTTAACTATTAATGTTGAAAATGAATTTTGATCTCGGCAAGTGAAGGAAAATGAAAGGTAAATAACTAAATAATAAAGTTCAAAAATAAAAATCTTAAGTAAGAAGTGACGCGCAACCTTCACGCCCCTTCAGAGCTGTAGGTTGAAGTTCGTTCTGTACTCACCACTGCTAGCGCCCATGCTTCTGTTGAGCAGATGCTGCATCCTGGATCCTAGTGCACCGAAAACGTGGGGCGGCAGCCCGCGTGCTTCCAGGAGAGCCTGCAGTCTTCCGACTTCTCCGTCATCGCTTTCGCTGTCGGCTGCAGCAGCGGTGCCGCTTAGACCACTGCTGCTCGCTCCACTGACACTATTTGGTGTAGCTTGGGCAGCTGCCGATTCATCATCGACGCCACTGGTCGGTGCTCCAGGAGTTGCTGGCGGTGGCGGTGCTTGACCAGACGGCGGTAACGCCGACGAAGACATCGACGTCGGCGTGGCACTGCTGCTACTGCTGCTGTTCGTCAGCGAGTCGTTGCCTGACATTAAAGCAGCTGAACTTAGACCTCCGCTGACGTTGACTGAACCTCCACCAGTCTCGATCACTGGCTTCCTGGCCCTCGATGAAGATCGATGCCTGCTGCTCAAAACAAAACAAAACAGCGTCAAGTCTTTTCCAAATTAACATTTTTATTCCTATGATTTTATGTAAGTTTTAAGTTTGCATCAATAATTTTTCTAAGCAAATGATATATAAATATTTATTTTGAATGAAATTAGAAAAGCTTAGTATAAAATCAGTTTACGAAAAATGATACTTGGACAGTACAAACTTCAAGCTCGTTAATTTTATTCTAAGTATTATAACACTTGCGTACCAATTCTGCCTTTATAAATGAACGGTAACATGGACTATACCAGACCCATGCGAAAAGAAACTTTGTAATGAGAACGTTCTCAGAAAGCACGTGATTTACGTGCTACTCGATGGAGTGAGGGTAAAGGACTGATGGCGGGAGAGCAAATTGAAAACATCTAGGAAGGATGGTGTAGAAAGTTTTACCAAATCTATACCTGAACAGCGAAACAATAGATGAGACCTAACTAGAAATGGGCACCCTTGTAAATCAAAATACAAAATAAAATTAAGTAATAACGTTGAAAGTTTTATCATACTGCAGGTAAAACTTTTTTTTTTTTTAAAAGTAATAAGATTTTCTCCAATTTTTTTTAGTGATTTTAAGATATTAAATCTGTAGTTTTTAATACGATTATTTATTTTTAGTCTATCTATGATACAATAATTATAAAATTTGATTGCATAGTTTCGATCGCTTGCGACCTTTTATGCTAAAAATAAAGAGCATGTAATGTTCGATCTATAATGAGATGAAAAAATTCGTTTTAAACTTTTTGTATATCGTTTTCTGCAGCATTACCTTCGGAAGATCTACAGATGAATTAATTAAAAATGATTGATATCTTTTGTTAGAATAGTGGTGCCCTTGGCGCCTGGCCCTTTGCTTCCTCACCTGTCTCCGTTGAGACTCTAATAGCGCTCATACGGCACGTCACTTCGAGTAGATCAACCGCAGAGTGAGGATCGAGTACGAACGAATAGATCACTTTTATTAATAACTTTTGTTTTTCAATAGATACGAGTCTTTATTTTATTGAATTAAATCTAATATAAAAGGGGAGTTTTTCTTTGGCCGAACTTTGGCAAATAATTAATTTATTATAATAATAATAATTGCTAGCGATATCCCTCCCTCGTTAATGCTCGTTCAATTAACAGAGAAGCAGGTTAAAATTTTCGTAAAGAAAAAAAGGAAAAACTTTTTGATACTTGGAAAAAGAAAAGCAGCTTTGCTCTTTAATTTAATAGAGGATTTTTTACTTAAAGTGCTAAGAATTTCTGAATCAAACGTAAAATCAGTTTGAAAAAATTCATAAGCATAAATCGTGGGACAAAGCTAAAAATTGACGTTTGTTGCATAAAAATTCATGAATCTTTTGTGACAGAATTGAGTGTAAGTTAATGAACATAGCGCTTCTTACAGATTACGCGTCTTCACTATTAATGCAAAGTAAACATTTTCAAATTTTACATTTGTTACTGCCTATAACAAATTTTGGTGAAAAACGATTTCCTTTTGTTTTTTAATTAAATATAATATGTCAGTTAAAATTTTGAAAATTACGTTATCAGGCCATTATTTTTATTAGATAGTAGTAAACTTAATTATACTCTTCGGGTTTCTTTAAGATCTTTATAATCATGACGGTTCGAACGTAACGATCGTTTGTCAAATGCTAAAGCAGGTCGCAAGAAAGTGCCAACATTGAAAGGGACTAGCCAGACACATATGCCTACACAGGTAGTGCCAATTCTGTTCAAAGTACGCACGAGGCAACCAAATCTAAATTTCTCGCGGTAAAAATACTATCTCTCAAATGTTTTCACCGAATTATCACTCGATTGAATTTCTAATTTCAGTTTCAGTAATTTAGAAGTTAAAAAAGTAAGATCGTGAATTTAAAATATTAAGCAGTTAATTAACTAACGATCTGTAACCTATTTTTAACTACATTGAATAATATTAGACTTTGAATAAAACTTTAGCGTTTAAAATCTACGTAAGTCTCGATTTCTTTTGGTGATGATAAGAAGCTGAACTAAAAATGCTCATACGTATATTTTGCTTCCGTCATTTGAAGCAAAGCAGCGAATTACGAAGCATTTTGTATGATCTATTAATCCATAACTGTTGAAGTTAAAACAGGCTATAACATTTTTAAGTGCTCATCAGCACGATGAAACTGGTACTTTTGTTTTAAAAAAGGCGAAGATTCGTAGAGGATAACATAAACCTTATATAATTGTTTGAAAAGTTTCCGTGACGATATAATCGAGATCTTTGACTGACCTGGAAGAGCTGCTGGAGCTGGCAGTTGAGTCCTTCTTGTGATACTTGCCCTGGGACTTTTGGGTTGTCTGTCCGCTGGTAAAGTCCTTGATTTGATCGCTGCTGAGCTTGATGCGCGAGCGCAGCAAATGTTTGTGTTGAGGCGGCGGGTGATGGCCCGATGAGGAGGACGAGTGCACCGCCGCGGCAGCGGCAAGGTTCGAGGCTGCTATGGCGCTGCTGCCACCGAGGTGCTGACCGTGGCCGTGGCTACCGCTGCTGTTGCCCGCCACGTTGTTGGCGGCGGCGGCGGCGGCTGCGGCAGCAGCGACAGCGGCGGCGACACTCGTCGAGGTGGCACTGCTGCTCGACGCCCCGTAGCCACTGCTGCTCGCCACTGCCGCCGCGCCCCCGTCATGTGCAGCCGTCGTCAACGCCCCCCCGCCGCTCTCCGAGTTGCTTGCTGCGTTACCCACTCTGATGCTGGCCTTCGCACCCAACGCCTGCTGACCCCCGCTGCTGCTGACGCCGCCCCCGCTGACGCCGAGCCCGCCGAGCGCGCTTGTATTGACGCAGCTGCTGCCACCCTGGACCTTTGAGCCTAAGCCATACAACAAAAAGAAAAGAATCTTTGCTTAGTCAGGTAGATTTAGATGCTTCTATTAGACTGAGATTTCAAACATTTTATTTAACGACATTATGAAGGTTATTTAAAACAATCAACTGAAAAAATTGTCTTTTTTTTCTTCTTTTAACGTTTGGCAAGTTAATTCATTATATACATAATTTTTTATATAAAACGATTTTGCTATTACTGATAACAAATATTAAGGTTAATGATACTAAGCTGGAATGCAATTTATGTAAGAACAATTCAATGTTTAAGGTAAATTATTCTTTTTACAATAACTATTTTTTCAGTTGATAGTTTAATTTTAAATCAATTGATATCTTAAGTCATTATACAATGATAAATAAAAAATATAAGGTCGTTAAGGTTAATATATTATTGAAGAATGTAGAAGTATTCCGTGAGTCTCAAAAATTTTTAATTTTTCTTATAAAATTGTTTAAACAAAGTTTCTAAAAATATTTTAATACTAGAAAAAAATTAATTTTCCTCTTCTACTGAATAATTACGTTAGTTGAGTTGGATAATTCCAAATTTCATGCAGTTTTTTTATATTCAAAAAAAAAAAATGTATATAAATGTAAAAAATATACATTGCACATATTTTATAAAACACTAATTAAATTAAAATTAATAACTAACTTTTATTTATTTCAAAAGACAAATTATCCAATTCAATAAATTGGTACTAATATAATTTTATAGAAAAGTTCATTCAGTCACTGGGACTGTCACTGATGCAAGATCTTTAAGGGGGACACCACATAGTCAAAAATAACTCTGAGAAAAATAGGACATTGAAAAAACTTATTATTATTTTGTATTCAAGGCTACAAAGAAATTGTTTGAATATTTATAATAAAATAAATAATTTTGTAAAACTGTTTATATTCTCATAATTTGAAATTTTTTGTGAATTATAAAACCAAATTTAATTGTATTGTAAAGCATTACTTTTGATTTAATAATACAACTTTGTATTATTGCATGTATTATTGCATATAATTTGTTAGCCCTGTATGAATTATAAAAAAGTCCAAAAAATGACTAACAGAATTAGAAACTAAAAAAAAAAATGATTGAACCAAAAAAATGAGTTTGTACTAACATTTTAAACGTTAATTAAAAAATTATTTAATAGTTTAAAGGTTTTCATGCAGATCTTAATATACAAAGACGTACCTTGTTGAAAAATTCTTATAAAATCTTATTAGATCTGATAGATTCTGGTGCAAATACACATGCTAAATCCTATAAAATGAGTTTTATAAGATTTTTCCAATAGGGTGTGATTGCATGTCTGATATCAAGGATATAAAAAAATATGTGATGAATTATACAAAATAATAATTAAAAAAATGTGTAGCTTAGAGTTGCAATGTTTTTGAATTCTTCACAGTTACTGAAATTATTATTTTAAGGGAGTCTATAATATTCAATTAGCTCTTAGTAGAAATTTGTAATATTTAAAAAAATTTATGGTGAAATACTATTTATTTCTTCATGAAGAACAATAAATTTTTTTTTAATGTAGAAAATAATATCCTAATTTTTATATATTTGTGTTAGAATTATTAAAAACATTTTCCAAGACAACTGTGTAAGGTACACTTCAGTCACTTTATGTAAAAGAAAAGAGTGATATGCCTTTGTTTAAAAGCAATATATCTACATATAAAAATTGTTATACATCAAGTCATCGTTAAACAATTTACTGAATTTAACATTTTATTCAACAATTTATTACACGTAAATCAGCAAGTAAAAGCAACATTAAACTTAACTCGTAAAAAATATAAAAAAATTTCAAACAGCTTCAAGAATACAATTAAAAGTGACTCGTATTAAACTTTTAACTCAGATAATACATGCAGTCGTGAAGATACGCAAATTAAACTATTTTACTTTCAATTTAAGAAGTATATATACTCTACGAGCTGGTGCAATGTCTGGAAATACGCAGGAACATGTTGACTAAAATATTTTTGAGGCATTTGGCATTCTTTTTTTGATAGCTTCTACTCACAAAACGCAGAAGGAAGAGATATAGAGCAGAAAATGCGATTATGAATTACTTTATACCACAGGCTTACCTTCTTGATGATAAGTTTGTGCTGATATTGGAAAAAGCGCTTTGACAGCGGACACAAATCCTTCCAGACATTCGCTCATCTTTGGGCCTAATGTGATACATTCCGATTTGACTTTTTTATTTATTTTAATAATCCTAACACTAATATTTTACAGTCTAAGTTCTTTTACTTCCTATAAGCATTTAAGCCCTTGCAATTAAGTATATTTAAAATACGCCACTACCACAACTGCTTATGATTAATATAATTTTAAATTTAAATGATTTGAGCTTTTAAAATAGTTTTATAAAAAGCCAGAAATCCTTAATATGTATCTAATATTTTTTCAACGATATATTTTTATTTGTATTTAAATGTCAGGTGTAGGAAGTGATATCACAAAACATTGCAATGTAAGATAACAGCTGATAATCAATTCCCTAATGTTTGATCAGATAGTGTAGGAATAAAAAAAAACTATCTATGTGTGTGCTTGATGAATGTAGTCTTCTGTATATTCTTTTTCTCTTTTGGATGAATTATTGTTAGTAAAAAGCGTAATGTATTTTATGAGATTTGAATAAAAGCTCCAAACTAATTTCCTTGCACCCTTGATTATTTAATTATGAATTAGAAATCATGCTTTTACAAAAGATGAAGAGCAGAGGAAGAATCTTTGTGACATTGTTTCACATAATTCTACCACCTTTTACATAATTTATATTCTTTTTTTATTAATATTATAGCAACTCAATATTTTTAAAGATTTGTATAAAATAAGTATATTTTAAAAGTGTAGTAGTGACCATATTATGTTTTATTGATATCACAGTTTTCTTTATATTTTTTAAATAAATGTAAATATTGTTTAGAGTTACTATAGTATTATAGTGGAATAATGAAATTTATAAGATCTAATGAAAAACTTACCTCTGCTACCCTTAGATGTTGAAGGATGACTTGAAAGTGGGGTGCTAGGAGTCAAATTGTTGTTAGAGAAAGACGATGATTTTCTACCACTACTGCCGTAACCACTTGACAATGTAGAATCAAAGTTATTGGAGTAAACTTGAGAATTTTGAGGAGTGCGAGATCGAGTGCGCGAAGCCACGCAATCGATGGGCACTGAATTTAAATCTGGTAAATTAATTCTTGAGCTACGTATTCTTGTGTTATTTCCACTGGAATTATGATTAGTCTGGTGCGTTCTTTGCTGCTGTCTCCAATCTGTATCTATTGAATAGATAAGAAATCTCAATGACTCGTATCATTTTTTGTTATTAATGATTAAAAGATAATAATGAACAAGAAAGGAAACTTTAATTTTAATAAGGAAATCAAACTGTTTACAAATGAATAAATCTGCTTTTATTAAAAGTTTTTTCTAATTATTTTCACTATATAAACATCTTTGTAAAAAACTATAGTTTTATAGAAATCTATATTTCTGGCTTGACAATTAGACAAAAAGAATAATTTCAATATTCATTAGCTTCTTTTACACAGATAAATTGTTTTATACACTTTGAAAAATAGTAAAAAATGTTAATTACCGAATAAGCATTCTAAACCAGCTCCATTATTTCTGCGTTCATTCCTTGATCTGCCTTCTCCTCTAGAGGGTTCTACTGAACACTGGTGCCTGTATGATGATGGCTGTGGTAATTGAGGATCGCCAATAGCTTGTCTACGTCTCTTTTCTTCAATAGTGACTTGTATGGCGTTGCTATGTTGACGTTTTCTATATCCACTGGTTCCACCACCACTTGAGCTCTTCCCCTTAAATTTAGAGGTGTCTGCTGAAGCACTGGCCTTCTCTACAGACCCCCCGGACGACGACTGATCTTGTTGATCTGCCATAGATTAATCGACTCATGCCACTATTCTATCTGCAAGTAAACAAAAGTTTTACTCATTTCAAATTTTGCTCATAAATTAGAAATTTAAATACTACATCAGAAAGTAAATATTTTTTTTATATGTAGTCACCATACATTAATTCATAAAACAATATTTTCCAAAAATTCTCTGGGTATAATTTCAATATAAATACTTTTTATGTTAAAAGAAAAACAAACACATAATCTCTAAAGTTAAAATAATATTTAAATAAAAGGTTTAGAAAATGAGCAGGAGAATATTAAATTACATATTCAGGATTTTTGTAAATACAAAGAAATTCATATATTATCATATTCTATAACTTAAAACAGCACATAAGATAAAAAAATATATAACTGCATAAAAAAAAAAGGATGTGCACGACAGACATATTGTGAAATTATTAAACGACTTTAGCAATTTACAGTATGCATAACTATGACGAAAACATCGCTTCTTGGAAAGAAAATTTATCTAAAATACTAACCAACAAAGTAAGGTTTCTCGACAACCGCTGAGAAATTGATTCAACACAATCAAAATTAGTTTTTCAGCTACCTTAATAAATATGTAACGAATAATATATTTGCTAAACAACGATACAAAATCGTATACAAAATAACGTCGTTTCTTCTCTGACTGTTAGACAGGAAAGAACATCCTGAACAGCTTGCTCATCTTATATATGAGTCTTACAAAAGTCTAACTTAACCTGACCAAAAAATATGACCTAGTCTTACAGAACTACCTATAGTTTTCTGGTTTTTTCTTCTTCAATGATTTCCCCTAGAAGCTATAGTGTAAAGTATTCGATTTTGTGTTCGAATTCGATTCGATTCTTGTTTGTTAGAATTGATTATTTTATTTATTTATTTGTTTTTTTGAATCGATTATTTTATCAATCCCTCAAAAAATCGATTCCTTTTTTACCTAGACTAAAAGAGGATGCGCTACGAAAAGAATTTCAATTTAACGGCCAAAAGTTAAATGAAAGTTGTGTTTAATTGTAAATGGCCAGTGTGCACCTAAACGAGTGTCAGAGCAACCGATGGCTTTTTAGAAACCCAAGTAGTTAAAAAAAAAGTGAGAATTTTATTATCTTATCTCTGAGCAATGCATCAAAATGAAGGTATAACGTTTCCTTCATTAAATATTATGAAAATTTTGGGTGATCCCAGACAATTTAGATTATATTTTCAAATAATAAGATTCAAAACATTTAAGAGCTAAAAACTATAGGATGTTTAGTATACCAATTACTAACACTGTATTCTCAATCAATTACTATAACCAGATTCTTAGACATCGATTCTTTTTTTTAAGAAATCGGACATCTACAAACTACTACACTAAAAAATCCTGCGTAAATTTGAATATAAAGTATGCATGTCTTGAAGTTCTTTGAGAATAATGTTGTTCCATATACATATACAATAAGCTTACTGGCGTATCCCCAGAAAAGTTTGATTAAGCAAACATTTTTATTGCAGTGGCAAAAACGAAATTTTGTCTCCCATGAAGTTAGCCATTTGGTATAAAACGCAACCCTGGCAAGTAAGAACACGAATTTTCGAGTTTTGACTGTATCTCTACGAGATGGAAGGTCCAATAACACATCGGAGTTCTTGAAATGGTGGGGAAGCTATGTATGACACATACAAGTCAAATCGTAAAAAGTTTCCTTTAAAAACGGAAATACGAAAGAATTTGTGGTATGGACAATCATCAGATTAGCAGAAATATAATTTCTAGAATCATAACAGAGAACTCAAAATTATTTCTAGAATCTTAACTCAAAATTCTCTCTAAAACTTTCTAAAATCTTCCAGCAAGAAAGAGAAAATTTAGGTACAGTTTCCAAAAAGAAAATGAATTTCTAGAATATAACTACAAAATTGTAAAAAAAAAAGTTTTACCGTTACTTATAGGTACTTATAAAACATCAATATAAGTAAGAATGATATTTTTACTGATAATAAAAAATTCTTTATTACAAAACTATTTTTTAAGCTTAGTTTTTAGCTAATTTGATTAATAATGAATTTAAAATTAATACTATATTTTTTTATGAAAAATTATAAAAGAAGGAAAAATGCAGGAGTAAATATTAAAAATACAGAAGAGTTAAAGAAATATAAATGGTCTTACCAACAGTCAATAACTTTAGCAGTAAAAAGTTATTAATTGGTAAACGTAAAAGTTTATCTGAATTAAAAAGAAAGCAGGATAAAACAATTCAACTCTTACAATAACAGATTGTTTTAATATTGAAGTGATATGCAAAGCGATGCTTTTGCAAGAAAATTCTGTTCATTTCTTTGAGTCCATTTTAGTTTTCTCCATCCCTAAACTTTTAGGTCAGTCGTTCGGAGGTTCAAGCATTGAAATGTTCCTAAATACATATGCGTCGACCGCGGGGTCGACACAAAAACAGAATTTGTGGATGCAGCTCATCGCCGAGCCATGACTAAGCTGACTGACGACTTTGCTGTTTCTTTTTGTTTTACTTATTTCCTACCTATTTACGAGTTTAGAAAATTGTTAGTAAAATTTCGTTTTACAAGAGATTGTTGCGCAATAAATACGTGGATGCAGAAAATTTGAGAACGACGATTGCGTATTATTAAGCAAACAAAGGGCAATGGCAAAACGTTTCATACTGAATTGAAAAATTTTTTAATTTTCAATGTATCCTCTTTATCAAGTCGACTTATATTGATACTTATATTTATCGTTCGAAAACGAATGATTCTACCGAAAGCAAACGAATCAAATTCAAGTTTTATTTATTCAATAAAAGTTTTATATTAATTAGTTTTATTTTATTAATGAGATTTCATTTTTTACGCTCTTTAACTTTATTATAAATAAACTATTTTTTACGCTTTTTATACAAACTGTGATATTATTGTGTGCAATGTAAAAATTTTATTCGGTCATACTGGTTCTTTCGGATAAAGTTCTTTTAACAAAAGAATTTAAATATTCTTAAATGATTAAGATAAATTAAGAATTTTATATATTTTCATTAAAAATTTAGTATTAGCCTTTTTAAACGCAGAAATTTTCAAAATAAAAATTACAATATCAATTAACATTAATAAATAATTTGTAAAAAGACTATTGTAAAAAAAATACTTCCAATAATAAGATTTCAAAAGCAATTCGATTCCTAAACGAAACCATCATTCGCCACTGAAACCGTTACTTTGTATCTAAACACGAAAGCAGTAGAATAAATTAACTTCAATTCCCCCCTCTTCCCAAGAAAACTATTATCACTTTCGATTCAAGAGTAAAAGCGACTTTTACAACGAAAACCTATGGCTAGTTGCTTCAATTTCAATAACCGAGAAAGCCAATTAAAACCACGTTTAAACTGGCAAACGATTGCAACTCGATTTCAATGTTTACGCGCACTAAATCGACGCTGGCGAAGATGTAATACACTTGGAGACGCACACGTCCGTATCAATCGATCAAATCCCCCCTATAATCTAAATCCGGAATTAATTTTAAAACTAAACACTCGCACTTGCCACTGTCCAACAAAGAAGCCGAGGAACGTCGAGAAAGCACAAAATATCCAGATGCGCAATAACGCCGAGTGTTGCTCGCTCTCCTCGAGCAAAAGAGAAAGAAGACGTAGTCCGTGTGGCAGCGGGCTCGCGGTAGAAGAAGGCCTGCTGCACACGTACACTGGAGGAGACGCGCGCGCGAGGCGATATAACAGTAGAAGATAAAGAGAAAAAAAAGTCCGGAGGAAAAGAACGAGAAAAGGAGGGACGGACACTTACGGAGATCGACGCACGAGATAGGAAACCTTCGAAAAGAGCGTTAAAAAGCCCCACTGCGGACGGTGTTGCGAGGCACTGCGAATCACTCGACGATGCACTCGAACGAGAGCCGTGCACTCTCCGCGAGTTCGATTGATCAACTGCGTCGCCGTCGTCTTCGCCTTCGTCGACGTGGGCTCTTTTTTTTCGAAACCGATGCTCCGAACCACGCGGAGGGGCCACTACACGGGGGAGAGAAATGCCCATCCGTCTGTCTCGCCTCCCCCTCCCCGGGCATTCGTCCATTATCTCCGTGTGCGTTTTATGGAAAGAGAGACGAAGAGAGAGAGAGAGATAGAGAGAGAGAGAGAGAGAGCGCGAGGGTAACGTTGCACACGGACACACGGACGCACGTCCCAGTGCACGTCGATAACAAAGGCAAGTGTGCAACAAACCCTGCGTGTGTCTATGTGCGAAGGAGGGGGAACGAGCGTACACTTCTACAGGGTCTCTCTTCCAGACACACAGCTACAATCGAACGAATACAGACATACACACCGAGAAAAACGGACGAATACAGCACCAGCATTTCAATGCCCTTTATACGCCTTTGGAGCCATATCTCGCCTTTCTGAAAGATCGACTTTGATAATTAGTGCGTACTGTTCGCTGCGCCGAGCTCGATTCGGCTCCTCTCGCCAACCGGAATGTTCGAAAGAAAAATAGGGCTTGCGACGGGCCTGGGAAATTCGACAGAGGGACATTTGTTTACCCTGCGCGCAGAGCGCAGTCGGCATTATCGTCTGTCAGAGTCAATATCCGATATATTTATCCTCTTACTCTCACCAGCGCGCACGACTACGTACAGCGGGCAACACGCGAGCGCAGAGCGACATTGCATCCAAACATCGATTTTAACATTATAAAAAGAGATTGAGGTTAGGCCCAGCGCCTCGCGCCCTGCTCGAAAAATTGATCGATCAAAGGAATCTGCCAGGGAGCATCGAATGGGGGTCTGCTTTTCAGACAGAAACAGCCATGGCAAGCCACCATTTGCTCGACTGGAGAATAGCAGCACAGCAGCAGCAGCAGCTTCAGAGCTGAGTAATGGAGGACGAGAGTCTGTCTCTCTCACACTTCTGGCCTCATCCAGCTTTGTTTCTTTCTCTCTCTCGTCCTTCGTATAGGCTCTCGATGTTCCAAGCCTGTTTTTTCGGGCTCTTTCATTTCGAGGTCAAATTATCAGCTCCGGAAAGTCGATGGCAGTCGACCGAAATCGACAATGACAGACGAAGAGAGAGAGAGAGAGAGAGAGAGAGAGAGAGCGAGAGAGAGCGAAAGACTGGCACTTCGCGAGAGCTGTTCAGTACTGCAGAAAATCGGATGCTTAACGCCAAATAAGTTGGCTCCCGATGCCATCGACTGACTTCAAGTAACCAAGTAAGCGCTGAGACTCTCTCTTTCTCTCTCTCGCGGATGCCCCCTGAATTT
>JAWWEM010000010.1:17781800-17803793 GCA_035582935.1 Ormyrus thymus | reverse complement strand
GAGAGAGAGAGAGAGAGAGAGAGAGAGAGAGAGAGAGAGAGAGAGAGAGAAACACCAAAACATGTACTTACAAGCAACGCTCGCGGAGCTTATTATTGTCTCGCTGGCCTCTGTTTTCGAGGTCCTACTCCGGTGCGAGAGCACTTACACGCGGCAGCGATAAGAGCTGCTTCTTCTAACCCTAATTGCTTATAAATCGAGGAAGTAAGATTATGTACTCACCGAGATGAAAAGGAGCGAGTCGAGGCTCCTCCTTCGATACTCTGCTCGGCTGTCGCACTCGCGCACACTCCTATCCGGAGCCACACAGAGAGGACGACGACGAGAGCGTTCCGTTGCTGCTCCTCTTCTTCTCGATGGGCCGTGCGCGCACGTACTTGTTTCGGGCGTTCGGCGCGTCTCGCAATATTACGCAATGTGGCCGCCCTGCTAGGTTATTGTAAACGATTATATGTCGCTCGGCGGCGAGTGAGTCGCGCGCGCACGAATTTTACACAAGCGAACGATTGTATCTTTCACGCCGAGAGAGCTCTGCCTTCCGCCTTTGTTGGTTCCGACGAGGCGACGACTACCGCTCTACCGAGTGTAGACGGGATTGCGCGCGCGCTCTCTGTTGCTGTTGCTCTCGGAGATGACACGTGAAACGCGCGAATTCGGGGAACCCGTGTGTATCGGTGCTTTAGCTAAGGCTGTACCTGCCTGGCTGGCTCCTTCGGGTGCGTATAGGAGAGAACGAGGTGCGAGCGTGTGCGACGACTGCGGGTATATAGAGGAATTAAAGAACGCGAGCTGCGCCGCGGCGTGCGTGCGCGCGCCACTCGATACTTCAACGAACTGCGTTTTCGGAATTTCGATGTTCCCTATATATATTTCGCACTGCTGGACGAGTTTATGTGGGTTTTATTATAATTTCATGTTTTCGAGATTACGCTGAACATTAGCGCCCCCAGGTCACGCGATTTTTTTTAATCCAGAAAAATTTTATGTCATGAAACGATGATTTTTTTTGCATCTTCTCGATATTTCTAGAGTGTGGATTTTACTGATATGCGCTACTGAATAGATATTACGTTTGAACCAAGTACCTGATTTGTGTAAAGTTGAATTTTTTCGGCTTCTACAGCATATACATTTATTTGTTTATACACTTTACTAAATTTAATCTTAAAGTCTGTTTAAAAATAGAGCGTTTTTATTAGAAACTAACACGAATCACGAATCATATTTTGATCTATTTATAATAGCAGATTTCCACAAAATAGAATTCGGGTTCTTTGAAATGACTGTTGGAGATCAGTAAATTTTTAAAAATATGTTATCATTTTTATCAAAAAGAACGTTTTATACTGTCAAGTTACATTATTGTAAAAGCAACAGTTCAATAGATTTATTTATACTAGTACTTTTTATGACTGTGAAAAAACATTTTTATGCATAAAATGCATTATAACTTAAATTTATGTATATTTTGCTTGTACTTTAAATATTCCTGGCGTGCAAATATGCGCATAATACGTGAGTTGATACGCGGGAATTTAAAAAATTATAAATTTAAAAATATATAAATTAATTAGCATTATAATATAATTAAAAAATCTTAAACAATAATTTTTGTAACCTATTTATATTTTATATTACTGCAAAGAAAAAATTGTGTTTATTATAAATGTAAAGATAATATTTATTTAATATCGAACATAATCGGCTATTTATGTGCACTGGTTTTAGAGCCTGAGTAAATTAACTCATTATATTAAATGACTTCTTAAATAAGATAATATTAGCAGTGTTGATTTTCTTTTTCAACTTTCTAAATATGAAATCTACACCTACAAAGATTCTTATTATGAATTCATCGAAGCCAAAGCAAAATTTGAAAAAAGAAACAGAGGCTAGACTGAAAGTGGGGGGCTATTCCCCTCCTTAAGTTTTAAGGCAATGACCCGAACTGAGTGTTTAGGCGTCGTCCCTACTCCTGCTGCGTACATGCTTAGATTTAAAGACTGATATAGCGCTTTACTTCAAAAAGATGATTTACAAAAATTAATTGATTATTAGTGAAAATTTTAACTACTTGGAGCATTTATTTAAAAATTGAACTTTCATTAATTTAATTTTAAATACACTCATAAGAAAAAGTATTCTGAACATATTTTATTTTAATGATTGAAACTTGAACTTCAAATTCGTAACGGTCTGAAAATAAACTTCCTGTAGTATTTCCTAGCAGCTGTTAAGAGCACGCACTTGGCTGTTAAGAGACAATTTTAACATAGAGAGGAAGCAGTTGCACATGTGTGACATACGTAATTTGGGACTGAACCAAAAATGAAGCCTCGAATTTTTATGGATTATTTCGATGCTTCAGTTCCAAATCATACATGTTTGTGTCGATTTTCACAATTTTCGTGCCACTGAATTTTGCTTTATTTGCGATTCTTTAGGATATGAATGATTGAAGGATTTTGTTGGTGTTTATCGAAAATCCGCCGATGCAAAGAGTTAGCAGTTCTTCTTTTAGGATAAATCTTTTCAGTAAAAGACTCATCATCTTCACTCGGCCTTTCATGTTGACTGCTACATAACAATTGCATTTTTTTACCTTTCTTCCTCTATTTTTTATCAGTTGGGTCATCTCTTCCTAGCTCCGACGCTCTGTATTACTGAAGGTTTTAGGTTCTAGTCCAATATATTAGTCTGTGCAAAGGTCTTCTATACAACATAACAGCTTGGGACAAGCAGATATTCCGGCAATTCCAAAGAAAACGGTAGCCGCTTTGTAATTCTGTGAATAGACCGTCTAAGTAACGGTGTTCGCTCCGCTACCTGATGCGGACTGAAGAATACGGTCCATGCACCGCTTCGACTTTTTGCTTGCAAAATTGACAATTTTATGAAGTTCGGTATGAACAAAATGGGATTTTATTTGGGAAGGATAGTAATTTTAGAAAATGCAATAAAAAAATCGATTTTCCATTGCCTAGTGCCCTTAAAGGGAATAGAGAAATCGCAGTCGCCTAAGGAGATTCAGGTTTAACGGTAAGACTGTAAGAACACTTTCTCTAAATATTACATAATAAAATATGTTTAATAATAATAAAACATTAATATTTACAAACACTTGTATAATATTTCAGTATTTTAACAATTGCTTTTATAAAAAAAACAATCCACAGTTTAAATCATGTAAACGATTTTTCACATAAATTATATTAATGCTTTACAGGAGCTTCTTATTTATATCACAATAATAATTTAACATAAAAGAGAATAAAAAATTAAATAACTACAATATACATTTACAAATATTTTCAAATTGTAATAATACTATTCAACACTTTACAAATATTTCCTATTTATCTGTAATGCTGTACAATAATTCTTTTAAAGAATCTTCGTTAATAGTCTGTAGTGTGGAAAGATTATTTTCTGTGAAATTTTCTTCTTCCGTATTATGATCCACTTGAACGGGATTTACGCTGCTATTCATCGGTGGAAAACAATCATTTGCTTTAGATCGATTCTCTTGATTATTTATTGGCGATGATAGCCTTAAATGTTGCATTTCAGTTGATGGAGAGGGCAATCCGTTTTCTAATGGAGACAAAACCAAAGAAAAGAAATCTCTCGGGCTTTTCGTTTGATTCTCATTACATGCTTTTTCATTTATAATTTCATTATTTAAGGTATTGTCCATGTTCCATGGGTTGTTAGTAAATTCACTACTTAATTCTTTTAAATTAAATTGCTTTTTAATGAGATCGTTAGAAGTAGCAGAATTATTTTTATTATTTGATATTCCATTCCACAAGTTAGAATCGTTTATAACATTTGAAACCATATCAACTTTTTTAGAACTATTTTCTTTATATTCCATTTGATCAAATGATTCTTGATTCCAAAGGTGTTGCATGAAATCACTACTTGAACTTGTATCATCTTTATTTCGTTCATTTCCGATATTTTGATTATTTTTTTGTTTATTTTCATTATCAACATCCGATTTTTTCTTTAGTACATGTTGTCCTTCATTATTCAAAATTAAAACATATTGATTTTCATCATTTACAGTTGGTTCATCCATATATTTTTCGTCTTGTGAAGAGGATTCATGTAAATCATTCATTTCAGTCGATTCAAGTAAATTCCGATTCAAATTCTCAGATTGTTGCAATTCTTGATTTTCGGGATGTAAAGGACATTTGTGAGTCCTTTGACTGACCTATTTCAAAATTTAATTTGAAAATTTATTTTTTTTATTCTTATAATCAATGAAAATCGAATTTATAAATCCAATGTAAAAAATATTAATGCTTAAATTTATTCTTTTTTTTTCAAAAATTAAATTTATTAAAAGTATTATTACCTTATATCTAAAAGTTTTTCCACAGATCGTACATTTGTACGGCATAACTCCCGTATGTATTCGTCTGTGTACTAAATAGGAAACTCTTTGTCGGAAACATTTTCCTAAAAATTTGTAATATTATAAAATAATTGGTAAAATAAATTGTTTGATAATTAATAGCAAAGTATAGTAAAATCTTATGTTTTCATACATTATTAATTTTATTTGAATGTCAGCGAGCTAAAAACTTTTCTACCTTAATTAATTTTGTTAGTAATTCATATGTTTTCATTACATTTTTAGAATCAGCCTTTGTTGTACATGTAGGTGATACTATTAATATAAGGAAGTATTCTTTGAAATTTTAGTATACTGTGCAATTAATAAAATATTAACAATATAAAATTTAAAGGATACTTACTTTTAATTTATAAATAAAACATTTAATGACAAATTTTTGAACACTGAAAATGTTAGTAGAAACTGAAAACAATGAGACTCAAGGCACGAATCTTAGTAAAATGAACGAGCAAACAGTAAAATAGAAATCGATGCAATCTTCGTACCACACGTTTCACAAGCAAACGGCTTTTCTCCTGTGTGAATCCTTTCGTGATTGTGCAACGTTGAAAGTTCTTTGAATGATCGACCACAAGTATTACACGTGTGGGGTTTATCGTCTTTATGGTAAAGTCTATGCTTGTGATAGGACTGTTGGAATGTGAACGTCTTATCACATATATTGCACTTATAGGGCATTTCACCCGAGTGAAGCCTTTTATGTTTCTTAAGAAAGTATTTCGTACTAAACATTTTACTGCATACATCACATTCCCACTGTTTACCTTCGTGAATCTTCAAATGCTGCATAACATGTTGTTCCTGCAAAAATATTTGCTCTATACCAGTTTTTTAAACAGATTAGTTGAAAAACTTACTTTTTTAAAATTTTTTCCGCATGTGGGACAGTTATAACCAGCTTCAGGTTCATTGTAAGATACTGATTCTATTTCCTTTTGCAGTTCGTTTTGCTTCTCTTTCTGTTGTTGTAGCATTTTTTCCTGTTCCTTTTGTTGCATAATTTCTTAAAAATAGAAATTAATACTTTTTTTTTATAAAAAATAAAAAATCTTCTATTTATATACTTTATTATATACCTTTAATTGAACCCGACGAATTGAATCCTGGGTGAGCTACCATCATGTGCACCATTAGACTACCCTTCATTTTAAAAACCTTTGTGCAAAGATGGCACGGGAAATTTTTCATGAAAGCTTCCGGTGCTTTGTTTGAGTCTTTTGCTGGGATTCTGTGAACGAGCTGTTTATGCAACAAAAGAATGTTTTTGTCGGGAAAATGAAAACCGCAGATATTACATCTTTCAGTTTTCTCACTCGGCGTGATGATTCTCGTTGATTTTATAATTGGTTTTGATTTGGGTGGCGGCGATTCGGGTTTTGAACAATCGAAAGATTCGTGAAAGTTACCCAATGGTGAAGATGTGATTTGAGCGTTTTTTACAAGATCTGCTAATCTGTCCGTGTGCGATGGTCCGAATTTTACAGACGGCTCTGAGCTTACATTACCAGTCCAGGCATTCTGAATTACAAACAACATTAAGCAATTTTTGTTCGTCAAAGGTAAAATAAAAATAATTTTTTTTTTATCGACTTAGTATGAAAAATGTGAAGCAAGTAATTTTTCATGACATACTAAGAATGAAATTTACCTGCGGAAACAGTTCGTTAGCTTTATCTGCGGTGGTATTTGAAGTATCAGCACCATTTTGAACAATTATTTCATTCTTATTCATTGCATTAGCATTAGTTTCCTGTCTACAAGATTGATCCATTTGAGTTTCAGTTTCTGCAGCTGTTGAAGTTATTGCTGAGGCTACTACAGGGGCTGCCTGAAAGAGGCTCGTACTTATCGGCTCAGAATCGGTAGTTTGACCAATTAGATTAGCAGAAAATATTTTGGGCTGCGTAGCAACGTTCTGCAGGAAAATTACCTGACTGGTTCCTTTAACTTCCGTAATATTCTAGAAAGTTAAGCATTAAAAGATACATTAAAAATTCATTATAATGTGACTCGACGATACTTATAAAGCAATAGATAAAAAAATTTTAATCTCAGTAGCTTTCAAATTAAATTTCGCTTTAGTCTGATATCGTTCACTTGTACCTGAGCATTATTTACAGGTATAACATTGTTTCCATCCTTGAGAGCAGATCTAAACGTTTCGATCTCGTCGATCGGTATATAGATCCCACTCCCTTGATTTTCCCTGCCAGCCTCCTCCAGCTGGCCCTTGCCGTCGCCAATCGTCTGCGCGGCATTCATCACGTTCCAGGACTGCAGGGGGATGGTCTGGGCATTTCTCACGATGGCCTGGACATTGCCGTTGGACGTGACCTCGATGATCTTCGTGGTCTCGTTGCCGCTGGCGCCGTCCACGGCGTTGACGACGTTGTTGGGATTGATGCTGTGACCGAACAGGTGGATCGTCAGCTTGTCGATGCCCAGCAAGACCTCGTTGCAGACGGGACAGACCAGGGGACGCGTCGCCACCCTGACCAAGCCGGCTCGCAGGGAGTCCAGAGTCAGGAAGCCCGGCTGCGAGCACAGCGGGCAGGCCAGCAAACGGGCGCACATTTTTTTCCTCCTCGGGATATTGCAGTTGGGCAATTGGCGTTTCTTTTTTTTTTTTTGCTTATCGTCGAGATTTTTTTGGAATTTCTTTTATTGCGTCATCTCGGCGATGATTCAGACAATTCTGCATTGCAAAAATTCGGTTATTGTTTTGGGTTTCGAAAGACTTGAGTTTTACTTTTTAAGAATTTAATAATCTTTGCTCTTTCATTTTACGATGTAGTAATAAACTATATTAGTTAATTATTATCATACTATTGAGCACTTATTGCATTGTTTAACTGAAGACAAATGGAATTTTTTTAAAGAAATATGCACAGAGAAAGCATAAATAAATTATTTTCTTTTTAAAACAATGCTTAGGGTACTATTTATTAATAAACAAGCTGCGAAAAAAAAAATAACTTCAAAATAACTTTAAGATTTGTGGAAATTATTATACAAAAATGAACGTTGTGCAAAATCATAAACGTCAACATTCACTTGCAAATTTGAGGTATTTTCTATAGAACTAATTTTATTTGATTAGTTTTAAATCATGGATTTAACAAGATGAAAATAAAATAACAAAATAAAATATACGTACTATAATCAATTTATTCACATCTTATCCGAAATTAATCAAAGTTCACTGCCCAATTTGCCGCTGCTAACGAATTATAAATAGCGGTCCTTTTCACCAAAGGAGAATAATTTTCTGATCAAACCTGTATATAATTAATCTAAGTTCTTACACAGTTGTCTTCTCCCAGATACTACGCAACGGCGACGCGAGGGACTTTATTGGTCGCTTGTTATAGAAATTACCAAAGAGCGCAGAAGCACGTCAACCTCGGTCGGAGCACAAGTCGTGGTCGTCTTCAGCGAGGTGAAAAGGCGCAGTACCAGATGCAGTAATAGAAAAAGCAACGTTGGCGGTTGCATAAGTCCATAAAACAACCATGATTACGGGCACAAATGGAATGTTTTTTGCGAAGGGCAAAGGCCTGCCAAGTGTTCCGCGGTTTAAAAATACACCCATTGCCCAGTCAGCGAAACTGCTCACTTCGTATTTCCGAACTTGACCGACATTTTTTCGTGCTCGCGATTTCTTACTCGAGAACCAGAAACTGCCGAAGCTCCTTAGCGGTGTAAGTAACGGAGCGCGCGTCCTGACGAAACAATGATTTCGAAACTTTCTTTTTCGTTCATTCTAAATAGAATCGAAAATGAGCAACGCGACGCGATGCCGTCGATAGCAAGAGTGGAGCTCAGTATTCTTGGCTGGCTCCGATGATGATCTCGCGCGCACACGCTCGAGGATCTAAATTTAGAGGGGATCTTTTGGAGCGAGTCACATTTTGTTCAACAGGTTCAGTGCTACGATAAAAGTGTAATATTCTGGTTTTAGTTCAGCAGACATTTTTCAAGAAGTTCAATTTTGCATAAACACCGGTTAGGTCCAGGGGTTGTGTATTCATATATGACAGCTAATAACAACAATTCAATTTCTTTATAAATTATTCGATTAATAAGTAAATCAGAATGCAACTTTTAGCTAGCACGCATTTGAAGCTAAGCAAAATTAAAGGCCATTGTTTGAAAAAGAGATCTACAATTGCTTTATTAATTAATATTATGTATATGTCTTAAGTCTAATAACAGTATAAAAAATAATAATATTTATTCTAGATTAAGAGGACTCAGCTTAAAGGGGTACACTTGTACGGAAGGCCATCTTTACAGCAATATTCTCGGCCGGCGGAGAGGTTTGTGTTAACCCATTCGTCTTTACAATTTTTAACGAACAAATACGCCTGCACAAACAGAAAACAATTGTTTATTAAAAATTCAAAAAATATGTTTACTTCTTCAAATTAATATTATTTTAAACTTAATAGACATAATTTTATCAAATATTCGGGAGATTCTAGTTTATTTTTATATAAATGTATATTACAATAATCTTGTATACAATCAATTATGTCATTTTAATCTTTAATAAAGTTTATTTATAATATAACATTGTTTTATACTTACTCTTTCTTTGTGACAATCCCTATCAATAGACCCACAAAGGATACTTGGACTATTGGGCAAATGCTTCACAATCTGAAATGACAATAATTAATATTACAACTTATTTTAATCTTAAAATTGTTGATAATATATAAGTAGAATTTTTAGATTTAATAAATTTAAAAAATTAAGAGCAGCTTCAAAAAATTTAAATGATTTTTGAAGTAAAGTTAAATTTTAATAAGAAGTAAACTTACCACATCTAAACATTTATTCGTGCACATCTTGGTACCAACATTAGTGCAAGGGAAATTATCAAATAGTTCATGCAGAAGAGCTGGATTTCCTTTTGGTGGGTCCTTACTTCCTTTTTTAAAAGAACCACTTAGAAACACACCACATGTACAAGTTATTATAGGGTTCTCCGTTGTTGAAGATGAAGATGAGAAGGATAATGATGTAGTAGAGATTTCAGTTGTTATTGTAGTCAATAAATTACTTTCTGTTATTGAATTGTCTTCAAGAGCAGAATTTAATGATACAAATAGGCACACGAAGAAAATTGAGTACATCATTTCCTGCAAAGTGAATTCATATAATTAAAAAATGACCATTTAAAATATTTGAAACTATATTAATTGAGTATAAATAAATAAGAATTTAATAATTTTATTTAGAAGTCCGTGAAATCGTGAAAAAATAAGGAAGGATAAATTCACAAAATTTAATACAAGATAAAAATTATTCTAATTAATAAATAATTTTAAATTTGAATAGCTTGAATTAAGATAGATTTAAAACGCAAAGAAAAATTCGGGCGAAATATTAAGTTTTCAACGTTTTTCCTTTAACAAAAATAAACTTACAATTCTTTACAGAAGAATGCTGCACCTTTAGTGAATCGAATACAACTGGTTTGACTGTTACTGTTTTCTTGCTTTATCCTCTTATGAATGTTTGTACAATTAATGATGAAATCGGTATGTATGAAAATAAGACTGTTGGCTGTGCAAAATTTCTTGACGTAATATTCATGCACAGGTATTGTAAGACCTACTTTCATACTTATACTTTCATTGATACAGAATAAATTAAATAAACTTTTCAAACAAAACTGATAAAAACTAATTTTTTTAATATTAACTTATTTTGTAAATATAATTTTTTGTGTTTTAGTTGCATTTGTCACTAATTTAGCTTCTCCTTCCATCACAACTCTATCCGAGTTTGCTACGCATGTATATTTACATTTAACAATTTTTCTCACTGAGGTAATTTCTACTGAAATTTCAACTGTGTCACCAACATAGCAAGGCTTTGGGTATCGAATTACTTGCTCAACAACAATAGTACCAGGGCCAGGTAATTTTGTGCCGAGAATGCCAGATAATAAACCATTTAAAAATGCTCCATGCACAATATTTCTTGTTGCATTGATGTGTATTGGATTATAATCGTTGGTTAATTTTGCAAATCCAAGTACATCATCTTCTGTTACCGTTCTTTGTATAGAAACTCTATTTCCAATTTTAAGATTTTCTAGATGATCTGTTATATTTGAACCAGAAGTATTTGAAACTTTTGTACAGTACTTTTTTGCAGATGCAAGCATAGTACGAAACATTTTTGCTTTTTTCATTGTTTATTTATTGTAAATCTTTTAAAATGGTGCAGTACTTGTACTTGCTACTGCAGTCAAATTTGTAACTGAACTTGCACTGGTAGTTGAATTTGTACTTATATTTACTTTGTCATCTTTACATAATCGGGTACTAGTTCTAGTATTTACACTAGTAATTGTACTTGTAGCAGCTTTACGCTTTACACCTTTCTTAATGTTTACAGTGGCACTTGTTTTAGCAAAAGGCAAATCTTTATCAGAAAAATTGCAAAGTTCTTTTAAGAAAATGTTTACTAGATTTTGAATTCGTCGACTTTGATTTTTTGACAATTCTAATATAAGTTTAACATTTTCAGTTGACACAATTTCACTTCTTGTCTTTGGTGAATCTAAATACATCAATATTGTAATTGATGACAAGATTACAGATTCTTGGCTGCTTTGTAAGAGGGATGAAATCTTTTGAATACCATGGTTTCTTATAATATACTGCTTACTTAGGGGTTCTGCAAATAAAAATTATAAATATTGCAAATATTATTTTGTACAATTTAGATTAGTTATAAAAATAGACTTGCCTAAACATATATTGCAAATTCCACTAATGGCAAATGATACAATATTTTTGTTGTTATCATCTAAAGCATTCAAAAATAAATCAAGCACTTTTAGCCTCCAAAGATAGTCATAATTCACGGGATCATAAGCAAAATTCGCTAAATTTGCCAACACCTGTTCCTTTGCGTCTAAAAATAAACAAATTGCAGCATAGATACAGGGAGCAACACAGTTCCAGAAATAATAATATAAACGTTTTCATAAAAGAACTTGACGATGTTTTTTTGTAGGTATTATTTTTATTTACGTAATTTCGAAAATTTGGCAGTATTTACCTCGAGATTTAGTTACTTTATATTCATTAACCAACTGTTCAAGAAATGAGAAGCGTCCGACCCCGTGTTTCCCAGTCTTCTTTATCAGTTGCTCTTTCGTCGAGAACATTGCAATTTATTTAGAGATTTTCCCTCTCGCATTGTGAATGCACACGAACGTGTGTTCGCGTATCATATATTCACTCAAAATTTTGTAGTTATTCGTATATTTAACTGACCGAATGAATAAATCCTTACCGCGTTAGTTATAAAGAATTTAATTTTAAGATCGAAAAAAGTACTTACAGTTGTTTAGACATTACTGCCTAAGTTTAAAAGTTGTGAAATGTTGTTTAAAACTAAGAATAAGGAACAGAGTCTGTAAATAACCAATAATAAACAGCTTTTAATCGGAGTTGGTATTTATACTTTTTAAAGGTATTTTGCTATTGGTTAGAAGTGTTTATTGTTCCACATTTCTTCATTTAAAATCATTATTTACGTGTACAAAAATTAAGCATAAACATAGAAATTCTTTCTGCCAACAATTAAAAGTCATATACTTTTATTTTCTTAACTAAATTGAAGATCGTTTAATAATAAAAATGCTGTAATATGATTTATTTGTAATGACATGTTCATGCCTTCATGCCTTTTAGTGCTGCCATCTGCTGTAGATACAAAAGCACTCTGTTTTATCATTGGGTTGCAAGTTAAAGAATTCAATTTCACTGTACCGATATTTAAATTATTTTTATAAAAAATTTAACAAAATAAATATTGAAAATTTATAAATTATGTATTATTTACTACCTATTTAATAAGTGGAATTTAATAAATATAAATTTATTATAAATTTTTTATTTACTAATAATTTTTATGCTTCTAACGATTATTTATCGAACAATTTAAATAAAAAATACTTTATAAATAAAATTTCATGAAGTTTTATGTAGAAGGACATATTCAATTTACTTTGCAGCTAATGCAGGATTATTAATTTCACTGCGCAGAATGGAATCTTTTAATATTACTGAGCTTGCAGAACATATTTCTAGTAAGTGTATTTTCTTCATTTTTATATATCAGTTCAAATTATTTTTGGTTTATAAGAAGAGTACATTTTATTATAATTAAAAAAAATAAGTTATATATTTTTGTTATTAAGTTTACGAGAATAAAGTTAAAGTTATAAAAGAGAAAATCAGAAATGAGCTTCAAATTAGACGAGATTTGAAAGCAAAAATTGAGGAAGCTAAAAGAGGCGAAAGTGCTCAATTAATGTATTTAGAAAGGTAAGAAATAATTATTAATAAATAAAAAAGGATAAAATTAAAAATGCTAAATGTTACTTTAATACGTAAAAATTTTGAATCATAAAGGTTGGATGCGTGTGAAAAAGTCGTCAGTAGAGAGCTGGAATTGATCGAAAAGCAGGAAGATTCTGAATCATCAAAGCAATTAATTACAATACAAAAGTACGAAACTATGTTACAAAATCAACAGAAAATTTGGGCCAAATACGAGGTTTGCAATTTTATTTTATTGTAGTATTTTTCTGATTGGAATAACATTGGCGTTAATAATAATAAATAAAATTTAATTTTTTCACAACTAAAAAGGAGCGATATGAACAATTACCTTTAGCTGTAGAGAAGCAAAAGACGAAATCGTTATTATTAAAAGTTAAGATTGAAGAGAAGTTGGTAGATTATAAAATAGAAACAGCAAAACGTTTGTTACGTATAAAAGAGAAAATCGACGAAAAGAGAGAGCAATTGAGAATAATTGAGTTTGCAAAATTGTACACGGAACATAAAAAACGAGATACACTTTGTTCTGATTTAATAAATAAAATGAAAAATCTTAAAATAAAAGAGCGAGAATTAAACTTAGAGGTTTGTGATTCTGTAATTATTAATAAACTAAATGTCACAAAATTAATCATTTAAGTATAAATATTTAAAAAGATTCAGAGTACAAAAAGGCAAATAGATGAAATGGAAAAATTAGAATCTTCAATGAAAAAAACGTCGATAAAAGCTCAGCAACTCCCTGAAGTAGACTTATCTCATTTTATTATTCAAAGAGACAAAGACGATTATCTAGGTGATATATAGTTACATTTTTCAAGTTAAAAATTTTATGTACGATTAAAAATTTAATTACTTTAATATATTTTGCATTTTGACATAAAGATACAATTTCGGTAAATACTTACATATTGGAACAAGAGTACATGAATAATGATGATCCTACACTAGAGAAAATCGACGAAACTCTTAATTCAGAAAATTCACGTAAATTTGAATGACAAGTAATTTATATTTTCATTTAAAAAACAATTTTAATAATTACAGACTTGTTATTACTAATTGCAGAAGAAAAGGGCCCAAATGAAGACATAGCCATGGAAGTGGACAACAACGACGATGTGCAGCGAACGCAGAAAAATCAATTTAAAGACGCATTGACGACGGAAAACGTTCAGCAGATGAATGGGAAGGACAGAACAGTCAATATGGAAACATCGATGAATCCTTTTACCAAATTACAAATTCAAGCGTCACAAAAGCTTAGTATGGAACGAGTAAATGATTACAATCGAAGAATGAATAATTTTAATTCTAATAAAAATACTTTGACCAACGACGACCAAACACGTGCAAGTCGCTCCGTTGCACCAACAAACGCGCAAAAATCAGAAAAATCTCAGAATAACAGAAATAATTACGAACAAGATAAGAGAGTGAACTTAAACTCTAAAGTAAGAAAATTGAAAAAAAGATTGAATCTCAAGTGTCATTTTTATTAAACTAATAAATTTATAGGGAGAAAAGAATAACAGCCAAGAGAGTCAGCAAGAATCAGATAATAAAAATCACCCAAAAAAACGAGGTGAAGCATTCAAGTGTGATTTTAAACAATTTTTTTTTAATTTCCTTAAAGAAGCATAAAAAATATTAACTGAAAAAGCGTAATAATACTCGACATCCGCTGTCGAATACTTTTTAATTACAGCGAGTCAACAGCCCAACAAAGACGATTCGCAAGGCTCCCATTTACCAAAAGACGAAAGCGGCGCAACTCCTGCAAAAATAATGAAACATTCGCAGCAAGCGCAGCATCAGCCATCAAAAGGAAATGCCGACAAAGGGAATTGCAATACCATAGATTTGTCGAAACTTCCACAATCCAACAAGCCTCAGATTAAATCGATCGAGCGCGTAAACTACGATATTGGTTTCCAGGTGAAATGCAGCCCTTTATAAACATGAAAAATTCAGCTTATTTCTATACTCAAAATTATCGCGTCACGGCTTCCCCGCAATTAACGCAAATAAACAATGCTCGTTTGAAGCTCTTCGAAATTAATCAACTTAACGTACAAACTCGTATACATCAATTAGACGGGGCGTAAGGAAATTCCGGCCAACACCCACGCGGCGCAGCCGTCCGCTTTGTCCACGCAGACTCCGGCGAACGTCGGCGCTCCGAAGCCGCCGGCGACACCTTGGCCGTCGAAAAAGGCCGAGGCCACCCCCGAGGAGAAGAATCCCCAGCAAACGAGGGCCCAGCAGGATCTCGACGTTACGCCCATGTCGGCGGAAGTGCTGCCTTCGATCGACTCGGCGAGCCTGATGTCCCCGATTTTCGATCCGAATATGTACGGAGGGGACACCATATCCGCGATCCTGGGCAGCGAGATCACGGAGCCTGGAGGCAGCTTCGAGCTTGCCAGGCGTATTTATGGGGGTATGTAATTGGCTGCTTTGGAATATCGAAATAATGCGCTGAAAATTTTAATCGAAACTTGCTGATCAATTGATGCGAACGTCCGCAGATTCAGATTTAAATTCTGATGATGAATTTGATTATGATAAAATGATGGGTCAATTCAACTCCCCGATTACAAGTCCAAAGTTCCCTCAGCAATCGAAGAATTCGAATAATCAAGCTCCGTCAACTTCCAATAATGAAGTTCCTCCAAAATCAAATTCTCAAGAAAAAAGTAGGAAATTTATCTTATATTAATTACGTTGCTAATGATTT
Organism: Ormyrus thymus; assembly: GCA_035582935.1. Classification (NCBI taxonomy): domain Eukaryota; kingdom Metazoa; phylum Arthropoda; class Insecta; order Hymenoptera; family Ormyridae; genus Ormyrus; species Ormyrus thymus. The sequence goes on along the minus strand of JAWWEM010000010.1, from coordinate 17,788,249 downwards.
TCTATTAACTTTTGATTATTTTTGCAGATGAAGCAAATTTTAATTTTATTCAATTTGGTAAAAAGCAATCGAACAAGGGCAAATTATTATTTTAACCGATATTCAATATTCAATATTTTGTCGAGTTTCAATCTTATGGCAAATTTCTTTAATTATATAGATTTTCAAAATAATATGATTCAAGTCTTTATTTTTATATTATTATGTCGTTATATAAACGTATAATTTATTGTTTTCATCATCATATTTTTATTTTCGAATAAGTAAAGCAGCAACTTTTTATTTTAGTTTTGCAGATAATCCCTTTAAGAATCTGCGGTTTAATCACGAAACTACAGTCATCATATAAATTTTGTAAACAAAAGCTTATGAAATAAAATGTTGATCGAAAAAAGAGTGGTTAATATTTCTAACTGCGACGTAAAACAACCCCGCATACATCTCATTGAAAGACATTTTTATATTTCCCAATAACAGCCCACATAAAATTAATTACTCGGCGGCGACCAGCCTAAATTTCGGCTACGGAAATGCACATTAAAGCCACTTAAACCCGCCGCTCGAAATAAAAAAAAAAAAAGACAAATGAAAGAAAGACAGAACCGATGCACGCACACGCGCCGCCTCTATCGGTCCGACTCTTAAAACCCCTCGTAAACAAGGTCCGCGTGTACGCATAACATTGCTTCATCGCTTAACGCAAGCCTCGCTCATCAGACAGAAAGAGTTCCGACTCTCGTACACTCGCCTAAGCACCGCACAGGAAGAGCGCAGCTGCCGGGATATAATTCGCCGCCGTCGCCACCTTCGAGCGGATTAGTCAACGGGCGGCAAGCCGAGAGACGAGAGAGGTTGACGCATGACGCGCGAGTCCGGGAGCGCCGCGGCGCGCGCCTTTCCCGATTTTTCTCGCGGCTTGCTTGCGTCACGCGACTTCCACTCTGTGCGCCTGGCGCGCGGCTTTCATGAGTCCTTCCTTTTTAAATCCGAGGGGTGGCCTCTCGCCGAGAGAGAGAGAGAGCCGAGCGCTCGGCTCTCTCGGAATTGTACCGGCGAGTTTTGAAGGCGTGAAACGTAGCTGCGAAAATAACTCCTTTGTTTTGACCGGAGAGAGGATATAATTATGAAATTGTGTATACTTGCGGGGCGGATTAACTGATTGAGGGGGAAAAAAATATGAAGATTACCCTTAATGCTTACTTAGTTTTGAGAAAAGAAGGCTTGTTTAAACTTGAAGAATGAAGAATTTAAAGCTAGAGCAGCGAATATTTGTATAAGACTGACATTCCGTAAACTTTTAGAAAAATAATAATTCACAGTAATTTTCTAAAGTAAAGGAAAACACGAATCTTTTTTTTAAAATAAGGTGAGCTACGTTTACTTGTACAGAAGATAAAAAAATTTGTACACACTTTTCAAAAGAATTTTTTGCAGAATCATTTCCTTAATGTAGAGTACATAGCTTCCATTAATTTTAGACTTTTGCCATAAAAATGAGATGGTTGAAATTTCAATATGTAGGTGAAACGTTATATCTAAAGAAAAAGATTAAAAAAGCCTTTATAAGTCTGCTTCAGAGCTTCAGAACATTTTTTATGCATATTTTTTCTGTTTTATTACAAAATGAAAAATTGTGTTCTATTTTTTTTTTTTTACACTTTTTCCTTTTCATGTTGCATCCTACCTTTTAGGTTTTAAAAGAGATTCAGAGAAACTTATACAACGAGAAAACTAAACCGAATTCTTCAAATTTTTTGAACAATATAAAAAATGAAAAAATTTGACCGAAATTTGCATAACTTATTTTTTACCTTTTAAGTCTAATCACTGATATACATCAATAGTGTACTTTAAAATTTCATATTTTAAAGTTTAAAGTGTACTTTTCATTGACCCGAGTGCAATATTAATATTCTTTAAATCATAATTAATAAGATTTTTCTGATTTACTTTTGTTCAAAATTTTAATATTTCGTTAGACTTTTAAATATAATCACTTTTTCAAGATAAAATGTAACGTAAATTATCGTGCCTTATAATTTTTTAAGTAGTCTTTCATCTTAGTTTCGTTTGCCTAACAACACCTAATTAAGCCACCTACTTTTTAAGTCGAAGGTTACTTATAATTCAGGTATTCTCCACTGCAAGCAAACAAAACTTTGGATAACCGGCAGGAGCATACAACGTAAATGCAACCCCGCTTGAAAATACAACTACATTCATTCAACGACGTACCTGAAATTTTTCGCTCGCTTTCGAAAATCCCCCAATCCCACCGACGCATCCAACATACTCCCGGCGATCCTCGTAAAAAGCGTTCTTTCCAGCCGTACATCCATTCATCAGCGGGCGAGGGTTCGTTGCGTGCCGCGGAGCCGGAGCAGAAGCGAATAAGAATCGGAAGGGAGGGAGGAGAGTCGAGCTCGTGAAAGACGGAGAGGCCCTCCTCCTCCTTGTGTACACGCGACAGCGCCATGACGTACGTTTATGGCTTATTACGCGCAATCGCCGCGGCTCTCCCCCTGGTCCATTCATCGACGGGCCCAAGAGAGAGAGAGAGGGAGAGAGAGACTCGAGTCCTGAGGGGGCGAGAGAGCCGCTCCTCCTTGCCGCCCGAGTGCATATAAAGCTCGTCTAATCTCGAGCGGAGCTTCTCAGTGCCGCGTCGCGAGCTGCCGCTGGCGATGCGCTGACCTTACCGTCGATACTCCCGTCGACTCTGGACGAGGCTCCGCGGTGTTGCTTTTCGGTGATTGGTAATTGTTTCATTTATATCTTTGGAGGATCGCTCGCGGCGATTATTTTGCTTCGGTGCGCGCCGCCGGCTTTGTAGTTTATTCCATTTGGCAATGTCAAAAGTATGTTTCAATCGTGGCTTTTTAAGCGAGGGCAGAAGCTTCCGGGCCACTTGAATATTTCCGTGTTCTCTGCTGCTGCTCATTGAAGAGCAAGCTTTAATTTTAATTTCTTTTTCAATATTGTAACGTCGATCTTCACTTCGAGTATAAGAGCATTCTTAGGACGCAACAAGTGTACTGCATTTGAGAATAATATAATTATATTTCCAACTAAGGACGTTTGTTTGCCGCGCGTCGATCGTAATGCAGCGCGCTCGTCAAGCCGCTCTATTAAATTTTCATTAAATTATTTAACTCATTGCCTTCGCCTCGTCTGCAGCGTCGCCGATTGACTTGCTCCAATCAAAGCAAATCGCCAATCGCGGCACTCGCATTCAAACGAATCAATCAATTATCTTACATTTTCCTTTGCACGTTGCGCAACGAGGCATCTTCGAACAATCGCGCTCCGCATCAAGCCGAGAGCGAGAGAGAGAGAGCGAGAGAGAGAGAGAGAGCGATTGGGGACCGGCCGAGCCGAGGACGATCACGAAAATGCGGAGGTGTCCTGCCCTCCTGACGCTGGTGGCCGGGCTCCTGGCCACGGCGGCCGGCCAATTCGACGCGCCGCCGCACATCATCGTCTTCATGGCCGACGACTTGGTAAATCAACCTTTGCACTCGACTCGATCGGCCAGTACGGGCCGATGGCGAGGATTTCCTTTTTTTTTCGGCCTTCTTTGGCTGCGTCGACGCGACGAGGTTGCATTGGGCCGACGGAATAAATTGCGCGCGTTATTTTAGCGTCGTTAAGGCGCGGTTAAGTAGGTGGGAAGTACTTGGGAACGGGGAGCGAGCTGATTCGATCGAGTACGAGGGATCCCGCGATTCGTTTCGATCTTTCGATTGCGGGAGGGAAACTCGTTGCAAGGTAGTTTTTATCGAGATCGTGTAAGTCGTTTGGCGGATCTGCGCTGGGAGTTTAAATTGTTTCACGGTTACTTGAGAAGCTCGATTGGGGGAGAAGCATTTTTTATAAACAATAAAAATTGAATATTAATGGAGAAGAGGTGTTTTTTCTTTCTTATACTCCGGAAGTAAAAAATTCAAAAACATAACGCAGAGGCGGTCTTTCGCCTAAAACTAATTATATTAGACCAAGCAAATTAAATTAGACCAAGCGAGAAAAACGCTGTAAAAGAGAGAGAGAGAGAGAGAGAGAGACCGAGAGAGGCCAAGAAGAAGATGAGTAACCGCAATAACAGCCGCACGCGGCTGTTATTTCCGCCTCGGCTTCTTTTTTTCCACAATACTTAATCCAATGTATTCGCATTGCGGCGCAGGCCCGAGCGGCGGGTGCAACTTGTCTTGAATTAATGTAGTCATTAGTTGAGACAATTACCGACGGCTAACGCGTCGTCTACGCCTCCGCGCGAGGCGGGAGGATGCCGGGCGGCTCCGCGGCATGACTCACCCCGACCGACCGCCGGACAAATAAAATTCCATCCCAAAAGCAGGGGGGAGAGAGAGAGAGAGAGAAAGAGAGACGAGCCCCGCTTTTTCGCCTCCTTTTCGGCCGCGGCCGCGAGCCGCTCTTCGTCGTTCCCGGAAACGTCCGAATTGACGTCTCGAAAGCAGCGAGCCCGACGGCACTTCGTTCGGCCGCGGACGGCAGCTCGCTCGACGAGTCTTAATTTCTTCTTGGTTCGAACAGGGCTGGAACGACGTGGGCTTCCACGGCTCGTCGCAGATCCCGACGCCGAACATCGACGCGCTCGCCTACAACGGGATCATCCTGAACAGGCACTACGTGCTGCCCTCGTGCACCCCCACCAGAGCGGCATTCCTCTCCGGCAAATATCCCATCAAAATGGGTAGGTATCAAAGGGGGGGGGGGGACGGGGAGCCTAATCGGCGAGCTTGCCAGCGTCACGCTCGAACGTCTTGCTTTCCGCGCAGGGATGCAGGGGGTCGGCATCCTCGGAGGCGAACCGCGAGGCTTACCGCTAAATGTACGCCTGCTGCCCGAGTACCTGCAGGGCCTCGGCTACGACACGAAGCTGATTGGCAAGTGGCACGTCGGCTACCAGACTCCCCAGCACACTCCCAATCACCGCGGTTTCGATTATTTCCTCGGCTTCTACAACAGCTACATTGGCTATTACGATTACAGATACTCCCAAGGCGTAAGTCGTTTTATTACCTTTTGTTTAAGTAAAATTTAAGAAGAAAAATAAAAAAATTGGAAAAGGTGCACTTGGTTCTGGTGGTAATACTTTTGCTGATCTCTGCTGCCAGTGTCATTAAATTTGATTATTTAAAAAAAAACATTGAATTTAGCAATTAATGCAATAATATTACAAGCTTATTTCGCTCGAAAATTATTGGCGCACGCGTCCTTTATTCACGTCGTTAATTAAAAAAACCAGTTTATAATCCGCTCCACAATTGACCTTTAAAAAAATCTTAAAAAAAAATTCTCCGCCCAAAAAAAAAAAAAAGAAAAAGACGAGCAAACAGCCTGGCTGCAACGAAAAAAGTCAGAAGTTTCCTCGGCGCGTTCGCGTTCGCGCCGAGCCAAGCGCAATTCTGGGTGGCCAATTTGCAATACGGGGAGCATAATTCGCTTTGTGTGCCGGGCGCAGAACATGTCCGGCTTCGATATGCACGCGAACGACAATCCGGCGTACGGGACCGAGGGCAAGTACGCGACCGATCTCTTCACGGACACGGCGCTCGACGTCATCAGCCGGCACGACCCGATGCGGCCGCTGTACCTTCAGGTCTCGCACCTGGCGCCCCACGCGCCCCTCGACATCCCGATGAGGGAGTTCTACGACGCCGACTTCAGCCACATCTACGAGCCCAACCGGCGGACCTACGCGAGTGAGTTCTCTGCTTTTCTCGGTTTCTTCTTTTATTTTTCAGAAATTTTATATATCGAAAGAGTGATTAAACGAGTATTGTCTTTGATTAGAAATGGTGGCGAGGTTGGACGACTCGCTGGGCAGGATTGTTTCGTGCTTGGGGGACAAGGGAATGTTGAAGAACTCCGTCATTCTGTTCTTGACCGACAACGGAGCCGCTCCGATCGGCAAGTTCCGAAACTGGGGATCCAACTGGCCCCTGAGAGGAGTAAGTATCGTCGACTCCAATCTCGAGAATCCGCCGGTACAGTAGATCGATCCTTCCAGACGAAGTACACGCTGTTCGAGGGAGGGGTTCGCGGCGTGGCGGCGATCTGGTCGCCGAAGCTCCTGAACAAGGGTCGGATCTCGGATCAGCTGATCCACGTGACCGACTGGCTGCCGACGCTGTACGCGGTGGCGGGCGGCGACCTGAGGGACCTCGAGCAGATCGACGGCGTGAATCAGTGGGACGTGCTGAGCATCGGCACCGGGAACGTGCGGGACAAGGTGCTGCTCAACATCGACGAGGTCACCAAGACCGAGGCGGCGATTTATCAGCGATTTAAGCTGGTTCGAGGTGAATTACAAGCTCGGCGAATCGCTCGGGTTCGAGCACCTTGCGAATTATCTACACTGAGAAAAATTTTTTTGAAAAATTACTATCTTAATAGCACTCGTGGGACACACGCATCTTCTAATAATT
>JAWWEM010000010.1:17760014-17770293 GCA_035582935.1 Ormyrus thymus | reverse complement strand
GGATAGTGCAAGTTTGTCCTTCGATTACGATAGAGTATACTAATTTTTAATGAGATATTTTTCTCAGTGTACGCATTAATTAACTGGTCATTAAAAATTCGCTGCCATAGGGTACATCCGGTGAGTAGACGTCGATATAACAATTAATTACCCATATACCCGAAACAAAGGACAAAATCCCGTAAAGTGGCGCTCGTTATAATGGGCGATATCATTTAGGCGCTACTTGTGCACGCATCAATTATTTACGATATCAATTAGGCGCTACTCGGCTCTCTCTCTCTCTTGCTTTTCTTTCAACCGGACCGCTCTCGGTCTTCTCGAGCCGCTGTCTTTATCCCCCCGCGGAGCAACAAAGCCCGAGGAATTATCTCTCGACTCTGCGCGGCCCATTCAAGCCCGATAATTAGTACTCGATCGTTCGCACAATGCGCGCCGCTCTTCGCTCGCCCGAGAGGATGCTCGAGAGAGCGCGCGCGCGCGCTGGCCTTTTCGACTTCGACTCCGGGGCGATCTCGCGCTGGACCGCCGCCGAACACCTGCGCCGTTCGCCGTGGCTCGCGGGATTCTCGTCGGCGCTGATATTTGGAGTGTAATTTTGCTGCGGAGACCGTCGGACGCTGCGGCTGCTCGGGTTGATTGCGCGGGCGGATGTCTTGTTTGAATTTCCGCAACGCGAGAAGCAGTTTTTTAATTAAAGCGGGATGCTCCTCTGCGCCGCTTATAGTTTTTTTTTTTGGTTTTTTTTTCCCCGACAAACAAAGCGGACTTTGAATAATGAGGGCGCGTTTCATAATAGTATGCAAATTATCGATCCTCGTAAAGCTAAATATTTAATTAATATAATTGAAAAGAGGAGCCTCCGCTCGGCTTTCTTATCTCCCGCACGTGTAAATTACTTTTTTATACTTTCTTGCTGCCCTTCTCTCTCTCTCTCCTCGCTCGTTCTCTTCTCCCTGCAGCTTCTTTTTTTTATATACCTTCGGCCGCATCGCGGGGCCACGAAGTGAGAAGTTAAAATTTCTTTTTCTCCTTCCTCTCTCCGTTCCCTCCCCCCCCCCCTCGGCCGATAAATAATATTCCGTCAGACGTTCATTACGTCGTTAAGTTGTCTCCCGAACTTATTCCTTCCTCTCCGGTCCCGATACCTTCTATATCCACACCCGCGGCTTCGCCGAGCGCGACTAGCTTGAAATAAAGACCCGGAGTAACGGCAGGTAACCGCAACTTCATTAGAACGACATACTAAAGGAGCACTTGGAGCTTTTTACGCCTCTTGCTAATTATTTTTTTACGCCGACGCGCTCCGAGAGTGCGCCCGGCGAGGAAGAGCGCTCGGCCGCTTCGCGGGTAAGACATTAACCGCACCGCGAGCGCTGCGTTAAATTCACAGCTGTTGAAACATTTTCAGGTTTCAATTTACACTTTTCGCATCGGATATCGATTTAAAACACGTATAAAAATTTGATCAATAGCTTCCGAATCACGTAACAAATGAGCTTCCATCCCCTTTTCCCAAAACAACGTCGCCGCCGCCGCCGTCCCAGGCGTTTCCGATCGAACTATCGCAGCGCCGACCCGCCGATCGGCACTGACTCGCCGCGTTCGCTTATCGCGATTACTACCTCGAGAGCTCAACGGCAAAGGTCAAGCTCTCGCCGCCTCTTAAAGGTTACACCAAGCCCGCTAATAGAAAGCGAGAGCTCGCTCTCGGAGAGTGCGCCGCGCGCGCACGCCCGAAGCGAGAAAAGGGATCGTCCGGTGCTCGGCGAGGCCCGCGCACGCCTACTTCCCCTCGCTCCTCTCGCTTCTAATGATCGGGCGGCGCCTTTTGTCTCTCGGCCCCGATGGCCAATGCCGGGCTCTCGAGGTACCTGCGAGAGGCTGCGCACCGGCGGACGAGGCCCCGCGCCTGGTGTAGGCGAGGAGGCTGAGTCACGGGACTCTCGGCCGCTTTTCGGGAAAGCGGACGATTTTCCCCGCTCGCCTCTCGCGCGGCGATGCGGCTGGAGAACGATTTTCGGACGGGCTTTGTCGGAGCGATGCGCGCGGACCGCGAGAGTGCTTCGATTTCACGGGTGAGATTCTGGGAATTCGCCGTCGGGCCAAGGATGGCCGATAAATATTATTAATAGCTTATGAAAGTAGATCTTTACGAAAGCTAATTCTTGCGTTTTGTGAATTTACCGGTTTACCGCATTAAGTTTGTCCCAGTACTCTATCCCGTCTTCGAAATTCTACAGTCAAACGTTAAATCAATCAAACACAGTAAAAACGCCCTCTCGCGCATCAACCGAACAAGATGCCCCCCCCTCCCCCACCCCCAGATACTTTCCTCAACTTCGTCCCAACGCAGCCGACTAATACAATCGGCATCTCCGCGAGAAGCGCTCTCCCGCACAGATCGTCGGCATTAAATTCGTGATCGTCGCCGGGGCACCCCAATCCTCCGCCTCCCATCGTTCCCGCGATGGAAATCGCGGCGGCGGCGGCGGCGACGGCCGGGGGATCCCTTCCACCTCTCCGCGGCGGGCGCCCTTCCCCGCTCGCCGCTCCCTCCCTTTCCCCGGAGGGGGGGACCTGCGCCTTGCGCGCGGTTTCGCGTGGCTCCGCTCGGACTACGTCGGACACCTGTAAGCACGCGGACTCGGCTCCGGACGCAGGCCGCAGCGCGCGCGCGCTCACTCGCTCTTCAATTTCTCTCGCCTGCTCTCCTTCTCTCTCCTGCCGCGGGGCGCGAGCCCCCGTGCATGCTCGGCGGTGTGCTTTTTCGCCCCCTGCTTGCCGGCCGGTCCTTCGGCTTTCGATTCTTGTGCTAAGTTCCCGTGTGCTCAGTGCGGCTGGAGTCGTCGGTTGCAGCGTCGGCGATACATCGGCAGGAGGCGAGCCGCGGCCGCCGGGGCCATGGAGCCGAGATGCGGCAGGCGGAGGAGGTCCGGGCCGATCGTCGCCGGGCCGCGGTCCACTCGCGCTGACGGACTTTAAGCGGAATGTCCGCGAGACGGTGAAGCCGAGAGAGAGAGAGAGAGAGAGAGCGCAGCTAAAGTGGCAGCGGAGAGGAGATCCAGAAGGGGGCCGCTCGGGAGAGAATGTGATTGGGGAAAAATATGCGAGAAATGCAGTGGAATCCGAGGAGGAGGAGTTTTCTTCTTATTTTGCTTCTTCTGCTGCTCGAGGAGGGCACGTGCATAAAGTGGCTGTAAGTACGCTTATGGAGGAGCCCCTTGAACTTTTTTTTTTTCAATTATCCAGTCGTCCACTTCCAGCCAATTCTTGTCCCAGCCGCTTCGTTAAGAAATCACGATCTAATTACTCGGGGCACACGACTATTTTTAGCCGACTTTGTATATAAAGTTACAGTGGGCGGGACGGGGGATTGCGCCAATAAAGAATACTTTTATTGCTCGTTACAGTTGCCGTACGATTTGAGAAATGCGCTCGTTGCACTCGTTAGCGTCAATTTTCGCATATTTCAAGTGCCGGGCTCGTTTTAAAAAGCGAAAGAAGAAAAAAAAAACCGGAAAACTAATGATTGCGCGGCGCGGCTTTCTCGTTTCGGAGACGCGAAAAGTCCCGTAATCCATTGTAGTAATTCCGCGCGGCGCAAAATGCAAACGGACTGTCCGCGCTATTAATGCGCGCAATTTACCTAGCAATTACAAAGAGAATCAACCCATCATTAATCCGCCATATTAATGGCACTTGTCAGGAGGAGTTATTACAGTAAACTCGGAGAGCGTCCCAGTCCGCCGGTCAGTCGTCTTGAATCTCCCACGCGAGCGAGATCCTCATTGTTTTCAATTAACTCGGACGGCGAGGCCGCGGGGAACGTCTTGATCGCGTTCGATTCTAAAAGGGCGCACAAGCGCAGAAATCGAAAAGCGAGGCCGTTCCGCGGGATAAATCACGTCTCGTTCGCCGATGTATTAATAATATCGCCTTCGTGGGGCCCTCCATCGCGGAGGTCCGCGGAGATGATTAATGCGGGCCCCGTTAATGAGAGGCAAATATAGCTCGGTGGCCAAAAAAAAGTCGAGGACGAGACGGGCGGCGACTCTCGCGGCGACGGAGGAGGCGGAAAGGTTTCGTCGGTGGTCTGCGCGCGAGAGATGTTTTCCCCGGGATTTTTGCGGCGCGAGCCGACGCGGACGAGCGGCGGGCAATGCATCTTGTCGGTCGATTAGAGGGGTAATTGAAAATTTCACTTGCGGAAACTGGGCTGCGCATGGGCGAGGGGAGCAAAAGTTTCGGGTTGACGCTGCGTTCCAATTAATTTGGTTCTCGGTGAAAGGACGGAATGTTCGTTTAAAAACAGAAGGAGATGGTAGAGCTATTTAGCTAAGGTTTATTGTTTCGAACATTTTTGACGGCATTCACGTAGTTTCTAGAACAAAAAATGTCGATATTTCAAAATTTCAGCACTGCGCATTGGAATTTCTTTTTTTTTTTTTTTTATTAATTTCGATACCAATTTTATCTCACGGCAGATAAATTTTTGTTCCACAATTTTATCAAAACTGTGTGGATTCGATTTTACTGGTATATTTTTTGATTATTCACAGCTATATTTTTTCTCTACTTTCTACGTTCAAAAAGTTTTTCTGTTTTAAAAATTAATTAATATAGTTTTTTTTTTTCCAAACGGCAAACCACTAGCATCTCTTTTAGAGCAAAACGAAGGTGGACAATAAGTTAATAATGTAAATACCGAGAATTGCGAACTTTATCGCTGTGGGGGAGAAATCGGGTTAATCCGGCGATCTGACTTTGAGAGGTTGCTAATACAATAATATGTAGATTATGCAAGAAAAGCAAGTGGAGTGGCTGGGAAGCAATAACTATACAAAAAATGGAAGCGAAAACATTTTCTTTATTTACGCAAGAAAATAGATTAAGAAATCGATATATTTTAAACCTACGTTTCTACAAAAAGGATAAGGTTACACAAGTTAAGGAGTTTATTAGACTCATCCAATTACGGTGCGAGTAAATAGTACGAAGCAGCGTTTATTGTTTATAAAATTCCCAAAGTTATTCCCCACGTTCGCGCGCTAGAAGCCAAAAACACTCTTAATGAAATGAGTTTCGCCTCTAGAATTAGCCCTACTTTTGCGGATTGGTTCCCCTTTGCAAAAAGTTCCCACTCGCAGGTGATTTCGCTCCGGCTCGTTTTCGGATTCGTAAGCTCTCGGCTCTGTAACGTAAATGCAGCTCGGGCGGCATTTACGCCAATTTCGGGCTTCCTAGAATTTTCGAGAATATAAATTTACTCTAATTTCGGGGTGAACCAGGGTCGATGGTGTAATGTAACTTTAATCCCGAACCGGCATCCGCGAGAGGATCGTTTTATTAAACTCTGCTCAAGCACCGGATTAAGCTGAGAAAACAATCAGCCGTCAGCGGTCATTATTGAAACGAATCACAATGCAGTCTCGAAAGCTTCAAAGCGCATTTCAAAGGAGGGTACTTACGAATTCCTAAAAAAAAAAGAAAGCGTCGAGATTCAAAACGAGCCCCCGACCACCGGACCCAACGGCTAATTTGAAAAAGAAAAGTGCCCGGATAGATATCCATCGTCTTCGGCCGGCTCTCCAAAATTAGCGATCCATCCCCCCCCCCCCCCCACAATGGCCCCTCGAAGAATTCGAGGCTCGGTGCGCGGATCGCCACGCGAGCCGCTAGACGACGGGCCCCAATTGTACCTTACGCGCGTATATACTCGAGGCGCAAACCGCGCAAAGAAAGAAAGAGAGAGGGAGAGAGAGAGAGAGAGAAGAAGGGGAGGCGCGTGAGACAATGAAACCGGAAACAGGGGATGGCGAGGATGATGAATGGCGCTGGCCCGATGGTGATTTTGCGTGCAGGCGAGGAGAGGCAAACCGGTAGGCCACACCACAAAGGCCCGAGAGCCGTTTTCGCGAGAGAGAGAGAGAGCTGCGTGCGTGAGAGGATCGGAGGAGGCGAAGGGTTGCTCGTTGCCGGCGGAAAACAAGGATGATTACCGGGCTCCCGCGAGCTCTTTGATTTATTAGCTCGATGTATAGCTTAGACGCTTTCCTCCTTCGCACTTGCCTGGTATTGGGGGGGGGGGGGAGCCTTTTTTCGGAGGATTTATCCGCTCGTCTACCGGCGGGCAGGGGTGTCGACGGGCGCGATGAGTTGTCTTGTTAGAGTAGCGGCGAACTCGTTTGCCTGAGAACCAGATTCTTTTTTTTCTTTTTCTAGCTCTCGGCGCTTTTGTGTCTCTCGGGAGATTCGACCGGCTGATTTGCGGGAAAACGTTTGGCTTTCAATTCGTTCACCTGGAAGTGGCGATTCTGCAACGGCGATTATTTTCGCACTGATCGTTTTTTTCGACCGAATAAAGAGTCCCGGAGACCGAGAGCAATAATTTACTTAAGGTATAGTTTTGAATTTGCAAATCACAGTTAGACCGCGCATAAATAAAAGCTCATAAGTCATATTTTCTCAATTCGAATTAGCATTTTCCCGAGTCATAATGTATACGCACGTCAATCGATCAAGTAAGTTGTTTTATTCGCGCGTCAAATAAAAATTTATAACGCCGCAGATAAAGAAACGATGGCGTTAATGAGGGAAATTCTTCGGATTCCTGCCGGCGCAGCTCGACAACTTTACTTCTTTTTCTGATTTTATCTGATAAATCGAGTATGACATAATGCGACTGGTAATTATTAAACGATGTCAATGAGCCTACTCTTTTTTCTTGCATTGCCAACCGCTCGTATTTTCATACAGTACAGACCGCTCAAGTCGGAGGTAGTTCCTTCAAGCAATCAATATGGCAGCTGGCGAATCGTATGGGATGCGAATGTAACGTCTATATTTTTCTCCCGAGATCGTTTTTTTTTTTTTTTTTGAAAAAGGAGAGCTCTCGAATATACAGTAAGATAATTGCTACGGAGGTCGAGGAACCTTTTTAGAGAGCGGTCATTCCTGTTTCCGAGCGCGTAACATCAGTCTGGCCAAAAATTCGAGAGCTCCGAAAATCGAGCGAGCGCTCTTTCAATTTAAAAAGGATGCAGCTCACGCGCCGATTCGGCGCGTCTATCGAACGAGCGAGGAATTAAGTCGCGCAGCGCGAGAAGCAACGACCCTCGGGCTTATTAAGCTCGGAGTATTATTTCATCGGCGGTAATGTATGCAGAAAAGATTGATCCGGGAGCGCGAGCGCGCGTAGGAACTGACGTCTCTTGATAAATCTCGCCTCCTTTTTCTTCCCCGCTTCGGCTATTTAGACGTAATCCCACCGGCAAAGCGCGCGGCTAATCATCCTTTCACTCGAAGCGGCAGCCAGGTCTCTCTCTCTCTCTCTCTCTCTCTCTCTCTCTCCTCGGCCGGACAGCGTCGCCGAGGGCGTCGCGTCGCGTCGGTTTCGAAAAACTCGGCAGCTTTCTTGCACTCGCCCGGCGAATCAATTAAAATGCCGCGCGGCTCGTCCGGACGATTTTCGTTCCGATATACACCCGGCTAATTATCCCCCGATATATAGGTAAATGCTGGGAGAGAGAGAGAGAGAGAGAGAGAGAGAGAGAGAGAGAGAGAGAGAGAGAGACTGCGATTGGCTCGGAGGCGAGTCGGAGAAAGAAACGAGGGACGCAGCGTCGAGAAGGAAAGAACGCAAGGTGGTGATTATCCTCGGGCGCGTGGGACGACGTCGCCGACGTCTCTCACGAAAGAGAGAGAGAGAGAGGGGAAAGGCCGCGGGGCGCAGCTTTGCTTTTAAGCGAGTTGGGAAGTCGTAACGGAATCTCGCAGGAAGTCGATGGATTTGAGTGCTCGAAGAAAGCTCGTTAACTCGAGCGAGGGGAGGGAGAGGGGGAGATTTGGTACCTTGTATGGAGATTTCTCGTTGCGCGCGCTTTGATAGATCGCTGCCATATTTCACGAGGAGAAAATCATTGCGCTCTCTCTCTCTCTCTCTCTCTCTCTCGGGGTGCTTGACGTTCTTGCGGCAACGTTGAAAATTGGATTTAATGTACAAATTTCATTGGTACAGATGTATTTCAACTGAATCTGCCGACTGTCGGAATGCGCCTGGGTATTTTGTCAAATTTATATCCTGATTTGAAAACAAAGAGGAAATGAAGGATAGGCGACCTATAAATTTACAGATATTTACATCGGTATCTCAAAAACTGTCCCAAACCTATTCATAAAATTGTGGCTGATGAATAGAGGCGTGAAAAGAAAAAAAAAACTCTTATCTTTATCCCAGTTTATCACCCCGCATTGTTCCTAAGTGCAGAATTCTCGAACCTTTCCCGGCCTCTTTGCATTATTGCGTACAAAGTATTGTTCTCCACTGGCTGCAATTAAAACACAATATTTTAAAGTTCCGCCTGAAATTTCTTTGGAATACTTAAAAATTTCAAACTATGCGTACCTCTACACTTCTTTTTTCCGCCCTTTTTCAATAACACCGAGAGCGAGGGAGAGCAAGCTCTCGAAAGCAAAAGACCCGAAACCCACTATCTCTCGTTGAATCTTTCGTTACCTCCTTACGCGATCGCACTATAATCCCGCGCGCTTAATTTATGCGCGCTTCATTTGAAGAAAAAAAGAAGAAGAAAAAAAGAAAAAAAATACGAAAAGAACAGCGCAGACCCGGGCGTCGGGCCGCTTAGCTTAATCAGAGCTATTTTGGAGGAGGCGTGTTCCGTCGGGGCCCGAGAGCCGCTCCGACGGGGCCACCTCGTAAGTCATGCTCTCGGAGGGGGCTTTAATTCGCGCTCGCGTATACCCCCTACTTTTATTCGTCTCCGTCTCGTCAATGCCCCGCTGCCGGCTGGGGTCCCCGCCGATTAATCAACGCTTGCGCGCGCGCCTCGAGCCCTATCATTTTTTATACGCCGCGGCGCGCTCAACCGAAATCTCGGCCCCGAGGTCCGCCTGGATGCTTTCCGCGCGAACTTTTCACGGGGGAGTTATTGTTTAACAAATTTTATCCTCGCGCTTTGTAATTCTGTTGTACGGAGGTTTCATCGTGGGAGGAGGACGGTTGAGAAATTATCGCGAAGGTATTGGATAAGTTTTTGAAAGTGAAAATATATTATCCATAAATATGCAGATTTAATTGCACCCGCGAGACCTGCAATAAAGCTTTTGGAAAATTTTTCCCAGACAAAGCCAATAATTTCGTCCGTATGAATTGAATCGTAAACTTTGGATTATAAAAAAAAGAAAAAGATACTTTTAATTATTATTGCCGGCTCGTTCGCGCGGGCCCGATAATTTCCGCAATTTTTAGCGAATAAATTAACATTAGCATTTCTCGCGGAGAAAACCGAGCTCGCTCGCTCGTAAATCGAAGGATCGAGAGGTCGATCGACGAGCCTCGACGGAATAAAGAGCTGTAAAAACGCGTCCCTTCGCCGGCCCGACAGCTCAAAGATTCGGCTCAACGGAAACGCGGCTAATTTATCGTTCCGACTTCATCCTTCTCTCTCTCTCTCTCTCTCCCTTCGGCCAAGGCTGCGTGGAAGAGCGATGCGTACAGAAATTGATTTTCCGCGGTTCCGAGAGAGAGAGAGAGTGCAATATCTCGGTCGTGGGCTTCTCTTTCACTTTCCCCCGCTCGCGGGCCGCGCGAATCAGAGACGCGGAGAGAATCGGACGCGTTATTACTCGGGACGCGCGCATCGCGCGTCGGAGTCGTGCTTTCCTTCGGGCTTTGTTTCCTTCTTTCTCTCTTTTGGCCCGCTCGCTTCTTTTCACGCCTCGTTACCGGGCCCGCTCGCTTTACTTTGTTTTTCATCGCTCTCGTCCGCCTCGCTTTTTTTTTTTACGTTATCTAATAGGCGCGAGGAAGGGACGCGGCCACTCGGCGGGGCTCTTCGGCGGGGCGGAAGCGCCGCACTTCGCCGCCGCGGAATCATTGCGGCATTTCAGAAAAGGGGCTTTTTCCCCACATTGTCTCGCGGCCGAGTGACTTTTTGAGTCCATCGATTCGCCGAGCTCCGAGTGTCGGGGGTTTATTATTATTTTATCGATCTCGTCGGCTTTATTCGAAATTTTATATTTTCAACCGCTCCGAACGCGCTTGAAAACGGCAGGAAGATCGAATTGTTCATTTTTATCTCTTTTTTTTTCAATTTCAAATCCTCGACCAGTTCTTGTTCGTGCGTACACTGAGAGAAGAAATTTAGTAAAAATTACAAATAATCTTGTAAAAATTACCTTACTGTCTAGTAAAGCCACCACAGACTGTCGAAACCCAAAAAATTACTATATTGTTTAGTAAATTTTCCTATATTTA
>JAWWEM010000010.1:17731777-17759914 GCA_035582935.1 Ormyrus thymus | reverse complement strand
ATTTTTTGGTTTTGACAGTCTGTGGCGGCTTTACTAGGCAGTATGGTACTTTTTACAAAACTTTTTTCTCAGTGTACACAGTACTCGTTAAATAAAGTTAGGCGTTAGCAGCTCGCTCTTAATAGACCCGCGAACGGCGCATCACGCAACTCGCTCGTTTACTTCGGGCAAGGCGCTCGATCTTTAGCACAATTACCCCGCGTGCAGCGGAGCGAGCGAGAAGTCTTAGCCGCGGCGAATTGTTTCTCTCGCCCGTCGGCGCGACGCGAATGTAATCTATAAAAATTATTCAAGCTCCGGCGCGCTTTCCGAACCAGGGCCATATTTGCACTTCCTCGCCCGCGGCGATCCCCGCGATAAAAGCCCCCCCCCCCCGTCCCGCGTTCGCTGGTCGCGCGTCGACGGCTGCGAGAGGCGCGCGCGCGAGAGCGAAGGGACAGCAGCGGTGCCGAATTTAACGATTCGCTCCTAAATCACTCGGCGGTCATATTATGCGCCTTAAACGATAAGGGGAATCGGGCTCTGAGCGGTCAAGGCGCACATCTCATCGCCGTCTCATCTCCTCGGCGAGAAGACAATGGCTTCGGAGAGTTTTAACGGCCGGCGGGATTTACGAGCTCTCTCTTTCTCTCCTCCTGCCTTCCTCGCATTATAATGCGCATAATGAAATTCATTTGGCGCTTTGAGCCGAGCGCCGGCTTATGTCTCTATAAATTCGCTTAATGCGAGGAAATCACTCTGCCGGCTCGAGCTGCTCGCGGCGCCCGTCTGCGTGCGTGTGAGCTCTTTTCGCGGAGGCGTTTTTACGCCGCGGGGATTATATGGAGTGTAATGCCTCGTGTACAGTCGAGAAAAGTTCGAGCTTAATTGCGCTGCGGGCCGACCGATAATCGCGGATTATGCGCGTTTGGGTTATATATTTGCCGCCGGGTAAGGAGCCAGCTTAATTCATTGCGGGCGGATTTATTTCGCGGAGGTTGTAATTTGGCGTCATTGCCGGTTAAACGTATTTGGGACTTGCTCTGCGCAGGATGCTTTTGGCAATTGATTACTCAATTCATTAGGGCCGCGAGAGAGCCAATGTTCGCTTCATCTGATTTGAACAATAAAATTGTAAGCTTATACAATCAGTTTTAAACGTTGGTTGTAATAAGACTCCGACGTTTATTGAAGAAAAAAAGCAATCTGCGCTTCTTCATTCTATTTAAAAAGGAATGCAGCTACATAAAATATTAAAAAGAATATCTGACATCATCGCGTACGATGAAAATGAAACATTTTATTTTCAACGATGCCGAATAAAAATTTACTGCGACGAAGCGAGCGATAAATTGCGCGCATTATTGTATATCATTGCGGTTTAGACGTGCTCCGTTTCGCGATTGTCTTGATAAGGAAAGTGTGCGAATCCGCGCTGCTCCAAGACAATCCTGCAGATAGCATCTTCGAATCAAAGTTGCGCAATTCGAATCGCACGAAACTCTAATTGCTCACGCGCGATTACCATTACTTTAAAGACCCCTTATTCGCGGCAAAGGCATCATATTTTGCAAGCCGAAGACGCGAAAGCAGCTTAAAAAAGTAAATGTATCGCTCATAAACACACAAGTTATCACGCAGCATGAAACTATATCACATTCGAAAGCAGGATCGGGTAAAGGCGGTATCCTCCTTCTCGATTCGTTCCAGCCTCGATCCTGCACAATAATGCAAGACCGCCGCGGGCGAGGAATCCAGTATACTCAAAGACGTCTCTCTCCCTCGCAAAAGTATCCTCGTTAGCCGAGCTCTGATGGGTCGATCGAGAGCGCGCAGCTCCCTCCGCGCGCGCGGCCAGAAATGAGCCAGCACGTTTCGCCGTAACCGAGCGTTAATGAGCCGATAATTCCCCTTAAATAAGATTTACGCTCCTCGCGGCGCGGCCTCCCTCTCCGCGTGCGCGCAGCGCCTTGTGTTTTGCTTTATCGCCGCGGCTCTCGGCGCAGCTGCTAAGTGCGAGTGGATTTTTGCGCGAGCGAGAATTTCATCTTTTTTTTTGGTCGACTGCCTTGAAGGACGGGGGAAGTTTGTAATGGAATTGTTTGTTTGGGAGGATTGACGGGGAAGTTTTTGTCGGGTGTTATTTCAATGATTGCATTATTTGTGTAAAGCATTGTGCGGTAAATCGTAAATTATATTCCAAATGCTGTGTCAGGAGCGAAGTCGTGAATTGCCCTTTGATGTTTTCTTTGCATAATTTATAGAATTTCTGGGTGCTGTGTGATTTCTTCAAAGTTTTTTATGAGTCAACGTATATTATTTTATAAAACTTGTACGAATTTAAACTGTCCGATTCAAGGCAAACTTTACCTCGATTTTCAAGTCAATCGAAAAATGTTGAGTCCGGCGAATAAGTTAATCACTCAAACGTACTTTCCAAAAATTATTGCTCAAATCATCAGCTAATGAAATATCAGGAAACCCCGCGACAAGCTCATCTTTCATCATTAAAAGCGCGAAAGCAGGATTCGCATCCCCCCCCCCGTCGCCCAAAGTACGTCGCGCGGAGAGCGTAAAATGGTAAATTGCCGGAGTTTCTCTCGGTCTTGAGGCGCGATGCGTCCACGAGGCGAATAAATCACTTCTGACAGGTCGAGGCAGCAGAGAGCAACTCTCCGCGCGAGAACAGATTTCCTTCGTCCTAAGTCGCCCTCGCACGCGCCATTAAGTTATTGCGGCTCCGGAGGAGGAGGGGGAGAGAGAGAGAGGAGCGACTAATCGAGCGAGACGCGATACCGATTTCGATTTTTCATCGTTAACGGCACATCGGAAGGATTTGATTGGCTCATTGATGAAACCTTGGCTAAAAATATAGATCGAAAATGATTTATTAAGAATCATAACGGTGCATTCGTACAAAATATTTTTATTTCAGGCGCACTCCTAATAAAATAATATATAAAATAGTCAAAAATATCAGGACAAAGAACCCAAGCTGAATTATTAGACTCTACGCAGCAAAAAGAAAAAAAAAAAAAAAACTTAGCGGAGCCAAACGGCGGAGTCACTTGACGAGTTAGCGCCATAAAGCT
This sequence comes from Ormyrus thymus, assembly GCA_035582935.1. Classification (NCBI taxonomy): domain Eukaryota; kingdom Metazoa; phylum Arthropoda; class Insecta; order Hymenoptera; family Ormyridae; genus Ormyrus; species Ormyrus thymus. Next base: position 17,756,843 of record JAWWEM010000010.1, on the reverse strand, counting down.
CCTAAGCGCGCGCGGGTTCCCTTCCTCCGTCAGCGCTTAACAGGCGCATCGGCGGGTATCAGTCACCGGGACGAGAGCACGTCGTGCGCACAAACAAAAAAAAAAAAAAAAAGAAGGAAGGCAGCAGCAGCAGCAGCAGCCGGCCAGTGGCTGAAACGAAAAATCGCCCGTTCGGCGATTCGGAAAGGGAGAGGCTTCGGGGAGCTGCGACGAATCGGACCCGGCCGAGGGGTCGCTTTATTACGCGTCAAGAGTTTTCTGCGCACGTCAAACTGCACGCCCGGCGAGAGCGACGGGGCTGTAAATCAGCCCTGATCTTTCTAAATCACTCGTTCATAACGCGAATTTGTTAGGAGGCCCCGGCCCGCTGAAAGGGTGGAGGGGACGGCTGGAGGATATTGGCTGCGCCTGACAAAGGCAGCTTTTCGAGACTTTTAGTGCCCGCTTCGGTTGAAGACGCTGGATAATCGCTGATTTATCGCGGGAGATAAAGAGGCCGACAGAGCCGCGACCGGAGGCTCGATTCGAATTTTTGAATTGAAACAAAATTCAGTTGAGCGCGCGGCTTTTCCGTTGAAAAGCGCTGCTCAGCTGCTTTAATTAGCCCCTCGACCTCGTCGTAATAAAAAATTACAAACTGCGCGCTGCCTCCACTCGAAAATTAAATTGGCAAATTCGCCGGCTCGATCATTATTTCGAAGAGCCCTCGTCAGTTTAATTAACATTGAAACCAAAAAAAAGAAAAACAAAACTGAGCTAAAAGTCTCCGTGCGTGTTGCAGAGCTCTGGGTCGACACCCCGACGGTTTCCTGTGGTCGCGAGAGGCCTGCACGGGCGCGAGGACCTCCGGCCTTCTCGAGCGCAAGCAGGCCAGGGCCTGTCGGGCCAGTCCGGACATCATGCAGAACCTCGTCCAGGCGGCGCGGGACACCTCCTCCGTCTGCCAGACGGCCTTTCGCAATCAGAGGTGGAACTGCAGCAGCATCGAGAGGGCGCCCGACTTCACCCCTGAACTATTATCCGGTACAGTTTCAAAACGATCCCCCGCCCCCTCCCCATTTTCCAAACAGTTAGGTAAGATAACGCTCGGCTGCGGCCTCTGCCCCCAGGCACGAAGGAGCAGGCGTTCGTGTACGCGATGTCGGCGGCAGCGGCGGTCTGGCGGCTGGCCCGCGGCTGCGCCCTGGGCAACCTGGCCGCCTGCTCCTGCGCTACGCCCCCTCGGCGCGAGCCGCCGGCCCCGTCCGCCCTGGCCCAGGCCTCCGGCGACTCCTTCTCGCCGGCCTCGCTCACCTTCGGCACCAGCTCGGCGCGCAACGCCTTCAAGTGGGGCGGCTGCGGCGACGACGTGCGCTCCGCCTCGAGGATGGCCAAGCGCTTCCTCCAGGGGGCGACCCCCGTCCCCGGCGCCGGCGCCCACGCCAAGTTCCTCCACGCCGTCAACATGCACAACAACCGCGCCGGACGCAGGGTGAGTACACGCCCCGGCTCTTTTTACTTTGCAAGACGTCCTTGTCGGCCTGGAGAGAAAGAGTAAATTTGCGCGCAGGCGGTGGAGCAGTCGCTGACGCTGGAGTGCAAGTGCCACGGGGTCTCGGGCTCGTGCAGCGTGCGCACCTGCTGGCGCGGCCTCGGCACGAGCGGTCCGGCCGTAGCCGGGGCGCGACTACTGCGCCGGTACGCGACCGCCGCGGAGGTCAGGCCGACCTCCTCGGGCCGGCTGCCGCCGCTCTACCACCACAACAACCTGCTCTACACGACCAAGAGCCCGGACTACTGCCTCGAGGACAAGAGGAGGGGCAGCCTCGGCACCTCCGGCAGGTGAGTCGAGCTCTTTTGCGACGCGGCTGGAAGCGATTTCGGGGCCGATTAGCTTCTGGCGAAGGAAGTACCGCGCAAGACGGAAGCCGCGTAAACGGTTTTCCCGCGTCCGTCGAACACGCCAAAGCCGATCAATGTCGGCGCGCGGAGTTCCTCGACGCGTTCGAAGAACGTCGCGAGCAGCGGCTCGTCAGCGCGAGCAATAAAGTCATTCGAGCCGGCGAGGGAGAAAAGGACCAGGCGCCGACGGCGACGAGCTCGCGCGCTTACTCCTCTTGATTTTCGGCGGCGCGAGCTCGTAAAAGCGCGTTATATAGTTGCATTAACGGCCGCCGAGAAACTATATAATTCCGAAACGAGTGTTAAAGCTCGGCGCGCGCGCGCGCGCAGACAAATACGGCTTCTCGGGTCGTTACGCCGAGGAGTGATGGCCCTGGAAGTTTGAAACGAGCGACTATCCGCCCCCCCCCCTCCCCCGCGCGATGACTGCGGGTCGAATCGATTGAAGCGTCATTAAGACGGTAGTTTTCGGCTAATTTTGAGCGTGATGCAATTAGCAGTAAAGTTTGGATAACGGAGCCGCTCCGAATTTTGATCTCTTTTCTCGATAATGGTATAATACGTAAATCATTAGTTATGCCAAATTTACACTAACGCACTTGAATCGTCCGTCGGAAATATAAGGAACGCAAATATTAGCCGGCTTTCGCGCTGGCTCCAGCTTTCAAAACTCCCAATAACATTATTAACCAGCTCCCCAGACCAAAATCAACATCTGACCGATAAGACCTCGACCCAAAGCAGCCTCCGCAATCAAGCGCCTCGTCACGTCCAATCTGTCGCGGAGCTCCGAATTCTCTGTAAAAGAAAAAAAAAAGAACCAATTCTCCAAAGCCGAGCCTCGAAAACCCGCGCGGGGCTCTCCGTTTCGTCCGCAAAATGAGTTTTTTGTCTCCTGGGCGTGCCCGTCGGTTTCGCGACGAGCTTCCCTCGTCCGCGCCGCACACGTCGCGCTCGGTATCGGGATTGTTTACGACGAGGCACGGCGTTAATTACCAAGCGAGAGAGAGAGAGAGAGAGAGAGAGAACCTGTTCTCGGGCCCGACGATCGTCGCTTCGGGGGGGTGGCCGAGGGAGATGCGGTAATCGCGGTCGCCTCCTGCCTTCTCGCTCGGACTGCTCCTCGAAGGAGCAGATTTTTCCGTTTTTCTGGGGGAGATCGCTGCAGAACTAGATTTCAATTAAGAGGGCAGCTGGCTCGGATTAATATAGTTATTGGAGTGCTTTAGCTCGATTAGATAGAGCTAATGTATCGTAATTGGTTTTATCTCCGTCGAGATCCGAGGTAGATCGACGTAAAAGTGTACTGATAGGCTAGATTTAATCTTTACTGCAATTTTTGAATGGACTTGTAAACAGCGTACATCAAGATAGCGAGCTGATATATATAAATGAAAATTCTCACTCAACTAGGCGCAGTCGTAATTGTTCATTATCTTTCATCGCGATCAAAGTGCATTAAAACGAATCGTCCCCGATAAACATCAGCGCGATTCCCAAGATAAGAAGCCTCGCCGGCGCGCGGTATCGCAGCTATAAATCCGCGCGCTTCGGTATCGGCAATTTTTACTCCGCGACGGAAGGTAATCGCCGAGTGCATTCCCGCCGCACTGCCGCGCAAGGATCCTCGCGGCGCGTCTCGCTCAACGCGACCGTATTTACGCCCTCCCGCGTCGGCTTGTTTCGCTCTTCCGTTACGCCGCGTGTATTTATACGCGCGGCCGTAAGGTCAGCGCGATTATTGCCACGGACGGGTAAATTGAAACGTCGCGGCTCGTTCTTATTTATAACGGGGAGGCGGAACGACGTTCGCCGCGCGAGTGTATATCGATATCCCGCGGATTTACATTTACGAGAAGATATTGTTAAGGCGGCCGGGACGGTTTTCTCGTCTTATTGTCGCGGCGCGGCCGCGGGTGATGTGCGTTCTCGCGCGCGGCGAGAGTCTCTCGGAAAAATTTGCGATGAGAGATATGCGCGCGCGGTAATGCTTCCCGTTAAGATGCCGGGAGCGGAGCTTAATGGCGCGCTTTGTATACGTAATTAAATAAACGCGGCGTTTGAGAATCAGCGGACAATGATAAACATCGGCTGAAATTGAAGTTCCCGTGAAATTGTAATTGCGATTTATAATCGTTCATTTAACGCGCAGGCGGCTAATTTAAGCGCCGATTTGAGTCGGCGAAATTTTCGGTGTTACGTAATTTAAGAATCAATAAACTTTAATCCAACCGCAAAGGAATTCTCACTCGAAGAAAGGAGCCTGCGGTAATTTTTCAAATACTTTCCGCTCCGCCGCTTTCTTTCTCCACTCATCAAATGAACTCGTATACAAGTATATATATATATATATATGCGAACCCTTCGCACGGCGGACGGAAACAAAGACGCTTCTTCGTCCGTCGAACGAGAAGCCCGAATGAAAAGGCTCCTCCTGGCAGTTACAAATGACGCTCGGCTCTCCTTTCCCTTTCGACGCGCGCGAATCGCCACCTCGAGTCCTACGAGCATAAGCGCGAGATAATTAAGCAAGCGACGCGTCCTGCCCGATCCCGGCACAATGACGTCGCGGCGCTCTCGGCCTCGCGTTCGCGAGGCTGCTTACGGAGCGGTTCGCGGCGCGAGGGTTAGTCTCGCGGCGGCGATGGAGACCGCGCCGAAAAGATTGATGGAGGCGCTTTGTTGTCGGCGAAAATCACGCGCTGCGTCGGAAGTACATTTTTCAAGAATCTATATATCCGCCCGATTTTTGTGAGTGGAAATAGGTCAGTCGCGGGACTATTAATTTCGTACGAAATCTCAAAATTTCTCCTCCCCGAGCAAATGCTTGCCAGCTTCGCCGATCCTCTATTTCGACTTTGCACGACGCAAAAAAAAAAAGAAAAAAAGAGAAAAAAGAAAAGGAGAGAATCTCCCGAGAAACAAGAGCGCGCGTCCACTCGAGCCCTCCCCTCGCGATGCATAAATTAAAGAGGAAACCGGCGAAAAGAGCAAGGGCTTGCGGGGCCGCCTGGGCTGGCAATTAATTAGCGGGCGATATTGTCTGTCGACAGGCAGTGCAACGGCAGCAGCGCCGGCTACGACGGCTGCGAGTACCTCTGCTGCGGCCGGGGCCACGTCACCCGGGCCGAGGAGATACTCGAGAAATGCGAGTGCAAGTTCTACGACTGCTGCTTCGTCAAGTGCAACATCTGCCGAAACATCATCATCACCCACGAATGCAACTGAGGACGCGGGACGTCCGCGTCCCTCCCGGGGGGGAGGGAGTTCCGTAAAGTCCGTTTGAGCGCTGCTTTTGTTCGATGCTCGCGCGATCTCGACGGCGACGGCGAGCAAACGGGGAGCCTCGCCTCGGCCGATACTCTCGTCTCGGCGCGCTGATGGGATTGCGGTTTGTTTGACTGATTTTTTGAGAATTTCAATTGCGGCGAGAGGCGCTGCAAGTTTTGTTCCAATATAGACTTTATCGACTCGCGCTCCTCGGAAGTCTACGGGAACTCGACCTGGCGGAGATGAGAGTGGAATTTTTTGATAATACTTAAGCTTTCTTGCGTTTCAGCCATTGATAAAGTAAATAACTCTAGTCTTAGACGTTTTTGTATATGTTCATTTTATTATCGATACACACAGCTTGTCGTGCCATACATCATTTTCGAATTTATTCACTTGGCGATTCCATTCTCTTCTACATCGAAACTTGATCTGTACTCGAAAAATGCTTAGAATTAGACGCAGTTAATGAGAAACATGCGAATCATTACCAGTGAAAAGTACTGTAATCTAGAGTAGTATTTGAAAAACATTATAGTGCTTAGACGTGGATGACTAGTGTCAGCAAACGCGTATATAGAAACGTATTGTATACATCTTCAAACTATATCGCAGCATAAAATCAAATAGATTAAATTAATTTTGCATGGAACGTGTATGTGAAATTAGGCGGGTTGTATTGACTAAAACTGCATAAACATATTCCCGGTAAATACAAAAACATTCGATTCTCCGGTAATTTGCTCGAAGAGAGATTATTTACGATTATCGTTTAACGGATTTTCTTCATTTTTGAGGGGTCAATATTTTAATTAATTTATGCAGCTTTGTTTACTACTTCCTCGAATCTAATATACGTGCTACTTTCTCCAATATTTCATTCATAATATATCCTTAGTCATCGAAACAGCATCACTGTTGCATTCTCATAAAAAGGAGATGTAAGAAAAAGACTTTCTTGAAAGTATTTGCAAAGTTGAATAGGATTCTCGGAAAAAAAAGAAGATCGTGGAAATAGTAATTACTTAATCACTGAATCTCACTAGGATCTAATGACTTTATATCTTTTATCGGTGTACTTTATATCTTTGTATCTGAATTCATAAATTATATATTATAAATTATTATCACGAGATAGTAGAAAACTATGGACGATTTGTATTATTTATACCAATATTAAATATATATATATATATATATACTACTACTATTCTCGTCGTCTCTTAATCTACTTGAATATTTAATGACGAATGTAGGCGGTAGAACTGCGCGCATAACAATTACGATGTAAATAGCAGTACCAACTTTCAATGTAAACGACACATTGTATTCGAATTATTCTATAATAAACGCATTTACGCAGCTGAATAAAGAACTTTGTTTTCTCACGCTTTACAGGACACCGAGCACATACATTTTTGCACACTTCAAAAACAACCAAAAAGATTGAATTTGGAGAAATGTTATTCATTGCATCCAAGAAGTGGTCTCCTATTGTTTAGTCTCCGGGGTTTTGTTCTCCTTCTTTGAGCTCTTTCTCTAAGTCAAGGTCTCTGATAAATTTATCCCAATCAATTTCTTCGCATTCCTTAGGTTTTTCTTCTATTGTCCAATACAGCTCCTGAAATATTGCAAAAATTAAAATTGATACTCGCGTCGCATTTAAACCAACAGAAAATCTTTCATTCTATATTACCGACGCAACAGTAATTATTTAACCAATTTGCATAAAAAATTTCATCACCTTCATGATAATTTGTTGCGAAAATGAGATTTGAAAGATAACAATTGCTGCTTCCAAGCGTCGCATTTGCATAAATCGTGTTGAAACTAACCTTTACTGGTTGAGGTGGTAACGGAGGTGGAGGATCGAATTTTATATCCAGGAACTTCAGCAAATCGTGCCAATCAATTTTTCCTTCTTCATTTTTATGCAAGCTACCGATAAAAATTGATTAGTCGCATAAACTTCATTAGATTGTTTTTTTTTTATCTACGTACCAGCTCAACATGAGAGTTATCAAGTCTCGGTTAAGAGGAATTCGACAGGCACGCAATATCGTATACAGTTCATTGCCACCGAGGTATCCAGTGTTTTGCCTATCCCGATGTCTAATATCTTCCTCGAGTCTCTCGAATTCGAGCCAGGAATGTCGAAGAATATCTGCATGCACCATCGTTCTGAAGCACCAAATGTCGTTGTGATTAATGTTTCGAGTAAGTAGTCAGTGAACTTTCTTCACGATACTCACCTTATCAAATCGCGCTGGCAATCAGTTATTTGTTTAAAATTAGTATAGCGACGAGCAACTGCAATAATCTCATGGTCCGTGATTTGATCTTCGCCGAGGTAACTTTTTAGTGCTTCTCTAAAAGTGATATGGATATGAGTATATTAAAAATCATCATTATACTCGTTCTTTAAATTCGAAATATCATAATTACCTTAAACACGGAAGCCTGACAATGGGTTTGTGGCCTTCTTTCTTGTAGGGACTATATTTGCCGATAAATTCTCGATATACGCCTTTGAGGTTCTCTCGAATTTTATTCATAATTAAATTCAAGTCTGCTTTCGGGAACTAAAATTTCACGATCGTTATAAAATTATCCCGACATTTGCTCTCGAATTAACACTTACTTCGCCGGAACAGTACTCCATAAAATTGAACGTATATTCGTCCGCAGACTTTATCGCAAACAAAAATCCATTCAGCTTCAGACAAGCTCCAATGTAAAAATCTTGAGGCTCGAAGTATTGCGGCTCTTTGTCGGAAAAAACTTCTTGTCCGGGCAGTGGTATTTTCATCCGTTTAAGAAACATACTTTTAGGACCTAAAAAAATGTTATACTTTTGAATCAGTTTCTTTTCCGACGAAAAAGGTTATTTAACTTTATTCACCTCCTTTTTTAGTAGAAACTTCGAAGATCGCAATACTTCTATCTTCCAGATATACGCACACCAAAAAATGTCTGTCATCATTTACAGGATTGTCAGAGATCATTTTAGCGCCGAATCTAAGGATTCGCCTGTCATTCTGCTGACTGCCGTTTTCGAAAAGGAAAAAGAAAACCATAGCTTTTGTAAAATCTTTCAAGTATTCGCTAACATTTAGTCGCGTGCTTACTTTTCGTACGTGTAGGATCGATCAGCCTCTCGTCTTGGAGCTTTAAGAATGAACGACTTGCAATTTGCAAGCGAATCCTCGTAAGATCCAAAGCCGTTGTAAGGCGGAACAACTCTGGGTACTTCCATCTCGGCACTCCCTTTTTGAGGACGTTTAAGAGGCGTAAAATCATCCAAACCATATTTAACCCTTTCGATAGAACAGGGGAAGTAAAGTATTGTGTATTAAACCCTTCGCAGCCTTAAATTTTGGAACATTGAATTCTTCATTACTTTTCCATACCTGTAATATTCCTTTGTGAAATTATCGAGATCGATTATCGTAATTTTTCTGCCGAAGACGTTCAGGTGTGCTCCGATTATAAGATCGCAATCCCTGTAATTGGCGGAGGCAGTTGGCTTGTCGTAAGCATTATCGCCGATGTAATAGCCTTTGGCGGTGTCCTCTCCAAGAACGTTCAAAACTGTGTACGGATCCTCACTTCCGACTGGTTCTAGGTGCGTGAAAAACTGCAGAGTAGTATTGGAGACAGAGGATGAAAATCAATTTTTTTCACAATTGCGCAATTGAAAACAATTTGCACGATACCTTTGGCACTTTTATCCTGGAGACTAACGGCTTTTTAGTGTGCGGACCAATAATTTCATGAACCTCCATAGTGTCGTCCGCCAGGAAGTACAAAATCTCCAAGTCGTGAACGTATCCGTGAGGACTATCGGTATCGTCCCAGAACCCGTAAAATCTCAAAACTTTACGATCGTACCGTAAGAAATTTTTCCTTTTATCGAGCTTCTTCTGGTAGGACTTCTGAGTGCTCGTCTAAAGTATATTTTAAACATCAACGGGATTCAGAACCAGCGAAATTATAAATGCCACCTTTTCCCGATGCCCAGATTGTGCACCATTTACTTACAGAGTTCTTCTTCTGACGTGCCGGATCTTCTGGGCAAGGCAAGGGATCCGGAACGGGGATGCCCATACGGTTCAGAAAACTTCTGGTGAACAGGTCGCAGTCGTAGATTTTATAAGAACGTCCGAAGATATTTGGTTCCATTCCGATGTTGAGATCGAGAATATCGTAGTACCGATACTTAACGGGATCTTGCAGCGGGATTCTTTGACGACGAACTAATACACCTAAACAAATGGGTTTTCGTGATGAGTTTTACTTTACCTTGCAATATAGGCCGCCTCCGACAAACACTTTTAAGAAGCTCTTGGCGAAAAATAGAGAATAATACCTTGATCGAGACCGCTGTTGTCAACCGCCGGCTCTGACACTTTCAACGTGCCGTCCTCCAGAAAAAAGCTGATGTTGACCAGGCGAATTCTGTAAGCTTCTCGGCCTTCGTGAATGCTGTCTTGAAAGTAGGCTTTGAATTTAAGCCTCTTTATGCAATCAAAAGAAAAAAAAAACAACTAGTTACAAGACAGCAGCAGTGGGTCAATTGAAAATCAATGCATCAAGAGCGGCAGTTTTGGCAGTAAGTATATGTAACATACAGCTTCTAAATAACGTCGCTTTAAAAACAGGTAAAAGCCCACCTTTCAAGCCCTTCGTCATCTAATCGAAATAAAAAAAAACCCGCGTCGTCGCGACTCTCGTCCTAAAAAAAGTTCAAAAAGCAGCCCGAAGCATCAAAAGCAGGAGGGAGCGGATCGTCGAACCTGCCGGTCGAGAGCGAGCCAAGCCGGCGTCGGCGGCAGCTCGCCCCAAGCGTACAGCGCCGGATAGCGGCTCGGCTGCGAGAGGTGGGACTTGTCTGTCATGTAGTAGACGCCCTCGTGGATCTTGTCGAAGAGCAGGCTCCTGGGGAACCTCGTGCGCCCGATCTGAAGCAGAGATTCGACGAGAGCTTTTGCTGTTTATTGAGCCCCTTTGCGTTTGCAATGTTGATTGGAAGATTTGCGTGGGGAATTGTGTGCGAGCGTTTAGAGATTCTTGAAGAAGATTCGTAAAATGATACTTAAATAAAGGGTGTTTAATCTTGTGCATGGGGATTTAAGGTTTGTGTTTGAGTTCAACAATGAAGGGTTTGTACGATTAAAATTAAAATATATTTATTTGCATATGTCGTATGTGTTGCACTGTATGTATTAATATAATGAATGATACGAATTATAAATTAAAAAAGTATATATGTGAATTTCAAATTACATTGAAAGCACTTAAGTACTTTACAGAGAATGAAATAAAACTTACGTTATTATCAAAACAGTACCCTGGAAGTCGGGGAAGACTTGGAAATGAAGCCCTTTGATTCATCTTCAATTGATCAATTTTGTTAAAACTGCCAAGATGAAAGTTTATTTAAGAAATTGACGAATGTAAGGTTATTTTTAAGAATGTAAACATCTGATATAAAATGGCAGAGAGAATGCCGTGTTCGAACTAAGATTTTATTTACCGACGTTTCCTTGGAGATGATGACTTCTTTCCTGAGCCAAGTTTAATGGAGCGCAACCTTGCGTGATCAATACTTATACTTACTTCAGAGTCAAAATTAAAATTAGATTACAAATTAACTACAGCTTTTCGATTGGAAATAATGTAATAAACAGTTTTTGACATAAAAAATGATCGTTTATTTTTTCGATTCATACAGCTTTTTTTATTTGGTATATAGATAGAATGTAGCAAAAAGTCTTGTATAAATATAATGCACTCATGTTAGTCTCGCAGTAGCATTAACGCATTAGTCTAAGAGATTACATAATATGTACTAGTTGCGTAGCCTCTTCTGCGTTATTGTTTTTCTTTTAATTGTTGGGTAAAGAATAAAAATGAAAATTTTCTGCAAATTTTTTCTGCAACGTGATAATACATTTAAAAAATGGAATTTTACAGTAAATAAATATTTTGAGATACGCAGCTAGTAAGTGTAGTCCAGTCTAGATAATAGATAATAATAATAATAATAATAATAGATCTTGAATAACGTTTTATAAAGCCAAATAATTTTTTAAATAAATCATTAAATATAAACATCATTAAACGCTCAGCGTTTGCACCTAAATAGAATTTAATATTCCATAAAATAAATTCATTGTTTTTTAATTATTTTAACGTGGCGCTTCATAAAATGCACAGCACTTGCCAAGTATTTAAAGACAATTTAACTTTCTTCATTATCACGCTTTTTAGGTTTAGCTCGTAAATCATTTACATTTTTGTGAATAATTTTAACAATTTGAGCACCTATAAAGTTAAAGAGTGGCATGCTTATAGAATATAAATTCTTTCTAATAATTTTTTTTTATCTTCAAAACAAGAAATATAGATTTAATTTTGTTAATATAAAAACATACTAAAAACCACATACGATGCCTCTTCTATAAACGAATTTTTTCAGTAGTCATGATTCATATCATAGAGATTCTTTACTTTTTCCATTGTACTCAATATTTTAATTTATGATTAAGATTTGTCTCTATTAATCAGATCACATTTATACACAAAGTTTCTCTATTTATCGTAATTTTGATCGAATTAATATTTTAACATTTTTAAAAATTATAAATAAATAACGTTATCCATTACATTTATACATAATCGATTTTAAATATATTATGCATCAACTTTTGCTTGGATGTATTATATTATGCTTTAAAATCACATTATGATCTACTATTTAGTAGACCGCGTGGGAAGGCATAAATTACAAAGATGCCAGTAAAACCTCCTCTTCATTTTCCTCCTCTTCTAGTCTTTTGACTCCGGTTGTAGATCGTACCAGCTGGTAACGGCTTGAGTAAAATCGAGGTCGGACAGATTTATAAGTACTTGGCCCATGCAGTTGCTGCCTGTTGAGAGCCAGCCTTTTTGGGTGCAAACAGACAACTCCAAAATCCGAGTATTTATGTCACCTTGAGATACAATGTATTCAAATTGTTCGTCGTAAGTTGGATTGCAATTATCCTTTAGTACTGCAGTTTTACGCTTTGTATCCTTATGACGATCAGGGAGAAGATAGAGTTTGACGTACGGATCTGGTATATTTGACGGATCGTTTGATGGTAATGGCAGGTTACTATAGAAATAAGCATTTGTATTAAAGTGAATAGTTTTGTAAGAAATGAAAAAGTAACTCAGAAACATGACATAAACACTTACGCAATTTTGTGCACGACAACTAAAAGCTTTTGCCTAGGAACGCTGTATCTCAAAGTCAGTTGAATTCGGCCCAATTTGGAATCTCCGGATGACGATGTGACGCTTGGATTTCTGCGAATTAATCCCGGAGAACTATTTTGAGTCAAGTATGGAGGGATTGCCGATATGGGGGCTGAAGCATAATCTCGCTGTATATTCTCTTCTACCGAATCTCCAGAAGTTACTGCACCGTCTAACACTGAAGCTGCAATACTTGCAGCACTTTGAATAGATTCTCTTGACGGTCGACGTTTCAATGGACTGTCAGGTACTATAAATAATTACAATCATCGTTAAATTATAAATTTCATAAAACAGATTCAATATATTCTTAGAAATTACTGATTATTTACTTACTAATGCTTGAAATAGTAGACTCTTGTCGATCTATTTTCTTATTCAAAGTCTGAATATCTTCATCTTCTTCATCTTCAGATGTAGGTTCTGGTTGTTCATATTTCAATATCTACGAAAATAGTCATATTCAATAAAGAAAATAAAAAGAATTAAATCATAAATTATTCATAATCATACGACATTTAAAATATTGTCATATATACCTTTAAAGCCATTGAGAAAACAATTTTACTTTCAGCTCCACTTTTTTGTAAATCGAAAGGTTGCAATTTTAATGCCAAATCATTCATAGTTAAAAGAGCAGATAGATTGTAAGTGAATATTCCGACTGACGTTGCTGTTTTTTCATCTTGAATCTACAAATTTTTAAAAAATATAAGCAAAAATAGGCAAATCATATAAGTTAAATTTAAATTTTAAAATTTTTACTGCACTTACATTTAGGTGCAAAGTACTTGTTTCAGGATTAGTTACCAATATAGTGAAACCTTGTTCCCAAACAGGGTTACAAGATCGTGACTTTGTTTCCGTACGCTCTACTTTTCCATCAACACTAGCCTCTAAGTAGACGTCAGGCTGCTTGCTGCCTTTTAAACACTAAATAAAAATAGAGTTCCACAGTTATTAAGTATAAAATAGGTATTTTTTAATCGATATTAAGTTACAATTGCTTTTACTTACAGGTAAATTCTTAGCAGAGTCAATGTAAAGAATCAATAAAGCAGAACTCATAGAGGTAACTCGTAATTCTTGCGTCTCTTTCAAAGCCTAAAACGTAACATAATAATTATAATCTACAAATCGATTTAACATTTTTTTTTACAGAAAATAAACTTTACGTACAGCTGCTAAATCAGCTGAGTTCGTGGAAAGGTGAAGCCACGTTAGGCGCAAATGAATCATTCCATGTTTAGCCAATTCCAATGATACCCACTGAAACGTAAATTCGGATAATAAAGTGGAATATTTCAATAACCATTACTGCGTTTACAAGCCGAGATAAAAGTGCTCACCGAATCAATGGTTCCCTTCTTTTTAACACGGCTGACTTCAATGGTTGCTCTATTTCAACAAAAATTGGATAAGACATTTTGCAGAAAATTTTGAATATGACTTGTTAATTGATGCATATGAGATTTTAGTATCAATGAGCAACAGTTCATTCAAAATTGTAGCCTTGCAGAAAAATTATGCTGCGGCAGTCGGCTGCAAAGCCTTCAAACGCAGTTTTGGCATACGCTTACTCAGCAGTTATTGATTTTAGCATTTTCAAAGCTTTTTGTCAGATGCAAACATGCATGCAATGTAGTATTGACATTTATGTACAGTGACTCGTTTTTATAAGATTTAAATTTCAAAACTTTGTTGCTTTTCAAAATAACCAATCATTTTTTCATTGTTTATGTTAATTTAATTTCGCAGTTTTAAAATTTAAATATATAATACAAAGGCATTTTTTTAGTTTAACAAAATTTACATGTCACAATTACTTATACCTACTCAATAGTAATGCTTGTTAAAAAGACTGAAAGTCTTTACATGCATTGCCAGGTATCTAAGTAAATTCATTCTTCTACTTATGGCAGGGTATATATCACTTCAACATCTAAGTTTCAAAAATCAAATTCGTGAGTTTACTAAAGTTTTGCATATTCATCATGTATTATGTCGATAAAAATACATAGTGTGGATATCGGTAGAATTCAAACATTTTCATTAATTTAGTACCTGCCAAGAGGATCGTCTGGCCCAGTGGTGTCTTTGTCAAAGAGATGAGCCATCACCTTGTTGCAGGGTCCCGAGCCCTCTTCCATTACGCACTGCCACCACACATAAGCTGCTTTAGTTAGTTTTTAGTTAATGTGTACTTCAATTTACAGAATTCGTTGCAAGTTAATGCAAATACTCAAGATTGTCGTAATTACTTTTGGTACAAGTTGGAATTTACGTTTGTCAATATAGGATCGACCAATCGTGTACGCAAGTTGTTAAAGAAAGTAAAACTGTATACGAGTACTTAAGAAAAAGAATCTAACTAAAATCTTTACTCAAATCAAACGTTTATAAATGGGAAGTGCAGTATTACTTTTACATAGCGTAAGTAAACTTGTTGATAAATTATTATACAAATCGTTGAAATTGTAAAAAAAATATGAAAATAACTGCTTTTCGAACTGTGTTTTCGAGGTGGCTCTATCTCTTTACAAGAACAAAATAACAGCGGAAGCGTAAAAAATATATAAAAAATAAGCTTCACTCAATTATGTAAGTTTTAATTTATAAGACATCGATCGCAAAAAAATATTAAAATTAACACAATATTAATAAAAAAAAAAGTCAAACCAATTTTTAAAGTATTATTTACATATTTTTGCTGAAATATTTGCAAATATAAGTAAGAATATTCATTTAAACAATTTTTCTTCTATTTTATCATGCCATTCACTTTTTTTCTACCTTCTACTGTAGCCATGCTATTAATCTCGTTCGTAAAAATATGTCTATTCTACGCAAGTAAATCTAAATCTACTGAAATTTTCGAGCAATATATTTTATAACTTTTTAGAGCAAACATGCTTGTAGACAAACCACTCGTGTACGTTACTACTACCTTCCAAGAAAATCATCAACTTGTACCCCAGGAACATTTGGATCCCAGTCCCAAACAGTTATTTCGACTTCTTGCTTAAAGACGCTACTGATCACAGTCTGCATGACAATACCGTTAGAGTAAAAGATCAAGACTAAATCACATTTCTTTTTTGAATACTATATACGTAAAATACGTAACTAAACAGATTCATTTTACATATATATATATATATTTTTTTAAATTATTTTTTAAATTTTAAATTATTGATGATTAATTATTAGTGAGATAAAAAGCAAACTTCAAAAAGAAACACCAAAGAAGCAGTGACTAAAGCTACTTCAAAATACATTAAGTAACTCAATACCTAAACCATTAAACTCTAAATTACGGTATGTTAAAAAAAAACCATAAGCATGCTAAGCTGGTGATGTGATTGATGATAATATGGCGCATTAAATTTATTTTCCACAAAAGTGTTCAACTATGGAAAATTCTACTGAAAAATTAAAAAAAATCTTTATGTCTATTTTTAATGACAAATTATTGATATTTTTGAATTTATATTTACAGTTTAATGTTATAAGACCAAAGTGTCTTTTTACATGATAAGTGCTTCGATGAATTTTGAAAATCGTACCTGCCAAGGCTTTCATCGTTCGTGGTTTCGTCCAAATCCCAAATTTGAACTGTAAGTTGCTGAGCGATCGCCGATGTGATGACACACTATTAATGCACAACACAACACACGTGACATATATCACGTACATTCATACGTACCAAATTATTTAAGATAATTTATGGTATACTAAAATATACATGAATTAATGGAGTGGAACGAAAGCTAATGTGTCTTATTTGCAAAAATATGAACAAGTGACAATTCGTTTAAAGTAAACAATTATAGTTTGATGAAAGAGCTAAGTTGAAAAAGCTGAATGACTAACAGAATTAATGATAAAAAATCTGAATGTAAAATTATTGAATTTTTGCTTTATGAGTTGCTCTAATAACATACATAATTTGTATAAAAATTTAAGGATGCAAATAAATTTTAAATCTATAAAAATAAATACAATGAATCGCGAAAAATACTTTTGAATGAGAAATCTTGCATCCATAGTAATAAAAAGAGCCTTACCATTTTTTTGAAATTGAATCAGAACAAGTGTTTTGAAAAATTTAGTCTTAATTAAAGCACATGCATTAAAATTAGCTGGAAAGAATGATGATCTTTGAGAGAAGCAGAATAATATATACCTCACACCAGTAATCCCATTTGGGATCTACTGTATTGTCTATAGTTTTAGTCTTGAATTCATGAGCTCCTACAGTAATAACAGCGTAAGGATCGGATTTTCCTTTACCTAACATACCAATATCCTTTTTCATAAGATGCTTGGCTTGCACAACATGAATTCTAAGAACTCCCTAAAATAATAAGTTATTAAACTTGTGCTTGAATAAAAACAAATGTTTAAAGTATCTTTCACATTGTATATAATTCCTTACTTCTGGCTCAGGGGTTTTTAAAACTTCTGCTGGCACTTGGTCAGTAAGTGGTATAGTAATTTTATTTGGCAACACAACCATGGCAGCAACTTGCTCAGTAATTATTTTGCGGACAACGTCGCTAATACAAATATTAAAAAATTATGTAATATATAATAATAAGAATTAATTAATTTATTTTATTTGCATAAATGTTATCCCATACCTAAATCCTGGAAGGTCAAGCACATCAGCCATACCAACCAGATTAAAGTCAACTGTTGGGCAGTTTAAAAAGAATACTTGTACACCTCCCACAATTGGTATAATTGGAATAAGTGGTTTCAGTGTTACACGTAACATGCCTCGTAGCTAATAAATAACATTTTGAATCATCAGAAGAGGAGGGTCAAGTTACTAAATTACAAATTACATAAATATCGTTATACCTGAAAGTCTTTTATTCCTGCTCTAAATGTACCCAAAGAAAATATAATATCACAATCTCCAGCGTACCTAAAAGTATTTTTTGTATCATTGTATTAATAAAATAAAAAATTAAATAGAAAATTTTAAAAGACTCACATTATATCCATGTCAAGTACTACTTCATTCCTGGATGTATTTTTATCATAAGCTTTTACTCCATAGATTTTAGGAGGCTGTAAATGAAATTAATTAGATTTATAATTTTTCAGTATATAAAAAATTTATTTTTTTGAGAATTAACTCACAATTCTTCCTAAAACAATCCTTTCAAAACGAAATTCTTGTCCCAGACCTGGAATTTTCTTTTGATACGCAGCTAAACGTTTAGAGATTGTAGTTTGAATAGTACTTTTACACAAGTTTCGAGCAAATTGATTAACACTTGGCCAAGCTTTATATAGAACCTATAATAATATGATATAACAAAAATAAAAAAATTTGCTACTACATTAATTAAAATAAATGATTAAAATTAATCAAATTACCCCATTTAACCACTCTGCTCGATCGTAATCTGGAAAGTATACCCATGTAGGTAATTCATCAATTCTGTTTTCAATAATGATTTTATCTTTGGCTAATGCAGTTGCTTGAGCAGTTAATCTTTTTAAATCTCCATCCTTCTTTCTTTCACCTTTGAGTACAACAAATGCAAGTGGAGGAATAAGCCATGCAAAATTCCAGTTCATATAACCAACTCCCCAAATTAAACCAACGGTCATTGCTTTTATAAAAATGGATTTCCCTAAAGAAGCAAAAGTCATGTAAGGCCAAGATTCTAGATTTTCTTCAGCCACATTTTGATCAGCTTCAACTATTCCAGAAGCCATGGCCATCATGAATAAACTAGGCCAAGATTGTGATTTTGGACTTGACTTTTCACCCTCTTCTCCCATTCCTTTTTTATTAAACAATATACAGGCTAATCTAAAAAATAAATGTAAATATTACTTATTAAAATATTAAGAATTCAAATATTTATGATTATACTTAAAACTAAAAATATTTTAATTAAATTTAAAATAAATATTTAATTTTGTAAAAAATTAGTTATTAATAAAAATATAATTAATAAAATTGAGGAAAACTGCATGTTTAATTGTTGATTATAATAAATTGATTGCAATTTAAGAGTTGCAAAAATTTTTAATTTATTTTAAAAGATATTTCATAACATAAGGAAGAATCAATATTGATGCACTTGTACATGATTTCTAATAAACAATTATCAGACACCATCAATAAAACTATCAGAATCAATCTAACTTCCAAGGTTTTAAATCAATTACACTCTTAATGCAATTATCATTCAAAATTTGAAAGACACTTTTAAAAATTCGAACGAATCACTGAAGATTAAATTAGTGGTAGCGCACGATAAGATCCGGCGCGTCGTGGAGATCACTTCCAATTTTAGCCCATCTTCAATAATCACCACAAGCGCGGCCTCCGACCTTGAGAAAGTAGAGAGGAAAAACTTACGATCGTTACATCGATGCCGGCTAAAGAATAGTTTTTATTTATGTACCACGCTGGGTTAAATTGATCAAGATGACACACCTTCGTGGAAACTATAAGGAAAGGCGGTCGCGCGTGAGCGGGACAATCAATAAACAAAACCGAATCGCCGACTACTTTTTTATTCCGACGCGCAGCTCCGAATATAATAGCGGCACTTTACGACTGACGACTTCCAAATGGAATGCGTGGTAAAGAACCTTGATACCAAGAACTCCTCTCCTTTCTTTCCAAAACAGCTCAATTTAGAAGCGTCACGCTTTTTAAACTTTTACGACGATGCGCCCTACGAGCTGCCGTCTGCTGTTGTTACAAAATACGGTCCTATCGATTGGTTTGAAAAGCAAACTCGTATATAAGTACACAAGTTTCTTCAGCGCTGCGGAGCTTATTAGAGTCTGGTCCGTGGAAACGAATGGAACGCTTTGTTTTTTTTCGCTTTTGCAGAGGGCGAGTTTAAAAACAGACCTGGTAGCCTATAGAGGCATTTGCGGCGGCTCCAAAGTTGGTTGCACACACGCGCACCCACACTCGCTCCGGTGTCGCGAAGCGACGACGTCAGCTGATGGACGAACGAGTACCGACTGAGCGCGCGTCCAAACGTAGACTTTTCAGATCTGCTCGTCCCCACCTTTTCCATTGCACATATACTGCGCGACTAATCCTGCGAATATCAGCACCTTTATTGCCATTTTTTGCATTTAACGTTGCTGTGGCCTCGAAGAGAATTATTGATAAGAATTTTTTGAGTGGCTTCTGGCTTGTTAGTCAATGCAAAATTGATTTTTTTAGATGACGGAAATATTCTTTGAATTAGTATGCAGGAAAGGTTTAGAATAGATATATAGAATGAGTCAGGGCTTGTCAAATTTTTATTTTATTAGATATAATTCTGATTATTCTTTTTTTAAGTTTTTCAGCATTTTATGTTATTTTGACATAGAGCTTTTTTTACGAAAATCCAATTACTGCGAAGGTCATTATGTCTTACAAGTGTTTATTAAATTAACATATAATGACAACATATAATACCAACAAATTTTAGAAATATTTCAAATTAATTAAAAATATGTTGCTCAAATAATTATACATAGATATATAGTCATATATGTTTCTAAAATATAAAAGTTAATGTTATTTTCCTAGTTGATATAAAATTTAATAATTGCAATTAATCAAGTTTCTTACCAGACGAGTAGTACAATTTAAAAGCTAACAAAGAAATCAAATTGCAACACTATCCAAATATAATTAAAGATCTTCAACAATTGTTTGTACATTAACACAGTCATAAATTAAATTTTCTATCTTCTTTACTTGTACAACAACAAATTTTTTATGTAAACTTGTTCCATTTTTAGATGTTCTGTTTATTTTTCACCTACTACACTTTATTTGCGAATTTGCGCTTTAATAAAATTCCTTTATATTTACAAATTTATTCAAATTTAAAATGGTTTACTTTTTAAAAAGTATGTCATTTTGGATAAATTTTAAATTAAGTGGGTAGAGACGGTCAATGTGTTGGGCCTGAAGAGTGAGAACACCCCACCTCAGTGAGGGGCGAGAGAGGAGCGGCTGAGTTTGTCTATCTCTATTGTATTGTTAGTCATGCATCAATGCATGTGTGTATATACATAAAGACTAACGCAGAAAGTTGTGGGTTGCGGCATTGTGCAGTATATTTGTGACGATTTTTGCTGTATTTGTGACCGCTGACCGTTTATGACGGCTTCCACCTCTCTTACGTTCGTAATGTGTAGTTCACAATCGGGTGCAATTCGGGACAGTTCATCTTGCTTGGTGGAATCTTCTGGGTCATTGTTTTACTGTTATCGTGGAAAATTTTTACAGTAAAGGGCCATTTTTAAATCATTTTCGTCTGATATTATAAAATTTAGTCATGGGTTTAATCTGTTCAACAGCACAGGTAAGCTACGAACTAGAATAAAACTTTAAGGTTATCTGCGACGCTGTTGAGGAAAACGTCTGACATGTTGGAAAGTTGTTTACGTCAGATTTTTTATCTCAACTTATGCTCTATTTTTCTTTTCAGAAATTAAATTCATATAATCTAAAGTGAAAATCAATTTTATTTATCTCTATGCGATATCAATAAATATCTAGATGTTACGTTATTTTCTATTTTTCGAAAACGATAAGAACTTATTTTTTTGTTTACTTTCGATATTTTTCATTTTATATTATTAAAATATACATTCTTTACATAATTAACTAAAAAAGGATATATATTATATGATATCTTCGCACTTTTACTCTTTATCTCTTTGTTCTTAGAAGATTTGTTAAAGACATAGTAGTATTGATTTTTGTGGTTGTATATTCCTTTGTTTTTTTGCTCTTTAATAATTATCAGAGTGGAAAATATCTGCAACTTATAAATAAAAATATTATATTAGTATTAAATCTTTTATTTTTTATACAAAGAAAAAATTCAGTAGAGTTAAGTACTTTTCATGAAATTAGTCAATTATGAGTCATCTTCTAAAAATGAAGTTTCATTAATTTATAACGAATGCTTGATCATATATATTAATAATAATTTAAAAAACTCAAATAACTTTCTTTAATTACAATAACATTATATTATTATTTTAGTTTAATTAATATTTGAAATTGTTTTATAGCTTGCGTGCCTCTGTGGAAGCACTGCTTGTAGTTTTTGCTGTTCTCAATGTCCATCATGCCGGAACAGCACAAGTACTCGTATTATGTATGCTTTAATGTTAATGTTAGGCACAATAACTGCTTGCATTACATTGGCTCCTGGTCTTCAACAATCTTTAAAGAAGGTAATTATTTCTTTGTCTTTTGTTATACAACTTGTAATTGTAAAATCTAACTTTTTACATAAAAAATAGGAATAAAATAGTTAAAAAATAAATTAATAATTTTTTTGATTTTTTTATAGGTTCCATTTTGTACAAACAGCACTGGTTATGTGCCAAATTCAATTACTATCGATTGTCAAGCTGCAGTAGGATACTTAGCAGTTTACAGAATAAGTTTTATTATGACACTTTTCTTCCTTCTTATGTCACTTATTACAATTGGTGTGAAAACTTCAAAAGATGCTAGAGCTCCTATACAAAATGGGTAATCCAAATATGTCAATAATTAGAGATAATAATAAGTTTAATTGTATGTAATGTATTCAATTACAAAATCCCTTTACAGATTCTGGGCAATTAAGTATCTTGTGCTTATTGGTGGTATGATTGGAGCTTTCTTCATTCCAGAAGGATCATTTGGACCAACTTGGATGTACTTTGGAATGATAGGTGGTTTTTTGTTTATATTAATTCAATTGATATTAATCATTGATTTTGCTCATACATGGGCTGATGCTTGGGTTGGAAATTACGAGGAAACTGAATCTAAAGGATGGTATGCAGCTTTGCTTGGAGCTACATTCCTTAATTATGTATTGTCTATTACTGGAGTGGTACTTCTTTATGTATACTTCACTAAGGTATTTACTTTGCATCATTTTATATAAAAATTACCTATAAAATTATTTATTAAAGATCAATTTTATTTCTTATAGTCTGGTGATTGCTCACTGAATAAATTCTTCATTTCATTCAACTTAATTTTATGCGTTATTATCAGTGCAATTTCTATATTACCAAAAATTCAAGAACATCAACCACGCAGTGGTTTATTGCAATCTTCTGTACTGTCATTATACGTTGTATATCTGACATGGAGCGGTGTTTCAAACAGCCCAGGTAAATTTTAAATATTTTTAAAATTTTATAGTTCTGACTTTCGAATTTTTAATACATAATGATGATATTACTTTAGATCGTGACTGCAACCCTGGATTCCTTGGAATTATTGCTCCTAATGATGTTGCTAGCCAAAATCAGATGGCATTTGACAAAGAAAGCATCATTGGCTTGATTATTTGGTTTAGCTGCGTTTTGTATAGCTCTCTTCGTACAGCTTCAAAATCAAGCAGAATCACAATGACAGAAAATGTTCTTGTTCAAGATAATGGAGCTGGTAAATATTAATTCTTTATTATTTTCTTTAAAAACGTACATGCTTTTAAAACCTAGCTTTCAGCTTGTTTTAAGATTACTAATTCTTCTGTTTGCATGTGAAAAAGATAATCATTTAATTTAATTATTCCAGACCATAAATTTAAACAAAATTGGTATTTTAAATGTTACAAGAGTGTATTTTAAAAATTTAGAAGTTTCTTTTTTTTAAAAATTTTAGAACTAAAATTATTTTAAGAAAATATTTATTAAAATCTTTAATTACTTTAAAGACTAATTGGTGGTTTATCTTGATTTTTTTTGTACTTCTAACAACCTTAATGAACACTGCTTTTTCCGTACAGTGCGGAACACAGGTGACCAGTCTCTTATCGATAATGAAGGTAGGCACACACCGTTCTTAAAGATTCTCATGGATGATACATTTGACCCCCTTTGAAAAATCGTTCAGAGCATTATTAGTACACTAACATTAGAATTTACACCACGCACATCTTTTTAATTTTTATTTAATCGTTTTACCGCTCTATTATGATGTCATACTCATTATTAAAGATTAGTGTGTGCCTGCTTTTGTTGACACCTTTTTTCTTCTCTTTTGTTACATGATCATTTCTGATCACGATTGAAATCAGCATGGGCATATACACTTTCTGCATTGTTTTTCGTTTTTCGTTTCCTTTTTTTCGAACGTACTTAGATTATGTTTCAGTAGAAGGCCGTAATGGAGACGCAGAAGAAGGGGCAGCCAAAGTATGGGACAACGAAGAGGATAAAGTCGCTTATAACTGGAGCTTCTTCCACTTTATGTTTGCTCTTGCTACTTTGTACGTCATGATGACACTCACCAATTGGTATAAGTAAGTAGCATTTTTATATTTGTTTTCAGAATACTTAAAAGTTTTTCTAATTAAAATTAATTATGCATTAATTTATTTTAGACCAAATTCAACGCTTGATACTCTCAATGCAAATGCTGCTTCAATGTGGGTGAAAATTGTCTCATCATGGATGTGCATGGGACTTTACACATGGAGTTTAGTGGCACCAGCTGTTTTGACTGATCGCGATTTCTCGTAAAAGTAAACATTTTTTTGAATTTATATTCTTTTTATAGATATTTAAACATCTCGTGTATAATTTTTGCGTTTCCCGAAAATTTCTATTTTTCATAAAGCATAAATTAATGCATGTGATTATTTTCCTTTTACAGTAAAAATTGTACAGCAATTTAAATCGTCACGGGTTTCATACCGCGAAATATATATATATATATATACATATATATATCTATTGCTAATGCACAGTATGTTTTGTTAGATTTAAATATAATTTGTAACGGTGTGCATTTCGAAAAATAAGGAAACATTACACAGTGATATCAGGATTTGTAATTCAAATGACGGCTGTTTAAACCACGGTCGTGTGCTCCACTTTAAGGTTACTGCCGCACTGGTTCTCATTAGTGGTCATTTTTCACACTACGCGTCGACTAGATTTTCGAAATAAACACCTGCTATAAATTAAAGTAGATATTATGAAAATTTTATAACCAGGCAATCGATAACCATTATAATTAAATTTTAAGAAAACGCGTACCGGCATGCATTTAAACGTAGTTTTAAAAACCGTACTGCGCTACTGCTTACATGCTGCTAGCTTTCAAGCGCGTCGTTTCGCTCACGTATATCACGAAAAAAGCTAGTTGCAAAATTATTAAAACATTTTGAATAATTAATAACGTACAGTTATAAAACTATTGAAAATTTTCTTTTATTTAAACCTTTCTTATCTTTTGATTAAGAGTTCATTTTGTATTGGCTAAAATTAAAATATTACTTTTAATTTAAAGTTTTTCATTTCGACAACTTTTTTTTTTAAAAATTTTGAAAAGTAAGCAGTCCAATCTACGTCATGCGTATGCCGATAACGAAAGTTTGCTCGTTGTGTTCTTGGTGCCTCAGAGATAAAACGATCTTTTGCCGCCTTCCATGCCCTTTTTGGCGTTAATTCAAGTTTTCATTTTTTATTTGAGAGTACCTAGAAGCAGCGGATTGTACCGATCTCTAATTGTATTCAGATGGTAGCTGTAAAAAAAATGTTATCTTTTAAGATTGAAAAGTAATATTAGCATATTATTTTAAGTATACATAATACTATG
>JAWWEM010000010.1:17708809-17720275 GCA_035582935.1 Ormyrus thymus | reverse complement strand
AATTGGCCAATAAATGCTAAAATTTCATCTCAAAGCATTAAAAATGGTTTGATTTCTACTAGGGGACGCTTAAAGCACAAAAAACGCACTCACTGTACCTCAGCGTACATTAGCAATCAACCCAGATTAAAAATAACCACGAGTAATTATCCCCTGCCTGCGCAAAACTTCATTCTATCACTGCTTCCGAGAACTTGATACAAAACGCGCTTCGCCCCTCTTTCGCTCACAGCTATAGGCGGCGAATCGGCGACTCTCGCAGATCCTCGCGGCTCGTCCCGTTCCTCGGAACTGATCGCGCAGTAATTACCTTTTAAACGGCATCGTGAATATTTCAAGCAGTCGCGAGATCGCACTGCCCGTCGAGGGCGGCTGCGCGGGGGGGGGGGGGGTACGGTTTTAAGTGAGCCGGCAGTCCGCTCGCTCGCTCGTTTACGCTCGTGAAATATGCATGGCGAATCGCGTGATCCGAGGCCTGAGGAGCGGCCGCCCGCTGCCGTGTACCCGCTGCTGCACGTAGCTCTTATCGCCGCTCGGGTGCAGGGCGTAATCGTCGCAAAATATGAGGCGAGGACGAGCGAGTGGGCCGGGCTCGCGGGAGAGGAGAGTGTGGACACTGTGACTCATTTGATTCTTGTTTTTATGAAAGACGCGAAACGACGGGGGACGCTGTTCGAGGCGGCGAAAAAAATAGGTCGACAGTGTTTTGTGCGCTTTTGGGGCGGTCGTTGCCCCTTGTGGGAACGATTGTTTTCTCCGTTTGGATGCGGGCTTCCTTTATCAGATTCTCTTAATTGGCCTTTTGTTTTTGACGAATGGGGAAAATTTGTTATACAGCTGGGCGTCTGTGATGAAGCACTTGGCGTTTCAAGAAGCCATTGATGAAATTGCGGAAATAATGTAGATGACGCTTGTATTGATATTACTTTTTAATTGTTTGACGGGTTAGATGGATAGTTAGGGAGAGAAATTTATCAAAGTCGGTATATATTAG
The DNA here is from genome assembly GCA_035582935.1 of Ormyrus thymus. NCBI lineage: Eukaryota > Metazoa > Arthropoda > Insecta > Hymenoptera > Ormyridae > Ormyrus > Ormyrus thymus. The sequence goes on along the minus strand of JAWWEM010000010.1, from coordinate 17,719,281 downwards.
CTGTGAGTATCGAAGTTTCTGGATTAGTAATGGCTCTACCCCGAAGATGCATATTATAATTATCATCCATTTTAAACTTATTACATTAATAATGCTGCTTTTCAAGGCTTCAACGGCTGCAAATAAAGATTATTCAGATACTTGAAAGAGTATATTTTTGTATAATTAAACGTTAAGAGTACTAATTTCATGTTTTGGTTTGATTGTCCTTTAATGATGAGCGAACCAAGTACTGATAAAAGTGTGCTTTGGAATGCATGTAAAACTTATAGATTTCGTTATAATTTTCACTACATTTTTTATTTTCTTTTTTAATTTTACTGCTATCATTCTTGAAACATAATTTACTTACCATTTATTTGTCGAGAATATATTATTTCCGTATCCAAGAGTATTATTCTGACTTCAAAATTTTAAGTTCAATAACTAGTTCATCTTGCTTGAAAAATTTAAACAGTAAAACGAGCGTCGTATCTACTGTCCTGCAGGACGATCTGTCCTTTCTGAATAGCGGCTGTTCGAATCGAGACAGTCTGTGTCTAAACATGATATAAAATATACGAGGCATAACCGGCTTCAGTAACTCCGTTCCAAATATACATCTTGTGATAGCTGATGCCAACCTTAGATTGCAGATTGTTTCCGCGATAATGATTTCTCTTTATCATGCTTCAGAGAGATGTACTACAGTATAAATACCTACTGATACGTGAGTTGAGATTTTTAGTTTTGTGATTGCAAGTTTTTTTTTTATTTATTCATACTTTTTATTGATTAATTGTAATGCGACTTTTAATAAAATCCATAATTTGTCATATGATTTTAAGCCTTAAATAAAACTAATGGCAATAATGACATGCAATATTATCAATAAACAAAAGAAACTATTTTTTATCTGAGATCCAAGCCATTAGGCATTAATCACGCTTACTTAATTTGTCACGGGGCGATTTACATCGAAATATACGAAAATTGATACCATTGAGCAATTATTAATAAATGGAATAAATGTGAAAGGTTAGCAAAAGTGTAAAAACGTAAGGGATAATAGAAAACGCATATCATGCTATTATAGCTTACATTTGTGGTGCTTGCATGGTGATAATCGCGCTTGTAATAAAGACGTAAAAGTCGAAAAGATAAAAGTAAAAGACTATTACGAAAATAAAAATGTTATTAGAGATAAAAAAGTGAAGCAAAATTGAAAAATATGTTTATTACAGTTACAATAGTTTGTAAAATAGCTATAATAATTTCTTTTAATACTTGTATCAAATATTTTTTTACTTTTACTAAATGTTATAAACATAACTATATTTCTTTATTATAAATTAAAAGCATTTTTTTAAGCATAAATATTATGTAATTTAGGAAACTTGTTTAAGATATAGCTTGACACATATTTAAAATTGGTAAATATTTAAAACATTTTATGTTAGCATAATATTTAACATTTTTTCATAAAATATTTTTCTTGATATACCATTAATTACGTTAAGGCAATGTTTTCAGTCACTTTTCTATTTCTCTTTTAATTGCTTTTAATAGAAATGCAAACACAACGTCTACTTTAGACATTTCGACCTTTACACGCTTCGCCTACGCAGTTGACAATTCCCGGTAGTTAGGATGTTCATCAATCAGGTTTGATGAAGTAACGGTTTATTGCAGTCTAACAGTTATTTTGCGTAATCAACCATAAATCAATGTGAATTTATGGTTTACAGAATTGTTTTAGACGTTGTGTAAGAGAAATCTTTTGTAAAGGTATCTTGTAAGAGTATGTGGATAATAAATCTGTTAATAAACTATTTATTAACATTTGCCTTAATTACACTTTTAAATTTATAGAATACAGTAAATAATTTTTTAAATGATAATTTAAACAAAAACAAAAGAAAATTAAAGTTTTATTACCTAAGTAATTGAGCTATTTCATTTTTGCCTGTCAAAAGAAATTCTGATCTTTCTACATAATTATGGATAAATTATTATTTATAAATGTTTTTTAACATTATTGTATAATATTGTAAACAAAAATATAAAATATAATTGATTCGCAATGAAAGCGTGCACTAGATTTTTCCTTTAAAATGTAAATTTTATTAACGTTAAATTTAATGAACAATTGAATATTATTAAAGAGAGGAAAAAACATAATAACTACCATATAGCTCTTTGTACACCAGCCATTTGGTTGTAATCACTTAAATGACGGAAAATGAACCTTGAAATATGCCATCTTTGCACAACACCGTAACCTCTTGCAGTTACTACGCAACGATTTCTCAACTGCCTTACAGCAGACTGGCGTGGAATATTGTCAAATCCTTTACTTGCTAAATCCTGCCAACATACATCAAACGTTTTAGTTCATGGTATAAAATAATTTAAAGGATTTTATTATTTATAGTAGCTTCATATACTCTAATTTCTACTGGTAGAATATCATTTCTTTTCATTGAAATAAGTCGAAGCCTCTCTGGAGCATATTCTTTAGCAAGTTTCCTTCTTTTCATATCTCGAACATTTTTTGCTTTTGTCCATTTACTTCTAATTTGTTGAAACTGAAAATATTTAAAAATCAAGATTGTAAATATAACCTACAAAATATTAATATAAAACTTGATTGTTGAAAAGTTAAAAAAATACTTTTGATTATTTAATGTTTTTTACTTATTGTTGACATTACTTTGTTTATTTTTGAATAAGTGAGCAGAACACAAAAATTTAAGGAAATTAACCTCTAAAAACTATATCCTCATGTAATTTAATTATTAAATTAATGTTTTGTTGTTTGCAACATTGTTTTTAAATTTAAAGAACTTAAAGTTAAATAATTTAACTTACTCCATTTTCTAGTTGCCCAAGATTTGAACAAACTCTTTTTGATAAAAAAGATGTTGCTACTAACAGCATCGCCATGTTTGTAATAAGGGGCTAAACTACTTCCACTTTCCATAACCGCGGCGCTGCGAGCGCTAAAATTCAATTTTTGGAATATGCTAAAAATTGTAAAAAATTTGGTTTAAATTTCTTTGTAATGACAAATTTAAATGGACATTTTAAAAAAAATTGTCCAATTTTTTTTATTGAGGAACTATGTGCTACGTGGATGGAGCAATTTAAATAATAACAAACCTATTGTTTCCACAGCTTCTTTATTTCGCGCTCAATCGTTATCATTAATTGCATGTATGTACAGAGAACTGTCACAAACCAAATTACGTAAGTATTTAGTAATTAAATTATCAATTGTTTAAAAAAAATTGTGCTTGCATGCGATTAAGAAACATCGGTTCTCTTCGAATCAGACTTCAGAGTAGGAACGTATTGTATTAGAAATGGATAATTGTTATTTTAGAAAAAGTGGATTCAAAAATTTTTTGCTTAGCAGTCATACTCTCTCCGTAGTCAGATTTCTCGAGGAAAGTAATTAATTAAAAAAAGTTGACAAGTTAAGCTTTCCAAGATACCGGCATACATTTGGTTCAATATTATTTTATTTATTTTTGTTTTATTATTCAAGGATTAGTCGTCATTAAAAAGTAACATTTATAATAATCACTCCCCGTCCAGTATACAATCAGCTAAGAGAACAAGTTGGAAAATTGAAAACAATGGAAGATTAAAGAAAGGAGAAGCGCCAAGCGCTAATTGACATTATATATATGAATATATATATATAATAGTTTAGTTTTGTGTATGTGAAAATGACAGCGACGACGTTTTTCTGTTTAAAAAAGTAACAATGAACAATAATAAAAAAATTAGATGTTTCTCGAGTATCGCAGATAATAGGATTTATTATTTCCGTATAATAATTAGAAAATATAATTAAGCTGAGCTAAATTATTTTGTTGTTCAGTTGTTGTTGATGTCTTCTTTCTTCCATATTTTTGTGAAACAGGTGTACACAAATTATATATGTAGCATTGTCGAGGTGGCAGATCGCGCGCACGCGTTAAGCGAGCACACAGTCAACAGCACATAACCTCCCATCTTGTCCGACCTCTCCTTCGTCGCTCCCACCCTTCCGTGACGTCGTGCAGCACGACGGTAGCTGCACACGAGGCGGGCGAGCTTCCTTTCCTGCGGAACTCCTTACGATGGAAGAAATGTCTACGAAGTCGCCTAGGCAGATGGACCAGCCGGCAATCAACGACCTCGTGCGTATTCGTGGTGTTGCAACCTCGCGGCGAAGAGGATGAAGTTGTGTAAGAAGAGTAGGCGCGGCGCAGCGGTGGCAGCGACGTTGATGGTGGAGGAAGTGCTGCTGCTGCGATTGGCGCGGCGGCCGCCACTGGACTCCGGGACTGCAGTATTGCGTCCGGTGGCTCGATTGCGCGGAAACTAAGACTACTTCTTTTTCTGGGCCTTCTCGGCGGCCTTGGTGACCTTGCCGGTAACGTCCTTGAAGTTGACAGCCTTGATGACACCAACGGCAACAGTTTGACGCATGTCACGGACAGCGAAACGTCCCAGAGGTGGGAACTCCTGGAAGGCTTCTACGCACATAGGCTTGCTTGGAACCAGAATGACGATGGCGGCATCTCCGGACTTGATGGCCTTGGGGTTGTCTTCGGTGGTTTTACCAGTACGACGGTCACACTTCTCTTTGATCTCGGAGAATTTGCATGCAATGTGAGCCGTGTGGCAATCGAGCACAGGCGTGTAACCGTTGCTGATTTGACCAGGGTGGTTGAGCACGATGACCTTAAAAATAAATTTTATTTAAGTTAGTTTTATTTACAAGTTAATACAATTTGTTTAAATATTAGTAATTAACTAATATTTTGGTAGCACTCAGACGCATTAACCGTCAACGAACAAAGTCCTCCGGTGGAAACCGCGAATGATTTACAATCGTTATCATCATAGTGCATCAATTACGGTAATTAGTTTTAAAATATAAAGGTAGATTGTTACCTGTGCGGTGAAGTCAGCAGCACCTCTGGGTGGGTTGTTCTTGGAGTCTCCAGCAACGTAACCACGACGTAAGTCCTTGACTGCGACGTTCTTAACGTTGAAACCAACGTTGTCTCCGGGAACAGCCTCCGTGAGGGCTTCGTGGTGCATTTCAACGGACTTAACTTCAGTGGTAAGTCCGACTGGAGCGAAGGTGACGACCATACCGGGTTTGAGCACACCAGTTTCGACACGACCAACGGGTACCGTTCCAATACCACCAATCTTGTAAACGTCCTGTAAAAAAGAAAGTCGTGTTTAAGTTTGATGTTTTAAAATTTTTTTAAATTTGTTTTGTGTTTTAGGATGAATCAGACGCCTTCAGCCTTCACTGGATTAAATCCTCTGGTGGAAACCGCGAATGAAGTAAAAGGATTCTCATCATATTTAAATAATTGCTCATTATTATAAAAGAGCAGATCTAAGTTTATAATTGAGGTTTATTAAAATTATCAATAATTACCTGAAGGGGAAGACGAAGAGCCTTATCGGTGGGCCTGCTTGGGGGCAGGATGGCATCAAGAGCTTCAATGAGGCACTTGCCGTCAGCCTTGCCTTCTTTGCGTTCAATAGCCCATCCCTTGAACCAGGGCATTTTGGTGGATGGCTCCAACATGTTGTCTCCGTGCCATCCAGAGATGGGAACAAAGGCAACAGCAGCTGGATTGTAACCAATCTTCTTAATGTAAGAGGATACTTCCTTCTTGATTTCTTCGAAACGAGCCTCTGAGTATGGTGGCTCAGTGGAATCCATCTTGTTGACACCAACGATCAACTGCTTGACACCAAGAGTGAAGGCAAGCAGAGCGTGTTCACGGGTCTGACCGTTTTTGGAAATACCGGCTTCGAATTCACCAGTTCCAGCGGCGACGATCAAGACAGCACAGTCAGCCTGCGACGTACCAGTGATCATGTTCTTGATGAAATCTCTGTGTCCAGGAGCGTCGATGATGGTGACGTAGTATTTAGCTGTCTCAAACTTCCAGAGAGCGATATCAATCGTGATACCACGTTCACGCTCAGCCTTCAGCTTGTCCAAGACCCAGGCATATTTGAAGGAACCTTTGCCCATCTGGAATTCAAGTATTAAAAACCGTTAGGAATCTAGTTTTGAAATTAGAAAGTTTTTTTTTTATTAGAAAACTCAGACACATTAAGCCGTCATAGATACAGATTTTCTGGTGGAAACCGCGAATGAATGGTATAGATTATCATCATTAAATAAACTGTCTCCGTTTAAAGATGCTGGAGTCCAATAATCGTTTATACTCCGACATGTTATGATAAAAGCAGAAATTTTTAATTACCTCCTGGGCTTCCTTCTCGAACTTCTCAATGGTACGTTTGTCGATACCACCGCATTTGTAGATCAAGTGACCAGTGGTGGTCGACTTGCCGGAATCTACGTGTCCGATGACGACGATGTTAATGTGAATCTTTTCCTTACCCATTCTGAGTGCCTGTTTGTATCGGTCTGGTCAAAACTAAAAATCAATATTTTTTAAATTAGTATAATTGAAAAATATTTTGATTTTAGGTTATCTAAATAAATTTTCATATTAATTAGTTATTTATTAAAATAACTAATCAATATTAAAATTAATTTTTTTCAACCAAATTTCAAGATGTCATTTAAAACAGATGGTGCCAACTGAAAAACCTAACCAAGAATCTCCGTGCACGCGATATTTCGGCCTGGAAGACGATAAAGTTTTGCCGCAAGTTAAAATCCACGTGGCGAGCGATGCCCCCGTGAACATTCTCGAAGCAGCCGCCATTTTGTCCGTTGTACGCGATATAGAGCGGAGTCAGAGAGAGAGGGCGAGATTCTGCAACGTTGCCGAGACGAAAGAGAGAAGGAGAGGGCCAAACTCCGGTACTTCTCGTGGAGGTGACGCGCGTCGCTTCGTTGCCACGTTTTTTCCTCGAATCATCGTCGTTCCCCTCCCACTTTTTTCTTTAAAACATCTGCTACGATGATTTTCCTCTCGCTTCTACTATTTTGCCGACAACTTGGCCGAAAAATTCGCGAATTAAAAAGTACATTCGTGACTTACCCGGACGGAATCCGAGACACGAGTTAGAAAGAGACGAAGATACCGCCGCCGCGTGCGCCGGAAATTCTGCCGAGTACCGCACGAGGCAAAGAGTTATTCGAATCGTTTTCCTCTTATGTTTCTAGACTTCCTCGATTGTTTCGAACAATGCTGCAATGGAGATTCGCAGTAAAATGTAACAATTGAACGAAGAGTCCTCCCCGGGAAGAGTCACGCTAAAATCTTGCCATACGGCGAAGTGGCGAGATTCACAATTGTCCGGAAAATTCCACTCGTTAGGAAAATCACGCGCTTGCAAAAAAAATCAGTGGCGAGCGATCCGGTGATGTACTTTAACCGTTCGGATTCGCGAAAAAAGGCGATCCTTGACAAGTGGCGAGCGCCATTATTGCGTTTCCGGTCGGTCTCGCTCCTTTCTTCTCCGACATTTTCTCTCCCTTTTCGAATTCGGTTAGACGCCCTACGCCGCTGTTATATCAGCGATTAAAGACTTGCTGCATCTCTTGCACTCGAAGCTACTTCTTCACGCCGAACCTACATCTCTAATCTATTAACACACCCAACGTAATTGGAGCTCCGCCAGACACGAAAAATCCCTTCCAGAAGCCCTTAAAACCGCACTCAATCCGCATTCACGACGAACATACTGATTCGATAAGAAAAAGACCGGGGCCGAATCGCGCGAGCCATGCGTCGCCCCTCTCGAACCCGCGCTCCCGATACCTCGGCAAAAACGCGCCCGAGTCGAAAAATATCCACGGCACCCGGAGAAATCACCTCTTTTTCGTCGATATCCGGCACAATAAACGGCGGATGTTTCGCCGGCGAGCTTTCGGGACGAGATTACCTGAACCGTTCGTACGAGCGAGGCTAAGCTTTGGCGAGGCGACGGACAAGAGACTTTGGCCAGGAGAGCACACACGCACAGCACGACCACTCACCTCCAGATGCTACGACAGAAAGAGACCGTGCGAGCGGAGTGAACATGCGCACGGGGGGACTGCCCGGCCGCTGTGCCTCCGCCGGCGACGCGCGCGCCGTCATCGATCGCGGCGGACGTTTATAAAGTTTCCGGCTCGGCGAATTTCCGAGCTTTTCCTTCCTGGGAAATGCACGATTAACGCCGGGATTCAAGCTCTGGGCATTGTCACTGCAAGATTCTTTAGTTTTTCGACTTTTTCCGCATTTTTCAAACGGTTTAACAAGGGGGAGGGGGCGACAGATGGAGCGCCGAGCGCTCGAGGATGTGCACGCACACATGGAAAAGGATACCGCCGGTATTGTGCGGGATAAAAGATGGACTTGTATGATGAGTAGAAAGAGACGGAGATAGGAAGGCTTGACTCTCGGTGCACGAACTCCTAGATGAGGCTCTTCTTCTGGTTTGTAGATAATCGGATGCTTCGTAAGAATGACATTTTTAAGTAGGAAAACTGCATATTAATTGGGCTTTAAAAAAAGAGTTTAGAACGGTTACACAGAATAGATACGAAATCTTTCGGTTTATTGATTAAATCAATATCCGGATACAATTAAAATCAAGTTCATTCTGATAAAACATTTTTATAGGATACTATATATTATTTTAGGAATTGTTTTCACGACCTTGTAAAATGTCATTTATATTTACATTTTAATACTGTTGAAATTGGGAATTATTAAAAATTAAATTTATTTCTCGCACAATATTGAATAGTGTACTCAAAATATCACTTCTTATTTTACGTTTGGTATAAAATGCTTTAAAAACAGAAATCTTATCAAATTAAAAATTTTTGTTAAAAACAAGTCTAAAGCCGATCGGACCGCATGTTCTTCAGACAAGGAAAGAGTCGATAATTTTTTTATTGTGAAGGGAAATTAGTACAATGATTTTTCTCATTGAATTTTGCGGATAGTTGAAATATTGAAAGGTGCACGCGATAATTAATATGTAGGACTTGAATGAATTCTTTTTAGAAAATTTGAAAAACAATTTTTATGTACTATTTTATAGAAAATTAATAATGTATAGTTTAATAAAACGTAAGTAAATTAACTTGAAACTTTTATCATTAAAGAAAAGTGCTTTCGCAAAGTGTATGAAGCTTTCTCGAAAAAATCTTTATTATTTTGTGCATTTTTAATGCATTAATCAATTTTTAATCAATTTTTAATCAATTTTTTACATGGTTTTCATAGTAACTCATCCATCCTTTCATTCACAGGGCTCCTCAATGATCTCAATCCTAACAGACAAATTTCTAGCATCTTTTCATCATCAGAATCGACCTGGCCGCCCTTCTGGCCTTGAGCGAGAATCTCCACGCCCAGTAGCCTCCTCCCCGCGGCGGGTCTCCGCCGATACCTTGGCCCGAGCCAATTTCACGTCGCGCAGTCCCAATTGGATGCACCGGCCGGCGGCGACAGGAGTGTACCGAGTACCGTTAGCGCCCAAGACCTCGGCTCCAGCGCGGACTCGGACCTTCCACGTGCGGCCTTTCACTTCCACGCGAGCGAGCCTCTCGGATGTACAGTCCGCGCGAGAGCCTTGTCCGCGGGCGACGCCTCCTCGGGCGTGAATTTTACTGGATAAAGGAAGGTGGGGGGGGGGAGGTGCTCTCTTCGTTTTTTTGTACGAGAATAGGTGCTTTGTTTGCTTTTAATAATTTAGTTTTTAATAGCTTAAACGGTACTTCTAAGTTTGTATTTCATGGTATTGGCTGGATTTATTATCGATGGAAATGTCTTTAAATACGGAGCCTCTGCATAAAATATTAATTAAAAATGTAAAATGACAAATTCAGTTTCAATTGGAACTACATTTTATCAAGTTTTCATTTACTGTTCATAATAACACGAAGTAAAATTTTAGTGCAGGTATCGGATATTCAGCTCTTGTAGAAATATTTTTTTCAATACAAGCACATCATTTAAAACTGCTCAGATTTTCCGTTCCATTTCCTCCAAGATAAAAATCGCCGAAAATTGCAAAATATCACGCCAACGCGGTCATCCGTCCGATTCACGCCAGACCTCGGCGCATTTTGCACGACAAGCTGGAACTCGACACGTGACGCGCAAATTAAGCTAACCAGCGACTTGCCCGCGCCGTTTTCCAAACAGCATTATCGGCGACTTAGCGCAAGTTCTTTGATCGCGCGGCGCTCGCGTTACACCTGATCTCGTTCGCGAGACTTAGTTCACCGGGTGCAGTTCAACGGCACTCTCCGGTGCATAAGCCGATTTGCTCCGAATCCCGTTAGGATTTATTGAAGGCGGCGGCCGAAAGCATTCGGAGCACTTTGAGGAATCAATTAATTTGTCCGCTTGGAACTTCTTTTCGTCGGCTCGGCTTGGCGGTGTTTAAATTAAAAGAAATTATACTGCGCTCCGTGGCTGAGTTAATTATCTGTCGAGGTATATTTGTCGGTTGTCCATATTTTTTACTAATAAACTTGAAAAACG
>JAWWEM010000010.1:17693228-17708709 GCA_035582935.1 Ormyrus thymus | reverse complement strand
GGTGCATGTTATGGTTTCCTAGTAACGAATTCTCGATCGGCGGTATTAAAAATATTTCTATATATTAGTGTTATTACCGAAAACGACGTCTTATTTTTTAAATCAAATTTACATAATAGAAATAGTTTAGATATATTGTTTATGTATATCATGTGGACAAAGTAGTTTTAAGACTCTATGAAACACTATTTTATAAAATCTCCAGTTTGCATTGATCATTGTATCCAATAACTTTGAGTACAAGCAATTGACGGCTCATTGCAAGAGTAACTTTTTACTCGACACTCGACACGTTGACCTTTAGGAAACATCTGGCCGCCACCAGTAATGTCCAGAAGTGTATACCAGTAAGGGAGGAGGCAGCTTTCCTGTTGACGAGCACACTTTTTTCGGCTTCTAAAATTCCTTCTAAAAATTAAATCTACCAATCCAGCACAACGCCGCGTAATCCTACGGAAATCCTCCGCCTCCTCCGCTAATCTCCTTAATTCGTTACCCAACGCGAGTCGCCGAATTTCGATCGACTTCTCGGCCGCGTAATTGCGCGTCAGTCTGCGTCACCGATGCGGCGCTTACACGACCTCGGACGATTGCCAGTACCATCAGAACTCTCTTAATTGCAGGTCCCCGGCGCCGATGGCTCTCGTGACTCGCTCGAGTAATTATAGGGCGTGATTCATTGGCGCTTGCGATCCGCTGTGTACATCAGGCCGATCGTTAGTTACGCGTGTCCGAATCAAGCGCCGGGATTATTAATCGGCACGGGGAGGATGGGCCTAATTGGATTGGAGACACGATTTAATCGGCTCGGCGAGTGCCAGGTAGAAACTGCTGTCTTTGGGAAAATTAAAGGGGTGGCGAGCGATTAGATACTTACTTGCAGATGTCAGCGCAGTCAAATATTTATTTAGCAGGCGTTCGATAAAAAGGCCGTAAATAAAAACGGCGCGCGCTGCAATTTTTACAATTTATAAAACATTGCCAAATTCATATTCATTTCTGCGCGAATATTCAGCCATTAACCGTTCGTTTGCACGAGTCTCTTTAAAATCAGCTACAGAAATAACTGCAGGACCGAGCGACGTCGCTCGATTGCGCAAAATGTCGAAACCATCGAATCAGCCAATACAGGCGCCCGCCGCGTTCGTCCCGAGAACGCGCTCGACACCTGGCGCCGACGAAACTTCAATCATCGTATAGAAAAGCCACCGACTCCAACGATCCCCTCGCCCCCCGGAAACCTCTCACTATCACGCCAGCCCGATCAGCGCGTCCGCAGAAGGAACGCCGGCGCGCGAGGCGTCGACGCACCCGCGGCAGGTGTTGCCCAACCCGCCGAGAGCGGCGAAAAAAAAAGTGTCGCTCTCGGCGCTCCCCGCGAACGACACTGAAATTCCGCGTACGCGAGCTGGCGAGCTTTCCGCCTACGTCACGCGGGTCATCGTGGTTGTGTCCTCTCTCTCTATCCTCCCCCCCCTCCCCGTCGCCGGCAGATATGTAACATGTCCGTGGAAGCCTCGGCGCGTGCAGGCCGCCGGTGCTCGCTGCACGGCGCGGAATCCGGCCGCGCGCGCGATTTGCACTTGTTGCACATTCACGCGCACATCGACGCGGGGCCGCTCGAGGAGAGGCTCGAGTCGGCCGGGCACGTTCCTCCTCGCGGGCCGCCTCTGTGCAGCGCTTCCGCGCGCGAGTCTAATGCGGCTTCGGACGGCTCTCGCCGCGGTGCGTGGGGTATCGTGGCGAGGGGGGGGACTTGCGGATCGGTAGGAGGAAGCGCACTCGAGTGCGCTGCTTTTTGCGCTCGGGCTGGAAATGGAGGCGGGAGAGGGGAGGTTTTGGTGTGACTTTTGGTCGAAGGGATTTTTGTCGGACGCTCATTGGATATTGGGAAATTGAGCGTCTTTGACTGGTTTTGTGAGTCATTGCGTGAGTAATTACGCGTAAATGGCAAATGATGCTTTTGTCTAGGAGGTTTCACGGTAGGGTTATTTATAACGATTTATCGCTGAATTACATGATGAGAATTTAAGATACCCATTCACTGATTCAATTGAATAAAGAAAAGCATATCTTCCCTGAAACTTTTTTGTAATTATGCAAAAATAATTTATGAACAGAACGACAATACCATTTTTTAATATTCAACGTGTAACACAACTCTTTAAACTAACCTGTCGCTTAAAAGTATTATTAATTGCAATTTACCTATTATACAACTATTTTTCGAAAATTTAAAAATAAATCATACAATTAGAACAGTTCTTGTAACCTTGTGCAAATGTTTTTAATATTAGCCACATAATAATTTGACAAGCAGGCTGTACAAATAGAATTACTATTTAAATGTAAATGTGGGATCGCATATAAAGAGCAATTCATAAGTTAAAATGAAATAAAATTTTATGTCTATAGTTTTTTCATAATTTATGCTAAGTTAGTTGTAATTGTAACACCAAATTATTAAATCGACAAAAGGAATTTAAATTACATATTGCGTGCAATGCCTATCAAATGCATAGAAATTAACTCATACTTGTTGTTTTTTTGCTTCATTCACAATTCGATTAAGTCTTACTTTCTATACCCGGCTATTGCAATTCAATGCTATCGTGTCACGCACGCTTTAATTACCAAGTGTTTAGTTCAGTTCAGTGACTTTTTAATTTAGATAATTTTAATTCCTTTACATTCTTTGTTCGTTTTGAATTACTCTTCTGCTATATAAAATTGAAAAACTTTGGAAATGTGATTCTAAAAATTATTGCATTTAGAAAAATCGTTGAGATTATTATATTTGAAATAATACTTTATTTATTGTCAAAGATGATACTTGTAACGATGAGATACGTTCTCAATAAATCAATTATCGTATCAGTTAAAATTAATTTAATAATCATTAAATTTAAATTAGGGATACAATTGCAGTAATTATAATTTACTATTTTATAAACTTAAATATTTTGACATTTTAAAGTCCATGTTGAATACATTCGTAAATCTGAACACGTGTATGAAATGTCAAGAATCTTTCCTGATGACTCGGCTGCAGATTAAATTCTATCTCTTTAACAACACGGTAAACGGTAAGTGAGTTTTTAGAATTGAAACTGCCCTGTATAACTTACGATCTGCTGGTATATAGCCGCAGGCTCGCCGATTCAACACGAGATGGCATTCTATACTGTTGAAGTGGAGGGAAAAACAAAAACTTAAGTTTGTATGCCTTCAAAAATGTGCAGTATAACGAATAATTCAGAATTCATCAATATATGTAGTATCAGTTTATCAACTGATTTTAAAAAACATGTAATTGTTTTATTATTCAAGTACAGAGTAATTTTAAAATTTTTCTATCCTTTTACCGCAATTAAAATTGGACTTATTTAATATGAAACCTAAGTTATTATTTATCAAATCGATTAATAAAATATTATCTACTTCAATAATGATTAATTAATTATTTCCATAAAAGAAGCATTTGGTAAATTTAGAATATTAACAATGAAGGAAATCGGGGTTGAAAGCAAGCAGTAAAGAAAAAAGATCGTAAACGTCCATTTGAATGTTTTTCTATTTATATTTGTCAGGTTTCTATTTCGTCCTATGGCGAGACATTCGATCGTACAACAGCAGTCGCGCACACGTTAAGGGAGAGAGGCGTGGTGTGGACTCATCGTCATCGTCATTCCTTCTCCGTCCCCCATCATATATATATTTATACGTATGTATAACCGCTAAAATCCTTCGAGAATTTAAAAATAATGTCTATGGATGCTGAGAACACGTATAGAAATCGGGCAAAAAGACACGTACGATATACACATTTTTGTCGCAATTTCACAAATGGAACGAATCAAAGAAATCGTTTGTAATAATCTCTCGCTCCCGCACACATATATGTCCCCTTTTGTTAAAGCCCCATTTCGCTCTCGCAATGCGTACACGATATAAACATGTATACATATACGCGCCGTATATATTGTCTCTTCCAAAAAAGTAGCGTGTGTGTCGGTGTATTTATAATGTCGAATGCGCGGGTAAAACACACACTGCACAATATTAATCGTGACTCGTTGTTCTTCGTTCTTCTGACTAAATCTTCGTCAATTCTTTCTCTCTCACTCTCGGTTTTCCGTTTCAATAATTCATTTTATGTATAAATACGATTGGTCATGCATAATAATGAAACTTTTTCGCACTTTCATAACATACCGTCTCTTTATACTTTGCTTTGTTTTAAATATTTCATCTTTTGTCTCACTCATCACATTCACCTGCACTTTCGATTGTGCATTTACTATGTATATATATTTGTTTTTATTTATACGCCATGTATTTTTTTTTTCTTTTTTTGTTCATATATATAATTATCTATGTAATCGTACGTATTTACAAAAGGTCGTTTGTTTAATTGTTTCTTTTCATTATACTAAATATCGCGAATCGTTTATCGTAAGTCTATTCCTGAGTGACCATTCAAAAAAGAGTCTTGGTTGTTTATTCTTTCCTCTTTTATTAGTTGCTTTTCATCCGGTTATTTACTTTATTATTTCAGCTCTCCGGGTATTGTTTGCTTATTGAGAGATTATGTATCTTTAATAAATACCATGTCTTTAAGCATTTTTAGCGTGGAATATCTTAATGCGATCAGTGGTAGCTAAGTAAAACGAGAAAATGATTGCGAAGAAAGAGTACCGCTCACGGAAAGAATTTCGTAATAAAAATTACGGCAATCAACCGCAGGACTTATTTATTACGTACAGAATTTTCGGCGTGCGAAGGCAATTCGCACATAAATTAAGACGATTTTAGTGTTAGTTATCACGTTTTTCAAGACGACTTTTATTACAAAATTCTCTCCCTACTTTCAAACCTTGCTCTTTTTCCACCTATTCTATTCGAATCTTACTTTCCCTCTTAAATCTATCGCACAAAATATGGGATAAAATCTGTATTATAAAGGGATGCAGCTTCCTTCCTCGTTAAAACGTCGCCCCACGCTATTTACGGCTTGATATGAAATGTGTTATGTAGTTACACTGCGCTGCGCTCGAGCTTTTTTCCATTACCCCGTTCGCGTAGCTTTCTTCCCCTTTTTCTCCCTCGGCGCACCTCGATATCTTTTCACTTTTGCCAGGCTTTAACAGTCGTCATTACTTCGCCTTTCGTTCTATTGTCAACGGCGGGAATGTCTCGAGATAAAACAAAGGCGAGACTTTTCTCTGCTTTAAAGGAGTTCTTTTTAAGCTCAAAACGACATATAACGCTGGGATTAAAAAATTTGAAGTTCGCTCTTTTCTTACTTCAACTTTCGCGGTTGCAACAATGAAAACGCGGGATAGTTTTGGCAAGTAACTCTTGATATGGTTCGAAATTTAAAGAAAAATTATTATTTTTCATTTTTGAGTCATTCGCTCTTTGTAATATCTCAAGCTTTGTAATATATCAAAGCTAAAGCGATCATTAAAATGTTATTCCTTTTCGAGCCGCAAGATACTAATAAATCTTTCAATATAGATAGGTTTGAAATTATCAATTCAAAAGCAAGAAATTTAGTATGTGCAGCAACTGTAGGAAGACAAAAATTTTTTGGCACCGCTAAATTAGAGGAAGTACTTAATAAACTTTGGCACAAAAATCTTTGATGTAAAAGCGGCCTCTGCTCATTTATTTACATGACTTTCATGGCGCTTTCGCGTTTCGATAATAATTTATAATAATTCATAAATGTACAATGACTTTACATATTTTAATACTTTCGTAACGCGAATAAACATCTCAATAAAATCAATAGCGCTAAGTAATAATACTTAATAATAATCTCAATAATAGTCAATAATGGATGATCGCTTAAGATATAATGATAACAGCAATTGAAACGTTTACAATTATAATCGTGACATATCGTGCTTACATCATGCATAGTTTTTTTTTTAACAAACGTCGAAAAGGTCTCGAATATCGCTTGAGTCCCTTTTTAACAACATCACGACATTGGTTTATGCGGCCTTTTGCAATCAATTAAATTCGTCTTTTCATCCTGTTCAGAAATTCCGATGTTGTATGGTTTTCTAAGCTTCTTTTGTGGATTCATCCCGACAACTTTAACACAGTTCAGTTTATCACGCTCGCTGGTAGCTTTACACTTCATTAATCATAGAGGAAATAGGAGCAACTGTCGCTATAAAAATTGTTTTCGCTTGACTGGAGGTCCAAAGTAATGTATTTTTAGTTAAGATTTTTTTTAAAAGTAATTAATTTATTTAATTGCAATACTTCAAAAATAAAGAAAAATTACAAATTTAATTTAACTCTTTTTTACTGACAACTGCTCGAATTCCTTATTACTCGTATTTGTATATTGGCTTGTCTTGATCAAGGATTACAATTAATTTATTTCATTGACGTGCGTTGTGACACGGTAATCGATTACATAAATGATAGTGAAGTCACGAGTACTAATTCGCGTTCACATTGGCGTGTTCAATTTGCGTATTAAAACCCCCTGGATATATTGAAAAATTATTATTACTATTTTTTGTTGTTTAAGTCGCATCCCCACTCTTAGCGACTGTAATTAACAATTGAACTGCTAAATCTGTCGGTATTAATTTTTTACGATAATCAGCTTCCATCACCGAAAATTCCGGTTTACATTTTTGTGAAATGCCTCCGTAAATCTCAAACTGACGGGCGGATTCAAACTCGCAGCCCAGAGCAGCTTTGTCTTGGGAAACAAAGTCCGGCGTTTACTTTGCAGTAAACATGCTATACCTTTACCGCCTGAGCCAAATACCGCTCTTTTTATTATTACTTGCTTGTTATTTGTCACCTCAGTTTTCGGTGGACTATGTATTAGCTATGGATTCGCGCACTTCTCCCGTGATCGTGTAAAAATCCGTCGCGGAGGAAAATGTATACAGTTTTACGACAATATGATTGTTTAATTTTTCGACGCTATTCGACTAAGGGTCAATTGCTTTGTCAAAGTGATAAAAGGTGTATGTACGTGTACGTGAGTGTTTACATGTTAATTCTCTTACGGAAACGCGACTAGGGCGTAAGTTACAAAAGTATCAAGCAGTCTGTCGATCGGAATGATCATTTTTTATTATTCATTATTATTATTTTCTCTTTATTATTAATTATTATTTATTTATTAATAATTATTATTCCCTTTTAGTCGTTTTTATTTTTATTCTTTCTTTATTAAATTACTATAATTCCTAGACGTGTAAAATACGCTTTTCGATGCGGTTTTTCGCTTTTGCTTGTATTACCCTCGTCGCTAAAAAGCCATTACTCGGCTCGTGTTAGTTTGTTCCTTTGGATGACAACTAATCGGTATATGTACCCTATCTATATAACGTTTACGCTCTCGCTGTTATTATACAAGGAATATGTCTAAAATTAAGGTGGCAGTCGAATTATACACTTGTTCGGCACCTTTGGCTCATTGATCAAACTCCATTCTTTACAATTATACGCTGGAATTATCTAAAATGCACTCAAAACGTACGTTTCTTTCTTTTTTACTTTAAATAGTTTACAAATTTTCGAAAAAGACATTCGCACTATTTATGTACACGTTGATTATCCGGTGTCCTGCAATTTATACATAAAATAATTGCGCGTTCTTAACATTGAGTTATTTCTTTTGTATCTAATTAAAAGCATCATGGTACGTAACGAAGACATGTTGCCTTTTTATTTGTTAGAAGTACGAGAGAAAAATCGATAAATATTGGATCACAATTGGCTGTCAATTTAAACGTTATTGTAATGATTCTTGCAGTGATAGATTCTTTACATGAATTTATTTTGATCGTGGATTTTGGAATCTCGAAAAGGAGAAAGATTTAAAAAATTTCCATTAGTATTTATTTTTAAAATCAGTTTAAAATTTTTTACAACTCCTTTTCTTTTACCGAGCAATAATTTTGCAGCAGTTTTTTTAATTTTTCAAATAGATTTAACTATCAATAAATTGTTGAATTATTCAGACAATCGTTATAGTTTAGCCAATCCATTTGATAAATTGAATAGAAGGAGCACTTGAACGTTGCTCAAATTATCGAGTCAAAGAGTAAAAGTTTTTCATTTTGTTATATTATCTATCTTAAACCTTTCGATGTAAATCACGATTCACGATATTGACATTCATTTGAGATTTAATTTCTAAATTAATTTAGCGTCTTTTAAATTTCATTTTATATGTAGAAATTTATCAAAGAGGAAAACCTTATATTAAGATAGCCACGAACAATTATTATATGCACTTGCACATTGCTTGCACGATCGTATCGAGTTTGCATGTCGACTCGTTCAAAGAATGAATAAATACGGTAAACGAGTAGAGATGAATTTTGAAAAATTTCTTTTGAAAATCCGGAGGAATATTGCGTCGCACGCGACGACATTTTATCTTACAAACTTTTTGCTCGCGATGCCACGCGGCAGAGTCATCAGCAGTTTTCTTCATCTGGTTCTTGCACCGATATTGAGAAAAATTCTAAAACTGCGTGTTCCACCCTGTAATTGTATCAAATTTCTAATATAAAAATTTATCCAAAAATTCGTTGATTCAGCGTTCTTTTGTGTTCAAAGTTATGATGGTATTCTAAGATGTACTCTAGTTTATCTAAATGCAGATTTCTATTTCAATGAAGCGTTCGTCGCGGTCGTTAAATGCAAGAACCATTTTGAAGTCTGCCTGGTGTTGAGTTTTAATACCTCGTTTCTTATTCATTTCAACCCCTTTTCGATTTTGTAATTTACTTGGTCCCGAACGGTGAGCTTCTGAGAATTGATCGCCGTATGAGCAGTTATTTTATACACGGGACCTCTGGTTTCGGTTCGCGTTGCTTTAATTGAACTCTAAAAGGATAAATGAAATACTAATAATACTTCCCTTAACCACTACACACTTTAAATAAATTATTTATTTAAAATATATAAAGCTAGAGCTACAGGAAGTAATAGGATTTCGTTGATCCTTAACTTGTTCTGTCTGTGTATATACGCGTGTGCACGTACATCGTCCGTAATCTAAGTGTCTCTCGCTCTTAATTTTGTATTAAATCCTAATCAAGTGTCTACGATGGCTTCGATCGAATCTACGAACGACGCAACTGTCTTTATTATTTATGTCTTTTGGCAGTTTATGTATTTACAGAGGGAGCAGCCAACGACATCGCGATTGCACTATTCATAGGTTGTAAAATCGTGTTACCCGAAACGAGCCGCTTTAATTTCATTATTAACGATTTGAAAAGCAGCTTTCTGCATTTGGAAGCAGGAAATCCGTATTCTCTTTAATCAACAATTAATTGTTTCGTACATTTCTATTTAAATAAATAAAAAAAGCATTACCATAAGAAAGTTTTACACTTTTAATAAAATTTACTTCTTACAATTAAGAGCATTTTATAAAAATTTAATCAATCGACGCTAGTAAGACCTAAGCTTTGACTAATACGCTACAATTCATTGAAATTTGGCTATTTTAACCTTCTGAACCGAAAATACAATGAATTAAATCTCAAACATTATCAACAGCTTACCAATTCAGCGCTTTTCAAGCCCCCCAAAGTACAATAATAGCATACAGAACGTCGAGTCCTTATGAAAGACTGCACTATCAAGCAGCAAACGAGCCTCGCAAACTATAGCCAGAACTGAACCCGGGACAAGCGAGCAAAGAGTCGTAGTTTCGCTCGGCGTTACACGAAGAGGACGATCATGTAGTTGAGGAACCTCTGCTGGGAGGTGCCGTTGAGCCTCTTCGGGGCCTCGTCGTCGTTTTCGCTGTTGGTCGTGTCCCCTCTGGCCTCGACGATCGTGGCGAGGCGCTCGGCCAGGGGCAGGACGGCCGCCTGGGCGCCGGTCTCGCTCTCCCCGGTGGTGGTCGTCGTCTCGTCTGACTCCTCGTCGATGGACCGATTGTTCACGTGGATCCTGACGCTCGCCTCGAGGGGATGCTTGACGGTCGAGCCCGTCGTCGTTGCCTCGTCGTCGTCGGTCGTGGAGACGGCCAAGTTGCCGTGGCTCTCGCAGCAGCAGGTGCCGCCACCGCCGCTCGAGTCGCCCTGGCAGCTGAAGCAGATCAGGTCGCCCTCGTCCGTCTCCGAAAGCTCGCAGTGCGGGCAGTGGTGCTGCTGATGCTGCTGCTGCTGCTGCTGCTGCTTGGCGCCGGCTTCGCACTGCGCGCAGGCGGGGGAGTCTTCCGAGGACTCGCGCTCCAGTGGCCGGCGACCCTGTGAGATTTTGTAACGTTAGATTCCGGGTTTTGAGCAGAGAGCCTGGATACGCAGAAGAGGGAAATACAGTTAATTCTTGGCGGATATTTGTACGGAGAGAGGTGGGTAAAATGTGAGCTTTGGTGCAGTAGTTTTCCTATCGTATTACAAGTTATTAATAATTTAAAAATAATGGATGTCTTATTTTTTGATTGTAAAATAATTGGTGTGGTGCAAATGACGTGTGAAAGAGGATTTAATTACAGTATAATACCAAATATTTGAAAGAACGTGGATAGTAAAATTTATAAATAATACTGTCATTATATTTTTATCAGTTCTTATAAATCCTTTTATTTATTACAAATAATTTAACGAATATTTACTAAAAAAAATTTCTCTATGGAATATAAATGAATACGGCTTTGTTATTTACAATATTAAATACCCATGTCTACATTAACTTTATATTCTACTACGAAGTTGAGAATCGTAAAAGTTATTATACAGAATTACTATACCAAGTAGAATAAAAGTAAAAACTTTGTTTACTTTAAAACCATTTTTATGTACAAAATCTATACCTACTTTTATCATTTAAACATTAATTAACATAAATTTAGTACAAAAACAAGAAATTTCTGCAAAATTATATAATTGAACAGTAAAACACATAAACCAAAATTTCGTACTTGTTATAAAACTTTTCAATACAAAGAAACCTCTTCGCTTCAGCATAAAACTCTGCATCTCGCTCCTCGCTTTCTCGACTCTCACCCACAGAATTTCCCGCATTAAAATCCAAAGGAAAGCGACGATTCTTTCAAAACTTCTAATCGAGGTTTCTACAACGGGTCGATTATTCCAATGTAATCGAGGCCAGATGCCAAAGCGAAAGGCGAAAAGTAGATCACTCACGCAGCCGTGCTCGAAGCGCTCCTCGACCGCGTAACGTCCCGCCAAGGCACTCGGTGTCTGGGGCCTGAAGCCGCAGGTGCGGCTCCTCAGGTCGCACTCGCTGCACAGCAGCAGGTTCGACTTGCTGCCCGGCTGCGAGGAGGAGGAGTAGCCGTTGCAGGCGAGCAGCAGGCCCGCGTCCGGCCCCTCCTCCTCCTCGTCGTCGCTGTCGAAGAGCCGCTGGCTCAGGCTGCCGATCGACTTCGTGTCGCTGCTCGCCGCCGCGACCTCCAGGCCCAGCGCCGCCGCCGCCGACTGCCGCCGCTGCTGCTGCTCGTGTTGCTGGCGGAATTCAATTGGTATGAGTGTCGGATTTTTCTATCTCGGGGGTGTTTCCGAGCTGTTTGCTCTGTTTAAATCTACTTTTGTAGGGCTGTTAACTTTTTGCTAAAAAAACGAATCTTTGCCAGAGAAAAAGGTATAGCGTCTCTCATAATTACCGCTTGCTCCTGCAGGTAGCGACGTATCCGGTCGAGCCGCGAGTTGCCGCGCTCCGCACGCGGCCCAGTTTCTCGTTAAATGATGCTCTCCCGGTTCCGCTCGTTGTCCTCGACGCTGGAGGTCGAGCGCGAGCCGCAGATCTGCATCTCGATCTCGGCGAGCCGGTGCTCGACCTCCCACTGCTTCTGGTTCAGCTTCTGGCTCATCGAGGCGTTCTCGGCCTCGAGGCAGACCAGCCGGTCCCTCAGCCGCTTGATCTCCGAGAGCAGCGGCTCGTTGCCGGGCGGGTAGAGCGGCGTCGTTCCCTCGCTCATCAGCTGCGTCATGCTGTTGCACGTCGTGCCTGGAACGGAAATTGCCGAGGGTCGGCCTTAGAGTCTTGGGTGTCGGACGGTGGGCTGGCGGGAGCGTGGAGTTTTTAGTTGCAGAGAGAACAGACGCGGCGGTAGGCGTGCGGTTTGTTTGAGGTTCCAATCCCGAACGAGTGAGATTCAGTAATTTAGTGAGAAGCATAGTGTATAAATAACTTGTAATGAATTTAAATTGAATTTCGTGCTCAGCAAGTATTATAATTTTATGTTCGATTGCTTTGAATGACAATATTATACGAGCTGCGCAATGTGCTCATATGCTTCAATGAGAGTATATTAGTCATACAAGATGATTTTCCAATAATTATCGATAACAACTAATATATCGGAACATTAATTTTTTATTTGGCCTACTTTGTACAAATTGCAGATTCTCTTCTCTATGTACTACAAATGATTTGCGTGCTGTTACGTGTACGATTAATAATTTCCATGAATGCTACTCCATAAGAAGTTTTATTGAACTTCATCAATTACTCACTAATTATACAAACAGAAGATAAATCTACTAATTTAATAGCAACACAGAGGTAATGGACTACAGATTACCGCTTAGCAGTGCAATGAAATCGTTTCAAATAAGTCGCAGCTCCAAGCAGTTGCTGGGGGAAGACAATCAAAACGAGCTCAAAATCGCAACGAAGCTCCGCATCACCGAATCCCGTAATTCCGCATTCCGCGGCATAAAAGAGCCCCTTCAGCAGCGCGGATAAAAAGCAGCGAAGTTCCCTTTTCGCGAACCGTTTGCCGCGAATCAGCCTCGGCATTCTTCGACGAACGAATTCCCCTTTACCAAGCTCCGCGGCAGCCCTTCGCGAGATATCCCAGGCAGCTGCCCGGAGGCGCATCTCGGAAAGAGACAGAGAGAGAGAGAGAGAGGGGGGGGAGGGCTAATTAGTCGGGCGAAGCCAAGAAGTCAATCGGATCGACGAAGCCCGAGCGATATATGTACTTAGCCAGGGAGCCGCTCGCAATTTCGAGCTCATCGATCCCCCGCGCCGACGCATCCGATAATTACATCAGGCCAAAGGAATCGGCCGTACGCCGGCCTGGATGCGCCGCAATGCGAGGCCCGGCATACTCTCTCTCTCTCTCGCTCTTTATCCGGTCGCTTTCTTACATCGGCGCGGCCGCGCACCGCGACGGGGATAGCAATTTCAGCGCAATGCACAGTTGGCTTTCGGGAATTCGTTTCGCGGAATATTCCCCCCGCTTTTGCGCGGATAGGGGGGGGGGGAGGCTCGGGAAACTGGGCCGGACCGGCCGCTGATTGGTCATTGAGATGCCGATCGGATTTCTGGGGCAAAGGGATGGAGATGCACGGGGTGGCGGGACTCTTTCTCTCTCTCTCTCTCTCTCTCTCTCTCTCTCTCTCTCTCTCTCTCTCTCTCTCGCTTTCGATAGTTTTCTCGGCAGTTGGTCTTCCATTGGAGATCGATTACATTTCCGGAATATAGACCCAGGAGAATTTACTTCAGCCGCTCGTTATGAGCGATAGGATTGTCCGATCCCCCGACCTGCCGCGCGGCACGAAACTTTACTCCCCGATGCCGTGTAATTGACGCGATCGCCAATACGCCGCGGAGTGATGGGGGGGGGGGGCGGTAATGCCGCCGCGGTGACTTGCCGAGTAATTGAAAGGCAAGGGCGCACGATCGATATTGTTTTGGAGTGTCGACCAGTTCAATTGCGGAATATTGTGAATGCTTTCGAGGACATTGCCTCGAGACGCTAAAGGCAGGTCTTACGCAAATCTAACACATAATACAGGAAGGAGATCGTTTTTTTCTGGGGTGGCGGTCAAAATATCGTAAAGGAAGTAGAAGACGTATAAGCATTGTAAACTAACTGAAACAGACAATCATTCAAGAAGGAAAGACAAGAGCTACTGGATACATTGGCAACTAAAAAAAACTAAGCTAAAAAAAGTCACTCGTCCAAATTGAACGCATGAGAGCTAAGAGTAGGGTAGACATACAGAAAGAGAGAACATTGACTTTCGGGACGGTAGAATCCTACTACCCTAAAAACTCTCTCCTCTTACCCGAGTGCGTGGACTGCCTGCCGGTGAAGGGCTGACCGGTGGACTGGGGCATCCTGGCGGTGGCCTCCTCGCTGCTGTGTCCGCTGCTGGCTGCGCTCATCGGGCTGTCGGCGTTCCTGGCCTGAGCGGAGGCCCTCGGGGTCCCGGCCAGGCCCGCTGACTTGCCCTCGTGGCCGGGCGTCGCCCTGACCGGGCCTCCTCGCTGGCCCAGTGGACTGGGGCTCGGCGAGAAGGCCGAGTGGCCGATCGAGGCCGTGGCCCTCAGCTCCAGCGGCGAGACCAGCATCTCCTCCAGGGGTATGCGACCGCGCGACTCCACGAGGCCCGGCGTGCTCTGGCACCTGCCCATCGCCGCTGTGGACCCGAGATCGTATGTTAGCTGATCGCTGGGGCTTTGGGGAGAGGTCGAGTAGTAGCTCAGGAGATTCGAGGCCTGACGGCGAGCGCAATTGCTCAGCGATACAGTAGGACCTCGATTCCGACCAGCCGCGTGACGCCGCGATTTCTCCGAGCAGGAGGCCGGAGGGAGACCGAGGCGGGACGGGACACTGCTCCGCGCTAATCCGCTGCTTACCGGCGATCGGACCTCGATTCTCGACCGGACTGAGCCGCTGGTCGGACAGAATCGAGGTCTCACTGCAAATGGCACAAGGAATTTTCATTTATGAGTTCTGGTGAGTGCGTCGCAGGCATGGGGGGGAGGGCCACACTAAGTAAGCAGATATACGTATGCACAACGGCTTTGGTTCATACGGCAGCGAGCCTAAGTCAGCCTGGGGCACAACGGCGCTTCTTTGTCACTGACGGTCAAACAACAAATAATACACGTTCATCAAACATCGAACAAACGATAAACACGAACGAAGAGCGGACAGAACTAGCTGGGGAGGTTCGAAGCCGTGGAGCTAACTTTTCTTTTGAGAAATGAGCTAAGATGGGATGTGGTGTTTTGCGAAATGCGAATCTCTGCGCAAACGAACATTTTTTTGAACGCACATTTAATTAAATAAAAAAAAAGAAATTCTTTTAAATTACAAAATGAAGATGATTCAATTTTTTAAATTAAGATATTCCACCCTCGTCGAATCTTAATTGAAAACAGTACTATACGAATACCAAATACGAACAACGAATCAATCTGAAAACACCAACATTCTTTATATCCCGATGCTCGCGACCATCTGGCGAACAAATTAAACGAATCAATCCAAATATCGGTTAATGAAAACAGCGCAGCGATTTCAATGAACCCAGCGACGCGCGAGCACGGCGCCCAATTATTAATTCGATCGAGCCGTAATTTACTAATCCATCAATCGCGCGCCCGGGCAGAAATAATTAATCGACGCGCCGCGGCCGGCCGACTTTTCGCCGACGCGCCGCACGACAAAAAGCCTCGCCTCCCTCCTCCGATTAATAATTACACG
>JAWWEM010000010.1:17659983-17677185 GCA_035582935.1 Ormyrus thymus | reverse complement strand
GTTTTATCTTCATTGACTGATGGATGTATAATGTGGAGCTTTGATATTGAATATTTTGTGCTATTATTGTATTTATAATGATTTAATATACTGCTTCATAAAACTCTGGGATATTGATAAATAAGATTGACTTACTACATCATAATGTCTGTATTAATAAGATTAGGAACAATCAAGCTTCAAATTATATTATATTTTATGTTGTATTTATTCACTCTGTCTTATCTCTGCATTTGACGTTTATTTTGTATACCCTAATAGAAATACACACGCATCTATTATCTACCCCACTCGATATTCCCGCCCGTACCGTTTTATCCATGCAGCATTGTCGGCGAATTAAAAAGCTCTTATGATTTTGTCGCCGTTGAGATGCCGCGCAGGTAATTGCAATTCCACTGGGAAATTAAAGGAGGTTAAAGTTCGGTCTCGATCGATTCTGCTTTCAATGAGAAGATCGCTCCTGGAGGTGTTTATGTTCGGGTAGGTAAACGGCTGCGAGGGTAATTGCGTTTTTTTTTTTAAAAGCCGCGGAAATTAGGTTACTCAATGGATGCTTAAACAAGATAAATAGTATTTCTAAACTGTTTCATTAACCTTATATTGTAATTTCTCTTAAAAAGGATGTAAAAGGGTTCGGGTGCATTTCGCTTTAACGATCCACATTTTCGAGTAACGACTCGAATTAATGGAATCTCCGAAGAAAATGCTTATAATCGCTCTGCTTAAGAAGCTTGCAGTTAATGTAATTGGACAAAAGGTTTACTAATCATTGTTTATTAAAAAATATCAAAACGTGCATTTCTTTTAACTAAAAATTGCGCCAAGTTAACGATAATGGCTCTCTTTCAGAAATACTTAATTAAACCATTATCCTCTCCTTTTACACTGTTTCATTTTATCCTCGAAAATAATGAAAAGTTCGGTGAGAAAAATTACGAGATTTTACGCACAAATACGAGGCAGGTATAATGCTTCACTTCGAAAATTACGCGTAGCCTGTAATTATTTTTGGAACAAATGCAACTTCACTGGATAAAATAATATCTTCTTCGTGATATCGTACAAGAGGAGGAAAATTGTATTCGCCGTAATAAACTCGCGAATATGGATGAGTCGAGTAATCAATACGTTTTAATGCTTGCTGTCGAGAATATACATTAAAGGTTTTTTCAAATTGTATATCTATATTTGAATTTTGTGAGCAGCAACGTGGATATCGGTTCAATTTTGCGTGCTTTCATTATTTCGTTTGAATATATTTTATAGATTATTGATAAAACTTTCGGTCGAATTGACTGTTTTTTCTTTGCAGTTAATAAGCTGTAAGTTTCCTATCTCTTATACTAAATTTTCGCAATGAAGAATTTAGATTTCAAAACAGCTGAATATTGCAAATATTTAGAAATGATAATTATATACTATCATTAGCATATTCATGTCCTGATTTGCTTGCTTGTAATATACTATGGAAATGTAGAATTAACCAAGGATTTGATCAGATCAAAGTATAGCATACATTTATTAATCAAACAGCTGAAATTCGAATGAACGTTTTCGAATAAATATTTAGGCAAATGCTATAAAGAAATTGACGAGGGCCGTCGAACAAAAGGAACAAAAGGGCACGCGAGGATGAAAGGGAACGAAGAGGAGATAAATACCGCCGGACGAACAATTGAGATATTGTTTGCTCTCCTCCTTTTTCTACCGTCGATCATCTCGAATCCGGAATCACGAGCGCGACGCCGCCGAGCTCGAGCCTCGAAATTTAGCGAGCGACTCTCGGAGCTCGAATTTCACGAGCGCGCATCGCAGACCGGCTGGACTGCAGTCCCGGATAGCTTGGATTATTGTCTTCTCCGCGCGGATTGGGAAAGATCGCGTGTGTTTCTGCCCTCGGAGGTTCGCGCTGAAATTCTACAGAGGGGAATCGTTGTCGTTTGGTCTGCCAATTTAGGCGACTTCATTGACTGATGAGTAATGTTTTGCACCCTGCAATTGGTTCATTGTAAATGTACGTGGCTACAAAGCTTTGTGCATCCCCTGTCAACGTAATGAAGATTGAAATAGTCCCTACATAGACGTGGTAATATCAAAGGTTTAATTACGGAGAATGACTGAAACCATGCACTTCTCGATGAATAAACGATTCAATTTTGAAAGAAAGTAAAAAAAAAATATACGCATTCTATATTTAGTAAAGAGTCGAAATTCATTCAAGAAAACGTCGAGAGAAGGTTGAACGTTTTGCTCCCGCTTTTCAGGGCTTTATTTTATTAGCATTTACGCGTCCCTGAAGCCGAGACAGAATTGCAACGAGGAGCCTCCTCGAGCTTTTTCGAGTAAAAGCTTCTCAAAGCTGAAAAACAAAAATATTTGTGCACTCGCGAGCGGCCCTCGGCCCTCTCGGTGCCCCTCCCGCGACCTTGCGAAAATAGACCGTTTAGTTCAGACGAGCTCCTCGGCGCGCGCAAAACTTCCCTTAATCCACTTTGCCCCGGCCGCGGCCAATAATAATTTGGCCCCCCCCCCCCCCCCCCCAAGCGGCAACAATCTGCCTGCAGACGCCTGGGAGGAGCGAGGAAAAAAGATCCGACTTGGGAATTTTCAGGACTTCATTTTCGCGCCTTATTAGCGGCAGCCTTGTAATATTAATAGAAGTTTCAGAGTAAGCTTGTACGCGTTCGGCACGTTTAAATAAAGGACTATGTATAAATGTAAGATCCATACATTTCTTCGAGGTGCTTAATTAAAGTTAATTTTACAAATCAAGTGAATTGTATTTTCTGTACAAGGCCTCTGTTTGCGAGCGCAGGCCTTTTCATAAATGTAATTGAAGCTAATGTCTAGAGTTTGGAACCTCATTTTCAGGACAAGCGAGGCGGTCTAAAAAAAGAAAGCTTATAAAAGCACGAAAGGAGAGAGAGGAAAGAAGCACAATAGCAAAGAAGTAATGAGAGGAAGAAAGCCGGAGAGATGAGAGTGAAAATTACAAAGAGAATCCGAAAAGGAAAAAATCAAAGCAGCGGGCAAAGGCCACAGTTTTAAAGGATTCCGTAATTACAATTCAACCTTTCTTTAATATTCAAAACAACCGCGGAGTCTTGAACGTTCTATAATCTAATATTTAATAACATCAAGTCTATCTGAAAACTCGTCAAAGCAAAATCAACGGACGAAAAACAAAGCTCTCGAAAACAACTAGGAAAAGCACAGCGTAACTCAATTCCCATCGGCGGGTTAACGGCCGCGCGAATCTCCCGGCCGCGGGGGGGAAGTAAAATATACGAGGCCGTCTGAAAAAGCGCCTCGGAATTTCGGCGTCGAACAAAGGGGGCGGGGGGGGGGAGAGAAACGACGGGGTCCGCGCGGCGCATTGTGCGATGGGAAACGCGCGTCCGCGCGCGTTTGTCACTTTTCCGCATCGATCGGCAGGATCGCCGCCGCGACGCAGAACACGAGAAAAGCAACTTGCGCCCTTTTCTCTCTCTCTCTCTCTCTCTCTCTCTCCTTATTCTCCTTCCCGCTGCTCTTATTTATGGAGAGAAGACCGCTGCCGCTGCGGGGAAGGAGGGGGGGGGGGATGGGTGGGGGAGCGAAGGTATATTGCACATTTTTGGCCTGCAGCGCAGTGTATGAGGGGGCGAAGGAAAAAATGGAGCAGCGCGAAAATTCCAAGGAATATTGTCGGTGCGGCAGTATTTCGAGATGGCTGCCTTTTTATTCCTCGCCGCTGTAATATTGCGGCGCGGGAGCGGATGCTTGCTCCGCGAGAAATTTGTCGCGGCGGCTCTGATGAGATAAATTTCTAATATTCGGCCGCGTGCTTCGGATTTCGCGCCTCGCTCGTCGTCGTCGAATCTTTCACCTTTATTAACCGCGAGTGGTTCAATTTTTTTCTTTCGGCCTTGGCAGTAGGGTGGCAAAGAATTCGCTTTATACGGGAAGATATTGCATCGGTTTACTGCGACTCGATAATTTGAAGATCGAATGAAAGCGAATCGGAGAGGCGCGTTTAATCAACTAAATAATTCTCGCAATCTCGTTCGTACCCGCGCGGCGCAATCCTTCCTCCATAAATTTAATGCACTTCCGCGCAACTAATCAAGCAGTCGGCCTTTATAGATCTCGAAGTTAATCGCCATAATGTAACCGGCGCATAAACCACGTCGTCGGGTATAAAATCGTAGCGTCCCAAATCGGCGGGCATAAAATTAGCATTCCGCCTTGCGAGCGCGATAAAACCGTAGAAAGACGGGGGAGAGAAGAAGAAGAAAAAAAAACGCCCGCCGCGGCGTCCTCTCCCGAGAGCGAATGATAAATCGCGCGACTGCATTATCGAGAGAAAGAGAGAGAGAGAGAGAGAGAGAGAGAGCGAGCGAGCGCGAAATATCCTCCGAGGATGTCGCCGCTGCATCGCCGATAAAACGCAGCCGCGTAATGTACGCCGGTATAAATCTGAATTTCCGGGCTCGACTCGCCGACGTCCCCGGCGATTCGCACGTACGCCGCGAGCTGCTGCCGCGTCATCCGGCGGCGGCGGCACGCGGCGCGGGGCTGCGATTTCGTGCAGGGGGCTCACTCGGGGTCGGGAAGGGATCTCGAGTTATTGGCCCCTGCTTGGAGGTCGGAGGGGGGGGGGCTTTAGAGGCTTGGCAGATCGGCGGCGGTACATTTTGCGGATTAGCTCGGGAAGCGCGTTTTTATTATTGCGCGAATTTCGGGGGAGGAAAGATGGAAATAATGATTTGGAGAAAATGTATAGCCGCTTTGTGGGATTTCAATTAACTGCAAGATTTAACTACTTTAAGCAGATTATAGCGAGGATAAAGGATTAATCTGGCTGAGAACTTTCCTCTAAGCGTGCCTGAAATTATTTCAGTAACTATAGCGTGCACGTTAAAACGGCTCCTCCGAGTTTTCGGGAGAAGCATTTAATCTTTCGACTATAAATTTTTGAACCTTCTTCGCTGCCGCAACGTCGCTGCAATCGGAAAAGGTTCTCGGAGCATCGAGTAATCCTCGATCTAATCGCCAGCTGATTTCGACCCGGCAATTCGCCGATAACCAAGTGCTCCTCGGCAATAGTCAAATATTGCCGAGAGGTCTACAGAAAGTCTCCGTGGAAGAGGACGGCATTGACGTCTCGCGCGAGTCAGCCGGCAGAGGAAATTCGAAGCAATCCACTCAGCGGCGAGCGGAAGGGAGTCGGAGGAAAGTTGAAAGCGACGCGCGGAGCCGTTCTCCTTTCTTTGACTCCGGGGCGAGCGGCGAAAACAATGAGGAGCGCGGACCAGCTCTCGAGGAAAGTGGACATCTTATTTAGACATTCTTTCGGGCGGTGGCCCCGGAGCTCTCGAGAGCGGCTTTTGATTAGTTTTTAACGAGCCTTTCAATTTCGAGTTTGCCGAGCTGGTGTTAAGCTGGACAAGGGAGTCTTTGGGGCGCATTATGAAGTTACTCCGCGGGGCGACCGCGACTTTCTTAATCGCGATGCAGCTTCGGCGCCTTAAGTGTTTTCCTCTTGTTTTCATATCTCGGCGAAAGAAGTTTGCCTGCTCGAGAATCTGCTTGGAAACTTGGCAGCACGGCGCTTCTTTTAATTTTAACCGCATTGCTTTTGTAATGCACGCGGAGTGCACATCCGATTGCGCCGCTCGAATTTCAGTTCGGAGTACGGACACTTTTTCCAACAGAAGCAGTATTATTTTGCGTTTTTCGATGTCGAAATAAAATAAGTTCCCGCTTCCAGATTTGGTATTAAAAAAAGAGAATGTTTTGCTTCAAGAAGCATTTTAGTAGACTAATAATACTAGAGCTAGTACATATACGCGCCTCTGCCTAGTCAAACGTTTATTAGTCCGACGTGATGACCCAATCAAAATCGGACTCAGATGTCGAACGTCAAGACGGTCATATAACCTCAATGTTGTATCATCGGCTTGGTTAAATTGAAACGAGGGAATGAGGGATGCGGATATGCAGAGTCGGCTGTGTGGCTTCGCGCGTGAAAAAGACTATTTTTATCAGAGCTTCGTTTCCGACTTCTATGATTGATCGACAGTTTATATTCTTGATTTGAGTGCGTGAGATATTTGCCGAGGAAGGTGAGAAAATATCTTACCCGTTCATTAAGAATTTGTGAAATAGATAAGAAAGATCAAGTTAAAATATATCTTGAACCAAATTTCTTTGATATAACTCATGTTCATAGTATTGAATTGTATTATTTGCCTTTATTACGAAAGCTTTGGACGTAAATAAGCTAACCTTATCAATCAGACACCTCCGAAAAGGTAATTTAAAGTTCACGACAGGTACCGCGCGACGTCGTGGAACAAATCACTAAAAATTATTTTTGAACCTTGGAAATAAGCGTATCTTCAAATTCTTAAAAATCAAGCATCTCAAAAATTCTGACCTGTTGGACCAAAACTAAGGCGTTATTCGTGTTTAGCAGATCAAATAATATTTAAACGTAAGATAGTTCAGTCAATCGCACTGCAGGCCACTTTTTATGTTCTGTGCGCCTGTGTTAATAATTCCAAAGCTTTGTCGCGACGTATTTAGTATGGTAAGCTTTATGGGCTGTTTATTACCGAGGATGTAATCCTTGCTTTTAGTATTATAGAATTAACCATCCATTTTTCAGTGTACTTTCAGCGGGATAAAAGTTACTTATCTCCTACTTCCAAACAATTCTCGCACAATAATCTCTCCACGCAACAGATTTAAGGAGACGAGGCTCAAAACGCCACTTGAACATTTTCAACAAGAGCGCGCGACAGCAGTAAAAACGAATCATCTGCAATTCATCTAACCAGCAATAATCCCGCCGTCTGCCGTTCGTTCGCTCGCGAGTCCGCAGAGGAAAGAAGGGAGGAAAAAGGTGGGGCGCAAGACAAAAGCTGCCTCCCGATGCCACCAGCCGCCCCGACGGTGCAACATCGTTAAACGAAACGGCGGCAGCGACAAAAGGCCTAAGACGGAGAACCTCGCGGTTTTTCCATCGGTTCCCGTGCGTGCTTTTGTTCTCGCGATCCCGACGAGCAGAAGGGGGGGGGGACGATAGGGAGGGCCGAGAGCAACAAAGGGAATTTCGCACCGACGCGGCCGCGGTGATGAAAGGAAAAAAGGAGCTCGCGCCGAGCAGCTCTCGGCGCTTCTTAGTTACCCCGCCGGTGCGGATTTATCGATCTAACGCCTCTATCTCGCGCGCCTGTCTTTATCTTTGCCTCGCGGCTGTCGCCTCGCTTCTCGACGAGGCCGGCTGTATCGGGGAATAGTTTCTTTTTTTTACTGCCCGAGGTGCGCGCGAGAACGGGGGCAGGTGGTAGACTTAATTTCACGACGAGATAACGGAGAGTGCTTCTTTCTCGATTCGGTGAACGGGGACCTTCGCGGTAATATACCCTAAATGGAGAGGATGTCCGAATCAAGCGGTCGGCGCGATTTTTTTGCCGGTGACGAGGGTCCAAGCGAAAAAGGTATACCAACTCGACCGATTTTTTTATAGGAAACTTAATGTTTTCAGTGACAAGACTTCGCCAGCGAACTACTCAGCTCTCTCTACATTTTCACGTCGCGCAGGATCTCCCCTTCGATTGAAAGCTGCCCGAGGCAGAGAAAGCAGCCTGGACGATGCTTACTTACTCCTCGTTAGATTAAACTTTCGCAGATGTATCGGCAAGCGGCCGAAAGAAGCAAACTTTGGCAAATTGACAAACCATCGTTCAAAGCACACCGGGGCAATAAGAAAGTACATTAACAGTACAGTAGCCGGGCGCAGCTGCGCCCGAGACGAAAGGTATAAACTCCGGGGGCGTCCGTCCAGACCTGCACGGATGCGCCCGAGCATCCATCATTTTTGTCCCGTATCGGTGATGGAGCACCGACCGTTGCTGGCGCCGTTCGATGGAACGGGAAAGATAAGATGTGCGCGCGCCAATTCGCCCTCTCTCTCTTTCTCTCCCTCTCTCTCTCTCCGATCCTCGAGAGTCGGAGAGAAAATTGGAAGAGTCAGAAACGGATGAAGCGTTTTCGCGCTTTTGTTATTAGGTAGCCTCGTCCTGCTCGGTTATTGAATCAACGTAAGCTGCGATAATGCGACAATGGTTAACGAGGTGCTTAAAAACTTTCCTTCTTTCCAGGGGCTTTATGTCGAGTGAATATTAGTTTGAGAGATGACACAATTAATTATTTAATCGAGGGACAGGCAATACACTTAAACAATAGCAAGCCTTATAGGCACTGAGAAGAGCACAGTCCCAAGTTGCAGGGCTGCCGTAATAATTACCGGAATCCTGAAGCCAATCGGGAGAGCGAGATCAACATCCTACTTACCGAAGTTGATCTCCTCCCTCCCTTCCTCTTCCCAGCTGCAGCGCCGACTAGGCTTCTGCAGTTATATTGAAACCCGCAGCACAAGGCGCACGTTCAAAGCGCTGAATTCAATCGGCGAGTCGGCCGATTACAGACTCGAGCATCAGGATCCCCGGAAACGCACACCCACACGCAGCGCGGCTCCGTGGGATTTTAATATTTACATAAGATCCGTCACCGCGCAATATTCTTCCAAAAAGTTTTCAGCTCGCAGGGCGCGAAGCCCGCCCCCCCCCCGCAAATCCCACGCGATGCTCTGCGCCGTCGACCAGAAATCAGGCGGCGAACCTCACCGCCGGCATTATCCGGAGCCCATATTTGTCTGCCTTCCCAGAGAGGGCCGACGGCGGCTCGTGCAGCCGGGCGAGCTTAAGGGAACGATTGATCGGCTCTTTCGGGTATACGTACGGCGCGCTCCGTTCTCGCCGGATCTCTCGCGCGGCCTCTGAGCTGGCGATAATGGCAACGCTCCAATTGCGATCCGGCGGCCTAATCCTATCGGGCCTCTCGAGGTACGTGCGATCGGGGAGGCCGCCCCCCCCCTCCGCTGTACCCACATAACTAATCGGGAATTAGGCGCGCGGGAAAGAGCCGAGAATCGCAGTGCGCCTCCGTCGCGCGGGAGGCTCTTGGATAAGGTCCGACGGTGGCTCGAGCTTTTGGAGGCAGTCTTTCTTTTGGACGTACTGTTGGCAGCGCTTTGCCGGACTCGCGAGATTTCTTCTAAACTGCGGAGTCGGACGCTTTTATTCGGGCATCGATCGGAGCTTGAAAGTCGGGAGAGTATTTGATGATGATCCGTGGAAATGTTGTAAAACTTACTTCAAGGCTGGTTACAAAGATTTTAAAAAAGTTCGACGCCCTCGGCGCAAGCTGAATTTTAAAGGATAATTCCTCGCGCGACTTTATCTACTTTTATCTAACCTACGCCGACCAAAATTAAAACTAACAACGCTTGACAAAGGCAGGTCTTAACGCTCCGAAGCCCTCGCGACGGAGGGCACCGAGGAGAATTTAAAAAATTCCAGCCAAACGACATTCCTCCTCCTTTTTTTTACATTAATTGCCGGCGGAGCCCGTGGAAAATAAGGGAGAGAGCGCGCGCGGGAGGATCTCGTAAAAAGAAAAGTGCCGCTGAAAACAAGGGAGAAGAAAAAAAGGAAAGAGGACGGGGAGAAATAGCCGAGGATATTACGAAGGCGCGATCGCCCTGGCATTTAATCTAAGCAGCTGACGTTTAATCCAAGGCTCTTTCTCCGTATATACGCGTATATATATACAAGGGAGGTTTATCCTGCCCTCGAGCGCTGCAATTGGCCATTGGACGGGACGCTCCTACTTACGCGAACGACAACAGCGAAGACCCTCCGGCCGAGCGGCGGCCAGGACTGTAAAGTAAAATGCCTCGCGGAAATTGACGCCGATAAAGTGAGCGATCGGAGGCCCGATAATTTCTAGACTACTGTCGCGTCGCTCGGGACGGGAAAGCAAGACCGAAGCGTCGCTCGAGCCTCCCGCGCGAGAGACGCACGCGAGTCGGTCGGCCAGCTGCAGGTGAGGTCGGTCGTCGGGGAGAATTTCATTTGAAATGCATTAGCAATTTCAAAGGATTGTAGGGTAATGGAGTAAGGCCGGCGCTCTCCTAATTGAACATTTTTCCTCGCGAAATTCTCGCGAATCTCCGCCTCCTCCTCCTCTCTCTGTCTCGACCGCTCCGCCACATCCACGCGCATCGCCTCCCTCGCGGCGCTCCGGGCGATCCGATGATGAAATACGTCTGCCTCTCGTCTTTGCGCCTGGCGCTCTTCCTTTTTTCCAGCCCGCAGCGTCGACGTCGCGCTCCGGCTCTCTCCCTCGCCGCACTCCGTATTATACATACACAGCCGCGGAGCCAGCCGAGAGGGCTGCTCGGCTTTTACGACGTCTTTATCTCGGGGGGGAGGATATGACATCTTCCGCCGGCGTTTGAGGACGAGCGCTCTCGGAGCTCCGGCTGCGCAAAGGAGGACGCGGTTAAGCTCCGAGCCGGCTGACCAAATTGAACGAATGAATGCGCATAAGTCGGTTAGACGTGGCGCGGAAGGATGGAGGAGCGGGAAGGGCCGTCCCCGAGGGAGGGGAAATTGAAAGTTGAAAATAAAGGGGGATTTCGATGAATGAATTGTGCTTTTTAATTGGGAGATTTTAAAATGCAGTCGAGATCATTCGGTGGATTGTGCAAAGTTCGTGAATTAAATCGATTGCGAAGCATCGTTTAAAGATGAAATTGCGGGAATGCAGCGGCGGCACCTTTACGGCTGACTACATGTAGGTTTTTCTACTTGAAGCTTCTTTGCCAAGAAAACGAATTTTTTATTACGATTGTAATAAAAATTGTATGATTGTGTAAGATTTTTATACGTTTTTGTTATTAATAATCCACATCATTGAGGTAACTGTTGCATAAGATATAAAAACCAATTATAAAGCGTAATTTATACATGTTTAAAGAAATCATGAAATTAAATAAAACCATCGAAGTCATTAAGTCCGACGAATTATTTATTCATTATCGCGGACGCGCACTTACAAGTTGTCGGAGAACAACGTTTACCCTCGGCTTTCTTTCAATTTGCAAACTAGCGTCACGGTCGGATTACTTCATACGATTAACCGCGTTAATAATCGATCGCTATAGGGGATTATGAAAGTGCTCGAAGGCACCGGCTTCAAACTGAATACATAATGACGCGCTTGATGAAGAACTTTGATGGATTTTCAATGTTAGCTGCGCGGCGTAATTCTTTGTGAGCTTTTTTCTTTTAGCCGCGCGGCCTTGCCCGCTCGCTCTGAGTTACGGACAAATTTTAAAGTCCCTGATTTTCGAGGGAAAATAATTTAAAGGCGCATTTTTAAATCCTTTCGGCAAAACATAAAACAAAGGAAGAGTAGAGAATTCCGAGACAGATTTTAAAGTCCGAAGTACCGTTCGTTCGGCGAACGGGTAAGGACCAGAAGGGATGCTATTATACAGTAAGTTGGCTCCTCCAATTGCAAAAGCCCTCCGCAGCAGCAATAGCCAAATAAACGAGCTCCGCCCAGCCGAAAGAAAGAAGCTTGACGATCCAAGCCGCACTTTGATTTTCCGTCTCAAAGCGCACGTGAACCGATAGTCGAGCGGGCAGAAGGGAAGGAGTAACGAGAGCGCCGATTTCGTCGCCGATCGAAAAAGGAAGCGACAGCTTCTCCCCCCCCTCCCCCCTGCCGCCCAGCGTTCCCCGCGAGCAAAGCTGATTCTGCGAACGGGGAGCTCGTAGGAAACGACGACGAGTTTCGGCGAGGGCGGGAGAGAGAGAGAGAGAACGCGGTGGCCGCGTAAAAAGATTAGGGGGAGGGCCCGGAAGCGTCCGAGACAAATCGCTCGGCTTCTTCTCGCTCGCGGAGCGAAAAGCCCGGGCTATCCTCCCGCCCTTATCGACGTCCGCGCCGTCGTTACGGAGGTCCTGCCTTTCCAAGGACAAAGGCGGAACGTCGCTCGGAGAATCGCCACCAGGACTCCTTTAGTGGCCCGTAATTTAGAGGCCGCGCCGATGCGGGGGAGGAGGCGGCTCGCGAGGATCGGGGGGGGGACATTTTTTTTTCTGCTCCGCGGAAGCGTGAGCGCGGGCAGTCGTCTCGATGGATATTGCGACGGTGTTTCAATGTTAACTGATGCTTCACGGAAGTTTATTGAACGCCCTGGATGAGATGTTTATTGGGCAGAGCATTTTAATAAAGTCGACTTTCGCCCGGGTAAACCTTTTTTTGCACTTAAAGAACAGCAGCACCGTTCCAGTAGAACCTACAAAAATGCATAAAGAGATTGTCCGTTCTTGTATTACGTAACTGTTATAAAGCTTTTTGTCACAATTACCCCGTAAATGGAGAGATTGAATTGTTTATTAATGACAAAGCCTTTAATATCGACCGTCAAAGAATGAAAGAGCACCAAGAACGCAGCGCTGAATCCGCCGGACTCATAAAAGAATAACATAATGCAGCGAAGAACGCTTTTGTGCGCGCAGCGTTTATCGAACGCCCAGGCGGACGCGCGAGCAGAAAGAAGCAGGCGGCAATAAACGAAGCTCGGACTCCCGCGACGCAAGCCCGACTCTCCTTACAATTACGCATCGTCGGGCTCTCCCTCGCTAACGATTATTTACTCCCCCTCGCGCGGTATTCTTTATTACACGCGCTGCCCTCGGAGTTCCCCTGCAGCCGAGATAAATCGCAAACAAAAACAGCCCGCCCTCCCTCGGCTGCGAGCCGCAAAAATTGCCCCGCCCATCACCGCCTCAATTATCGGCGAGGCTCGGGGGCTGAAAATCCCCTCGATTACGAGAGCCGAGAGCATGCAATTTCACCTTCACCTCCGTCGAAAGGCGAGGGCGCGGGGGGGGAGGTTGGGAAAAAAGGCGGAAGCGAGGAACCGGAGACAGAGCGACGGACGCGTTAAACGGGAGAGAAAAAGAGCGTCTGCCCGCGCCGCGCGCGCGGCAGAGAGCCGTATCGATTTCCTTCCCCGCCGCTAATCAAAGAGAGGCCTCCGCGCGCTCGCACGCGCGCGCACACGGACGACGCGCGGACGCGTGCTCGGGCGAACAAAGCCGCGCAAACAAGCCGGAGAAAGAGAAGGAGGCCAAATACACTCGAGGGCTCCGTCGAGCGGGACGTAAATGGGAGCCGTCAGGATCCTTAATCGTGTCAACAGCCGCGGGGGGAGAGAAAGGCAGCTCTCGGTAATTAATACGGCGATGGACTCGGGAACCGTCTTCTCTCCTGCTTTTTTAACGACTGCCGACGCGTTCCTTCGAAAACGTCCGGGCGACGGCTTTTTCTCCCTCCTTTGACGGCGCGCCTCGGCGCGACCTTTGCTTCGGCGAGCGCGGCCTCGGTGCGCGAGATGCGCATTCGGCTCTTTCTCCTTTTTTTTTTTTGCTCTCCAGCTAGAAGCTCGCCAAGATTCGAGGAGGCGCACGCACGGAGATGTGCAATGGAGGTGGATGAAAGGGAAAGCGACTCTCCGGCGAGGAGGAGACTTTTTTGTTCCCCATCCGGTGGCTGCTGCTGCTGCAGGTTTTTGACTCTCGACTGTCGACGAGCTCCTCGATCCCAAGTCTCGGCTTCGAGATTTTTCCAAACTTTTAATTGCAATTCAAGCTTCGAGTGCTTTTTGCGGGAGTGCCTCGGCAATGCTTTCAAGGGATGCTGATTTTTCGCTGCATCTGGCTGATAAATATGTCGGGAGACCGATTACACTTATTTGATTATCGAACGACAGTCGTTTCAAGTGCCGTTCGAGGGGGAAAAATGAAAATTAAAATACGGAAAGAGAAGCGTACGCTTAGGGTAAAAAGCGCACAGCCATTCGCCGAAAGGAAAAAAAGTCGGAGCATTATCCCGAATGAGGAAAGCCATGCGCCAAATGAATAATTCAACGGAATTCAGATTCGGAGTAGGGAAATAGAAAGATTTGACGGCGGCGACGTCTGCAGCGCCAAGATTGGCCGAGAATGCACTGCTCAATAACTTCAATTTCAATATTTTATAATTCACCCCCTCCCCCCCCCTCCGAAATCGATATTTTCCTCCGACTAATCTCCGAGCTTTCCATCAATGCGGCGGCTTCGGAGCGGCGCGAGGAGACTCCCCCCCCCCCCCGCAGTCGACATTACGGCAATGCGCGCGGGACGCTCTTCTGCCAAGAATCTCGCTCCTCTGTTTTCGGGCGCGGAAACGGAGGCAAATGAAACGAGAGCATGAATTAGGAAAGTTGACCAAGCCCACTCTCTTTCTCTCTCTCTCGAGGTCCCGGGGAAAAAGGTCAGTTCATCAGGCTTGCCACCCTGCGGCGGCCACATCCGTCTTATTCCGCGAGGCTCCCCGAGTAATTTTTCACCTCTCCCTCCTGGCGGAACGTCAACGTTCCGTTTCGGTCGCGGCGCCGGCCCGCGCGTTATTAATGCGCGCGCGGCGGAGAAACGTGCGCCGCGTCAGTCACGCGAGTTTTTGCTCCCGCCGCGGGGGGGTGGAGATTACGGCGGAGAGGCGCGTCGCCAAGCGTTTCTGACCCTGATTCGAGCCCTTGCGATTTCGAGACTTGACAGTGCTTTCGCGGGTGGAATTTTGCGCCTAATGAGGTGGTTAACGGCATTCAATGAGGTAGTTTGTAGTTGGTTGTATTAGAATTATTACATTTTTAAGGACAGCCAAATTTTTGAAACGCTCTTGCTTCACTAAAACAAAGCAATTGTTGCCTCGAGCAACAATCGATCGTGCCGCTGCTAGATTCCCTTTTCTAAAGCTAATGGACGGCTCGTTTACGGTGCTCGTCGAATAAATTTTCACCCCCAAGAACTTCAGACCCCGATAAAAATGTCGCAAGAAATTTCATAACAAAGCCACCTTCCGAGGTAATTGTTCAACGATCATAAATCTTTAACTCGTGAGAGCGCGCAAGCGCAGAGAGGGACGAGAGATGCCAAAGGAATCGGGGCGGCGATTTATTGTTAAAGACATTTTAAAGCGCGCCTCGTCGGCGTGCTCTTGTCTGCATTAGTCGCGCGAATTATTTGCGGGTCATTATAATACTATCGTTCACTTATCGCTCGACAAAGATCGCGCGGGATGACGTTAACGTCTGTGCAGCGGAGGGATCTTTTGTGAATTGCACGAGAGCAGTTTATCACGATTTTACTCGAGCGCGCCATTATTGTAAATCAAACGGATTACGTAATATTTGCTCGCGCATTACCTCGAATCAGTTAGCTTTTAATTTTGTGCTCCTCTACGTCCAATCGGATTAGC
This sequence comes from Ormyrus thymus, assembly GCA_035582935.1. Taxonomy (NCBI): domain Eukaryota; kingdom Metazoa; phylum Arthropoda; class Insecta; order Hymenoptera; family Ormyridae; genus Ormyrus; species Ormyrus thymus. Next base: position 17,661,975 of record JAWWEM010000010.1, on the reverse strand, counting down.
CGGGCATTGTATTTTACCTTGTTTCACCTTCATTGTCCGATAATTCGGTTATGTTTCCGAGCGCTTGACAAAAGCGGCTTTTTTGCGCTTAAGCGCAAATTCTCGCCGAATTGAAAAATCATTTGTTTTCGAAAGCTACAAAGTGACTCGCTGCTCGCGCGATTGGGCGATTTTTGGCTGCTCTTTAATTCCGCTGGATTCGAGCAACAATGTGAGGCTAAAATCGCGCGCGAATTGTAAAGCTGCTTTTAAAAAACAATTTCAAGAATGTAAATAACATTTGCTTTCCCGCTATTCCACTTTGATAAAAAAAAAAGCATTTTGATGGTAAAGACAGCAGACGATCAAGTGTAACAGGACTGCAATCGTAATCCTTTCTAGCTTATTTTCTAAACCCCCTCCTCAAAATTTTCTAAACCTCGCTGCAGTAATCCAAATTTCAGACCTGCCATCAACTTAATTTTCAAACTCGTTAATGCCTTTCCCCTGTTATCCCTCCCTCCCCGCCGCAAGAGGCTTAGCAACGCGAAAAAACACTCAGGGGCGAGAGGCCGAGCGCGCGAGAGTGCGAAAAAAAAAGGGGGTCGGCGCGAAGAGGAAAGCCCATAAAACAGTTTACGCTCCCCGGCGCGTCCGGCGGCCGGCTTTTCGGGGGGAGGGGGGGGGGAGGGGAGCCCGACCTCGAGGCGGCCGCCGTAATCGAGTTCTCACGCAGCGCGTCCGCGATGCAAGCGCCGCGGCAGGAGCGCTCGCCGCGAAGATAGAGGTCGGATCGATGACGTCAGAGCGCGTACGCCGATGGCATCGCTCGCTATTTTTAGCGGGAGGCGAGAGGGAAGAGGAGAGCGGTCCGACGCGAAATTGAGAGGACGAGGGAGGGTCAACTAACTCCGGCGACACAAGAGGGCGGACGCCGGGAGTCTTTGTGCGCGCCGCGGGTGAGGGGGCGGGGGGGGGGGCGAGATAAATTTCGTCGGCTGGCGCAGTCGGCGACGCGAGCTTTTCCGTTGGGAGTGAAAAATTTAAGCCGCGCCTGTACACGTCGCGGAATTCCTGTCGCGGGGCAACGTACCCGCGTCGAAAGGATGCCGCGGCGGAAATTAATTACACGCGTATAGCTGGATGCTGCCTTAATCGAATTCAGCGACGCGAAGGAAAATGTGTAATTTAAAAATTAAATGCTCCTTTTTATGAATAAGCAATAATTCGAGGATTCGGGTTAATAACGGCCGGGAGCTGCACGGCATGCATGGCATCGCAATGGAAAGGAAATACGCTATACATAAACTTTCTTTCGTGAATTAAAGATCACAAAACTGCATGCTATAAAATGTTTTCCAATGGCTGACTTCCATTATTACATTCGAATAAAATTTATGCCTAAATGTTACGATTTAAGAGAGATTGTGCTGTATAGAACTTTAACCGATGAATAAAATGCTTATTGTCCTGCAGTAATTGACAGTTAAATGGGCAGATTCAAGCTCTTCCTCTATTGAAAAGTTTAACAACATTCTTTGACTGCCGAGAGATCAGAAATCGTAAGCGAAGCTTAAAAACCAAAAGCGCTCGATGAAAGTCGCGCGACTCTCAGCGGACTGCCTCCTCCTGCCGACATTCCATTTCCATAATAAAGCATTCGAACGAAGCCATCGCAGCGAATAAGCAGGCCCCGGGACAAAAAACTAAGCAGAGAGCTCCAAACGACGGACAATAACGCTGAATCACGTCAAAGAAGCGACAACGGCGCGGCGATGAATCAACGCGGCCGCATTTGTTTACAGGCCGCCTCCGGAGGAGAAAAAAACAAGAACACCCGAAGAAGAACACAAAAACAGCGGCGAAAGAACGCGGAGACCGCGGAAGCATCAGCCTCCTCCCGGAGGAAGGAGCGAGAAAGAGCGGATAATACGAGGCGAGGAGACGGCCGTAGCGGATTTTTTTTCCCCCGGTGGAAGCAAGCGGGGGGGGGGGGGGGGCCCGGCATCTCTC
>JAWWEM010000010.1:17613958-17645188 GCA_035582935.1 Ormyrus thymus | reverse complement strand
AACCCCCCGTGCCCCCCCCCCCCCCCCCCCAACAAGCGTCGTCAAACTCTACGCTTCCGAACGCACTTAATCCCCGTTCTCGATCCTGGTTCCTTCGTTTTATTAAATCTATTTTTCACCCCCTCGCGGTCCCCTCTAATTTCCTCTCACTCTCCTCGCGAACTATAACTCCTGAAAACCGAGGGCGAGAACGAGAGAAAGAGAGAGAGAGAGAGAGAGAGTGGGACGCGCGGCGACAAAGACAATACGCTCGCCGACGACAGAGCCGCCGCCGCCGCCGCACACACAGCCGCTTAATTCAGCGTCCGCGGAATAAAAGCAGCGAAACTGAGAGCGGGGGGGCGGCCCCGCTCTCGGCCATTCTCGAGCGCTCGGGGGGTGCGTTCAACCGCGGGCCGGACGAATAAATAAGCAAGTCCGCGCGCTGGAATTACGGCGGGAATAAAGTTCCGGAGGGGGGGGGGGGCTCTAAAGGACCGCGCGCGGCCTTATCGTCGGCCGGGGCGGCGAAGATGACAGCTGGCTTTACGATGCGGTCAATTGTAAAAACTTGTTGAGCCTCGCCGGGTGGTTTCGGTTAAATGCGTCCGCGGTCGCCGCGCCCGCGTTTAAATTCCACGACTTTGGGAACCCGAGCTTTAATCGGGGCTGGAATTTACGCGCTGGAATTACCGGTATAATTATACAAATTTAATTACGTTTCCTCGCTCTCGGCGCGCGGTGAGTCAAAGATAAACGCCGGCTCGAATTCTGAAAATTGTCAGAATTCGCTCGCGCGCGAAAGCATCGAGGAAACGCGGGGGAAAATATCGAATACTTTGTCTTCAACGGCGCACGCCGGGGCTTTTATCAATCTCTCCACCGGCAATGCGAAAAGCCCGCGCGTAAAAGCTCGCGGCGCGGAATGAAATCGCCCCGTGGAAAAGACGCAGACAGTCGCGCGCGCTGGGTCCCGAAAAAAGGGGAAAAACAAACGGCAAGAGAAATACAGTGGGCCCGCGGTTGTTCGAGACTCGATTGAAGGTAATGCAATAAATTTCAGCCGCGGAGAAGAGGCTGCGCGCGGAGGGCGCTGTAGAGAGGCTCCTCTTTTTTATCCGCAAATTCCCCGTTCCGCGTAAATCATCGGCAAAATAGGCAGCAGCCCGCGCCCCCCTCCCCCACGCGCCGAGTATAAAGCGCGAACCTCGAACGAAGCCCCGAGGATGAAGAATCCCGCATCGGAACTTTACTCCGCGTAATAAATAAAAGGGGAAAGGGAGAGAGAGAGAGAGAGAGAGAGAGCAGCGTCGTATTTTACGGTCGCGCGTCGCGAGGGTGCGAGAGAGCGGATCTCTCTCTCTCTCTCTCCCTTTGTGTACCGCACGCACTCTACTACGGGTCCGTGGCAGAGAGGAAGGGAGGGGAACGGGGCGAGGAAGCTTATGTAATAAAAATATGAAAATCCCGCGAGAGCCCGGAATCTAATTTCCTTGTATTTCTTTCACGGGTCGAGATTGCTTTTTCGGCTTTGCTCTTTGCCGAAGATTAAGAACTTTGATTTTTTAATCGCTCGTTTGGGAGCGCGAGAGTGGCGATTGCGTACGTGTAAAGTATGATGTACAGTGAAGCATGGTAATTACGGTTTTACCGATTTAATGTTCAAAAAAAGATGTATCTGCAGGAAAAAGGCAATATCCATATTCGGTACAGAAGAATCCTTTCATTATTAAAATATATTCGTACATTTAAATCTCAATACGCGGATGAAAATGGGTCCGCTTTCACAGCGCTGCGTCTTAGAAGGGAAATTCATGAAAGGAGACCAGTATATTTGGGTCACCGAATTTTGTAAAACTGCTGGAAGCGCTTTTCGAAGCCAACAAAAAGGATGCCTTGTTTGCCATTTCTTCGAATGTATATTCGTTTCCGCGCGAAGAGTTATTTTCAGAGAAAATATTTTGCAGGCTGAAAGATAATTTCAAAGTGTAATATCTCGGAAAGCAAACATCATCCGGAGTTAATTGAAACAAAAAAATAAGGAGTACCTTTTGTGCTCCAATAATAAAAAAAGCACAAGCTTTGTGTTTTATCCGTAGCTTTCCGAACATATTTAACCAAACAAACAAATTTACGTTAGCCTCGTGCTTTTTAATTTGGTAAAATAAAACTGGACTTCTATCCCTGTTTAAATTTAATTAATATTGCTTCCGAAGCTTTTACTTAATTAACATTTAATTAATAATTAAAATAGGATCCTTAATTATTCGTAACCCTTGTGAATAAAATCATAAGCTAATATAATTCCAGAAAAACGTTCGCTACTAATTAAAGCTGATTAAAGTGGCTCGTTATTCGGTTATCGCAAAAAGTAAAATATATTCGTCAACCTTAAAAATTCGCCCGATTTCCAGCCAGCTCTCCCGCTCAAGCCCATTTCCAGCCCAACGAAACGCAGGCACGAGTAAAGGGCCCAAAGACACTCACCGGAAGCGGTGACCCTGCTGAGGGGGGCGGCAGGGGCGGGCGGCACGGATCCGGCGATGCTGTAGAGGGTCTGACCGCTGCCGTACCGGATGCCGCTCCCGGTGCTGCCGCCCCCGGCGTAGTGGTACGGGGTCGTGGGGGTGGCGGGGTCCTCGGAGCCCCGGGCGATGACCGAGATCTCGTCGAGCTCCTGGCCGCTCTCATACTGGAAGAGCCGGGTGGCGCTCGTGCTCGCCGCTGCCCCGCCGCCGCAGTCGCCGTGGGAGTCCGACCTGCCGCCCCCGCTCCTGCCGCTGCCGCCGCCGCCGCCGCCGCCGCCTCCGCTACGGCCACGAAGCGACTGCACCAGCCGCTTGGCGCCGGAAGACATTCCTCGCAGGTGATCCAGCCTTGCCCGCTTCTGCTCCGCCTGCTGATTGGGAAAGTCGGGTCATTCTTGGGGGGTGGAGATGGGTTTGGGACATTTTTTTAATGTGGGACGAGAAGCAGGTACTCCGCAATATATACTTTGACTGGAGAAAGCAGGCCAATTACCATTTTTCGCGTCACGAAGCTTTTAAAAATGTATACTTTCATCTTTGTGCAATAAGCGGCTTTTAAAATTCAAAAAGTAAACCCACGCGATAAACCGAGAAAAAGTGCTGAATAAATGCTTAATAGCCGCATTAATGCCGCAGCTTCCCTCAATAATCTAACAGCGTTGTAAACCAGTAGCGAGTAGGCTCCGTTATGTACCGGCAACATTTTGCGAGCACCGCGCCAGCGGCGACCCTTTTTGTATATATTATAGATGCCGGGATAATTCGGATTAAATCGGCCACCGACGAGGCTAAGTTTCGCTGCAACGGAGTGCATTCGGCTCCCCGTGTAATCTAGCGCGCTGCACGAGCGGCGCTTTTATTCTCGCTGATTTAGGAAATTCATGGCTCGCCTGCAATTCATAAAGCGAAAAATGTACAGCTGGGCTGTGGAGTCGCGTTTTTGGTTAAATGAAAGCGATACTGGCCGAGCATCGATAATGAAGCTATCAGGTGAAATTTGAATACGAAGGTAACCCAATTGAAGCCGAGTCTATAAATATTTCCAAAGCGTGTATACCCATCGCGAAAAAATGAAATTAGCCCGCGACTCGATATAGAAAAAAAAGGAGGAAAAAATCAATGAACCGATCCAATAAACTCGGCTCCCGGGCGAGCTTGCCGGCAATTTGCGGAAATGGCCGAAAACAAGTCCGCCCGCCTGGGGGGGAAAGAGGCTCGCCCCCCGCGTCACATCGTCGTCCCCCGACGCGGGCTCCCGCGCCGCGTCTCGCGAGATTATTACCTCGCAATCTGTCTTCCTTGCGGCTTGGCGCGCTGACGCCTCGCCGTCACGCTCACGCACTCGTGTCCCTCATGCGAATTTCATAGAGGCCGCAGACGACGCGCGCCGCTCTTTTCCCCTGCCGGAGTAGTCGAGCTGTTTACCAGGCCTATATCCTCCTCCTCTCTCGTTCCCTCTTCGCTTCTCGTCCGCTCTCGGTGTCGTATCCCGCCGTCGACAGGGGGAAAAAGGCGTCGACGGCCCGGCCGCGCCGCACCGCCGTCACCGATCCGCCGCCGCTCCTCTTCTCATGTCAAGGCCTGCTTTTCCCTTCGCTCGCGCTCCTCCTTCCCCTCTGTGCTCTTCGAGCTCGCTTCGAGGGCGACACACTCTCTCTCTCTCCCTCTCCCCCTAAACCTCGGGCTCTCCTCTCGATTCCGCTTCGCGCCCCGGACGCTCTTCACCAGGAAACGAAGACGACTCGGTGGCCGAATCTCCTCCTGCGCCTCGAGCTTGCTACGCTGGAGCGGCTCTCGGAATCGATCAGCATGTTTCTTCGCCTACTGTCGGGAGGTCCGCGGCATCCTGGCTTCCCTCTCTCTCCCCCCTCGAGCTCGTTACAAGGGGATCATCGGGAAGTGACGACGTCACCGGCTGCGGCCCATCCTCCCTCAGAGCTCGGGCACCTCAGCCCCTCCGTGCATGCAACGTCGTCGCTGCCGAGCAACAAGTGTCCCCCCGGCTGTCTTGACCGCAAGGGGCTCCTTCCCTCTCTGACTTTCCAGCGCGGCCGTGTGCGCGCGTGTCTGTGCGCGGGTCGGTGGCCGGGTGGGCGAGCTCCCTTTGCCGCTGCTACTGCCGCTGTGCTTCTGTTCCCGCGAGCTTCGGGCGTCCGAGATGGCTCGCTCGATCGATTTACGAACCTGCAAGCACAAGACCAAACGGACGGGGTGTTAGAGGCGCTTTTTCTCCTTCTCGGTGCCGGGAGGGGGGGCTTGGTTACGTTGCAAATTGTTATTTACACGGGTGCGAGAGCTCGACCTTCTTTCCGGCTAGCGGAGGAAGCTCCGAGATTCACGCTCTGAATTTCAAGGAGGCGAAATTCGGCTCTCCTTTCGAATTAGGGACGGGCAGAGATTTAGGACCTTATATATGTTTAAAATAACACCTCAATACCGCTTATCGAAGTGCCTTGAAAAACTTTGAAAAGGTCGAAATTCGTTAAAAATTCTAGAAAATATAGTAACAGAAGTTCTAGAAATTGATTTGTTACTGGACACTTTGTTACTACTAATATTTTATTATTGTTTGCCATTAATACTGACTCAATGAGACATTATGCTTTGCAAAAGTAAAATGATAAATACAGATATATTTAATATTCATTCTTATTGAGAACAGCTTTGTGTATCCTTTATAAGAAAGAACCAGTCAATTGTCGAGCAAGTTTTCAAGGGGTAGCGGCACTAGTATATTGGTGTCATCCAACAACGCCTATCAATCTATAAAAACTGAATATTCAAAAAAATCACTTTTTGGAACCAAAGAAAGAAGGTTGGAAAAATGACCTTTAGACGATATTTTTACAAAAACTCGTTGTTCAAAATGTCAAGATTCAGAACCGTCGTCAAAAATAAAAATAGATTTTTCATTGAATATATTCAAAGAATTTTAATAAGCTAAATTATATTTACACATTTTTTGTCTCTCTCTCTCTCTCTCTCTTTCTCTTACGTTATAACATAATACCTGCTTTTCGGGCAGAATCAGTATACCAGATTCCACACATTCATATAATATGTTTATTGGCTATAAACAAATAATTAAGCTTATTTTAATCGATATTTGAACTTCTGGTTTATGCAAACAAATCGTTTATCGTTAATTATTTGCATAAACAATTGTAGATTTTGATGGCCTATTTGCACATAGAAATCCAACTATATTTGATTGTTTATATAAATAAACATTAATATATCAATTTAAATATCCTCATCTGCCTCGCCATATCAGTATATACATTCCTGATAATCAGATATAAAACTTTGGAGAGTTATTGCGTTAAAAATATTCTTAATGTACTACGCCTTCAAATAATACCAGTAATAAGCCAAGATTTCTGCTACCAAAATCTACATGAAATCTCATACAGTAACTTTTAATAAATTATTCCAAGAGTCGTAAAAAGAATTCCTAAAGCTTAAAATCCCGGCTTCCCTTTGTACTAGTAAAGTTAAAGTAGAGCAATTAAAATCTTTTGTCATGCCCTATATGAATAAATTTAAAACTTTTCAAGCAGATTATTTTTATAATGCGAAAGTCCGCGTATTACTTAATACTGAAATGTTACGAAATCTTTTAAGCTTAGTAAGTGCATAATAGAATATTATTTAATTCAAATTCTGAAAGTTTTTATTGCTCCTCATATATCATGAGCACTTGCGAATATTTTATAAACAAACTTCTTAATTTTTATCGAATACAAACTTTCAATCACAAAAGTAAATTTAAAAAAATTTCCTTTTTTTTTTTAAATAAATGTTTAATTTATCCTTTTTTTTAAAAATCTATCAAAATATCAAAAAAGACACAAACAAAAACAACAGAAAGCCCGCAACGTGCGCGGATAAAACATTACTTCCGCTCTTCCGTCCCGACGCGTAAAATACATTCTCAGATCCAACTCGCCAGAGGTGAGCACGAAGCCACGCGATCGAGAACGTAGAAAAAATAAAGAACAGAACGACAAGGCGGATGAAAATCGCCAGCGTCAATTATTTATCCCCCCATCGAGGCGCGCGCGCGTAATTAAATTTCCACACGCGCGCTCGCGCGAGAGAGAGAGAGAGAGTCGGCCGCTGTACGCTCGGGTGTATTTTTTATGAGCGACGGGGGGAGAATAGGAGCTGAAAGCAATACGTCAAGCCAATCGAACGCGACAGCTCAATACCCAACTAGCTCCATTCAGCTTCCGCGGCCGATGCGTACGTCGCGCTCAGCTCCGTGGAATCGCACGCTTTTTGCTCGAGCTCTCCGCCCTTTCTCTCTTTGCGCTTGTATCCAAGCTCCCCCCCCCCCCGTCCGTCTTCCTTTCCATCTTTTTCGCGATCTTCGCTTTGTCTTTCGCGATTGCCGCACCCGACTCTACTATTCTTCCTTGTTTATCCGACGTGCTCGTCAAGGCTGGAGATAAGAGCTTGATTAAAATTTACAAGCGTCAAGTTTTCCTTTCAGCACTGGCGGCAATTTTTTTGCGACAGCTTTAACGATAAGCGAGAAGTTATTAAAAAAAAAAAATTAGAACCACAGCAGCGCAAAAAGAATCTAAAACTCATATTGCTTACAATTGACACGGCCGTGCGAGCAATCACACCGAGAGGGCCCCTGAATTACTTCACAATCGCGATCGCGATAAGAATTCACACTCCTCGAGCTTTATCATAACCGAGCTCGAGAGTCGAGCGAAGCTTTCCAATACTGACGAAATTTATCGCCGCCAGCGCGAGAAAGAGGGACGCAGGGGGGCGAGCGTGTACACACGGGCGCACACAGTCGTGCGGCCGCACGGAAGGCAGGTGCATGCGCCCTCGCAGCGAGCGCCTCGAGATAATAGATTCTCGATTGAAGCGAGAAAGAGAGAGAGAGAGAGGGAGAAGCAATTCCCTCTCCCCGGCCTTTTCCCGAATTCGCAGCTCGATTCGGCAGCTGAAAACTTTATTCGTCGAATCCTCTCGCTCGCGCACGTGCATGCATGCACGGGCCGCACGTGGCCCTCTCCCGGCGCGCCTCTGACGCCAGCTCGCGGAGCGGCGGCGGCGCTCGCTTTGATTTCGGCGAGATGGAATTTTTAAAGCCGAATTCCCGACGCCGCGTCGCTTTGAATATCGGCTCTAAACCACTCGTTAGGGGGGAAGGGGGGGCCGCGGGAAATAAAGGCAACACCCCGGCGCGGTGTACGTGCCGCTCGCGCCTGCTCAAAGGAGGCTTTGAGAGAGGGGGGGGGCCCCCGGTTGGCTGAAATTTTAGATCCAATTATTTCTCTACGGCTCCGAGAACTGGAGATTCTTTGACAAACCGACTTGTTATATTGATCAAGAGCAATTTTTGACGCAATTTGTAAGCTTTTTTGCGGATGCTTCGCTTTGAGCGGAGTAATTATTGTTCGTTAGCCGCTTTCAAGGGAAGGCAGAAAGATTGACTGAGTGTAAGTAATTTTTTAAATGAGGTTTCTTTCATAATATAAAATGTAATTTTTGCTTTGTTTTTCATTGAAATATACTTTTACTTAATATTTTATTATGAGCAGTAAGTGTGAAAAAATCAAATCTTCTATACGTAAATTTAATTAATAAAGCATATTGAAATTACTGCACGCGAGGTAATTTATGAGGCCGCGTTAATCTCTTCGTAAGGATACAAGAAATATATCAAGTGGCAGGTTTTTAATTAAAAATTCAATTAAAAAATAATAATTTGCTAGAAAAAGAATCTGGCGCCAAAACGAAAGAAAAAGGGGCCGACCTTCTGAAGCTCAAAGAAGAATACTTGTGATTTCGAACAAAATGATTTTCCAAGGAAAAGGGCAGAGAGTCATTTAAAGAGGATCGGGACAGAGAATAGTATAATACATCGCATTACGGTAATTGAATCTTAAATTTTAATGGAATACATTTGACTTTTTTTAAGAACATCAAAGCCGGCTTTATGCTACTTTTCATAAAATTCAAGCCATCCTCTCATTGCACACCAACTTCCTCGCCCACCTCACTTGAAAGACCCTGATCCAGCAGAATAAAACATCAAACTCGTCCCAATTAACAATTCACCGAACGGAGCGCACCTCCAAAACAAATCCCGCCCGAAAATTGTCCCCTTGAATCTTCCAACCCGGAGTCGCCGCGGCCGAATTTCGGCCGAAGCGGCCAAGGAGCCGAGGCAGCGAGAGCCGAGCGCGCCGCTGCCGCAGGACTCCGCGGAAATGTACGGAGCGAGCTCGGGGGCCACGAAAAAGTTGCCATGGCGACGGGCTGCCGGCCAGCGCGCAGTTCTGCCCCCGAGAGACCCGAGAGCGAGAGAGACGGAAAGTTTACCTAAGCCGAGCGTCTTGATCGGGGCGCTGAGAACGAGAGCACATGCTAACTTGTCGTTTATTTACTCCGCGGCGCTCCGGACTGCCGCGGAGCGAAAGCCACCGAGAGCTTTTTCGCGCGCTGGATTGCGTGATCGTTCGGATTAAGTGATCGGCTGGTTTTTACGAGGGGATTGATGCTTATTGCTTTGCGCGGCGGAGAGGTAATTTTTTATGGCGCCGCTGGAGGCGGAGTGAATTCGATTCGATTGCGAGTGAATCAATGGTGTGTATTATTAATATGGGGATAAACGTATTTAATTCTATTGCAAGAGTAATTGCGTAAATGTGAAACGTTTGTAAAAGTTGATTCCCCCGAAACTTGAAGATCGAGAAAGTAAAAAGTAAAAATTAATGAGCAAAATAAAAGCATTAAAACATTTTCAACTTCGAGAAATTAATATCCCTTTTTTCTCAATTATAATAGATTCAGAATGTTTTAAAAGAACATTAAACTAAAACTTGTTAGTAAAATAATACAAGCGAATACATTTTAACGTATGTAAACGACTTTAATAAATTTCTATCAATCTAAAAACATTTTCTAGCTTAAAAAATGCAAAAGCAAACAAGTATTTATTCAAGCTTGGCCGTGTCCCAATGTATATTCATGGAAAGCTGACGAAAAGAGCTAAATAAATCTCCCCTCTAAAACCCAACTCGGCCTCAAAGTCCCGAGAGATCAACGGCCAGGTAAAGCGAAACTCTTAAATCGACGGCGAACAAGCTTCCGAGCAGGAGGGGGAAAGAGAGGCGGGGAGGGGAGGGAGAGAAAACGCGAGGGCTGTTGACCGTTTTCATTGAATGATTTGTCAGCGTGATGTCGGCCGAGGCGAAATACATGACTATTGCTTCTGCATCCATCCGGCGAGCACTAGAAACTTTCTTAAACCGAACTCGTTCCCGCGCCTCTCCCCCCCCCCCTCCAGAGGAAAACTGACGAGGAAAGAGAAGGCGACAAAGTAAGAGAGCAACGAGACGGCTATAACAAGAAAAGAAAAAGGACGGAGCGCGCGATAAAGCGACGACTACGTCGACGACGACGACGACGACGACGACGGCGACGAGCGCGATGAAACGGGAGAGGAAAAAAGAAGGAGCTGAAAAGGCGAGACGGGCGAGCGAGACGGAGATGAAGGGACGTATATATACGCGTGTGTTAGACGAGGGGAGAGCGGGAGGCGGCAATTCGACGTCCCTGCCTCCCCCCTCCCCCCATCCTTTTGGCGGCTGCTGTTTTCCGTGAGCGCGCGCATCGATAAAGGAGTTTTCAACGGTGACGTCTCTCTTTTTATTTCTCATCGATTTCTGACTCGCTCTCCTCTCGCTTCTCCCTCGCGCGCGGCGCCGAGGGTATCCCCACTTTACGTTCCTCCACGTGTTTGCCGCCCGCTTCCAGCGGAATGAGACACCTCCGTTCCCCCCCCCCTCCCGCCCCCGCCTCCGCGCGCCTACCTCGACCGAGCTGTCCGTGTCCTTTGCTCGCTGCCCCCTTTTTTTTTCTCTTCTTTTCTTCAAAACTTTATTAGGATGTATGTGGGAATCGTCCATTACTTTATTGCCCCCGTCTGCTTTTTTATTTGTCGACGGGGAAAAGTCTCGAAAGACCGTTTGTTGCTCACGCGAGCAGTTGCGAATTTTGGCTTGAAATAATTAGTATTACCGACGGGGAGTATAGTTTCGTCTGATTGCACTAAATAGTATCTACGTACGGAGCAGCGTTGCATTTTTACCCTCGCAGCTCCGTGAAAAAATCTAACTTACATCCCTCGGAGAAGCAGTTTCTGAAAAATTTGACTCAATTGAAAAGAGCAAATCGAACCAGCTCGATATCCAAACTGCAAGCATTCGTCAAAATAAAGCCAATCCGCAAAAGGCTTTGCCTTTCGTTCCGCGCTCTCTCTCTCTCCTCTCGCCTTATATCCTTCCCGTATATGTTTATTCCATTTTCGCCGATTTTCCTCCCGCCGCTCGCGCCGAGAGACGTCGGAGCGTGCAGAGTATACGTTTGTCAGTCTGAAACGAGGTTCGCGCGCCAACCGCCTCGAATAAAAGCGCCGAGTCCCCGGGGCGAATAGTTTTCTCCTCCCCGACTTTCCCGAGCGACAAGTCCTCTCGGCTCTCGGCTGATTTCGGCCCGCGCGCGTTCCCTCAGCCGGTTTAGAAATAATATTGACTCGCGCGCGTCGAATTTATTGCGATACAGCGCCCTCGATCGACCGAGATTGCGAGAGGGATTTTCGAGCGCGGCGGAGCCGGGCGGCCCTCTTTGACGGAGGGGGGGGGGGAATAACAGACGCCCCGGCATTCGCTTTATCGGGACGTAATCGGTTAAACATTGGAGCGATTTTTCTTTGATTTCGCGCGATTTCGCTTGTCTTGATAACAATGCCAATAAACGCTGCTGGGCGGTCTTGAACTTCTTGGGGAGGCTGGAATTGATGGCTCAGATTTCTTTTAAACCTTCGACTGAATTATTGGAAAAAAAGATCTTTTTATCCGCAATGATGCAATCGCAAATAAATATACAAAAACTAGGTTATTTAGATTGATCAATGAAATTAATCTTATTATCCGAGTAAGATTGAAGCGATATATCCTAATAAACTTTCCGATTCACTATAAGATGGATAATATATATATAATATCGTCATTGTAATTTCTACCTAACATTAAGCTTTACGATTATTGCAGTAAAAACCAGCCAAAAGCGTTTTATTTTTTTTTTTATACGACATTTCATTCACGATATTATAAAATATCAATAGGCACGAATAATAATAAACTATCTGGTAACGAAAATTAACGTAACCATATCATGTTATAAGAAGATTACTCGCACTAGATATGATACATCAAATTCATTTGAATGACTGCATCTAATTAGTAAGTTTACAGTCCGATACAACAAATCTATTAATGCGCTCTCATTAGAGCTTTGCGCAACGTACATTAATTCGAGTGCGCAGTTGCCGCGGAAGCCCAGTAATCGGCCCAAACAATTCCGGCGCGGCAGCGCGACTTCAAGTAGTATCAGTCCCGATAAAATCCGACGTAAAGCAGACTGCACACTCCGCGCAATAACGCCCGCGTCATTCGTTCGAGAGCGCGCCCCTGCCGGTCGCCCGAGCGTAAAATATCCAAGCGAGAGAGCCAGCGGCACTCCCCCCCCCCCCGGTGGCGACGGAGGGCGCGTCGTAAAAAATTGAGAAGACGGCCCGCGGAGCTCAAATATTTGCAATAACGAGCGGGGAAAAATTCACGAGGCGGACAAAATCCGTTTAATAAAGCGTGTAAGCGGCAGCACGTCGGCCCAAGAGCTGGAGGAGCGAGAGGGAGAGACAGGGGAGCTTTTACGAGCCGGCTCGAATAACCGCGAAGAAAGTGCTGTACATACAGGGTGGTGGGGGGAGGGCGACACGGCGCAGATCTCGAATTTCACGCAGGCTATTAATTATGTACATCTGCCAAGGACAAAACCCCCAAGTCCTCCGCTCTCGTTGAGCCATCACAAGCAGAGTCGGCCTACCTACCTCCGACGCTATATACACTACTCAACTGCTCTGCCTCTCCCTCTCCCCTGTTCCTCGTCGTCCTCTTCGTTTTGCCGACACAGAGAGAGAGAGAGAGAGAGGGAGGAAGGGAGAGAGGGACTGCCGCCTCTCGAGGCGTCTTTACCTCTCATTTCAGCGAGTAAATATTCATAAATTTCTAGTGGCTCTCGAAGCAGAAGCGGGTCGAGCGCTCCCCCGCCCCCCCGCCCGCCGCCTAACCCGTGTAATGGCGCGCGAACGTCCGTACGAAACGAGTACACGTGCCGCTCTCCGTATACCTATGTAGAGCGGCGACTCGTACGTGCATGCGTGAGCATAATGAGCGGGGGAGGGGGGGGGGCAGGATGAAAAATGCGCGAAATTATCGCGAGATTTGCATAAAGCCGAGGAGGAGGCTGCTCGCTACGCTGCTGCAGCTGCTGCTGCGAGGGTTGTTGCCGCTCCGCGCCGAGAGGCGTGACTCTCGGCGCGAAACGCTTGCACCGGAGCTGCGAGGCGATACCCGTAACGAGTCTTGCCCTCCTTCCTCTCTCTCTCTCTCTCTCTCTCTCTGCTGAGTGCGAGGAATGAGGAGAGGAAAGGACGGAGAGACGAGAAGCGACAAATGATAACACGTCGGGGAAAGTGGCGAATTGTTTAGGAGGGACAGAGTTTCGTTAAAGATAAAAGATTTGTTTAAGCTGACTCTTCGATCAAATTTCATTTTTACGGATTTATTGTATTTCGTTTTGAAAAAAGCGCATAAATCATGCGATAGAAAGGCTTGTCTGTAAAGAAAAAAAGCCAACGAGCAGAGCGGAGGAATTGAAATCTCGTCGATGAAAAGCTTTTTCAAACATACATTCATAAATAGATCCTTTTAAATATACATAATGTAAATAATCCACTTCTTTAAAGGGAGGATGCAGCAAGGCGGGAAGAAAAGCAGAACGGCAGGCAAACCAGAAGAAAAATATATAGAAAACCAGAAAAGGGAGGTGAAAGCGAAAAAAGCCAATGGGAAATGAAAAAAGGCGAGGAGGAGGTGGAGGAGGAGGCGGAAAAAGAGATCCTTGCATAGCTGAGCTCCGAGAGGGGCATGTATATGGAAAAGGAGAGCCAAGGGGGAGAAATGAATGCTGTTGACTGCCGGAGCCGCAAAGAGACTGGCTTCTCTTAGGATTAAATATCCTTTCTACAAAATCGATCTACTTTCCGAATCGTGTGGGGGAGCATCGTCCTTCTCTCTCTCTCTCTCTCTACTCCACGGCAGCCTTTGCCGAGTGAAGAGGAGAGTGCGTTTATTTGACCGCCCCGTTCTTTGCTTGGTTTTTCCTGTATGTCGTTTATTAGTGGACGCTTTTTCGTTGCAATTTTTCACCTTTCGAAAAGCTCTGAAACTCTAACCGGGCGAATTAGATTTATGGATAAATTTGACGGATTTGAAATTGTGGACGATAAATTTAAGTGCCTCGCCTGCCTTTCAGAGCAACGTTGAAGCTCATTTCACAATTCGCACCGATAAAGCTCCAATTCTTTAACTGAAATTTAATTAGCAATTAATTAACCAGCCGGCAAAAAAATTAATCCCGAGACAAGCAATACAATCCGGCCTTGAGGTCCTTTCAGCCTCGGCTCGCGGCGTGCTTTTAATTAAACCGAAAAAAGGCGCGGCGAATTAAAAGAGCGGCGCTTGCGTTTGAAGTGAAAAAGATGGGCGGCGGCGGCGGCGAGGGAGAAAAGAAATTCATTGCCCCGGTTGTTTGCGAGCTGCGAAGGAATTGTATAAGGCCGGCCGAAAGAATTAGCTTCCGCCCGCGTGCGAGTGGCATGTGGGTGTAATTTACATGGGCCCGACAGAGAGAGAGAGAGAGAGAGAGAGGAGCATTCGGCCGAGGCATAACGAGACGCCCGGGCAGGAACGTGCGAAGACGAGACGAGCTAAAAATGTCACTTTTAATTAGAGAGGCCGGCTCCGAGGAGCGCGACACCTTCGCCCGGCTCGAGTTTTACGTCGAGGCGAGCTGGAGAAACGGCCGACGACGCCTCTGCCTTCGAGAATTATCGAGGCCGAGAGACGGGCAGCGTCGGCTTGGCTCGGGCGGATATTTACGCGGAGCGCCTGTCGGAGTGCAAGAATGAAAGCAGAGGAGATGCATGCGCTGGGGGGGGGGGGGAGGCGGGCTTTTGACAAGCGGAGAGAAAAAAGGGCGAGGTTTTCCGGGCTCGACGGGAAGATGCTCGGGCGGGATTTCGACTGCGGACTCGGAGCTGATTAGTTTTGATTAAACTTGCAGTGTAGACCGCGAAAATTGAGGGAACTTTGCCGGGCTGCTATAATGGGGATGAAGGTATGCAAATTATTCATAATTCTCTTCTTGGTCTTGTTGGGTAAGTGGTGGCAAACAAAGGAGGAGCTGAATGTTTGTTGGTAAATATTAATCCGCCACTGTAATATTAGATGAATTTTTTAGCTTTATCGTAGCGTTTTTTTAGCACGATTTCCAAACAAGGAAGTAATATTCATGTATACGAACGATTTATTTATAAATCTGTGCATCATATTAAATATTACGTATGCAATATTTATTATTAATGACTTTTCATTATTGTGAATAAATTGCTCATTAATTCGATTTTTATTAAATTTATAGGTAAAGGTTGTAATTCCTGGTTACTTATCGATCGACCTTTGCCCCATTAGACAATAAAAACTTTGTTTAACACCAAAGGCAGCAGCGACCAATAATTTCAACCTCTACCTAAATATTATAAATAGAATTATAAAGCTGCCGATGGCATCAAAATATTCAATTTTATTAATTACGACAAATTTAACCGTGTGATAATTGATGCTTTATAAATAATTTAACATTTAATTCTGCGTCGTCTGCGTAAGCTGAATAATTTAAACAATACATATCGTAGTCATGAATATAAGTAACGTCATATAATATATGGACATAATATAAGCGCGTAATACAAGTACATGACTAAAAAAAATGTACATCTCACGCTCGAAAGAGTACGTAAGTTCATATCACGTTTCTAATAGCGATTACGCTCGAAGAAACGAGATTCTCGAGGAAACGGGCAACAGAACTCGAGCACTCGCCTTACGATCTCGAATCCCTTTATGTTAATCGGCTTGCCGTCACTTCCGGTTCCGCTTGTCACCGGATTTTCCGCTTCGTCCGTTTCCTCTCCTCTCCCAGCTTTTTTCCAAACTTTTTCCCTCGCCGTCGCACTGATTAAAACTGGCGTCGAAATGCCCGGCCGGGCAAAAAACTCGTTCCGCCCGACGTCGATCTGGGAATTAATGTCCCTCCGCGGAGGGCTGAGAGCTTCACTGACGGCGCCTCTTTCTCTCTCTCTCTCTATGTCTCTCTCTCCGTCGAAAAAAAAAAAGAAAACAGTTAAATGCAGCAAAAAAGATAAGCAAGCGCGCTAAGAGACACGAGTGCAAAAAAGGGAGCAAGTTTCTCTTCTTTGTCATGTAGATTTAGGACGGTGTTTTTCACTTCCTCCGGCGCGGCCGAGAAGATACGCGCGCCGGAAAGGGAGACGCCGAGCCGTTCTCGGTTACGAGAAGTGGGAAGGAGCGCCGCGCCGGCGAAAATTAACCGAGCGATCGAATCGCCTTCCTCGCGGAAGAAGATAACGCGGCTGCTCGATGATGCAAAAGCCGAGAGAGAGAGAGAGAGAGAGAGGGATGTTTGCCCCGCTTGGCCGGAGGTATAATGACGCCAGGAGGTGGGGGTGGGGGACAGCTGCCCTCTGCGCGCTCGTGTGTATTATGTCTGCGACGCCAGACCGGGGGAGAGCAGCCGGCGAGAGAAAAAAATAAGGTCAGGCTTTTGATGTTTGCTTTACTTTCATGACGCCGGGCGTGCTTCCTCTTCGATGCAAGGGGGAAGTTGGAGCTGAGCGCTCGAGTCGTATTGCGCCGATCGTTTTCTTGCGCAGCTGCGAGTCGCGCTTGAGGAGATGCGCATGCAGATGACGAAAAACTTGGCTGTCAACGCCGTTCTCGCGAAAATACGTCGAGCGGCAAAGCGACGACGAGCACAAACGCCCGGGGTTAAAGCCCCATTTATTTCGGGGCCGGGGCGTTTCGTCGAAAGCTAATGATCCGCACGGTAGACATACCCGAGCCTCTCTGACCGCACGCGCAAAGCAAACAATCGGCGCTCTTATATTTCGTGCTCTCTCTCTCTCTCTCTCTCTCTCTCTCGAATTTCAGCGATCCCCCAAGG
Organism: Ormyrus thymus; assembly: GCA_035582935.1. Classification (NCBI taxonomy): domain Eukaryota; kingdom Metazoa; phylum Arthropoda; class Insecta; order Hymenoptera; family Ormyridae; genus Ormyrus; species Ormyrus thymus. The sequence goes on along the minus strand of JAWWEM010000010.1, from coordinate 17,628,503 downwards.
ACGGCCGATAAGCGTAACGCCATGTTTGTTTATCGGTTAGCAAAATACGCCGCGGCCGGGGCTGAAACGACGGGTGGGGTGGGTGGGCGGGGGGAGGGGGGGCTGTCCAGGGTTCGACGCCGCTATCGAATGCCTGGGATATCGCGCGCGGTCTGCGTAGCCGCGATAGCTGGCGCGGTTTAAATAAATTTTGCAGACCGGACGAGCGGCGGGGAGCGGTAATTTTTTGTTGTTGCTTTTTCGAGATTACAAGTGCAGCGCCGCCCTGCTCGGCGGGCTTGCTTTTCTTGTCTGAAGTTTGGGCTTTCGGTTATCGGCATTCGACGTGGATCTGCGGGCGGAGGGTAAAGGATGGTTGCGGTGGAGATTGGGTTGCGTGATGTTTTTAAAAACGCAAGTTTAAGAAAACTTAGAATAAACAGTAAGTGTCACCGTTCATTTCTGTGGAATAATCGCATCTGATTATTATAGCCTCTGAAGTAATACCGGCGTGTCAATATTACCGTTTACCGATAGACTAAAGGAGAATGCCCACGGCAATTCATGGTCAAATTTTACAAGGAATGCATATAACCGGTTTCAGCATAAAGAATTTTTAAAATCTTGAGTATTGAAATAAAAATAGCATTTTATGTTAAGTGGGAAGTACGAAAAAAATTTTTTTTTAAGTTTTGCTACTGAATGTCGGATGAAATCTTGATTTTTTCACTTATTTTAATGAAATTGGCTTTAGTTTTTTTTACATATTTCCCTGTATTTCCGCAGACTAAATTTTATTCTACTGTTGATATCTCGACCATATCTAAAAGATAGCGTTACTTTTATACGTTCTTCTGCATTCTCTTTCTTTTTACAAATCCGTGGGCATCCCCCTACAAGCTTCAGTAAGTGACTTTAAACAGAAATAGTCAGCGTTTCAAATTAGCTGTAACTTATTTTACATATCGCGCGTTCGTATTACTTGAAATTATTTCATTCAATTCATAAGTTAGTAAACATTAAGGGCATGATAAACTTCTAAGTATATAAAAATTTTTATAATTTTCATTGAAATGTTCTGCAAGTTTTAACGCGAAGAAGAAGAAATGGAAATAAATAAATGGAAGTTTTCACATACTTTTCAGGAATAAAAACCGATATTCGACTTCTGCTAGATTCTGTCGATTCTTTCAACCATTGATTTTTATCAGTCTCAATTTACGAACTAAACGAAAATTACAGTTTCTTCAAAATTCCTTTTAAAGGCCGGAACAAGTTTCTAACGAAAGAAAGGTAAAACATTGTTTGTTTCTAAATTGCAGATAAGAAGCAAGTTCGTAAATTTAATAAAAGTAGTTTTGTGCATTGCACTGCCTCGCACCGCAATTACAATCCCTCGGTCCAAACTAATCCGAAAGTGGTTCCGGGCCGAGTTCTGAAATGATTAAGAAGTGAAGGCTTAGAGGGCAGGACTGGAGAGTGACCTTGGAATCCGTAGAACACCAGGGGGACTTTCAGGTGAGCCCCGCGCACGTTTGTGACCCTCGTGTTACTGTCACTCCTTGGGGAGGGAAGAAAAACTCAATTGTGCAACACGCTGTATTCTTATCTTTTATTTTTAAAAAAATTATTTACACATCCACAAACTGTGCGACTCGAATTTAAAAGACTTATTTTAAAATAATTAATTACTTTAAATAAAAAATAAGCGCAGAGAGCTAATTTGCTATAGTCAACAACTTCAGGTCGACGTTGAATAATTAAATGAAACGTTCGATAATGTAATGGTTTCATTATGGTATGAAAATACTTTGTAAATTTGGGAATGAATTTAATATGCAAATCATCGCAGAAATGTAATTTTAGTCGAGTTATTTATTACTGGAACAGCAATGATTTTACACTTTGCATGTAATTACAGTTCAAGCACTTTATTAATGTTACTTTGATAAATTAAAGAAACGGCGTTAAAAAAAAGGAATGATATTTTACGGCGCTTTTCACATATTTAGTTTTACACACGTCATACCACAACGAATTCGCTTTGTCAATAATTTATTAAAAAATGTAAAGCATTAAATAACCACCCCGCAATGCAGAATCCATCAAAATACACCCTAAAGCTCCTTTAAAATGCACACACAAAAACAGCTCGATAATCCGCAGCCAAATTGCTTTTATCCCCAAAGAGGAATTCCCATCTCAGCGGAATCCTCCTCCGGAAGCGGGGAACCAAATCTGAAAAAGGCCATAATTTCGCGAGAGAAATGAAGAAGAGCCGTCCGGGACGAGGGTTCGTCGCTCCCGGCGTCTATCCCACGACGAAAGTCGAGGACAGATATCGCAATAAAAGAGATGCATATCGGAAATATAATCTTCCGGTATCGATTCCCCGCGGCCGTCGCGCGCGAGGACCGCCTCCGCCGCCGCGAAGCGTGAAAAGACACATGCACGCCTCTGACCTATCGGGAAAGCTCGGGAAGGCGAGCTCGGCAGCGCTAAAAAAGGGGGACCAATACGGACTATCGATTTCTCCGCCGCTCGGCCGTCCCAATAAAACGTCCGTCCCCGCGTCCGTGCGTTGCTCGAAACGTCGCTCAGCGCGGTTTAAAGAAGCCAACTCCCCGGAAATATGTACAGGGCCGGGAGAGAGAGCTGGCACTTCCTTCGCTCTCGATTCTCCGGTGCTTTGTTGCCTGCGCGTCTCGGGGAACCCGAGGCTCTTCTGCTTTATTTCGGGGATAACGCCGGTTTATTATTTACGTTACTTTTTACCCCTCGGAACGACTTCCGTGCCGCGACGAAATTAACGGAATCGCTCGTTATTCATTGGCAAATAGAGAGTGGACTCGATTGGCGAGCTTGAAACTCTAATCTAAAAAGCATGCACTTTGCACTCTGTTAACCGCAATCGGCGGCAATAAATCTGTCCTTTTCATCTGGGCTCGCGCGAGTACGCGAGTGCTTTCACGCCGCGCGCGGCCTGGCTCTCCGGCCGGCGGACGCAATTTTTGTCCGTTTGAATGTTTGAAGCGCGAGGTCGCGCCTTCCATTAAAAACGTCGTCAAATATTTCTATCAGAATACCGGTCCGTGCACCCTTTACCGACACGGCACCTCCCCGGCTCGTTTGTACATCATTCTCGGGGGGCTGAAAGGGGGGGCTGCCGCGGAAAAGCGGCAGCGAAAGCGCACTCCCGCGAGCGTCCGAAATATTTCACGAGAGCTCCGGCTAAATTTTCGGCCGGCGCTGCAGCACGCGGCGCAAGTCGGCTCCTCTCGTCGGTGGCGAGAGTATATCGAACGAAGTTAACGCGCGGTGTCAGATATGCTTTTTTTCGACGGAAAAAAAGCGGAGAGAGAGATAGAGAATTCGTTCCCGAGAGCGAAGGATATATAGTTTAGCCGTGTTTGCGATTGCGCGCGATGCTGCATATATCGATTTGCATCTATTTTTAATCGCGCAAAGGCCATCTCGCCGTCGCCGCCGCCGCCGCGTGCAGGAATAGAGAGTCGATGCAGTCGCGCAGGCACGCCGGTCGGTCTTCATTCTCTTACGGCGAGAGGAGAGCCAGCGATGCAATTACGGAAATAGCTGGGCGATATCGAGGATCGCCGCTTCTAGGATACGCATCGGCTCTCTTTGGCGGGGCTCCGCGCTCTTTTTCGATATAATTAGCGATATAATTAGCGAAGGCCGCGGGGTGAGTAATGATCGGCTCCGCTGCCGAGTTTTATTGACAGTTCGGATTTTCGAGTGGAGGTAGCCGTTGCTTTAATATCGGGAGTTTCGGATTGTGAAGTCTTGTTAAGGTTTTCGACGACGAGGGAGGCGGGGGAATGTGAAAAAGCTTTATTGAAGTAAACTAACCAGCTCGAGGCTGCGCCAGAGTTTGTTTAATTTCGTAAGGTACAAGATCGTGATCTGCAAGCGTAAATGGACGGGAGAAGGTGATTTAAGTTAAGCCGAAGTTGGAAATTTAGAAACGAATTCAGAAGCGTTTCTCTTAATTAGTTTACTTCGTTCTTCGCAAACGGAAGAGTATATCATCAGGTGAACAGAGCTCGCAATAATAAGCGTAAAAAAGAAGAACATTTTTCCCATCTTTCCTCGCGCATACGCTGAAAACCCACAGCGAACTCTCGCCACGTTGCCCAGTCAGCACCGCTTGCCTCCTTATACCAGAGCGAGCAGTCGCACTCCTCGTAATCCCAGACGAGCCTCGGCCTCCCGAGGAGCCGCAGGCCCGAAAAAAAAACAATTTGCAACCCCAAAAAGCCCCGACGGAACTTCGGCCAGTTCAAGACTACTTACGGATCTCCGCGACTCGACTGCAAGGCCAGCTGCTTATTATCCAGATCGAGTTCTCCGCGCCAGCCAGTGCCTTCCGCCTCGCCGTTCCCTCATCCTCTTTATCCGGCGACGACAGCTCTCGCACTTCACTCCGCGATGCCCTCCCGTATATTATACAAACACTGCCGCACTAAACAACGAGGAGGGCCAAGAAGCCACCAGGCTGGGCCTCCTCAGGAGAAGCCAAGGTCGGAGCCCCTCGATTCCACCGACACCATCATCATCATCATCATCAAATCATCACCAAGCAGCACCAGCACTCGTCCTCTTCTCCGGTGTCCTCCGCTCACTTTTCCAAAGGAAGACGCTCCCTTTCCCCCGTCATCGCCCGGAGTACCCGGCAAAGGTCCCAAAAAACGAAAAACCAGCGCTGCCGAGCAACACGCTTTCCGCGGCCGCGCGCTGCTCCTCGCCGAGTGCAGTCGCGAGCGTTAACCCTGCCCCGGGGGTGCGTTGCTCTCGGCCTCGTGGTCGCGCTCCAGACGCGCCGCGCGCCCCGACTCGCTCCTCCGCGGCAGCGGGCTTATCGAACGGGCGCCGCTGCTGCTTCTCCGCTGCCGACTTGGCAGCCTCGAGCTCGCCCGAGGCACCACCGCTCCTCCGCTCTCCTCCTCGAGGTATCGGCCTCCCGCGCCTCCGGCGCTCGGCGGAGATTAAACGTCGGCCGGAACGACGACGTGGCTCTCGCGCACGCCGGCCCGAGGAGCCTGCTCTGCCTCTCGGCGACTTCCCCGCCGCCGCTGCTCGATATCAAAGCTCGACGGAGCAGAGAGAGAGAGAGAGAGAGAGAGAGGGAGTCGAGGACCGCGGAGTGCTGTTTCCCTCGTCCGCAGAGAGAGAGAGAGAGAGAGAGAGAGAGGGTGAGGAAGCAGAGCAGAGCCCGTGTCTCGTGCTCGCGCGCGCGCTCGCGTGGTAGAGTAGTTCCCGGGAGCGGCTATGGCGGCGGCCTGGCTCACACTGCCCGAACCGACGCAGGGCCGCTGCTGCTGTTGCTGCTGCTGGCTGCTGCTGCTGCTGGCGGCGGTGGTGGTGGTGCGTTGCTGGCTGCGCCGCCGCCGCCGCCGCCGCCGACCTCCTCCGAGAGAGAGAGAGACGGAGCTACAGCCTCCCTCCTCGTCCGTCCCCCTAGGCAGGGAGAATCCTAGCTCGCTCTCTCTCTCTCTCTCTCTCTCTCTCTCTCTCTCTCTCTCTCTCTCTCTCGCTCTGTCGCAGCATCCGCCAACGCGCAGGACCGGCGAAGCCCCTCCGCTCGCTCGCACACACACACACACATGGCCAAGCACATGGACGGACTTGGTGAGAAACGAAACCACCGGATGATGGAAGGGTGGCTGCCGCCGCCGTCGGAGCAAGGAAGGTTAGGCTAGAGTTCTCTCCTAGTTTCTGAGCAGCAAAGAGAGAGAGAGAGAGGCCTCTCGGCTAGCCGGCCTTTTCTCCCTAGAGCTCTCCGTCCCCCGCCCCGCCTCAGCCTCCCTCGTTGGAGCCAGAGCGAGAGTCTCGTTGCTGGCTCGCTTCTCTCCCCCCGGCTCCTCGCTCTGCGTGCGCTCACGCATTCGTCGTGTCCGAGCACGCGTTTGCGGGCACGCGCAAGGTCGGCCGCTCGAGACGCGTGGCCGCGCGCCGCCTTCGCGAAATGCTCAATTTGTTTACAATACGCCTCGGGATTACAGCGGGAGGCGTGCGTCGGTGCGAGGGCTCGCGCTACCCCCGCACTCGACATGACCCGTGGTGCGTGTTCGCAGGGACGGTTGCGTGCCGGAGTATCCGCGCGCGCTCGTGGACCTCTGTGCGGGCAAACGAACGCGAGTGGGAGGAGAGGAGGACAAAGGGGCAGGCGGCCGATTGGGCAATGTCGAGGGGTGGAGAGTTGAAGGTGATGCGTTTAATCGAGATCTTATTATGGAATAAGTTCTCCTCTGTGCCTAAACATAAGTGAATATTGTTTGCTTGGTAATAAAAATGGCGATTGTAGACGCAGGCGATGGTTTTGGGCATAAAACGATTTAAATTTGAAGCAACGAGACGAGTGCTCGCTATTCACTTACGATTCATTGTAGATTTTAGTAACTTCGCTAAATTATTAATCATTGAGTAATATCTCTTTGCTCTTATTGTCAATTTTCCTCTTTTTCTTAGGAATCGTAGTGCAACCTGCCGAGCAACTTGGAAAAGACCGCTCTTATAATCTCTTTCGACGAAGCTTTCGCATAATTAAGATCGAATTTTAGTTACGGGCAAATTCTTTTAGTCTATAATACGTATAACGAAAATGTTGCCTTGACGCTTCAGTTCCATCGACGCGACGGGCTTTAAAGCAGCGACGTATTTGATTACAGGCGCGCGTTTTAGCGCCGCGTTTCAGATCTGCGCGCGAACTCGACCTGCTTACTCTTCGCCATGCGGGAATGCAATTATGGCTCTTAATTAATTGATGAGCTGTACACTGTTTGCTCTCGCTTGCGCGCTCGTTTGTTGTTTACTTTTGTGCGGTGAAACTGGAGGGGGCAAGAGCCCGCAGTGCTTATGGCATCATTCGAACGCACCGAGTAAGCGGATGAATGTAATTGAAAAGTCGGAAGAGCTGCCGGAACAGCAGCCCGTAAGATGACTTTTCAAATAAAGATAAAAATCAATTCGGATACATTTGAGTTTTGCAAACAGATGCACAGCGAATAAAGCACGGAGGTTCGCGAGCGCCGTAGCGAAATAATCGATCCGATTCCTAAGGCGGACGTATTCGACGGCGCTTGAAAATTTATAAATCATCCTTTTTTATTCGAATTCCCAGCACGTGATCAATCAGCGCTCCCATTGAAACGCGCGCGCTTACAAATGACCGGCTGGATCCCTTTCTCAGAACGGCGCGCATTGTCAGAGCGAGAGCTTGCAATGCCGTCGGATATACGCAGGTGCCCGCCGTCCATAGAACCCGAGCAGAATGAAGCAGCGGCGGCCGCCGTGGGACGTATCGGCGATTTCGAAAATCGGCGTGTCAGCGTATACGCTCCCCGCGTCCGCAGAGGCGCACCATTCGCCAGACGGGGGGCATTATTCCTTGTCGATAAAGCGACACGCGGCCCTATACGTATTCCCTGTGTCAAGCAGTGAGCGATTCCCCGAGCGGTCAACAAGTGAAACTGTCCTCTACACGTGCTCGGAAAGCGCGGAGAGAGAGAGAGAGAGAGAGGGGGGGGAGCTGCCTGGGAAATTCTGTTCAAACGAGGCGGACGCCGAGCTGCGATTGTTTACCGCGATCTGTTACGGGAGGTGCCTGCTGCGAGAGCGGCCCTCTCGATGGACTGTTTGCCGAAAGACTCTGGTCCGCTGCAGACCTGCAGGGCAGAGCTTTCGCTCTAGCCCGGGCTTCGAGGGATTTTCCATTTCGCGAGGACCAGCCCGTTAACGGTCGCGATAGTTTCGTGTAAAATTTACTAGCTCACTTTTTGCGCCGCAGACAAATGAGCCTGATAAAGTAAGCACTGGATTGTTAAAAGAGCAGCTTTATCGTGCGCGGGAAGGGTATGAATGGAAAATTGCTGCAATATAGTTATAGCCTCGAGTTATAATGGGAAATAAGAAGGTGCTAAAAAGTTCCCATTAGCATGTGGTATAACATTTTTTGTCGCTGAAAAAGTAGACATGTTTTGACTTCGATCGAAAAAAGACTGTATAAGAATATAGTGAGATCCGACCGGAAATGAAGAATTTGATAAAATCTTGAAATGGCCAACAAAATATTTGTTGCTAAATAACTTTAATATGAAAGAAGCTTTTTACATGCAACTTTTTTTAAAACATAGTATAACGTAATAGCTTTATATTAAGCATAATTAGAATTAATATAAAGCTTCACTATTGACGTAATAAATAAATGAAAATCTCGCTAACCAACATCAAAGTATAAATAGCACGGTCGGCTCAGGCTGTAGCACCCATACTTGCCTTCGGAGCGCGACCGCGCTCCTTGATTCATAAAATTTCGCAATCCATATTAAAATATTCGTTCTATACTTTTGCGATTAAAAAGAGAAAGCGACACTTTTACTTAATTTTTATCTTTCAACTCGCTGTATGTTTGCGTTCGGGAAGGAAAAAGATCTCAGGCGAATAAATAAATATAAAAAAATATTCTAAAAGAATGTCTCTGCTCCGCGAACAATTCTCAACGCACGAACTTTCCGGCGTGACTTTAATTTTAAGTTTAGGAGATATTTGAACGTTTATGAACACCAATTTGCTCTAGATTTTTTCAAAAAGCCTTACGTCTTCGCTTCGAAGCCTTATTAGGCGGAACGCTGAGACACGAGTCTTTCTTTTTTTTTTTTATCTAAAGCAGCTCCTACGCTACGATAATTTCATTCGTGCAGGGTCATTCCACGACCAGGTAACAGGACACTCTCCTCGCTGGATTTTTTTCAGGATTACATTAAATTACGCGAACTACCCATTCTTGCAGTTTTTCACGTCTGACTAAACTACGTTTCAATCTACTTAAACCATTTCCAGTTTCCTTTCTAATTAATTTAATACATCCTGCGCTGAAAACGAGTGTATTAGTTGAGAAATTTAATAAATAATTACGTAAAGCGAATAAGAGGAGAAATAACGTTAGGCAAACAAAGATATCGATCAGGAACATGCAAATGAGGAAGGCAAGAAAAAGCGGCGGAAGCGCGAGCACGCAGAATCAAGGCGGGGGAGCGGCTGCGCCGCGAACAATTTCATTACGCTAATGAAGCCGAAGGGGCGGATTTGTAAATCGAACTCTCTGATTCCGTGCGTCAGAATCCACGTTGCCTTCCACCACTATATCTCTTTCTCTCTCTCTCTCTCTCTCTCTCTCTCGCTCTTCCTCTCTTTCTCTCGTTCTGCTTTTACCGAGCGGCGCGAAATAACCGGCCGACCCGCGATGCCCCGCCGCTTCTGCGCGCGCACTCGAAAATCAGTTTACTCTTACTGCATAAACATTCGAATCGCGTAACCCCGCGTGAAATTGGAAGCCGCCGTCGAGAACTAACGCGCGAGCGCGCCGCGCGTCGGCCAGCCGCAACGAGACCCGCTTCTGCGGCTAGTTTAAGGTGGAGCCGTCGCCGCTTCGTCGCTCGGCGAGGATTCGCAGATTTTTCCGGCGGCCGGCTTGGCGAAGGGATGCGCCGGGAAGGGAAATTGGAGGCTTTGATACTTTTCAAGATTACGGCGCGCCGGCGGAGCTTTAACGGGTATTTACGGCTGCGGAATTTGAATACCAAGAGGGCGGTTTTTTTTTCTTTTTCAGATATTTACGCGGCTAAAGTGGAAAAATGAAGTTTGTGCTCTCTGTTTTATGTTAATTAGTTTTTCGCTCAACATGACAAACACGCGGAGCCAAGTTTTTATGCCTCGCATTGAAAGCGTAATGATGCGCATAAAAAGTACCCTTCATACATATTCACAAGGGATTCCCACAACATAGTTTAACTTTCCTAATACCTTACATGTCACCCCGTCATACGTCGCTTTGATGTACGTGACAATATAGCAGCAGTAAATGGTCTCGGGTCTTTGTACCTCGCGAGAAGCAAGGAACCTGAGGTACCTAAAACAAATCATTATCCGGTCATTTCCGAGTAAAACAGCGGCACTTTTGCGAACGAGTAAGATATGAAAGACTATTTCAAATATAATTAACGCAACATCCGCTCGCTTCTGAAACTGAACCTTCAACCGAAATGAAACTCCGCCAGGTTCCCGAAGCCCAGCAACCGGCAGAGCGCGCTCCAAAACTCAGGCTCGCATCAAAATTTCAAGCCGGCAGGTAGTTCAATTAACCAGGCGCTTACACGCAGACTCACGCACCGCGAGGGGGATCGGGGGGGGGGGGGGTTGGGGGTAGGGAAGGAAGGCGGGCGGCATAATAATGCAGCCACTCGATCCAGATGCAAAATGCGCAAAATTAACATAATTTCTTTAGCGCACTCCATCTCCGGCCCCTCGCCTCCCCCATTGTCCCTTCATCGTGCAAGTTTGATGGCTGTATCAGCCGAATCGTCTCATAAAATATTCATAAGCCCTCCCCCCCCCCACCCCCCCGAGCTCTCCATTTCGCGCACGAACCCGCATACGCACATCGCGCATATACGCGCGAGAGGCCGGTTTCAAGAGGCACAGGCGCGTGCAGTTACCGTCATTGTCATTCCTTCTCTTTCTCTCTCTCTCTCTCTCTTTCTCTTGCGAGAGAGAGACAGACCACTCGAGCACTGCACGCGATACACTCTCCTCGGCGCAGCCGGCGTGTCACGCGAGACTTTCGAGACTGTTGCGCCTCTGTCGCTCGCTCGGGCCTTTGTGCCTTTCGGAAGGGGCTGGCTCGCGAGGAATCCCTTGGAGCGCGAAAATGCCCCGAATAAGCCCCGAGACCGGAGAGCGGGGAAATTCGACTACACGCGCGCCGAGGCTCTCGGAATGATCAAATGAATGCAATGCCGGCGGGAGGCCGTCGAGAAACAATAATGCGCGCGAGGGATATTTCGACGGAGAATAAGAATTTAGGAGGCGACTTTGGGCTTCGGGGCTGACCTGCTTTGGGCGCTTCTACTTGCACACGCATTTTACCATCGAACGTATTTTGTAGATACTTGTAAAAGAATGTGTTATTAACTTTTGCATATCTTGATAGATATCATATAATCTCTGCGTAGTTTAACCAAACCGCGATAAATGTTGGGCAATGGATATCGTAAATAATAAATCAAATTTTACAGCTTAGAGTAATATTAATATTTCGATTCTCAATTAATCCGGATAAATATATATCAGTATAAATTATTAAACCCGTACTTTCCAGCGAATTTAGCTCCAAAATTTATGCAGCATAATCAGATCCACGAAATAAGCGCAAACCCCATCATTTAGTAACGTAACTTCGGATAATTCGACTTTCCCATTTGCTGCAGACAGGCACGGCTTACACGAACCCTCGCCGAACGATAATTTATCTTCTCGCTCTTCGCGCTGCATCTCCCCTTAAATCAAACAATCCAGCCAGGCCTCCCGGTATGTAAATAACTACTCCCCGCACGGACGAGGACTGCGAGCCGAAAAAAAAAAAACTGCGCGCCAACTCTCCGGCGAGACTGGACAGAGAGAGAGAGAGAAAAAAAGAAGCGAGGAGAGAATCACCCAGGGAGGGGGTCGGCGCGCAAAGGTCCCGGAGAGAGCGATTAACCGGGCGTGACTAATTGCTCGGCCTGGTTTGTTAGTCATTTGTAGATCGACGATGTTTGCAGATAGACCCCCGTTATCCGTCCCCGGGAAAAAGAGGGACGAGAGAGAGAGAGGGAGGGCGAAGTTTCGCGCTCGCAACACAGCCCCCACAGCCACGCCGTCGGCGCGCAGATCCTATTTAGATCGGCGGGCGTGCTCCGCTCCGCCGAATGATAAGCCACGAAAATCGAAAGCCCGCCGGCGCTGCAGCCGACAAAAACGCGCGTTCGATCGTTTAGCCGAGCGCTTCTCTCCCGAGCGAGCGAGCGAACGCTCCCGAGATTCAGCCCCCCCCCGCGGAGCTTATTTCGTTCGGGATCGAGCGGGCCTCTTTCGACTTTGCGCTCGTTTTCCCGAGCCTCGATGCCTGACGGATGCTGCGGTTACGGGATTGGTATTTTGTAACGGCTGAATGCCAGGCCGACGGTTGTTGCGAGGGATCTTTTTTACTCTGCTTCGAGGCTGAGTGACATTTTTTTCAGAATTTTTTTGCGAAATTTAAAATTGCATGCAAGTTGGGTATATCTTTATGGCATCGCGTGCCTGTTGAAACAGATAATATTTTACTGCAGTAGATGCATCTCTTTTGGATTTAAAATTATTCAAAATTTAAACGCAAAAGCTTCGTAGCTTGAGATAACATTCAATCAATCACCGAGTCAATCAATCAAACCAATCTATTTTATTAGTTTTAGATTTTTCTGAATTCAGCTATTAATTTTATGGAAAGAAAAAGTTTAGATGAAAACTTGTAAAATATTTTCCTGCATCCTCTCGATTTAGCAATATTAAATATGGCAATGTTATACGTAAACATTATTCTCTTTCAAATATCCTTCAACTGACAATAGCGAGCAATATTATTTTTTATTAAAACTAAACCTTTCTGTTTAATTAAACTCAGCATCTATTGCATTCTAAAATAAACATATTTCATAAAACTTTCCGTCAGACCGGTGACATTCCGCCGCGTTCAAAGTAGGGGCATTTTTTAATTTCAAAATGACTACTTTCCCGGGCGAACGTCTATTTGATAACTGCAATAATTGAAATTAAAATCACATGTTCCCGGGCTCGCGTTATGCCGCTCGTCGTCCCGTAGATTTTTTGCTTACGAGCGTCGGGCTGCCGGAGCATTGTTATGCGCACACACGAGAAATTAAATGCTCCCGCGGCTCAGCGGGCGAAATTAATTGCATTTTCGTTGGATTTAAATTGAAAACTGCGGGGAACGTATATATTATGCATTTGATTTGCTGGCGCGCCTGGCCCGTCGTACGGAAACGCGAGGCTCGCTGTTATAGACGGAGCGAAATTGACTAATTAAAAGTGGTGAGAAGTCGGAGGCAGAAGAGTTCTTTTTCGGCAGTTTACACGACTGTCGGTAACTGCGAAGCGTTTATAATGATGATTTTCCACGTTCTTTAAACTCATTTAGTATTGTTTGATTTTTGATAATTTTATGTAATGCAGTAAGAGCTCATAAAAATGCTTATTTGGCAAGTAAATGTTCTATTTCGAGCGTTGATCTGAAAGAATGTCTTTGCTGTAATTGAACGTTATTTAAATTCTCTGTAGACCAAAGCTCCGCACGACTTATTGTCCTTCGCGCTGAACCAGTCTACTATTCATCGATGTAAAACAATGAGTCTAAAATGGGAAAAAAGTCAGGTTTTAATCAAGGAAGTGGACTAAGTCTTGCAGCACATAAGAACATTAATTTGTTAAATGCTTTTTTTCATTGAAGATTCTGATATTATTAAATTTTTTATGCTTGAAATTTTAATACAGTAAATTTTATTTCATTAGCATGAAACTAAATTGAGTAAAATTTCCTTTAATGATGCTATTTAAATTAAAATACATTGAAATACTTTCAAACTTAATGACGGTATTTATTATCTTACATCCAGATGTATTTTTCTGGGACATTCTTTCAGTTATATAATTTCCCTTTAATTACCGTAAGAGCACTTTGACTGAACATAACCTGCATTTTAAATGAATGTGCATTCAGCGTGCGTATTACCGCTCATAATTCATGCTGCTTACGCGCGTTTTTATACAAGCTGTACAAAAGTAATGTTCTTCCGCTTTGCGTCGCAGCTTTTATGAAATCCTCGTCCCCCACAAAGGACTTTTCGCTTCTGAAGGTAATTTCGACGATGATTCCGCGCTGTGAAATTGCGCTTTTCTACCAAAAACATGCTTATAAGCCAGCTGCGAAGTAAGCGGTATTAATTTATGAAAAACTTGTTAAAAGCGATTTTTCTATTTCTCTCGAACCAATGGTGCAGCATTGACTACGCTAATCTGAAGTCCAACAGAATAATTTTAGCTAAATTAATATAAAGAAATTTCGAAACTTATTTGTAGCAGAAAGCTCTTCCTTAGTCGAGCGTTTTAACGATTTCCGCCGGCTAAAATATATCTCAGACCCTGCATTTGCATGCATCACCCCCGTCAAAAAAAAAAAAAAAACTTGAAAATTTACTGCCCCCAGCTCGGCTCTAAATAAAAAATCCCGAGACTTGGCTGTACTCCCGCGCCGCTCGCATTAGCGGAAGCTCATTTAGAATTTAAAAGCAGCCTGCCGGAATCTGATTATCCCCGGCTAACGCGGCACCGCGACGCACCGGCCAAAGACAGTAAAAGTAGAGAGCGAACGAGCGCGGAGAAAAGCTTCCCTCCCGCGCGGCCATCCATTACGCAGGGGGGGAGTCGGCGGGGCGAGGGGGAGGGAGCTAGCTAGAAGGCGGCCTCCATTGTGCTGCGCGCATCAATAATCTGCGGACGGCGCACGCACACATTAGCGCGGGCCGGCTCCGGCTGAAAAATTCGGCCGGCTCGTCTCGCGCGCGCCTGTGTAGGCGGTCATTGTGTCCGGTGACGGAGCGAGGTCTTCGGCCGGGCGAAATGCGAGGCAGCCACGGCCCTTCTTTTCGGCGGGGGGGGGGGGGGGGGGGGGGGG
>JAWWEM010000010.1:17594097-17607073 GCA_035582935.1 Ormyrus thymus | reverse complement strand
GATTTACTATATATTGTGTAGAATTTTTACTATATTATATAGCAAAATTTCTTATGATTGATGACAACGTAGACTACGTCAAAATGTTTACTATTTAAAATAGTAATTTTTCTAAACTGAGTGTTAGAAAAATTATTACAAATATATTAATTTTTTCTATTAATATAATAAAATTTGTTACAACTTGAATATGTCCCAGCGTTACTACAAGATATAGTAATTTTGCTTAGTTATGTATTAAATTTTTATATGACATTTTTCTCAGTGTATAGAGTTTCGCTAAAATTCAGATGAAACTGCATTCTGCGAGCCCATTAAGCTGCGGTTCATTTTCGACCCATTGTTTTAGATAATGATAAAAACATTTCAAATGGAATACATCATTATTGTGCACAAAGGCCACAATGCACGTTCCGATATTGTGCAACATAAAGCAGCCCCCCGTGTATCCACAAAGCTCAATAACCGCCGACGTGGATGGAACAATAATTTCGTTATTTAAATAATAAATCCAAAATCAATCCCGCTCTAATCTCGACTCGTTACACACTCGGCGCGGAATCCGAATCACTTTATATCCTCGTAACGATGAAAAAGCGGTGAAGGAGCAAAGAGCACGAAGAGGAGGAGAAGAAGAATGAATAAATGAGCACTTCTCTCTCTCTCTCTCTCTCTCTCTCTCTCTCTCTCTCTCTCTCTCTCTCTCTCGACACTGTAAATAACTCAAGATCCTCTTTTGTTCCTTTCCCACTCCCCGCGCGGAAAACCATAAAGCGAGCTCCTCCAGCGGTAGCCGAAGAATCGCCGACAGGGGCCACATAAGAGCTGCGGCGGCTTTATCGACCCTTTCAGCGCTCCTGCGCCCCCGACTCCGTCGAAGGGTAAAAATTCAATCTCCATAAAGCAAAGGCGGCGTGTACGCACCTCAAATTCCCGGCGGCGTAGAGGACTCGGGCTGGTAGCTCGACCAGATCCCGATTCCCGTCCATGGAGATGCGCTCAAGGTTCACATTATCGGCGAAGGCGCGCGTCTCCACCGTCCAGACGGAGCAGTCGTTCAGCTCCAGGCTGCGAAGCTCAAAGAGATTCCGGAAGGCCAGATTCCGCAGCTCGCCAAGGGGGTTCCTGCTGAGGACGAGGCTCGTGAGAACCGCCAGCTTGGCCAGCGCCTGGCTCGGCACCGACGTCAGGTTGTTGCCAGACAGGTCGAGGGACAGCAGTCCGGGAATCCGATCGAACGCGTCGTCCGACACGCTTCGGAGTACGTTGTTGGCCAATGTCAGCTGCGTCAGTCCAGGTAGGGAGGGCAGGGAGTCCCTGCCCAGTTCCTGAATCAGGTTGTCCGACAGGTCGAGATGTTCCAAGCTCGGTGCCAGTACCAGGTTCGCAGATGGCGCTTCCAGCAACGAGTTCCTGCTCAACACCAAGCTGCGTATCCTGTGCAGATTTCGGAGCAGTCCAGAGGGCAGGCTGGTCAGCGAGTTGCCGCTCAGGTCGAGGTGCTCCAGCTCGCTGGTATACCTGAAGGCCTGCTCGTCCATCTCGGTAATGTTATTCCCGCTCAAATCCAGCACCTTGAGCACCGCCAGTCCATGGAGCGCATTCTTCGCGAGGGTCTTGATGGAATTGCTGCTTAGATTCAAGCTGACCAGCTGCTGCTGCAGCCTAAAGTTGTTGGAAGCTAGCGTGTGGATCAGGTTCGAGCTGAGGTCGAGCGACTCCAGGTTGCCGTAAAAGTCGAAAGCCATGTGCAGGCCATTGATGCGGTTGCCGGATAGGTCCAGGTGTCGGATCTCGGGATTCAGCTGGATGGGAACGATGTCCAGGCCGCCGTAGGCGCAGCTGCCCCGCAGTGACTCGTCGTCGCAGCGACAGCGGGCCGGACAGAGGCCGGCGTTCGTGGGCCGCGCGGCGAGCAGCAGCGAGCCGGCCAGGACAGTCGCTATCGCTGACCACTGCCAGCTGTCCACTGATACTGCTCTGAGGGAAGAAGCGCCGCCCCTCCGAGCGGCCGTGCCACTGGCGCGACCTGCCATTCCATATGAACAGAACTTTGGCTGGTACTACCCTGCAGACAGAATAAATATATATATATAGAGATTAATTATTGAAATTAATGCGCGTTTCATTAGTCTTTAATCGTATTGGAGTCTGCTACTTTCTAATAATTGTATTTGCATTTACGCTTGGCAGTGTTAACTGAATTCATAAAGTTTGAATGATATAGAAAATAGTTAAATCAACTTTTGACATTTCGAAGTTGCATGTCACCATCATAAATTCTTGTCGGTAAAAGTAACTTTATATTTGAGATCAAATGAACATAAATTTGTCACAGTTATCAAACATTTGTCATGAAAGATGACTTTGTATCAGATTATTGGTTCAAGTTAAAATTTAACGTATTTCACGTAACGGTAATCCAAAATACTTGTACATTCAAATGATTTATTTAAGATTAGTACAATAATAGCTTTTACTTCTACATGCATTTTATCCGCTAACAAACTTTTATCGCCTCGCAAAATAATAAAATTTAAAAGTCTGGAAAAATTTTCGCGGCGGAAGTGTTTAATGAAAACGTAAAAGCCCCGCGGGCGCATTAATTTTTCATAAAAGCAGTGCATACTTCCGTTATTATTAAACATTATCAAAATGCCTCGACGCGCATTTGATGCATAGGAATTTAAATTACCGACGAAATCGCCCCGCGATCGAGTATACTTCAAAGTGCGCTGGGAAGCTTATATAAAGTGAAAATACCGACGCCGAGAATTTATTGCGCTCGATCGACATAAATCATCGCGCGGCAGCCGGGGATATACCTGGAGAATTTTTAAAGTCTACTCCGCTACTTAAAATAAACCTTGATTTTCCATTTCCCATCGGTCTGATTTATATATTTCTCCTCCGCGCCCGAAAGCCAAGTCTCCCCGGTGCGTATAAAAATCCCGCGGCCAGCGAGCAGCCCCGCGTAATTCCCCGGTAATGAAACAGGCACGAAATCTAATTAAGAGCGTAAGCACCATCGGGGGATAATTATATTCATAAAGAGGCGAGTCCCGGGCTCTCTCTCGGCGCGCGAGAAGCATATCGGCAAAGTTTCCACATCCAAGCGGTCGCGCGCGGTGGCAGCGGAGAGCGGCCCCCGAGATAAAGCAAGCCGAGCCGGGGCACAAGGGCCGAACAATGGTTTTACGGCTCTCCATTACTATACGCCGACGCGTATATTTGTCGGCCCGACGCGGGGAGAGTTTCATACACGGGGGCGCAACGTGTGTATACTCGCGGGAGAGAGAGAGAGAGAGAGGCCGCCTCAACTTTCCGGATTTTCGTAAACTCGCCGCGGCAGCTTGTCGGCGACGTGAGCCCGCAGATGGTCCGTCCGTCCCGAAATGTGTATTCAACTCCGCGGGTGAAAGTTCCAGTGACGCCCCTCTCCCCCGCTACTTGGAAACGCCCGGCGCGCTATCGCGATCTCGAGCTTTCCGCGATTAAAGCTCCCGCGACCCTCGTGACACCGCTGACCCTTTCGCTTATCAATGATACATTAATTTCGCCTTTCTCTCTCAGGAGCTCGATGCAATATGTCGGGGGACGCCTGACGGGCAGAGGCCGTTATTAAGCCGGCGTTAAAATCGATTAGGAGAGATAAATTTAATGCGGGCTTTACGGGCTTTTAAATAGCTACTTTCGGCGGCGTGTTCGCCGAGCACGGCGGCTGGATGTACACTTGGAGGGGGGTGAGGCAAACGTCGGGGAGAGAGAATGGATCGCTGTTGTTTCTACGAGAATTCGTTAATTGGGCGGGCTTTTCATTGGGATAAAATAGGGAACGCGCGGGCATTAATTAGTTTTCATCGGTGGAAAGGAAAATGAAAATGTGCACTCTTCGGTGGGAATAAAGAGCCTTTGCCATTGATAAAAGCCCGTGGCTGCAAAATTTATATGTAGCGCAACACTTGCCCGTAAATAAACGTATCTGCCGGCGCGCAAAATTGCATTTTTCAGCGCGCCGCTGAATGGGACCTGGATATTTAAACTTTCAAAAGCTGCTCTTCAACTTTATTGTAATAAAAAGAAAAATTCTTCGGTACGCGAAGAACTCCGTTGACTTAAATTTGATCGTGCTCGTTACTTGTAATTAAAATTAAAATCAGAAAAACTTTTAATTTATCTTGCAAGTAGACGAAGCTGGTGATAACATCGAAATAAAAATTCATTTATTGTCCGATGATTTTTAAACAAATGAAGCTCTTGAATTTATTTAAGACTTTTTCCAAAGCTATATGCGTTTTCGAATTTCATAACTCAATTTTTAAAAAAAGGCTGGAAATCGCGTGACTTAAGCATTTTGAGCGTTAGACTGTATAAACAAGGCAAAATATAAAAATATTTTTACATAAGAAAAAGTGTCTTAAAATTGCAAGAGATTTTTCAGTTAAAAATCAGGCTACACTGACTGTGTAACGAATTCTAATTGTAAGCGTTGAACATATTGTTCCTAAACAAGAAATATCTTACTAGACGCAAGAGAATATTTTCTCCGCGTGTCTTTCGTAACTAAGACAATTATTACTAGGGTAAAAATGAACTGCAGAACACGAAGGTTCGCACTTTCCTCAGTTCAATTATTACACCTAACGTAATACTCGACGAATAAAAATTTCATTTTTCAAGCAGGCATTTTTTAAAGGAGATAAAAATTAATCGTGTTAATAAATTAATATTCCATCAACGTTTTTGTGAAAAATAAAATTTACTTAAAAAAAAAAATGTTAAAAGCACTTTATCACGATGTGCTGGATTATTAAAGTCTGTTAAACATTGTTTTAATAAAAATGTAAATTAGTAAATCACAATTTGCCACGCGTATTAACATGAAATATTCACATTAATTAACTTGTATTATTTCATCTTTTATTCATAATCTTAAAATTATTGTGCTTTTAAAATATCAACTTTTTTTTTTTAAAACTAATACAATGAAGTTGTGCATTGCAATGAAAATTCATTCGAGACAATTTATAAAACTTTTATAAGAGCGTAGCATTTAAATTTCTCTCTTCGCTGAATCAAATTAGAGAGATAATAAAAAATAAACTTTGAAATTGTAACAAAATAAAAACATTTCATCTCGTGCACTGAAACAGTATCCATCAGTAACGAAGTAGAGGCATTTTCTGCGCGTTAAATTCCACGAAATACGCAGCGAAAGCCATACATCCTATATTCACCCCAAATTCTGAATGCTTCTCCTTGCGCAGGAAAATAAAGGAAAAATACGCATCCGTAAACTTTCACGCTTTCCCGAGCTCCACTCCCAGGACCTCCGCGCTGCGTTTCTCCCTCGTTCTCCCTTAATTTCTGCCGTGTCCGCCCATAAACTCGAGGCAAAAAACGCTAAATCCCCATCTTCGGCGGCGAGGCAGCCTCGTTCCAAGCACGACCGCTGATCCGCCGGGCTAATATCGCGTCCCTCAACCCCAAGCGGCGCAGTCGGATAATAATTTGATGATAAAACCGCGGCTCAGATCCGAAAGCCCGCCGGACCCCGGCCGAGTCCTCCTCAGCCCCGATTTATATGTATGAAGACTCTCGCTCTCGTTCGGCATAACTCGGGCGCATTTACAGCCGCGCCGGGGAAAGAAAGGAGCTGTGCAGCTAAGGGCAAACAAGCACCTTCCCCCCCCCAGCCCCGAGCGATCAATCTCGAGCGTATACATCCTCGAGTCAACGTAGCTGTACGTACGATGTTCTCCGCCCCTCGAATGCACGGCCGCTCTCTGTCTCTCTCTCTCTCTCTGCCTGTACGCACGAGGGGATATAGACCGCTTGACCGAGTCGCGCAGCTTAACGCCCCGGCATTGTTCGTCCAAATACCCCGGCGGACTGGAGTAGGCAGCTTTGCCTCCTGTTGTCGTACTCTTGAGTGCGCAAACGACAATGTCGTCACTTCCCTTCCCTCGACCGTAATAAGCTTGTTTCTTAGTAGGCGACAAAAGCCCGGGGGGAGAGGGGGGGCGACAGGGGAATTTCTTTGCCCGAACGGTGAGGTTCATCCGGGGCTAATTGAACCGCACTCGGACGCGAGGCATGAGAAAGATCGAAAAAGCGGAAAAAGAGACGGACGAGTAGCTCTCTCTTCCTCTCTCTGCTCGGAGCGGCGATTTCAATGGAAAAGAAAAACACGAACCGCGGCCCGAAGAAAGCGAGAGAAAGATTGATCGACTGATTTTTTTCGCCGGACGAGAGGGAAACTTATTTCCACGCCACCCACCGTCTTCTCTCGCGGCTAAGTAGAAATTAATGGAACGTTTCTTTCTCATACTAATTAAGCGAGTGGTTACACACTCGCTTCGTTCGCTGACTTTTTCCCCGCCGGAAAAACTATAAACGCTTCGAATGAAAATTTCATTTTGTCGTTAGGTAAATAAGTGTCATATCGAGACCGGACCGGAGAGAGTTTATTTTAGCCTGCGCTTCAAATAATGAAACCTACAACTCACCGCGTAATCTAATATAAGCTCTTGATCCTAAGATAACCCAGACCGATATTGAGCCGACAATGAAATATACACCACTTTCGCGTGAAAAACTAATATTAGCCCGGGGATGTTAATGCCGCGGCAATCGAGCGAAGCCGCGCGTCATAATAAGCGACGATTCCGCCGAGCGAATGTTTAATTTAATTACATTAACGCGGCCCGCTCCGGATTAAAGAAATATAAATGATCGCGGTCGGCGGCGGGAGACGAGGCGAAGAAAAACAAGAGAGAAATCGAGGCGAAACGAAGGCTCAAGAGCAGGAAAAATAAAGAGACGCGGAAACAAAGCAGCCGAGGGAGACGGAAGAGAAGAATCGAAAGGGGGAGGGCTGCACGAGTGTGCAGGGGCGGTAAAATAGAGGGGGCGGAGGATAGAATGGAGAGTTAATTAACTGGTTAGGGCCCCGGTGGCTCGTGAATCGACGGCACGGAAAAGTTCGATATTAATAGACGACCGATGAGGTTGTACTTTGAGCGCGAGCGCGCGGAGCGGGGGGGGGGAGCGTTTCTTCCGAAGACCGTCGGCCGCGCCTCGGCATCAAGCGAATGATTTCCCGACGCCGGGCACGAATTTCCCGCGACAATGGAGGAGCCCCGAGAGTTTACTTTGTTTTTCCACGGTTTTGATCTTGGCGAGCTGCTCTCGAACTCGCTTCAATGGTAATCATGTTCCGCTTTGCTTCTGAAAACTTTTCTTTGTGCGGCGGGCAAAAAAAGAAGCTTGTAATCCGACTTGACAGTAATCTTTAAAATTCCAGCTTCGCTCTTGGCTTGTTTTTCTCAAATTCACTAATCCGTATATGCTCAAACTCTCGCAGAATACCGAATTTCTTCGTGTCTTTTTTTTTTTATCGTGCCCCGAGCTATTTCGGATGTATAATTATCGGAGATTAACACAAGTGCACGAAAAGAACTCGCCGAAAACAATAATGGGAGGAGTATGCGCATATTTTGCATCTAATAGAAATGTTTCGGAGAATCGGCATTCTGATGTCGAAAGCAGCGTCGAAAAATAAGACAAAACATCTCGCTGTAGCGGGCGGACTAATGCAATCGAGAAGGAATGAAATTAAACTGAAAAGTCGACCAGAAATGGAAGAATAATGTTTTTAATAACTCTCGCGAGGGCGCGATATCATCACCCGGCCCGGCAGCGGAGAATCTCGCTGAAAAATAAACTCGCGCTCCCCCCCCCCCCCCCACTTCGAATCGATATCCTTTAATCCCGTTAATTTTTTTTCCCCCCTCCTCCGCATTCCCTTGGCCAGCAGCAGTCGGAGAGCGAAAGACGGCTGCCGCCGCCGCCGCCGCCGCGCGGTGGAGAAAAAAAGAATTGATAACGACGAAGGGAAAATCATAACTTTAGGACGTCGCTCGGGAGCGTCAAGAGAGAGAGAGAGAGAGAGAGAGACAGGGAGAAAGACCAGTAGTAGTATAACGGAATGTAATAACGGCATTACTCGAGTAATGACGCGGCGGCTCGCCATCGACGGGATGGCTTTTAAAATTACGACAATGCCCCGGAGTAGGGAACGAGAGGAGGAAGAAAGGAAACGAGCTCGCTCGCCCGCGCGCGCGACACAGGCAGCGGAGCGACGCTGTAAGGGGTGCTACCAGACAGAAGTGCACTGAAAGAGAACGGCCGGAATAAAGAGAAAGGGAAGAATTATTATTTAGATATCGCAGACGAGCCGAAATGAGAAAAGATATAAGGAAGCGAACGACTTTAAAGTAAAGACCCACCCCCCCGAGAAAGGGACAATATAGCTCTCTCTCTCTCTCTCTCTCTCTCCCTCTGCCCCAAGTTGCGCCTAATAATAATTCGAGAGCAATCGGGGAGAGGAAATTAGTGAAATTTGACGGAAAAAGTTCTTCTTTGCTCCCCTTTCGTGCAGCCGAGTCCATTATTTTCTAAATAACCTCGGAGAAACAACGCTAAATGCCGGGAGAGTGACGTAACCTTAGAGTTTTATTTATAGATCAAGAGAACGGACATACTTTACTCGCTCAAATAGTGCGGCAAGGAAAAAAGGAAGATTGAGAGAGCACCCTCGAATTAGCCGCGAGAGCGACAATAAGATGAGCGAGAATCGCCCCGAGACAAAGCGGAGGTGAGCCGGCAAAAAGGGAAGAGACACGTGACGAAGAAGAAAGATGTAGCGGCAAAGCTCCGAATAAACGCATCAAAAGGCGGAACCCTCTAAAATTAGCGGAGACGCAACAAGAGAATGCATGTAGCGCGAAATACGTCCAGAAAAGGAGCAACGCCGATCCTCGGGCCGTGACGGACAAGCCGGCATGTAAAGAACAATTAATTTGTACCGCGAAAATCCGAAAGCAATGAACGGGAATGCAAAAGGAAGGCGAGAGGAGGGGCGCCCGGAGAGACGAAGTACCGGGAAGAGCAAAAGGATGCGAAAAATTGAGAGAGAGAGAGAGGAGAGCGGGGAGAATTAAAGAGCCCAGACTGCTTATGTACGAAGACAAAAAAGCAAAGGATCGCCCAGGAAGGAGAGTAACAAAGCGAAACGGAAGAGCCGGAAGCTCCGGGCAGATTAACGAAAGACGCTTCTGCAACTGAATTCTTTTTACAAGCCGAGCGAAGGAGAAGTGGCCGCGATGAATCTGAAAAAGCGCTGAAATCCACGATAGGAGCTTTACGTTATAACGTTTTGCGCATTGTGCGCATCTGAAAAAATGAAATTAAACATTTCCTTGCATTAACAATTTCTCCTCGTAACGAGAAATATAAACGTGCA
This sequence comes from Ormyrus thymus, assembly GCA_035582935.1. NCBI lineage: Eukaryota > Metazoa > Arthropoda > Insecta > Hymenoptera > Ormyridae > Ormyrus > Ormyrus thymus. The sequence continues at coordinate 17,597,766 of JAWWEM010000010.1, read as the reverse complement.
TCACATTGTTCGCATCTCCCGAGATGATCTTAAAGCTAAAAATATACAATAAACACCGCGCATTTTAATCAGAAGGAAAGCCCGAAAAACTTGGAAACGCATTCACGAAACGGAGAAAGGAGCGCCGGCAACCGCCAGCAGATTACAACCGGCCTCGCAGCGGCGAGAGGCGTGGATTAAAAACTCGCCGGCGTGCGCGCACAAACGGCGGCCCTATAATCTCGCGGCTGGCGGCGGCGGCGGAGAGAGAGAGAGAGAGAGAGCGTCGAAAATCGAGTCAGCCGCGGCTGCTTTTGTGTTCGCGCCACGGGCGAAGGCGCCGCCGCGCGGGATCTGCATTTTATTTACGGCCGCCTCGTATTTTCCTTGCGCTCGTGCGCCGGCGGGCGGGCAGCTTTCGCGCTTGCCTTTCTTCGGGGACAGTCGTAATGGCGGCAGCTTTGCGGGAGGAGGACACCGAGGCGCGAGGGAATTTTCAGTTTTGCCGGTTTTCCCTCTCCTTTTTCCGCGCTGCGGCGTTTCTTCATGCGGAGGGAGGCGGCTCCTTTTGGGGAGCGCCGCGTGATGGATTTTCGAAGAGTGGCGAGTTGGCGCGGAATTTTTTAAATAACGGAATGCACCTCGGACACCGTTCGCAGTCCATCTGCAATTCAAGACCTACTTTTCTTTATCGCGCGGTTAACGAGAGAGCTTTAAAGAGAAATGATCAATTATTATTCAAAAGGCTGAATAAACGGTTTTAATTAAAAGCGCGTTAAATAGTTCAAGAGCTCCGGCGCGCTTCTTTTTCCCCGGCGGAAAAAGGAAAATATTTCCCGGGGAGCGGGCGATCTTCCAAACTGTAACCCCTAAAGAATACAGAGCAGCCCAACAGACTGAGCTGAAAAGCCAGCAGAAGATACAGTAATAAAAGCGCAAACAGATAAAAAAGCAGCGGCGGCGCGAAAGAAAATGATGGAGAAAAACTGCGGCGGCGAGATAAAGCCCGGGGAAGAAGAATCGGGAGAGCCCCTCGTCCAGCGCGCGAGCGGGAGGAGAAAAATACACAGAGAGCCGCCGCTCCCGCGAGAGAGACAAAGGACCGAGGCGAGGAGAGGAGAGGGACGAGGGCAAAGCGAATTTGCGGTGCTAACCGTTCGTTGGAGCGGAGCGCGGCAAAGACGTATGCACTTTGAGAATCCGAGATCGCGCGGACCCTCTGAAAGCGCGGCGGGGGAACGGACAGGAGAGGGCCGGGACGGGATGCAGTAACGTTTGCGATACGCGCGGTTATTTATGGATAAAGAAACGCGCGGAAATAGAATGTAATCCGCGCGGCGTCGGCCGCGTCTGGACGCGCGACTGACGAATGCGCCGCAAGGGGCGCCGGGGAGGGAGCTTCCACATGCGTTCTCACGCGCTTTTTCACGCGGTGAATTATAAGACTAGGAGCGCCCCGAGGGCTTCATTAAGTTATTGAGAAGTTGTCGCGGCGGCGGCGGCGGCGGCGGCGGCTCCCTGAAGCTCGCATGTCCAACGCGAGATTCGCGTTAAGCTAATTTGATGGGCTTTCTTTCGGCGCGGAGCTGGCTGTTTTCTTTTTCAAAGAGCGATGGACGGCGCTGGGATAGTTTAATCGATTGCAGGCGTTGACGTTACATTAATTTCCTGCTAATGGATGCGGTGCTTAATGAAAACGTGATAACTTGCAAATCTAATAAATGTATACCTATTAGTATTGAGTTGCTGTTGCGGAAAGGGAGAGCGTTTGATTTTCGCGGGATATTCACCGCCGTGATTCGTAAGGCAAAAGGTGCAGGTTTTAAATCTCGTTCAATATTTATTTTGGAATTCTTTACATAATTATTCCCGAATCATACAAGCTTCATAGAGTTTTAAAACAAAGAGCGTTAATAATTAAGACCTTCCAACGAGGTCTCTTATTTAAAAATCAAGATAAACAACGCGGCACATAAATCTCGAGCAGTCGATATAACCTTACTTACCCGAAAATCATTTCTCACTTAAGTACAGGGAGGGAACATTTTTATATCCGAATGACGCGCACCTTTTTCAAAAGCCTCCGCCACCAAAAGCCATAAATCATAATTCATCGTCGCGGGACGCGATGTTCCTACACGCGTTTCCTCACCCCGGAGGAACGAATCTATCACACTGGGCTGTATGCAAATTTTTCCATTATAAATCAGCCCGAGAGCCGAAGCACAAAACGATACACCAATCGCCGGAGCCTTAAAAATCCCCCCGCGAGGAGAGCAGCCAGCAGTCGAGGAGGAGAGTACAAACGGAGGCTACACAAGAAAGGCAGCGTAATGCATCCCGGCCGAACGAGAGAGGGAGAGAGAAAAAAAAGGTCCCATTAATCACGGATTATCAGGAGATCGCGTAGCTCCCGTATATGAAAAGCTCGGGAAAGCCTCGCGCCGTTTCTCGCGTTTCGGGAATAATAAGCAAGAGGGGGAGAGAAAGAGAGAGAGAGAGAGAGGCTCCATTGTGCGCCGCCGCTAAGAACGTTGCGGCTTGGATGCCAGTTTGGCGCCCGAGCGTTTCTTCTCGGGAGCTCTCCTTTTTTTCTTCCTTCCTCCTTCTCTCGTTAATGGCTCGAGCAGTCGCAGATGCGTGCGCGCGAGGGGCTCTTTTTTGGCGGCTCGAAGAATATGACGAATGGCCGGGCCCAGCAACGGTTCGCTTGGATTTATATCGGATTTATATACGCGCGCTTTTTGCAAACGTTTTCGGGGAACTCGCGAGGAGCCGCCCGTGCGTTTGTGTGCGGGGCCGCTTTTTTGCGCGGGGGCAGGGATAAATCAGAGGGAATGTGGCGCGTGATAAAGCAAAAAATTAACCGAGTACGTTTTTTTTTTTGTAAAGTATCTTTCTGCTTCGTTTGTGGAAGATTATCTATGTAGGGATCTTTTGCTCGCGACATTAATGAAAATTCATGCCCTCCTCTTTGGCCGAAATTTTACTTCTATTTTTGTAAATTTTGATTATAGGCTTTTAATTCAAGTTTTATATGATTCAGTCCACGAGGGGTATATTAGAAATTCATTAATGTATTTTGTGGGAAGTAGATGTTCCTACGTTCAAGATGGAAGTGATCAAATATATATATATATATACTGTAAACTTTCGAGCTGGATTTTTCCGATTACGATAAGAAGCACAGGATGGAAGGAAATTTTAATCGAGAACTTGTACAACTTTTTATCTGTTTTCAAATAGTTTTCTAGAAAGGAGATGAAAAGTTTGATGCTGTAACATCTTTTAGCAATTAGTGCATTCGGAGTGAGAAATTTTTTCGTGTAATTTAAATTATTGTTCGCGTAACCTTTTTACCGAACAATGTGTTGAAAAATAATTTGCGACTGGAGAAATAACACATTTTTACAAGCTTTATCAAATTTAGAAACGTGTTTCTAAATTATAGTGACATATCGTGATCCAAATAATCAAAGCTTAAAAATCAATATCATGAGTTTATCGCAATCTGCACGCAATAAAATGTAGTTTCGACGCCGAACCAATTTCAAAATTCCCTGCGAAAGGATTTGACGTAAAGTATCTTATAATTTATTCAATAACTTATTTAGGGGCAAGGTGCGTTTTATACACATAAGAATCGTACACGTAAACATTGTACACAATTTAACATTGGTGAAATTTATA
>JAWWEM010000010.1:17577708-17593997 GCA_035582935.1 Ormyrus thymus | reverse complement strand
ATATATTGGGCCATGCTAAATTGTGTACAATGTTTACGTGTACGATTCTTATGTGTATAAAACGCACCTTACCTATTTAGGTTTGTTTTTTTATTCGGAGACGATTTAGTTTCTCTGGATAACGAAAACAACGTAAAAAACCATTTTAGCACTTATTAATCATTAAAGCAGTTTAAAATTTAAAAGCAATTTAATCGAATTATTTTGCAAAGTTAATTGCACAATGCTGCTTATAACATTAAAAATCTAACGGAACTTTACAATTCCATTACTTACCCTGGTAGAAAATAAAGCAGCACCGCTGGTTAAAACATTAAGCTCTACCTAATTTTTTTAAGCTAATGATTAGACTTATATTTTCTAATTTCTGGCTAAGCACTTGTTAGTGAGCAGTGCGATAGAGTTAAAGGCTAAAGGTTACTCTCTGTTGGTAACACATAACTTCTTAAAAACTAATTTTTTAACTTTTCAAACTATGTTTTTAAATAAAAAAACATATTTATTAATTTATGAATTAATTTATTTATTAATTTCTTTGTTTATTTATTAATTTATTTAAAATTGGTCACTAAATAGAAAGCAGCCGTATTCGACTAGTCAAAACTAAACCAGAAATCGCATTTCTGGCTATTCATTAGTCAAAAACTACGTAAGATTTCTACCAGGGTAGCTGCAGGTTGCATTCAATTTGAATGTTGAACCAATGATTATTTCATTGCGCGATCCTGGCAAGCACGGAAATAAAATAAATTGGGTCCTATATATATATTTAGCTAAGGCAGCTCAGTTCCCATTTATAAAATAATATGATTATTTATAGAAGTACCGAGAGGCATCGTGCATTGACGTAAGTTCCCAGACGGCGTCTATACAAGCATAAATGCCCATTCACCTAAATGCCAATTGACTGAACTCGGAGCTCTCTCGGCGGTATATACAAATACAGAATCGCAGCGACATTCTCTCTCTCTCTCTCTCTCCTCCGCGTACATATACATACACAAATGCAGGGCTCAACGTGTCCTACAATCCTCGTCGAGCTCTCTCCTCGGTGCGTCATAAAATTTTCGATTCCACCTACGTAAGCAGACGTTTTAGTCCCCGCTCGCAAGGACATAAAACAGCGCTCGTTCCGGCGTGCATTGCTACACGAAAATCGGCACGGCACGGAGAAAGAGAGAGAGAGAGGGCACTTGAGCAACTCCGAGTAAGGGCTGGAAAAAAGCTGGAGTTATAAACGCGAAGATCCTGGCGAGAAAGGAAGGGGGACTCATAAGCAATATTCCGTGTCCGTACGAACGCTACGTGTCGCCGGCTTTGGGGGAGGGGTAGGGGGACCGATTGCTCGCCACCCCCGCGGAGGAGGAAAAACACGCGATACTGCGGCGGCGAGCGTTTATTACGACGCGGGAGAGAGAGAGAGAGAGAGTGACGGCGAACGAGAGGAAAAGACGGAGAGCTATGCCTTTTCGGGGGAAAGGCGCACGAGGAAGGAAGATGAAGGAGGGAGCGACAACAAAAACTAACCGGGGGGTGGGTGGGAGATGGAAGGAAAACAAGCGAAGGGTGGAAAAGCTCTCTCGGCGAGAAGGAAGGAGAGAGAGAGAGAGAGAGAGAGAGCGGAGAAATGTTGCCCTCTTTATCTTGGGATCTAGCCGCCGTACTGCGAGGCTATTGCCAACGTCGTTTCTGTATATTAGTATTGTTATTTCTTGCCCTTTCGTCGTCGCCCCCCTCCCCCCGCTTCTCCCTCCCCCGGCCTTTTTAGAACATTTCATTGTAATTGACCTTCTTTTTTGCGTCTCGCGGGAGTCTGAAGGACGGGCCGGGCTTAAGCTCGGGGCACCGTCTTGAATTATTCTCGAGAGGCAAACGGTCCCCGGGAAAGAACAATCGCGTCGAATTACAAATTCAAATGGCCCTTCTTTATTATACCCCGAATCTTTTTAAATCGTTGATATTTTTTATACGGCTCCCGCGCGGACTTATTTGCCCCGATTATCCGGCTAATAATTTTGCCCTCCGCGGCGAGCCGCCCTCGTACGCAATTCCTGGTGGAGTATCAATAACTATCCTATAATTAACCTTAGCCATTCGTTACGCGCGCTTCGCAAAATTGTTTCGGCGTTAAATAGCCCGCGGCAATTTGTTCGAAAATTATTCATTCGTCTTGGGTGAATTCGGGAAAAATTGAGACCCTCGCTCAGTCGCCGACAATCCGTTTATCCAAAAGCCACAGCAGCTTCGACCGAATCGTCAAGCCAGCAAAGCGAGCCGACGTATAGCCGAGAATCGAAAATTCGCTCCCGGAGGATCCCCGGCAACAGTCGATTCTTCACGCTCGACTCGCTCCTTACCTCCCCGGAACATTGTCCAAGTAGTCGGAGCAAGTCCTTCTCCCTGATTTTCCGAGTGGCCGCTCTCGGGCCAATCGAGAGAGCCCGGGCCGCACTAAATAGCCGCTCGCAGTTCAAACTTACAAATTGCAGCTCGCCGCCAGGTATAGTGGCCGCAGAGCGAAGGCGGCGCGTCGCGCGCTCTCTCTCTCTCTCTCTCTCTCTCTCTCTCTCGCCGGCAGTATTTAGCCGATATCGACGTTTCCACTATATAATCATCGCCCGGCGCGCTGAGCGGCCGTTTCTCCGGCTCAGCGGGCCGGAAAGACGTGTGTGCAGCGCGAGCGCGGGCCGCCAGTCGACTCGAAGCGCACACGCGCGCGCTCGCGATATTTTCACGGGGTGCGCGTGCTCTCCGGGATATATATTCGCTCCGGCCGAGGGAGCGCAGAGACTCTCTCTCTCTCTCTCTGCGGGTGTCTGCAGCGCGTTTTTGCGGAGGGGCTCTCCGCCGAGAGCGCTCCGCTTTTGCGCTCTTGATTGCGCTTTCGACGTTTCTCAGTTTGACGCTTGGCTGGGCCTGCTGAGAAATTAATGGCTCGCGGCAATCTGATTACGCGCCTTTTCTCCAATTGCCAAAGAGGCTTTGATGATTTCGTTCCGGGGGGGGCTGAGGAGCGGGAGAGTCGGTCGGCTTCCTTTCCGGCGCGAGAATCGCTTAACTCGGTTAGTGAGCTATTTGCTTTTCGCAGTGTTTATTGTCGTGCTGTGCCGCATTGCTGTTTTTTTTTTATTTTTTCTACATTCTGTTTTAACGTAATCTATCTAATTTTTAGGTCAAGCTAAATTTTAATTACGATCAGGGATGTAAAAAAATTGAATAGACTATGCTTAAACAATAAATAATCAGTTGTCAGTGAATATCCAGGAATGGACATGCATACTCTCTTATTTTATAAAAATTGAACTTTTCTACTTCCAGGCATTATTTTTCACTCCGGTGCTGACCATTTTTTTCTCCTCGATCCCCCAGTCTCGGGAATTAAATTTTGAAGCTTTTTTCGCGAGGATGAGATTAGGTTCAAATACATGTAAAATACGCAAAGATCGCGTTCTTACTGTCACAATCCGACAGTCGCGTCCCAGTTCAAGAATTCAGCGAAGTTCAGGGTGCGCGGCATAAGAATTTTAAAAATTTTTTTTGAACTTGGCTGAAGTTTTGAACCGGGACGCGACTGTTGGATTGTGACAGTGCGAACGCGATCTTTGCGGATTTTACATGTATTTGAATTTAACCTCCTCCACCCGAAAAAAAAGCTTCAAAATTTAATTCCCGAGACTGGGAGATCGAGGAGAAAAAATGGCCTACACCGGAGTGAAAAATAATATCTGATCTGGAGTGAAAAACAATGCCTGGAAGTAAAAAAGCCGTAAAAAAATTAATTCAATTGTTATAAAATAAAGTTGATTTATTAAAACCATGAAATTTATTATGCACACAGAGAGAAAGAAATCTTTGGATCAAATGATCGTGGATTAAATGTTAAAATACGAGGGATTTACAGAAAGTTTGAAATTCATAAAGTAACTTTTTTATTAAAAACACATTTATCCTTTATTTTACAGTACTGTCAGCCCTGTTATCTGTAAAATATATAATACGTATAAAAATAATTATGCTAATTTAAAGGAAATTTAACGATTAACAATATTTGCATTCCTAACCTCTATTTTTTATAATTTTAAAAATTTACCAATAATATAAGATAAAATCAATTTATTTCTTAATTTTTCACTTAATTTTGTATTAATTTTCATTTTTCTCGTAAGAAGCAGATGCTGTTAGTATAAAAAACTACTTATTTAACAGAAAAAAGATCATGGATTAAATGTTAATACACGAATGATTTGTGACAAAGATTCCTTTTTCTCAGTGCATACTTTATACATAAGTACGTAAAGCCTAAAATTTCTCAAGCTATGCGTAGATTATGCGTAGATTAGACATAGAGTATGCATGTCACTTCCTGGGGATTCACTACGCTTAACTGATTACTTATCGCTTAAGCATAGTCTATTCAATTTTTTTTTACATCGAAGACTTTTCGGAACGCCGCGCAAACCATTTACAAAGCAAAGTACACGTAATAAAAAATCCCGGCCGTAATAGAAAGAAATCGAAAAAAAAGGCCATTGTTCACACAGCGAGAGCTGCTTATCAAAGCGTCGCAAAATTTATAATCAAATACCGCGATCCCCTTTGTCTCCGCCTCTCGGCATTTAAAACCTTTTATCTCTCTCCCAATATTTGCCGCTCATCGCGGCTCTCCCGCCCCTCCCTCCCGCATGTTTCTCTCTTTCGCCCAGAGAAGCTTCACCCCACAGCAGCGGCACAGCGCACAGAGAGAGAGAGTGAGAGAGAGAGAGAAGTGTCCGGCTGCATTGTCGGCCTGGCCGAGGGTCGCCAAATCAAGCAACTAGGACGCATATTTGATTGAGAACGCTTTGATGTCTCTCTGTCCGGCGACCCCCCGGAAAGTGTCAAAGGCACGTGCGCGCGCGCGCTGTTTCTTTCGCTTAACGCGCGTTAACGCCGCAAGCCGAGGCGATTCTTTTGATCTGCGCCGACCCCCCGCGCGCATCCTTGCGGCTAAAAGCCGCGCCCGGATTTATACGCGCGCTTCCGCCTAAAGAGCTGGAAGAGCGCGAGGTCCGACGAGCGCGAAAAGTGGCGCGATCCGTGCTTTTTAAAAAGGCAAGCGGAGTCGCGGGGAGTCGATTTTAACGGCGGCCTCCCCGGCTCGCGGACGGGATTTATTAATCATTTCTGAGCCGCTGAAACGATATCGTCATTTTTGCGGGAATAATAAAGTTATATGTCCGCTCGTTACCGATGTATAAAACTGCGGAGATTCGGAGCTTTTAAAGAATTTTCGTATTTTATTCAGCCGCGGGAACTCGACGCCGGTGGAAGCTTTCGTTTCGTATGGACTAATTAAATATTATTTCAGCCGCGGTTACCCTGAAATTACTGTAGGTTAAAAATGATATTTATTACTGTAAATAAATGTAGGTTAAAAATGATATTTATTACTGTAAATAAATGTAGGTTAAAAATGATATTTATTACTGTAAATAACCTCGGCTTTTATATTTCCCATATCATAAATCCAAGTGCAAACACTGCGCAGGCGCCGCGGAAGCGCGCATTATCAATAACAATTTGCGCCGGTGGCGCAAAAAAAGGTAAACAATTTCAAAAGCCAATACGGAGCGCGAGCCCATCGGCATCTCGGAATTCTCCGTTGCGCCGCGCGCTTCCCGCAATTTTTTCGCAATTTCCCGTGCTCGGAACCGCGAGGGCAGCTCGTCCACGCACATCCCAGCGACGACCGCTCGAGTGCATTTAGCGGTCGTGCCCCGGCCGAGGCGCGCTCCGTGGATATTAAAACCGAGGCTCGCCAATGATTTACGTGAGGTTTTTCGAAAGCCCTGCGCGACGATCGCTCGCTCTCTCTCTCTCTCTCGTCGATGCCCGCTGATATGGTTTTAATTTAAACTCTGCGACGAGCTCGGCGATCGGCTTAATATTATTATCCACCCGGGGGGTTAATAAAAGCGAGCGGGGAACAGCCGCCCGGGATCCGCTCGGTTTTTGCGCCCGGACGCGCCATATGTGCCCTCTGGAAATAAAGAAAACGGGCCGCGGCAAAAAGAGGATCGGAGCCGTAAGAGCAAGGCGATATTAAAACTGCAGCTCGCTGGACCGAAGTATTCGCAGAATCCACGCGGAGGACGACGTCGTATGTACACATACAGCGCGCACGCATGTAATAAAGGAGGATGGCGTCATTTCCGCTCGGTCGCTCGTATTAAAACTGGTAATGCGCGCGGAACGGAAGGGGGTGAGTAAAGACGTCGGGAGCGAGCGACAGCATTCGCGCGCGCGCGCCGCGGGGCATAACCTGCTTCGGAGTTCATAATGGAAACGAATACACGCCGCGGCGAGCGAGCTCGCGCGCGGCCGCCGCCGCGGGCTTTTTCTTTATTTCGCTTAAATTAGCCCGGCGGCCCGCGTTTTTGCCCCCCGGGCGATATGCGCCTGGCTGCCACCGCGGTGTTCTCTGCCCGCTTTTTCGGGCCGCGCGGAAAGTATTGATATTTATGATGATTAAATTGCTTCTTGGCGACGCGAATATAAAGTTCGATGACGGAAATTTTCAGGGACTCGGAGAGTGGAGAATAGATGTCCCGGTCCGCGGCGGCGGCGGCGGCTGTTAATTAACCGGGCCGAAAGAAGCGATCGATCAAAGGCTGAGCTTTTACCAGAGCATGAAACTCGCGTAACAACAGCATTACCGATTCCGCCTTTGAGCCGAGCTCGGCTCTCTCCCCGATATAAATTCGCCGAGGAGCATCCCGTTTGGCCGTAGGGATGGTAAACCCCACTCCGAGCCGGAGAAGGGTAAATCCTCCGAAATTTCGTTTTCCCGAGGACTTTCGAACCCGCCGCCGGAAGCCGGCGCGTGTTGCGCAATTCTTCTTTTCCCTTCGCGAGCGGTTACTTACAGCAATCCTCTCTCTCTCTCTCTCTATCCCCCGGTGCGCTTATACAGCACGCGCCAGGATCATACGAGGAGATATGAATGAACTGCGCGCGGAGGTGGGTGGGGATTTAAGTCGGCCGCTCCCACGGATTTAGCCGGAGCTCCTCCGCTCGACAATCGTTTTTCGCGAAGGAGCACAAGGAGGCATTATATATAGTACACGACTGCCGGGGCTGCTTTTTGCGTCTGTCCTGCGCTGCGTTATACTTGTCTCGCTTCTCCTCGACTGCGCCTGTACAAATAACACAATTTGCCAGGGGTATGCATAATGCATGGAAAATGACATCAGCCTTTGGGTCAGAGAGAGGCTGCCGCTTGTCTATAATAGAATCTGCGCCGTTCAGCCAGATTCCGTGGGCTCGCGGGAAAAAGCACACAGCCAGCAGCAGGCTGGTGTACGACGACGAGGCGAGGCATTCAATTTACGGAATCCCGCGCGCCTCTCTCTCTCTCTCTCTATCTCTTCCTTCTCTCCTCCTTCACCTTCGACTCCTCTCTCGACTGCTACCCCGCCCTTGACTTTTTCGACGAGGGACACTCCTTCGCCTTGGCAAGCGGCAGACGCTGAGAGAGAGAGAGAGAGAGCGACGGAGAATTATGAATAGTGCAACGGAATGATAAAGAGCCGCGCGCGGGTTAATCCGTTCAATTTTGATTCTGAATATTTAAGGCGCAGATTGCTTATGCTAATATCGGGCCTCATTTTTCAAATTAAAATGATAAATACGGGAGGAGTCGCGGGGAATGCTTCCTGCTGTTTAGAGGCAATTTATACGAGAAAATTAAGCGGCCCGCGCCTCGCTCGCCTGTTATTTGCGTGGCATTGTCGTCTCGCTACAAAAATGATGGACCGGCGGCGAGCTCGAAAAAAGGAAGGAAACGTTGATTGCGAGCGTCGCTCGGAGCCACACCTGTCTCCGCGGTACACGTCCCTCCCTTCAGAGACAGATGCGGGCAATCGGGCGGCAAGGCAAAGCGGAAAGTGGACAACTGTAAAAAGCAGAAAACAGCCAAGAGGCCGGGGCGGGCGGAAAGTAAGGCAGCCGGAAGAAAGAAGCGCGCTGCAGAAATAGAAGAGCGCCGTACAGCGAGGGACAAGAAATTGAAAGAGAACGAGCAGCCGAGCTAGAAACTAGAGGAAGACCGAGAGAGGTAGAGAGAGAGAGAGAGAGAGAGAGAGGGCCAGAACAAGGCTCCGAAACTCCCGGTCCAACTTGAAGATGGGCCAAACTCATTCCAGACTTGGCGAACCACTGAACGACCGAGGCGTATCCATCCGGCGAGGCACAGGGAGAGAGAGAGAGGGAGAGAGCGAGAGAGAGGAGCACTAGCCGGGCGCTCCTTCTTCTTAATACTCCCCGAGCGGCAAACTTGCGAATTTTCGACGTGATTTCAATCAGCGAACAACTTGCAAAGATAATTTGCGAGGACATTAAGGGGTGGGGCCAAAGGGCTTTTTCGCTTTTTCACCTCGTCGCCGGAGGAGAGAGAGAGAGAGAAAGAGGCAGCCGGTCCCTCGCGACAATGCACGTACACGGACGGTTCCAGAGAGCGCGAGCTTTGAACGCACGTACGCCGAACTTGCGAAAGATCAATGCGAAGCTCAAGCGCCCGCGGAGGAATATTTCAACGAGAAACTCCCTCTCTCTCACTCTCTCACTCTCTCTCGCTCGCTCTGCCTCCCCGGCGAACTTTCACCTCGGCGGCAATGGTATTGCAGCAGTGTTTTGATCAATTATGCTTTTCGAGAGCTGCTGACTTTTTGTGTAATTGTAAGTTGAGTGACAATTGCAGGCACTTGAATCGGGTCTTCGGACGAGTTCTCAGGCTTTAGTTTATAAAGGCGGGGTCGTTTTCGAGAAGGATATTTTAATCCGTCGCGCGAGTAAATCGAATGAAAAACTTACTTCGCACTCCGTCCGCTCATCCCGAGGCTCGAATTTCGCGCGTTCCTATAATAAAACGAGACAATAAAATATTCAAGACACCGGGCGATCAATCATAAATTGCTTTTCGAAGCATTAATTTTTCGAGAGAGAAAAACGAGGCGCGGCACGCGACAAGATTAACGACAGACGAGCTTTTGTTCGCGAGCCGCAGATACAGCCGAGCGCACTCGGGCAAGTCCCGCAAGTTCAAGGACGCTCCTTTTTTGCCGGGGAGAGCCGGGCGACTTGGCGCGGAAGCCTCCCTGTGCCGGTAATACATCCCGCGGATATTCGCGGAGGCGACGGGGAAGTAACCTTTAATGAATATCCCCGCGGGAACGGAGCAGCGCTAGATTATAATGCGAGAAGACTCGATCTGTCTCTGCTCTCCCCGAGAGTTGCCGCGCTCTCGGCGCAGCGCTGTCGCTTTTTATTTTTGGAGAAAGCTCGAGACGAGAGAGAGAGAGAGGCAGCTCTCGTTACTTACTTAGCATAATGGAGATTAAAAAAAATGGTTACACGCCGGGGGATTTTCGGTCGGAATCGCGGGCCCGGCCTCGTAATTTTATTAGCGGTATACTTTTTTCCCCCGGCCTTGGAGGCTATATCAGCTGCCGACGCGCGATGAAATGAAGTGCCGCCGACGCTTAGCGTTATACGTCCGCTAATGCTTTCGCGTTAGCTCGTGTACGGCTTTTTAATTAAATTACATCGAACCGCCCCCCCCCCCCCCCCCGAGCAGGCCGGGCGCTTTTACTTCGGGATTTCGGGGGCTGTTATTCGAATAAATTACGGACCGACATTTGCGGACAGGTCGAGGGTTTATGTGCATATATGCGGATTTAATTGAAGCCCTACCTTTTTGCGCGGATACGTTCCGCTGTTTCTCGAAAATAACGAGTCCTAAATCGTAGGGAAGGATTTGAGTGCGCCCTTAAAGAGAGTGGGATGTATACTTACTTAAACGGGGGAGATCGGGGCCAAGTGTGCGTCGAGCTAAAGTGCACATTCGCGTTCCTTTTTGACCAATTTCAAGACTGGCGGACCTGGAAGCAAAAAGCGCAAGTATAAATTTCCCCGCTGCGCTCGCGCGCCGGCTCTCGGAAAGCGAAACCTTTAACCCCAAAGCTGGGCTCTCGTTAATCGCCCGGCCGAGGCCGGCCCCAAGGCTTTCGCAATATTTCCCGGGTAAACAAATGGCCGTCACGAAGGGAATTAATAAATTGAGTCGTCCATCGTCCGGCGAACGAGTCCGGGCTGTTATCTCGACGAGCCGCGCAATAAACAAGCCTAATAAATAAGCTGCTAAATGAGCGGACATACCTATTTTGTTTATCCCCGGCGGACAAGACCCGGGGGTAAAGAAATATCGCCGCTCGTCGCTCTCGGCGTCTCCTCTCCTCTCTGCCACGAGTCGTTTGCCACGCGAGGCCCCGTGAAAGAAGCGAGGAGCCTGCCGAGAATTAGAGCGATAGAGAGCTGAAATTTAGCACTCTCTCCTCTCGTCGGAGGAGAGCGGGAGAGAGAGGCCGAAGACAGGAGATAAGACAGCGCCGGGAGGGAATCGACGCGGACGGAGGGACAGCGCCGAAACCGGATAGCCCTGCAAGTTGTCGTCGCTCTCCGACGAGATAAACTTGGACGGTTAGCTCTCTCTCTCTCTCGGCATAACTCGGAGATAACAACGGGTGGGAGCAGCGGCGGCAAGCGTTATCTCGTCGCGGTACACGGGCAGATAACTTTCGACCCCACGGACGACGGAGGACAGAAGAAGGCAGGGTGGGACAGATAGGTAGTTTGATAATGGGGAGGGGGTGGGGGGGTGACCGGTATACGTGCGACGGCGCGCTGTACTGTGTAATTGACGGCGCGAGCGGCGACGACGAGGCCCAGGGACGTCGATGACGGAACTTTGAAGGTTAAGCTTTAGCCGGGGGATTAGACGGGAACATTGATATTTCAGCGGACCGCGGGGAGAGCTTTGCGCGCCCGAATTGTTCAATTTTGGAGGAGCCGCGCGCGAACTCGCGCCTGGGCTGATTTCGATTTCGAATTCGTTTGGATTTCTTTTATCGAACTGGCGGGCAGCTGTCGGGGATGCAGATTTTAATACGATTATTCCGCGAGTGCTGGCAGTTTTTAGGGTACGCCCATTATTCATTAGTAAAGTTTACGCGAGTATAATTATCCTGCCTTGGATAAAAAGCCCGGCCGAAGGAAATCTCGAAAGTTTAAAGTTTATCGAGTTTTAACGGCTCTTTGAATTTCCCTTCAACGCGAAAATAAACAAATGAATAGCGAGCAAGAGACATCGGGGCACAGAGCGCTTTAATTAACCTAGTGGATTTTCTAAGCCACTCTCGTCCGCTTAAACTAATTACGACCTTTGTATACTGCACTTGTAATTAATCTTGAATTCGATTCCAAGTTTTATACTAAAATTTGGCCCGTACAAAAAAGCATTCTTCACAAAACTGAATCGGGTTCGTAATCGACGACGATCCGAATAAAAAAAAAAAAGGAAAAACCTTTCCCTCCCACAAAAGAGCATCGTAAGTAGAATAACGTTATCGGATACGAAAGTCTGAAACTGGCCTCCTTAAAAAGAAAAAAAAAGGGTTGAAGAAAACTCGGGCGTAAATCTCGGAAAAGCCTCTAACAGGCCCGAGACAAAAAAGCCGCAACAGCGCCGCGCCGGGGCGTTATAGGCCGTCCGTTATTCCTCGTTGCCTCTCGCAGAAGGGGGAAGCGACATCAAGCACGGCAAGCAGCGGCAGCTACTCGTCGTCGTCGTCGTCGTCGTCGTCGTCGTCGTCGAGCTATTTGTGCACCTTTTGAAGAAGCCTTAATACCCAAGGAGGCGGCGGGGGCGAGAGAGAGAGAGAGAGAGAGGGCGAAAAAAAAAGCGCGAGAGCTGCAGCGACGTCGCTTTCAAAGCGAAAAGAAGTACGCTCACGTAAGGCGAGAGCGAGAGCGGGATTAACTGGGGCAGATTGAAAGAAGGAGGCTAAAAAAAATTGCCAAAGAAGAGGAGTGTGTTTCGCAGCTGCCGCTGCCGCCGGATGAGATAAAAAGGAAGACAAAAAAGCCGGTCTAGGCACGCGGAAAACCGGTTTCGGGATCGATTTGCGCGCCTCGTTAAACGGCTCATTGACGCGTTATTTTTTAATTGGCCTCGACTGCTTCGATACCTTTTTTTTTCGCGAGGCCGCGCATCGCGCGAACTGCTTAGCTCGACGCGCTCGCGGAGATTCGGTTAATCGCGTCTTGTTGCTGTTGCGCTAATTTACTGCGAGGCGATCAGCGACGGGGCGATGTTTGCTCGAGTTTTGATAAGGGTTAGCTTCAAGATGCATCGCAATTACCATAACTCTCCGATAAGAGCGGTAGATTTTATTTCCGAAGCTTAGCCGGTGAATTGGTCGACGTTTCGATCGTTAATAATTCAATTTTAAAGTTGCACATACATCCAATGAAAAAGGAAATGATTCGCGAGCCGTTAAAAACTTAATTTCGCGCTGCATCCTCTTACACAGCCGATCGACTTTAAATATTACAAAAGGCACTTGGCTCGCACATTGTATCCCTATAAAAGAGCCTTTCAAGTATCAGAAAGTTGCTCGAAATTACGAGCGCAGCAGCAAACGAAGGAGCTCCCGCACGCTCGCGCTCGGAGCGTCGAAAGTTCGAGGAGCGAATGAAGCGCGATAACCGTTCGCCTTTACGAGCTCGCGCAGCCACCTCGGCTGCATAATGCAGAGCGTCCCGAGGTGTGCGCGGCGAAAAACAGCAGCCCGCGAACTCGGCATTATCCGCAAACGGCGCTCGGCGCGGCCAATAAATTAAATTACCGGCGCGCTTTCGTTTCATATCTCCCGCCCGTAACGCGAAAAATACTGTCGGGTGATTTCTCGGCACGGCTCCCGGTAAGTACATAGAGGAGCGATCGACACACGCCCCCGGCTCTTATAATTCACGGCGACGCGGCGGAGAGAGGGAGTCGATTTCGAAAAATCGCCGCGGCTGCCGCGCCGTGACAAATAGCGGCCGCCCCTCGGAAAAGAGAAGTGGGAAAATTCGCCCGATCGCTTCTTGCGCGCGTCTAGGCCCGGAAGAGAGGCTAGCCGGATCTGGAGCCCTGCAGGGGGGGGTAAAAAATAGGAGTCGAGGGTCGCGCGGCGAACGAGTGCTTTTAGGGCGGATCTATGATCGAGTCAATGGGCGATGACGGAATTTAGATGAATGTCGGGCCTGCCGACTGTCGATAAAATTTGCAGTAAAGTTTTCATGACGCCGGAAATGAAAGCGGCATATATATACAACCGCGTCGCGGGAGCGGCGTATAGATGATATGCGCGCGTCTTATTTGAGGTTACCGATTTCGTTGTAAAACAGGTCGGCCGTATAACTTTCGTTCGGCGCCCGACGCCGTTTGATCGATGATGATCTCCTTCGCGGAGCGTTAGAACGTGTGTTTAAAACGTCATTAAATTGAATTCTGAACTGACTATGATAAATTATTCAAAGCCGTAAAATAACGTTAGGCCTTGCGGGGCACCAAGCCCTTTTTTCAATTCCCTACCTACTCGAATGAGTAAACCAACGCGAACTAAGGAAAAAAAGAACACGGTTACGACCACGATTTTTCACGAAACGCCGCGGCGCGAGATGCGTGAACGGATTCATTTATACCCGCGCACAATTCCCGCTCGACCCTCCGCCTCGGCCGGGGCCAAATAAAGAATCTCGGCACTTTATCAAAGTCGATTTATTAATGAAAACTGCCTTTAATCTATCGCGTGCAGCTCCCGCACTAAGCAGCGGCGGCGTCGGCGGCGGCGGCGGCACATCGCACGCGGGAGATATATCTCCGGGACGCACAGGCTGTAAGCGATGCGCAAGAAAAGTAGCCCGCGCGCCGGCGGGATCTTATAAATTTTGGAGAACACGTTCCGGCCTTTACGAGCCTCATTTTTTATCCCTCCTCTCGAGAGGCGGCGCGCGCGTCTGCCCGGCACACGTATAACGCTCATACGTGTAAACGCCCGGCTCGCCGGCTGACTCGTCGCTCGGGAGGATCTTTTCTCGGGCGGCGGCGGCCCACCACCTGTCCCTCGCCTGGGCTTTTCCCACCTGCCCGACGAGGGAAGGTCGAAGGGCCAAGACAAAGCCGGCCGGGAAAGCTTGCGTGCGGCCATAAGGCACGCGAGGGATTAGAAGCAGGCCGCTAATTAAATCGGGATTCCTGCCCCCCTCCGCTCCCGCCGCGATGTGTACGCGTCGCCTTTTGACGGAATTTTAATAGTGGGGCCGCGGCTACGCGTGTTTAAAGGCGGGAGGTTTCTGGGAATCTCGTATTAGGGATACTGGAACGGAATGTTGCGCGTGATTCGATATCTTGGACGCTGCTTCGACGCGGAATGGACTTCCGTCGGCCGTATTTACGAGCGCTTAATCGACGAGCCGCCGCCGAAAAGCCGAGCGTATCAAAGCGAAACAAAGGGCTCGCGGTCCATTTGTCACTTCCGATAGGTGTATTATACGCAAAAAGTTTAGTCGGCTTCGCGGCGTTCCCGGGCGACAGCGGCGGAGAATCGGCTCTCTCCCGGAGTCCGGCGCGCGCCGTCCATTACTCATACACTCCTGGCGCATCGGATCTCCGCGCGCTCGGCGGTCCGTTTGTCATCGGCGAGCGGGCCTCTCCCTCCTCGGGGCGGCCGCCTGCCTCTTCTTCCTCCTAATTCGAGCGCCCTTATCTCCTCTTCCCCATCAGCGTTTCCCCGGGCTCGTTTCGATCTCTTTCTCTCTCGTCTCCTCCGTCTATCTGTCTTCCGTTTTTCCGTCTCCTTCAATTTCCGTTATTTCTTGTCGTCGACGAGTCCGGGAGGGGGAGCAAGTGAAACGGATCGCCGAAGAGTCGACCGACGAAATTGGCCCAATTCGAGAGAGAGCCCCGGAATTATTATGTATTGAAAGCTTTTATGGGCCGGATTAATTTATCGCTCGAAGTATAACTGGCTTTGCTTGATTGCGAGTTTGTTTTTCCCGAAGAAGCCGAGCTTACGCTGGATTGCCCGCCGGCGGCTAATTCTCGGGGAAAATGATGCCTTTATTGTATTAGGAACGATCGATCTTCCAGTTATTTTGGCGAATCTCGCAATTGTAGAAATTAGTGTACGCTGCGACGAGGAAATGCAGTATTAAATGCTCTTAATTAAAATCAACAAATCCGGAAGATAAACAAATTCGAGTGGCTCGTTTTGCGCGGCGTAAATATACAAGAAGTATAACCATCGGAGCCCGATGAAACGTTAATTATAAAATAGAATTGTATGTATAACAAGGTGAAATTTCTCAAGAGCGATAGACCGAAAATAAAGCGCGCGTCGCAGCCGAGATGCATGATTTTCAATTAGAAACGAGGTCCATTCGATTTAAGCTGCGGGCTGCAATTCGCGGGGAAATTAAAGCGAACGCCGCGAAGCCGGAGCATCCGAGCAATTTACAACGGCAAAGGGCATCGAGATTGATCGGTAAATTTTAAACGCGCTCCAGCGAGAAATACCGGGCGTAATTGCCGCGGTACTACGACCAGTGTGGTCGGGCCCTTAATCTCTTTCTCCGTCTCTCTCTCTCTCTCTCTCTCTCTCTCTCTCCGCCGGCGGGGCATTTGTGTCCATCCGCCGGCGCCGCTCCTCCGCTTCATCCCTCAGCAGTCGGTCGGCTGGGCTCTCGCTTCGTAGATAGAAAATCCGCGCGGTTTCGGCCGGAATATATTGCCCCGACGGGGAGGAGAAAAGAGATCATCGACTGATCGATGCTGGCTAAGCTCGCGCGACACGTGTTGCCGGCCGCATGCGGGTAATCTACTAAGCGAACGAGGAGGAGGGGGGATCGAAGCTTCGCCGAATAAAATAAATAATAATCCGAGTCGCTTCTGCAGCTACCTCGAGCTGAGTTACGGCCGATTCCCTCGATTGGGGGCCGCGAGGCTGCCGAGTGTGGATCGGCGACTGCGGATTTGATGCATTGCGGCTGCGCCGCGGAGTTGTCGGGAGGAGCGCTCGAGATCTTTCCTGATTAGCCGGGCTGCTTTTTCCGGAGGGAGTTTACGGCCTCGGGGCTGATTCAACGACGTGTCTTGCTGTACTGATAATCGAGGATTACGAGGGGCGGCTGCTCGGGAGCTTCTTCCGAGGGAGATTGCGTTTTTAGGCGAGTAAATATTGCTTTTCGGGTGATTTTTCAGTTGTGCGTTTATATCTTGACTGGCTGCGCATAGCTGAGAAGCGAAAAATTAAATTGACAAATATTTCCGTCCGGCAGGGATCTTTTAAGGGGGTTCTATACCCATCGTTGCCATGGTTTTAAATGACCTCTAAAATAAAAATTTAAATTAATAATAGTTTATACTATCT
>JAWWEM010000010.1:17537125-17577608 GCA_035582935.1 Ormyrus thymus | reverse complement strand
TAAACTATTATTAATTTAAATTTCTATTTTAGAGGTCATTTAAAACCATGGCAACGATGGGTATAGAACCCCCTTAAGGAGATTTTGCGTGCATCTAACTAACGATTCCGCGCGAGCAGATGAAAAGCCACAAAAATCTTGTAGGAATATACTTTGTTTAAATATTTCATCAGTCGTGCAGAAGCTAACGGTGCCGAGTAAATTGTCGAAACACCGACACTGCATCAGAATAAATATCGTAAAACTGATTTACACGAATTCCGTTTTAAGTGCGCCCGTCGCGTTATTCTCGAAATAATTCAAGTTTATTTTAGCGTCCCTCTAATGCCATTAGTTTTACAGCGTAATACAACAGCTCAAAATTCCAATAAATCTCGAATGTCCCTGTAAAGCAGTCAATCCGGAAGTGATAAAAGCTCGCGGGAAAGATTCGATTCAGAGGGACGATCTTACTTTTACATCATCATTTCGATCCCTTCCCTCGTCGCGTTTCTTCGGCAAAATTCACCAGGCGTTAAACCTCCCATGTTAATCCAATCTCATGCCGGGCAGAGTTCGAAAGAAAATCCGTGTTGCTGAGTATATAACGAGATGCTCGACAGACTAGTAAATTGATTTTAAATTGACTCTTTAACAGTACACTTAATCTCATCAATTAATGCCGCTCGGCGCTGAATTCGTTTTCCCATCGGCGCGTTTGTTCAACCCGCAATCAATTCGCAATAAACGCGCGGCGGCGCATTAATCCTCCCGCCGCCCCGCGCTTATTTTCAAAGATTAACGCGCCGTTCCCGAGGCGCCTCAAGACTTTACGCGGGAGCTTTAGGGCTCCCCGGTTATGGGAGGCGGGCGTAAAACTTCTTTAAAAAAAGTGATTCGACATTGATGGCCGGCTTTTTAGCGCCATCGATTTTTCATGCGCGTCTTTTACGAACACTTTCCGCGTCCCCTCCCGACGCGCGAGGAATTTCCCGGGCTGCGAGGGCGCGCGCGCACGCGCGGCGAGGCGGTTGTTTTAAAAGAAATGTAAATGTTTACGCTGCCGTGTAATAAAGTCGCGGGTGGTTACGTAAGAATGTGCGCGCAATATTTATGGTGCGTAAACATACGAGTACTGTTTGAGGACGGGGTCGTAAGTTTTTTTTTCTTCCTTTTTTCTTCTCGTGATGTACGGGTATATTTTTCGAATCCGAGCACTTCCCATCGCGTTATTTCGCGGGGACACGCGCGGCGCCATTTATTTTACGAGGAGAATTAAGGCAGCGTTACGTACAAAGGACACCGGTAATGATAAAGACGTAAAGGCAGCAGTTCTTTCGTGAAATGTCATTCGGGGAAAAGCAATTACTCTCCGGCGTTTCGCTGGAACGTCGGCTCGATTCGAGAGCAAAGTAGAGCGAGTTAACATCTTCATTGAGCAAGCGCGGAATATAGGCAGGTGGCCTTTTAATGGATCTCCGTCTCCGGCATTGTGCGACGACAGTAAACTCGCATCTCTTTATCGGAATTACGCGCTAAGAGAGCCGTAAAGCGCTGCAGCGCCCCCGCGGCTCGCTTCCCGCCGTCGAAAGTCGAAAAGGAAAGAGCGCCCGGAAAGCGGGGCTCCGCGGAAAGGGCATTTATTTTTCAGTCTCATCGATTCGCTAAGACTCTCTCCTCGCCCCCCCCCCCCCCTTGGAAAAAGTCGAGGCTTTTTACGGTGCTTTGAGCGCAGAGCGGGCGCACGAAAAAAAGAAAATGGAGCAACCAAAAATAAAATAGCGTAAAACAGCGCGCAAAAAGCAGCGGCAGCAGCGGCGGCGGCGGCGGAGGCAGCAGGCTGAAAGTTCGAAAGGAACGGAGCGGCATGCTCGAGGAGGGGCAGAGAGAGAGAGAGAGAGAGAAATAAATAGAGACACAGAAGCATGCACGGAGGGGGTTTGAACTTGGCTAACACAAAAAAGAGAGCGGCCCGGCTCCTACGCGCTGAAGGGGGCGAAAGTGAGAGCTGAAAAAACTAAAAGTCAGCGACGATTCACCGGATGTGTATACCTGCACGAACGCGAAACGAGAGCCGCCGAGCTCCACTCGACAATGCCCGCCCTCGGCAATATTGAGAGGGAAACAGGTCTCTCGCGGAATATTTTAATACGTAATTTTTTCGAAATTCGACCCTTTTCAGCGCCGTCCCCCACCCCCTGGGAAAATTTAGCCGCGGAGCCCCCATTGTTGCCGCCGCCGCGCGAGAAGTTCTTTTTATTCCTCTCGGCACTTCGTTAGCGGGCCCTTGGCTCTCGGTGCCTTTCAACGGCTAGTCTGGCTTGTTGCGCCGGCGAAGCATTAGGAAAAGCGAGCTGATTCCGCAGGCGTCCCGTCCCGACACTCCGCGCGAACGACTGCTTTTTGTAATTAAACGTAACTTTGACAATCTTATACAAAAGTTAAACGGGTATTTTTCCCCCCCAGACGAACCGGCGACGGGGAGCGCACGCGAAATTCGCCAAAGTAAACGCTTATTCCGGCGGCTTCTTTCGCGCGGCCGGGGCGGTGCAAAAGTTTCGCCGCGCGCGCGCGCCGAAGTTACACAAAGCGCATAATTTACCCGGTGGCCCCGAAATTACTCATATACGTACGTACGGGCAAAAGCCAACTTCCGACGGGGAAGTCACTAGTCGGGCCATTTTTCGGGAGCTGAACTATGCTCCAACTGCTAATCGCGACTGCCGAAGTCCCGCGCGCCGCGGAGTTGCGGCGGTCGATTTTTCTTCGGGGGGGGGGGGGGGCGGAAAGCAAGTGTTTTGTAATTGTATGTTAAAGCGCTTGGGAGATGAGTTTTAATCATGGGGATGAATATGAATGAGCCCGCGGAATGATTTACATCGCCTGACCGAAAACTTTTCAAAGTTCTTGATAGGGTCGGAATTAGGCGCGGAATCTACTTAAGCGAGATCGCATTATCTATGTAAAAGCCTCTTTTATCTCGGCCGGTGAGTAACCGCTGATTTGCAATGAGAGTAGGGCTTTAAATTCTTCTTCAAAACCTTGGACGTAATTTCGATAATATAAAATGCATATATACATAGCCATCTGCTCGTTAAAAGAGCGCATTAAAAACAGAAATTTCTCAAAGGAAAGAGCCAAGAAACCTCGTTAACTCGTCCCTTCAAACAAAAAAAGGAACAAAAAAAAAAAAAAAAGGAAACCGTAGAACAAAAAATCCAGCCAATCAAACTTTTTCCGAGGCGGGCATTTAAAATCATTTCCCAGGGGGCGCGCGGAAAAAAGAGCGGCGCGCATTACACCGACGCCCCCGTCCCGCGCAGCCCGCGCGCGGTATATAGGCGGCCGAAGCGCGTTACACGCCGACGCGTATACATCTTCGCGCAAGAGGAGAAGCGGCGGTCCCGACCTGATTGCGAATTTCGCGGGAGACGGCTTTTTGCGCGCGGGGCTCTCGCTCTTGAAAGAGGCCTCGTGCGCGCGTTTGAATTAAAGTCCCGCACACGCGCGCGCGCGCTTTTTACTTTTTTTTTTCGGTCGGCGCGCCTTTTTTTCTTTTCCTTTCAAGGGCTCGACGGAATGAAAGAGGGATTTGGATGCTGCCGAGGTTTTGGTCGCGCGGAAGCGCCTTGTTGATGCTGATGCTTAAGGCTAAATAATGTGGAAATGTTTGCGGAGATGGATGGTATGCAGTTTTTTAAAGTAGAACGCTGCTGCTTTTGAAGAGTATTTTTGCGGAGAATGAGATCCTAAGAAGAAGGACAGAGATTTATATTACACCATAATTTCAAATTTTATTGAAAAGAGTAGAATTTGCTAAACTGAAGCATTTTTATACAATAATTACTTGAATAATGAATATTTAATAAGAGCTAAATTTTGCTCATTAAATTATACAATAAGATATAACAATGTTTACGCGAAAACGTTTATCGTTTCACTTCTCACCGAAAACGCCCTGCTTTCCCGAATCCGCGCCCAGCATCCTAATCCCCCAAACGATAAACAAACACAGCGGATACCTCGAAATAAAAAAAAAATACAACCTCCTCCCAAGTCGGCGGAGAAAAGCGCCTTGTAAACCTGTAACGCGGCAAATAGAATTATCCGTATACGCAAAAGGCGCGCGGGGGCTGAAGCGGCAGCCCCCAGGAATTAGCCGTGCGCCTACTGCCCGAGCGGCAGCTGCGCAACGGCATAGTGGCGCCGGCCGAGATAAAAGATCGCCGGCAGATAATTAGGCAGTTAAAAGGGAGCCTCGGCCCCTGCGGGGCTTCGGCGTATATACACCCACGCACACCCGCGTCTTTGTATCGGCGCGGCCGGCCAGAAATCGAATTGCTCCTCTCTCTCTCTCTCTGCGAGTTGGCAAAACCACGCATTACGCAACCGGCCCGGGGATACAAACGCCTCCCCCGGGGGCGAAGCCAGCCAGGGGTGGAGACGGAGATGCCCCTCCCGGATTAGAGATAGCCAAGATAAGTTTCGCGCTCGGCGGCGGCCTTCGGGTGACGCCGTCCTGCGCGCTGCAGGTGTATATTATACACGTGCGGCGGCATTCCTTTAAGCGGTCTGCGGGGTTGGTATCAAAGAAAATTAGTTCCCGAGTCGGGGAGCTCCTAGTTTTCGGAAAAGTTCGCGGGGTCTTTGCGTCGTCGCGCCAAGCGATAAATATGGAATTTATTTATTTTCCGCGCAAGGGAGTCGGGAGGTAATTTTGAAAGGTCGAATTTTTTTTTTTCTGTTTAAAACTTTAATGGTGTTAATAACGGATTCGAGCGTTAAAATGCAAAGTGCTTTGATCGTTGAAAGTTTAATTAAAATTTAAATCCAGAAACGAAAGCGCAAAACTGTTTAAAAACAAATTCAATGAACAACGAGAACTTTCCCGTAAAATACCGGCGTAAGAAATAGCTTACGTGATTGGATTAGCCGGATTACACGTGAATACTTGATTAGAAATTCGGTCCCGCCGCGGGGACACACACGTCGGATTATCTATGCGTGTCCGTGAGATCGGCCTTATTTGGCCCGCGTCCACCCGGGAAAGTACCGTAAACCGCGCGCACAAAGCATTTCCCAACGCGCGTTTTCCAAACCCGAAGGGGCCCTCGGCGCGGTTGAATCATCGCCGCCGCGGCGATCCGACACGCCGATAAGTCTAATGATTCGTTAATTATGTCCGAGGAAGGCGACGCGAGCCGCGACCGAGATATCGCGCGGGTCTGTCGAGTTCGAGAGGCTTGGGATGTAATGGAGAGCTCCTAATAGTTCACGGATTCGGAGGTGTTCGAATTGATAAATCTCGGGTGATGAATGGCGGACGAGCCGCGACCGACAGCGCATTGCTCGGGTTAATTAGAAGGTGGAGTGAAATTTATGTAGTCGAGGCTCGATTATATGCCTGTTATTTTACGTTTTACGCCCCAGAAGAGTGGGCTCGTCCCCCTTTTTTTTCGTATTTATAAAAGGCTTTATACGGGCGGTAATTATTATTTAAATCTGCGGAGGCTTTTAGCATAATTTGTACGTACGTAATTATATCAGGGCGTATCTTGATTATAAATTTGGCCTTTATCGTACGTAAATACACATAATTACTGTCACATCGAGCTTACCATTGCCACAAACGCAACAATTAGTCTCGTTGCACTTTTTATTAGACATGCAATAGTACAGCATTTTTGCAGTTAGGCGACTCGGCGACGCTGGCGTTTAAAAATTGCCAATATATGAATTTCAGCTCGTCGAGTAGAAACTTATGCAATCCGAGCGCGTCAGTCGTTAGGTTCAGAAGTGGGTCATTGATCCAATATTGTTTTGAACACATATAATCCCCAAAGCCAATTATTTCGATTAAAAAAAGAGTCGAGAAATATTCCGCTCGGCGCTCGGCGCTAAATTATCCAGTCTAAACTTTTCTCACTTCAACTTGGCGACTTCCACGGGGAACAAACCAAGTCAGTCAATCGCGGCGGAATTCTCTCTTCTCCCTCTCTCTCTCTCTTTTACGCTTCAATTCCCGGCCGTCGAGAAAAATCGATATTCGCTCGCTGGCAACTATAAAAATAAAAATAAAAAGCCCTCGTCGCAGTCTCCGGCGTGCTTTCGCGTATGCTCCCGCTCGCGTGCTGGGACCATCGGCGATGAGAACGCGTTGCCACGCGACTGGGAAAAGTGGAAAACGAGATATAGGATCGCTTATATCCCCGGCCGCGCGGGCGGGGGGGACAAGGCGCTATCGTAAAGCGTAAGAGGCGCGCGCTCGCTCAATTTCGCGTTTTATACACCGCCGCGCCTCTCCGGCGAGATGACGAGAGAGAGAAAGAGAGAGAGGCTCCTGTATGATTTTTTAGATTCTTATTTCCCGAGTGCCGAGCCCCTTTCTTGATGCCGCTCGAGCGCCCGAGGAAGGAGAGATTCGAGTTTGTAGCGTGGGAGAGAGAGAGAGAGAGAGAGAGTCGATGGCAGATTTACGGCCCAATCGGGGAAACGAATCGGTGTAAAGAAAGGCGGCGGGGATAATTTTACCGAAGTGAGCGGGCTAATTTATATGATAATCCGGGAAACGCCTGCGTAACTGTATTGTAGTCGCGCAGATAGACTTATTAAGGTGCTTTTATTGCGGCTATAACGCCCGCAAGAATTTTGCCGCGACGCGCGTTTTGCATAATTTTTTGGTGCTCGCCTGCCAGATTATACGCTAAAAATAGCCTTTTCAATTATTTTTTAATTCTGTTAAAAGTTTTATTATCGACGAAAGCACCGATTGAAATCCGAAAGAAGATCAAAATAAAACGCGCGTTGATTGAAACAGCAGCAGCGCTTTCATAAATAATTCAATAAAACCCGTAAAAAAAATACGCAATTATTCATTCGTACGAAAAAAAAAGAGAGCGCAGCGTCATGCACAAAGCTATATCAATCCTTGGGAATAATAATTCATTTCGTTGAATCGAAGCGTACATTATACCGGGCGGCCGGCAACGCGCGCATTTCGCAATTTAGTCACTCGAGCGCGCTTCGGGGGCGGACAGCGGCGAGTCGGCGGCGGCGGCGCCCGAAAAACTACCGTTTAATTAGTATGCCGGAGAGCCGGCTAGATTTGCGCCGGGGACTTGAATTCCGGTTTCGGACCCGCCTACACAATCAAGCGGATCGATGACAGAGGCACGGCGCCGACTCGGATTTCTTCCGAAATCGGCGCGTTTACAGCCGCGGAGAGGAGGCTCCGGACTAGCGTTTCCAACGAAAATTAATACACCCTTTCGGCGATATCGGGCCGCTTTATCGCGCGTCCGAATCGGCCTGCTGAAATATCCGGCGTGGGAGAGAAAAAAAAAGGGGCGGGGGGGGGGGGCGAGCGCGGAGGAAGGAGAGGCTAATTGAAAAGCAGTACGCTATGAAAACAGCGAGACGTATGGGGGGGGTTGCTTTTTTTTCGGGACGGGGGAGAGAAAGAAAAATATACAGCGCGACGCGGACGATCGTATATTTTCGAAGCGTGCGCGATGTGCCGCCAGTTGCTTCGCCGGCCCATAGAGTGTTTTGCGGACTCGGGATTTTTATGGGCTCGCGGATCGATTTGTCCCGTCGCGATTCGTCCGCGATCGTATAAAAGGGCCTGTCGCTTCGATGACCTTTACATTCTGTAAATATTGATTCGGCCGCCGTCAATATTAAAAAACATTTTCCAAAAAGCGCGTCGGCCGCAGCGGACCGAAAGCACTCTCGGAACGGCGCCGTTCGGCGATAAATAAAGGCCAAAGCATTATTTATTCTTATCCCTCCCGCGCCCGCGAAGAGAGTAAAATAACAGCTCGGGGGGAGAAAAAGGCCGCGGGTCGGGGAAGGAGAAAAAGGAAAAAAAAAGTCCGACGTAAAAGTCGTACATAATCGCGGCCGAACGCGTGTAAGAGCGGGGCCGGATTACGGCGCGTGACCGAGGCGATAACGCGCTGCAAATTCGCGATAAGCGCGGGGAAGCGGGGAGGACCTCCTCGGCGACGTCGTATAACTCGCGAGCTGCGCCTTCGGCACTCGGGCTCATTGAAAAAGGCAATTAGCGCCGTTATAGGCCGGGGGTAGGGGGAGGGGGGAGGGCGAAAAAGCTCCGGCGGCCCGCGTCTATTTACATAAAAATCGAGTCCGAGTATTATTCGCCGGATGAATCGGGGTAATTAAAAGCCGCTAATATCGGGGCGCCCCATGAATATTCATTGCTAATTTGCCGCCCCCCCCCCCGAGGCGGCAAAAGTGTCTCGCCGTCATTGAATGAGATGTCATTATTTTATTAAAATGAGATCTACTTAATGCAAGGCGGCCCCGGGCGGTCTTTTACGGATCTTTTGAAGGGCGCGCTTTAATTTAGGCGGCCGCTTTGCCATTACGTACAGCGAATTAATAATGATAACTGATTTATCTCCGTCGTGGCAAGAAAGAGGCGTCGGCGAACGGGGTCAGCGGGTCCAGTACGCTAAAATAACTGCGCCGCGGAAGGAGAACTGCCGGAAAGTCGCCGGACGTTTAATTACCGGCGCTCTCGATAAATAATTAAGCTCTACGTGCACGCGGGTTAATCTACGCGGTTGCATACAATTCCGAGGAAACTTTTTTTCCCCCCTGTCTCGAGCCGCGCGCCGCTCCGCCTTATCGTGCTTTATTACGGAAATGCTTCGCGTTCGGTCGAGAGAGAGAGACGGGCGAGGGAAAAAATTACGCAACTGATAAGATGCGCCTTAATTAACTCGCCGGGGGTAGGGAACTTAATTTTATTTCTAGGAGCACAAAGATCGGCCGGCCGACTGCCGCGCCGCGCGTCGAGGAGCTTTTTCAATTAACTCGCCTTCGTCGAAGTTATACGTCTCGAGTGCAGGAATAGCCGTGGAATATTTCTTGAGCCGGGGCGACGCGGCCTAAAAAAAACCTCGTTTTAATCAGCTGCAGTCTTGTTTTTTCCCCGCGAGCCGAGCTGCCGAGAAGCTGCCTCCTGCTAAATCTGCTCGAGAGCAACTTTCTCGGATGGTTATTATTAACATTGAGCGAGCGAGAGAGGCTTTTAACAATAATTAATGCCGCGATGATTATTTCGCTATATTTATAGGGTATATGTGAGTATTACCTTTCGCTGCGGTTGAAGGTGGAGACGATGGTTCAGCAACTTATCTGTAACAAAATATAGTGCTTGTTAGGATTGGAATTATTCTTTTAATCAAGATTTTGCATAATCCAGTTAAAAAGCTGTTTTTTAAATAGATTCATTCATAGTGAACAAAGAAAAGGTCGGTTATTTAATTATCCTTCTTATCTTTAATTATTATTTTAATTATTTTAATCATCTTTGCATCTTTGACCGGCTCCCAATTTAAAAAATATCAAACCCTGCAACTCCTTTGATTGCAGAGCATTTATACTCGCTTGAAAAGGACTGAATGGGACTTTGAAAAAGCATCAATCCCCCGAAGAGTTCAATAAAAGCAGATAAAATTCCTCTCTCTCTTCTCTCTCTCTCTCTCTCTCTAAAAAAGTAACCATTCAAAAATAAACTCCCCTTTTATTTACAGCATATTAGCCAGGCGTTCGTTTCCTTATCAACCCTTCTCACCTTGGCCTCTCCGGCCAAATAGCCGACACCTAAGAGAGCTCGCGCAAATACAAACAGCCGCAGAGAGAAGAGAGAGAGAGAGAGAGAGAGAGGCTCTCGCGGCGAGAGAAAAGGGTCCGTCGCACCCTCGGAGAGATCGAGAGCTCTCTCTCTTTTCTCGCGCACTCGAGCAGGCGCCACATACGTATAAATAAAACGCAATCGGACCTCTTCTCCTACCTCCCTCCGTCCCTTTGCCTTTGGCCGCCACCGCCGCGCGGCGGCTCGGCGAGCAATTTTACAGAAGAGCGGCGCAATTTGTCACGCGCTAATAAAGATGGCCGCTCGCTCTCTCGCAGTCTTGTGCGCCATGTGCGCCGACACGCGACGCGGAGAGAGAGTCTAATCTCCGCCGGGGATTAGGGATATTAAACGCTAATTTTTTAGGCGCCCCGTGCATCTGTCGCGCCTGTCGTAGATCAACGCGGGGGACACTTATTCCATTACACCCCCCCCCCGCCGCCACCCTTTTTACACCCTCGCACAACGGCTTTTTTCTATCCCACTGTTTGTTATTCATATTACGGCGCCCTTCGCCTTTGCGCTCTCGCGGCTTTTTCCAAAATATAAAGCACCGGCTGCGCGCTCGTGCCCCCCCCCCCGCCCCTCACCCGCGGGTAACGACAAATTTTTGAGGTCGAAACAGCTGAAAGTAATGACTCGTTTCGCCGGGCTGAGTTATTGCAGTTCTCGTCCGCGTCCCGCCGCCGCGTGCGAATCTGGTATATTTTTGCGGGAAAGCGCGAGTTTAACGCTCTTTATTACGCCGGCGATGCAGTTTATTGCGCGCTCGCAATGAAAGAGGATCATGCACTGGGAAACAAGGCGCCATTATGATAAACAAAATTTTAGGACTGTAAGTAAAAGCCTGGCATTTTCGCTTAATTAAATTGACCGATTGCGTTTAAATTCTAAAAGATTCCGAGTGCCCTGTACATTTTAAAGCTGCTGTAACGATAAATCCATCGCCGCGTTTTACGGACTTGAATGACGTTCAACATTTTCTTCGTACTAAGTTATAAACGCAACACTCTCGGCGTGCAATGAAAACTTTATCAAGCCACATCATTCAACCAGAATTCTCTGCTTTATTAACAATCCCGTACGTCCTGACGATAATACATAATATTTCCAAGTTTCCCCAACTATTTTATCAAGCGACGCTCAACATTTCGAAAGGACTTGATTAATCAGCCCGCGGTGCCGCCTCTCGTTCGGCGAGCGCGTTCGAAATTGAAATTCCGACGACGCTGCAGGCCCGCGCGCAAATAAATAATAAAAAGTGACAAGTGCGAGGTGATTAAAGTGAAATAAGTCGCTACATCACTAGACATATCGCTCATCCTTAGAGTACACATGGCAGAGAGAGAGAGAGAGAGAGAGAGATCTCCGCATCCCTTTCACTGCCATATCCTCTCAATCTCCCGCTCGCTCCCGGCATTAAAAATCCACTCCACTCCTTCCCCCCCGTCGTATTACACAATGCGGACCGCAATCCACTGAATCTTCTCTCTCTCTCCCCCTCTCTGGGGGTGATTCTTCGCATCTCTTTATCACGCGCGCGCACGGATATATCTTCCGTGGGGCGTAATAATCCAATTACCGACTGTGAGTCAACTGCTTTCTCATCTATATTCCGCTCAGAATTTTTATTGGTTCTGGAGTGCATTTCGGACGTTTCTCCTTTTAAGCCAGGCATTCGGATCGTTGGCAGCTCGTAACAATAATGTGACAAAGCTGCGCGGAGAAAGACGGGAGGGAAAAATCGCGAAAAAAAGAGAATTTGACAATTTAAAAAGTAGCCTTTTTAACCGAGAGAGCGGCGGGCCGGTATAACTCTTAAGTCAACAAAGCAGAGCGCGAACGGAAGAAAGGATTAATTAACGCGGCGACTCCGCTTTGAGCGAGAGCGACGACGCGTGAATAATGGAACATCAGGCCATATTCGAATCCTTAAAGGCGCGTAACAAGCGGCGCGACATTAAAGGTATTAACGACGGCGGGGCGCGCAGGCCGTTAATACGCTCCGAGTGGCCACTCCGTCATGCTACCTGCTCCAGTGACCCCCTCGGCGTGCGCCGAGGCTCGCACATGTCTCGCTCTCTCTCTCTCGCTCTACCTGCGGCGCTCTCTCCTTTGTTTTCCCGCGGGGAGCCTCTCCATCCTCGTTATACTTTCTTGCCGAGAGCGCCATCAGCTTGTAATCCAAGTGTGTAAGTAAAGGCATCAGCGGGGATAGTAGCTTTGGAAATTAAGGACCTTTTTAGGCGCCCGGGCTCTCCCTCGTTAATCACCCGGGTTTGGCTTTTCATTTCGACTCCGTCGAGATTCTCTGCGGGCTTGGGATATTTTTTTTCGCTTTTCTTTTGCGCAAAACTCGGGAAAAAGCGTATATTTTCATAAAGAGAGAGAGAGAGAGAGAGAGAGAAAGAGAGCTTTTAAACGCGGCTCTTTAAACATCCCCGGGCAAACGAGGTTATTGCACAATAATTAACGCACTTATACGCTCGCTCTCGTAAAAGTTTAGTAAAATTCTGAAATGAAAGAAGCTTCCCTCGATTTGGCTCGCGCAGCTCCCCGCCACGAGCCAAATTACGGGTAACGAGCGCTGCTTGTCTTAAATTTTCTTCGGCTCCCTCTAATTGCCCGAGCAACTCTCGGATAAGATAGCCGTAAACACGGCCGCGAAATAAAGGAGCGCGCGCTGCACGCAGGACCTTTGCTTATCGAATAACTTTGGGAAGCGCGCGCGCAGGGCCACGAAGGAACCTTTGTGGGACATTCCGCGCTTGCGCTGCGTGTATCTGACGTGTTCCGGCGTACAAATACCGAACAATGAGATCCGATGTCACGTCACATGGACAGAATGTGGCCTTTATTGCACCTAAGATACGGAATTCCGAGCGGACTTTGCCGCGGGGCTTTCGCATGCCATTCGAATGCTGGGCATTTTTGTTTTCTCGGGGTGTATGTCCTTAATATCTTTCGGAATTAGACCAAATTCGAAAATGCCGACTCGCCCGAATCAGAGAGCGGCGAACGTTTCTGCTCGGAGCCGCGGTGTTTCTGTCGGCTCGCTAATATCGGTAAAACGCGATATTTACGAATGCGGGAGTTTTTATTCCGGAATAAAAATGAAACATTATTAATACTTCTTCATCGACGTGAAATATGAAAGAACGTCGAGGCAGCTGACGTATTGGCGATAAAAATTTACAACCAGATTTTCGCCTGGCCGCGACGCGCGATTCAACGGATCGCGAAAATTTTCGCTAAAATTTTAAAACGCCGGGGCAAAAGTTTGCATTTGACGTCAGATAAAAGTAACCGACGCGGCTTCTCGCCCGAGCGCATCTATATGTAAATTCCCTCCGCAAGCATTTTACATCTTGTTTTTATTCATATAACTTGATTAAAAATATTTATAAGCAAAGTTAATAACCTACTTTTGGCAAAAGCGTGTACCGAGCGCTCGCGTGTGCGGCGAGCTCGGGGGCTGCTCCGATGCAATCTGATAAAAGTAAAAAGGAGGTAACGCCCGACTTGATCTCACTCCAATTTTACTGACTTTTATATGAAAGCTCGGCTCTCTCGCGGAAAAAAGGGCAAGTCGCGTGGAGAGTTCAAGCTTGGGTCGAGCGACGATTATTCGAAAAATCAGCTGAGGACTATCCGCGCTTTGTTTTGCTGGATTAAAATCCGAACGCGTTGTGTGTACATAATTTGCTGTTCCGTAATGCCGGGAAGCCTTCTGTGCGTTCTGCGCGAATAATGAGCGTAATGTTACGAAACTGGGTCGCGGATGTAATTAATTACACTTGATATTTACCGTGTTTGAGTGATTGCAGGTTAATTATTTCGCAGTGTATTAAATTTTCAAAAGCTCGCGCACAGCTCGCTCTCTCTCTCCTCTCCGGGAGTATTTTAATTTCCATTTACCGCATCGAATTTTCACGCCTCACGCGAGAGCTCCGCGCCGCTTAAGAGCGCCGTAAAACATTTAGACTCGAATCAATCAAACGATTTCGCGAGGAGCTCGAAGGTGTACGTATGAATAATGCAAGGCAATTCATTCGCGATTCAGTTCGCGCTCCGCGTTAAAATCCATCCATGATTCAGGGCCGCAGTGGCCAGTCCTTCATTAACAATTAACCGTCGTCGTCCCTCCTCGCGAAATTCCGACGAAGCCACAGCACCGAGCGTCGTCGCCTTCACCTGTTAATTCGCAAGGAGGCTCCACCCCCCCCCCTCCCTCCCGCCGGGGCAAGGAGTCCCTCGACCCTCTTTCACTTAGCAGCGCCCATTCTTCGGCCCCCGACACCCGAGCCTTTTTTCGCAATCGGAAGTCCCATTCCGTGAGAGAATCGCAGCCGTAGAAACGAAATCCGAAGTCCTATTATTCTCCTCTCCGGGCTCTCTCCCCCCGAAAAGCAAAAAAAAGCACCCCTTTCTCGCTCGTTCGGTTCTCATCGGCCTCCTCCCGCGCGCCGTTAGCCATTCATAGTCCTTCGGCCGCGGCGGGAGGAGGAGGGAAGAAAGGAGAACGCAACTCGGAAGCTACAATGCGGTCATTCGATACCCCGAGGCTAAGCGAGAGAGAGAGAGAGAGAGAGAGAGGAGAATCGACGAGGGGACACTTAGGTAAATTGAAACCGTGCTCGTAAGGCGATGCGCGCAGCGCTTTGAGATCGACTCCTTGGGCAGGGAGAGCAGCGAGACGTGCCGGCAGACGCACAGGTTCTATTGCTGTTTATTTTATTGTAATTCCAAGGCGAGTTCGGCTTGATTATTCGACGTCGCGGAAGAGTGAAAAATTGCTTCCTGTACGCGGAGGAGAAAATGAGCGGCCGACGGGAGGAGGTGCTTTCTAAGCGATGGTTTTTAGAAAATGAACCGCTAGTCGAAATTCAGCTTGGTAAAAAGTCATTTGTCAGGTGGAGGGGGCTCGCGTTACGGCCGATGCGAAAGAGTAATTTGTGAAAAAGAAAGGGTTACGTTTCAATTTATGCTTTTCCGCTGGAAAGTAATATTTCAGCCTCGGTCGGCTTGAAATTTTTACCCCGCGCTTTAAAAATAGCCCGTATACAGCCGGACGTTAATGAGCTGGTTTCTCCGGAGGGAATTTTGATTAACAATTTGTCGGATAATATAATTACAAGAATTTATGTACGATATCTTGGCATTCCACGCGAGTAAGCAAGTCCACTTTGTTGGTTATAAAACAAATGGAAATCATTAATCCGAAGCGATTTATTCGTACAGTGAAACAATAAAATTTATGTACGTTTGAATGCATTCTTTGGAACAGGTTTCAGACTTTTGAGTGGATCAACAAGCACTTATTTTTCGGTTGTCAAACAAAGCACAAAATTTGAAAGCGTATACGATTCGGACAAAAGGCTATAAAGTCCGAAATTTATTTATTCGATAAGACGATTGGCTAAGCCTCGAAAAATGCACTCTTAAGATGCTTTCAGCGCCAATCTTTATAGCCCCCCGAAACGATGCACGAGAATGTTTTGCCGGTATAAACGTCGAAGCAACTCTCTCTCTCTCTCTCTTCGGGCAAACGAGGAAGAATAGATAGGAGGAACACTTAAGGGTAAAAATTAGATAGCTGGAAAAAGGTAACGAGAGACAAACCGAAAGAGGAGAGTATATATATAGAAAAAGACAGAAACAGAAGGAGAAAGAGAGAGAGCAGACCGGAGCGCGAGTGAAACCGAGAGGGAATAGCAGACCGGAGATTAGCTGATCCAAACGAGAGTACTTGAGAGAGCTTTGGCGAAACGTGATGCGAGTATGAAAGGATCACCGTCGGAATAATGACAGGGCTGCAAAAACACACGCTATCCGAGAAACTTTATGGATCATCCTCCGTCTCTCGGCGCGCTTTTCCCCGCTCCGCGCGGCTCTCGGTTTGCCCCCCCATATATATATATATATATATATATATATATATATATACCAAATTATTTCATTCCATTAAAATTCCAGTAATCGAGAGGCTCTCTTTTACCCGAAAAAAGAAAAAAAAACATGAAGATGTACCTCGTCATGATTTGCCGGCGAAGGCGGCTGCTCGGCCCGGGAAGCTCAGGATTTTTCGCGAACCGTATAAACAAGGCATTAAAATATTCAGCGGCGCTTTAAAATTCAAGCGGGAAAGAGAGAGAGAGAGAGGAAAAAACCGCAGCGGCCGCTCCCCGAACACAGCTCCGCGGAAAAGCCGGCCCGAGGAAAGAAAGCCCCGCACCCCGGTGGGCAGAGCGGAGGGCAGAGCCCTAATAAGGCGGAATTCGCGGGGTAAAAAATCAACAAAGCTTAGGTTCGCGTGCGTATTTAAGGTTATTGCCGAAAAGGAAGCAGAACGAGGAGCTCGCGGCGAAGAAAGGCAGACGCCAGGCCGGGAGATAATAAGCCCGCCCCGAGCTCGAGGGGCGCAGGCCGCGGCCGCGCGCGCGCGTATACAGCTGCCGACGCCTCCGTACAACTCCGCACCCTCCCGCGCGCGTCTCGGCGCAGGGCAACAATCTCGCGCGATCGACCTGCGCACGCATACATATGCATAAGAGCTGCTTAGGGCCGCGCGTTACATTTTTCGAAAGGGAGAGAGAGAGAGATGCGGCTCGTTACGTGAGCGGAATTTCGGAGAGCCGAGCGAGCATTTTTGCATGCGCGGCCGTTCTCTCCGCGTTCTCTGCGGCTTGTAAATAATGGAGCTGCCAGGTTTTTGCGAGGTGCGCGGCCGGGAACACCGCGGTACGGAGGAGACTAAACGTTTCCAAGTCGATAAGAGATAAAAAAACAAACAAGAGGAAGCAGAAGGAAAATCACTATACTTTTACAAAGTACCCGGAAGCGAAGTGGGCAATTAAGTAAAAAACCGCGGCGCCGCGCGCGGTATTGGAAATTTCAGCAGCTCCCCTCGGCGCGCGACGCCCCGAGCCGAAGTAAGAAAAGGGCGCCGCGCGCGCAGACAGTCGCCGGGGCGGCTAAATCATTTCCCTGCCGCGGCCGTGTTATTCCTTCGTTTCCCGTTCTCGCGAGTACGCTTCCCGCTCGTACGTGCACGCCCGCTCCTGTATAGCCGCGCCCTCGAGTCGTCGCTCCGGCCGAATGCAGGAGCCCCTCTTAAGCAGCGGCGGCGGAGGCGAAGCATATGTCGCATTATGCATGGAAAAGGACCGCCGAGGAAATTTATGCACTTTTCCGCTTGTTTCTTATACATATGCAGGGGGCTCTCCTTTCTCCCGTGCCAGCTCCTCTCTATCTCTCTCTCTCTCTCTCTCTCTTTCCCTCGATCTGCGGCTTAGGCCGTCTTCCTTTTCCCTCCGTTCCCCGCACCGAGCACCTATTATGAGATATCGCCGCGCGTGCGGTCGGAAGAGGAGAGAGGGGGGGGGCGAGGGATACTTATTGCAAGGGTGTATGATTGCAGCGGGGAGAGAGATTCTTTGATTCTTATCGATTCCTTGGCTGCGGTTCGCCGCGGACTGGCCTTCCTTTTCTTGTGCTCGCCGGTCTTTTGTGAAAAGCCGCACGCTGCAGAAATATTCTACCCAGCTGGGAAGCTCGCTCTTACCGGCGGGGTAAATTTACCCTCCGAATCTGCAATCCAGCGCGGCCGAATCAATTAAAAAGGACACGCGGAGGGAGAGAGAGATGGAGAGATCGTCCCTCGAAATGAGCCTGTCCTCGTAAAGTTTCGCTCAGTGTACGACGCGGCGCGCGCGTCGGGGGTCCGGAATCAGTTAGCCTCTCTTGCGCTTGTTTTCCCTCCCCCGTCCTCCGACGCCGCGGCTAATCCGAATTTTATTTGCTCTCCGGGAGCTTTTTACGTATGTAAATGAAGAGGCGCCCGGCGTCGCGTCATTATTCGCGCGCGGTCGACTCGGCGGAGCGCGCCGCGAGAGTGGGACGAGATTAAAGCCTTTGAGGAGAGGAGAGAGAGAGAGCTTCCGGAGTCAAGAGGGGAAAAGACTGCGACTGCTGCATAATTACTCGGCGCGCGAGCGTGTCTGACGCGCGGGTCCGTCCCCCTCTCTTTCCCCGGCGCAATCGTCCTCCTTCGTTATTCTTCCCGGTTATAAAGCGACTTTTGCTCCGGCAGCTCTCATTGATAGCGGAGCCGAGCACAGCTTTTCTTTGCTTCGAGTGGACGATGTTTTATCCAATTTTCGGCGAATTTCTTTAAAAGCCCGCCGGACTGCGAATTTTTATAAAAATCTTTGCGAAAAATCGAAGGCCTCGATAAATAGAACTGTCTGCGCGCGCATTTTCCGGGTGATTTAACGGCTCGTTACCGGGGCCCATTTTATTTCCCAATAATACGCGAAAAAGGCATCGGCGCGCCGTATAAACAGGAAATATATACACGAGCGCATCAAAGGAGAGCGGCAGAGAGGTGCGCCTGATTAATGCCGGGGGGGCCGCCTGCGCCTTCCGATAATTGCACTCGTTCCCGTACACCTTTTCCCTCTGTCGGTCTAACGGGGCTTATCAGCTCCTCTCTCCTCCTTTGTGTCTCGCTCGGGAGGAAAAAAGGCCGAGCTCTTTCTCTCCCTTTTCTCGATTTCCCATCGGAGGAAGGGACGATAGCCCGTGAGAAGCCGCCGCCGCCTGTGCTCTCGCACGTACCTACGCGCGCCTCGGGGCGAAACAAAATTAAGGAAATTACCGCACCTGCCGCCGCTTTGGCCATTGTCGCGGTTAATGAAGGCCCTTTATGCTCTCGTTGCGGAAAAATTCTTACGGGCATTCAGGGGGCTTATTGTGGCCGCGGCGGGGAGGTATTTTTCTGCGCCGAGTGCCTCGTCCGATGAAAGCGAGAGTAATTAAAGTCGCGGAGGGGGAGGCCCCGAAAGCCGGCGGACGTGTCGCTCGCTGCTGTTTGTTCTGCCGAGTTAAAGGCCTCGCCTTTGTGCGTCGAGCACTTATTTACATCGCGCGGCGATATGCCCCCGCAGAAGCGTATACGGGAGCCTGGAATCGGGGCCTATTCAGCGCCGCCGTGCTTTTTCAACGCTTCGCGTGCAGCCGCTGAAATGGACGCCTGTAGGAATTCGCGCGTCAGCGACAATGCCCTTTTTCGTTAAAAGCGTATAGTGCGCCGCCGCGGCCTTTGTGCGGAAAGTCGCTGCATGCGAGGGTAAACAATGTTAAGAGCGCGGTTTCGCATTCGGTCTTTGCATGCGATAGCCCCCGGGATTTAGCGCATGAAAAAGTTCTTTTTTTTTCAAAACGGAATTTGTTGCCGTGCGTAATCGTTAATCCTTTAAGATAAGCGACTGTACTTCGGAACGATAGAGGCTAATTTTTAAACGAGCCGTTACAACGAACCTTCGAAGTTAACGTTTCACTGCGGCTCAAGTTCCCCCTCCGTACGCTCCAAGGCCGTACCGGCATAATTCACTCGAGATCACGAGAGCATTACCGAAATTTCATCGCCACGCGCGCAGAAAGAGGGCGGAATCAATCTCTCCGTACGAGGCAAAATTTGCTGTGCCGATAAACATCTCCCGGCGTAAAAAATCGCGATCGTCTCGCCCCCCTCCCCTCCCCCAGCTATACACTCGGCGGATGATCGACCCCGATATTTCATCCGCAAAAGCCCGTATCGGCAAACAAGCTAATAGGCGAGAGAGCGAGAGAGAGAGAGAGAGAGAGAGAGCCTCCGAACAAAACAGCGGGCCGGGGGCATCGCGTGGGAATCAACGTTTTTCCCTCTCCTCGATCGAGCGTTTAAGATGCCCGATAAGCGGCCCGTGGGACTTTTCCGGCGTATCTAAGGGGGCAGCGCGCGGCGGCGGCCCATTTATCCAGCGGCGCAATTTGATTCGCATCCTTCGGATGATATCCCTTCGACGGGGGGAGGCTTTAATGCCGTCTCGTTAAGATAAGGAGCAGCGATATGGGGGGGAGGAAAAGCCGTACCGGGATGGGGGGGGGGGCTGAAAAGTTCGAGCCCCTGACCTTTCGCGGAAAGTTTGCCAGGCGACGCGCGAGCTGGCAGCCGAAAAACTTTGCGGCTTCTTCTTCCTCGTCCTCGGCTTCTCTCCTTTCCGCGCGCTGCAGCTTCTTGCGGCCGCCGTTTAGGCCGGGCCGCCTCGCGCGCTTGCAGCTCGCCCGTCGCTTGATAGTTGTTCGAGCTGTGTCGCGGGCGGAGATTGCAGAGGACGAGACAGCGATTTATCAAGGAGGCGTTTTTTTTTTCCTTCTTTTTAGATATATACACGGCCATTCGCGCCGCCCGGTGCACACGGCTGCTTTTTATTGGATCGATTTTTTTTTCCAGCCGACGGCGACGTCGGCCCCCGCGTGTATGCACAGGAGTTTTGGGAAAGTGAAAGCGGCGCGATATGAACTTGCCGCCGCTGACTGATATTTATGGAGGACCCGGAGACGGATTTCGACGGATGTGTTTCTCAGACGTGCGAGTCTTAGTCGGGCTAATACAGAGGTGAAATATTTATCGATTTATACGTAACGATGAAAGATTTCAGGTTGGGAGTGAAATTTTTCCAACGACGACTGCATTAAAGTTTCAAGAAAATTAAGCCGTTGCAGCTTGAAACTCATTAATCTTGCGGCCCTTACTTGTCGACGTCGCAACACGACATTTTTTTTTCTATTTTTTTTTTCTCTCTCATTCCGACAACGAGGATAATTTATGAAAGCGAGCCTCGAGAAAGGAAGCAATCAAGTCTCGAGGTCGAAAATCAGAAATTTATATAAAAATTATTCAGCGCAGACTAATAAATAAGCTGCGTAAGAAAAACTCCTTCTCACTCGACGCCTAAATCGATTAACCGCATCGGTAACATAAAAATCCAAATCCGAAACCAGTTTCCAGGCGGAGAAATCCGAAAAGCAGCGCCGCTCCCCCCCTATAGTATATAACAAGTTGGCACCTCGCGTGAGAATTTCCAGCGGCGGCAATCGAAGCGGCTTATCGACTGGACGGCGCATATAACTGTTAACGGGGAACTGCACCGGCGCGCGTCTAATACGACCCGTCGTCTAATAAAGCCGCGGATCGTCCGGGCCGGGCGCAACAAGCGCGCAAGAACTTGACCCGAAAACCGCCTCTAAATTCGAAAATATGCGGCGCGCGCGCGCGCATACCTCCCCGCCCTCCAAGGACGCCGCGCTCTCTCTCGGATTCACCTGCGCCGGCCGTACACATTCCACGGCCGTGTATCGATTGCCGCCGCGGCGCTCTTACGTGTGTACCTACAGCTTTATCGGGCCGGCCGCCGCCGCTATACACACGTGAAATTACACGCGGCGACGGTCGCCGGGAGAGCTTTCCTTTATCTCCGTCGGTCTTTGCTACCGCGCTTCCAGCTTATCGGGAGCTTACGGAGCTCGCCGCCGGGAAAGAGTTGCCCTACCGAGCCGATCGCGGATTGTGCGAGGCTTCGGGGGGAGGAGGAGGTGCCGGCCGGGAATCAGACCGATATATGCGCGTGCGCGACTTTTAAATGGCTCTTCTGCACGAGTCCATTGGAGATGTGGGTTGAAGATTAAGGCGTTTTCTTTACTGTCGCCGTTGACGCGAACCAATAGTGCTTACCGCCGGCGTAGCGCGGCGATTCGGAGTTGTTTAAAAATTGATTGCTCAATTTTATTTTCTTGCCGGCTTACACGGGGATTTTTCAGTCTTAAAATAACGTTATTGCGCCTAACGACGACGTAACAAGCGGCCGAAACGGCTCGACAGTCCTTTACAGCTGCCGTTTCGAGCCTGTTTTTTTCCTTTACGCCCCGCGAGCTATATGCCTCTGTTGACGCCGCGCGGGGCGAATATGAGCGAAACGCGAGCGGCCGAGCGGCGGTTTACGATCTTCCGGCGCGGCTGGTGATCGATGCGCGATGAATAGTAATTTTACGCCCGCTTCTCGACCCCGCGCGGCTCGCGATTCGTTTCGCGTTTTACGGGGGTGTAATTATTGGCCAGAGGGGAGTACGCGAACGTTCCCGCGGGTCTCGCGCCCCCCCGAGCGAGCCCGAATCTGGTTGAGAGCTCCGGTAATAGCCGGAGAAGAATTCCCTTCGAAGAGGCAACGATCCCAAATTCGCTCGGGGGATACCGACGTTTTTCGAGCCTAATACTGTTCTAAACGAAACAGCCTTCGATCGTCTCTTTTGAGCGTTTCATCAAGCTCCGCTTAAAGAAGCTGAAACGGAACCTAAAACATTTTTACATTCCAATATATCGAGAGGGAGAGGAGCGAGTGTCTGTCGGGGCGGGGACGATATTAGCCATGCAAAAAATTCCAGATTAATAAAGCATCGGGGAGGGCTGTCGGAGCTAGAGAAAAAGCCGGTGACTCGCGAGGACTAAGAGAAAAAAATGAAAAAAGAAAAAGGTAAAGCTTTACAGCCTGCGCTCACCTCCCTTATTGAAGTCGTGAAAAAGCAATCGACTTGGGCTCTCTCTCTCCCTCTCGCCTCCCTCTCGCCGATAGGACTGAAACTTCAATCGACGCGCTGCTCTCTCTCTCTCGCTCGCTCGCTCTCCGCTCGTGTCGCTCGTATTAGTCCGATACAATTCCGACAGGAGGATGTACTAGCGGCGCGCGGCTCTCTCCCGACGCAAAAATAAACGGCCCGCCGCCGTCGCGTACGCGAAATCGATTAAACGTCGGCTCCTTACCGCCGTCCCGGATTGTTTATTTACGCGGGAAAAATTGAGCGACGCCGGGGACCGAGTCGTGAATTGGAATAAATTTCCACGTAATACGAGGCGCGATCGATCCGCGTCGCGGGCCGGATCGGCGCGCGAGCCCGAAAGAGCGAGTTCTCGCCTAATCTCGGGGACGGTTATTGCAGCGGATCCTTGAAATATGGAGCGAGAGGTCAATCCCGACAAAGGCGAGCTCGGGCCGAACGTGCTCCGACGCTCGAATAAGTTAAATAATCTCGAGAGCCGTACGTGTACATATAACGCAGCGGGGGAGGTGGGCGGGCGGGGGGGGGGATAACCGTCGAGCCGGTAGCCAGTGAGCAAAGGCTACAAGCCGGAGAGAGGCAGGACGATGCGATCAAATATAGCGAAATGAGTGTTTGCTTGCTCGGGAGAGAGAGAGAGAGAGAAGTATCCAGCGGACCGAGAGAGAGAGCCGAGCCTGTCAGCGGAGATTGTGCACTATCGATCCCCCCTCCCGCCGCTGCTCTCCGCGGAGAGAGTCTCCCGCATTTTTATTTCGGCCAGAATTTCTTGGCCATTATGTAAACTTAGCCGAGGAATATATCCGGGAGAGCGCGAGAGAGGATGTTATCGAGCGCCGCTCCGCGCCGAGGAATTTCGTGAGTTTCCGCGCGGACGGGGGGAGGGGAGGGGGCAATCGGCTGCGCCCGACTGTTTCAAAGGTACAGCCGGGCGCTTGTTTCGTTATATACGCGAGATAATTGCCTCGACGGTGCAAACTTGCGAGCGAGGAAGATTCATCGGGAAAATGATTTTATTGAAAATTTCCTTCCTCTCGGGGAGGGGCGGAGCGCATTTGGATGGGGGGGAGCAGCTTGAGTTCGAGCTCAAATAAATCGAGCGATTTCGCGTGGATTCAGTTCCAACCGAGGGATGGAGAGGAATTCCTCGCGATACATATTCAATGCGAAGTTGTACTAAAAATCTTTCGGATTTCTTAGGCAGAAAGTAACGTTTTCCAATAAAGCGAAACGTACATTTTTCCGCGGCTTAAGCTTGTAGTTAGCAAAAAAAAAAGTAACGAAATCTCGACGAAACTCTCGAGCCTTCAAAGTAAATAATTAAAATTAGCAAACCCGTTTCCAAAATAAACGCATCGATATG
This sequence comes from Ormyrus thymus, assembly GCA_035582935.1. Lineage (NCBI taxonomy): Eukaryota > Metazoa > Arthropoda > Insecta > Hymenoptera > Ormyridae > Ormyrus > Ormyrus thymus. Next base: position 17,554,167 of record JAWWEM010000010.1, on the reverse strand, counting down.
CATTTTGTCTCGCAGCTCGCGATTCCTCCTCGGCCCACTTTTTGGTTAACACTCGAGTGGGCCATAACCACGCCTCGTTTCTCCCCCGACCGAGCCGCGGCCACCTCTGAAACATCCTCCCCCTCTGTTTTTTTTTTTTTTTTTTTTTTCAGTCGCCAAATCCGTTTGCGCGATATTTGCGGCGTCCCTCCGCCGCGCTCCTCGTTCCTCGCGGCTTAAGCTTAATTGTCAGGAGGGCGGGATTTTTCCGCGGGGATTCACGCGCGCGCGAATCGCCACCCGAACGAATCGAGACGTCGAAAAGCTGATTTCCCGGATGTTTCGCCGGGGCTTTTCGCGGCGGCCGATTTTTAACGAGCGCCGTTTCCGACCCGCGGCGGAGACTAATTTTTCGGTCGGGGCGATCGGGAAAATACAGATCCGCCGGTCGTTACGACGGACGAATAAAAAGTAAAGGCGCTTCTGGGATTCTACGCGTTGCGGAGGCGAATAAAAATAAATCAATTAATAATTGTAAAAATTGCGAAAGTCTAAACTATTCTTCAGGATTAAAGCGCCGAAATCCGTAAATTGCCGGCGACCGATAAAGAATCGGAAGTGGAATTTTTATTTTTGAAAATCGGGGCCAGCTTCCTACTTTATTTACTTTGGAGCCATAAGGATCGCCTATTTATGAGGTGCGCGATCTCGTAAAAAATTGATTGGATTCGGATTTTTATTTACGTTATAAAGGGTGACGGGCCATATATTTCGCATGAAAAGTTTAAATCCGATCAATTTTTCAGGCGCCGGCCGCAAAAGTACGTTATTTTCCGGATTATAAGATTAAAAATACTTTTCCCATTCAACCGTCCGCGGCAGATGCAGCCGCTGATTGGTAAGACTAGCGGCCCTGAATCACTCCGCTAATTCACTCACGCACCGAGAACTATCCGAGTACGATCGGTACCCTGGTAGAATTTCCAGCATTGAAAATGGCCAGGAAAATAAGTCCCGTGGCTATTTAATAGGTTGCGATGAAACGATTTTCACATGATTTCTCTATTAAAATAGGTTGATAATTTTCTTTCTAATTAACATTGGCTAGTAAATAGCTAAGAAAGTTGTTGTTGTGATATGAAATATATCCTAACATAACACGATAAGTTTTATCTTGTAAATACGTAAGAAACAATTCCCAATTTTAAATTGCCAAAAAATTTGATTTTAATAGCTATAGAATTATCAGATTTCAAAACTTTAATTATAAATCTTTCTTTATGTTCCATTATAGAACATTAAACGTAAATAAATATAACGTAAATAATAAACGTAAACTAATATAAAATTAAAATAAATGTAAATATAGTGTATAATTTAATTTTCTTATGTAGACGGACGATCGGTAAAATTCTTCTAGTGTGACATTCAGTGTCACGAGGTTGCATAGCCTTACGTTTTTAGAACATTTAGATTAGCTACTTAATACCCTAAAATGGGTTAAAGCTTTTATTCTATTAAATGTTTAGTTCATGTGAAAAAAAACGTTTCATGCTAGGAAATTATATTCTAAAATGGTTAGCCCGTTCCTGCGTCTTTTCTTTTGCTACCTATTTCCTATAGGTGAGAAATTTTTTCCATTCCTACCAAGCGAATTCAAAATAAAGCATCGAAGACACTTAAGGCAGAGCGATTAGCCGAGGTGCGGGCATTATTTAACGAAACAAACTTCGTCGGATAAATCGAAAAAGGGCTAAGCTAAAGAGAGAGAGGGAGAGAGAGCAGCTCGAGTGAAATTTCAACTCAAAAAGCAAGCCACGTAGAAACAAAGACGGCCGAAAAGCCTTCTTCTTCTTCTTCTTCCTCTTCTTCTTTGCGCAGACGTCAAAAGCTGAAAGGGCTCTCTTCCACTCGAGGCAAGAAGACTCGCTCGCGCTCGCGCGAGTAGTGAACTTTCCTCCCTCCTGCGCGCGGCACTGCGCCAGAGATCGAGGCGGTTTCACACCTGCCTCCGGAGTGGAGTCGGTTGCAGGCAGCGCCGCTCATGTGCTGGGAATTAAATCAGCCGAAGGGTCGGGGAGAGGGAGAGAGGGAGCCGATCGGCTCCGTGCCCATCGAAGGGAAAAAAAAACACAGACGAGATAGAGGATCGCAGGGCGGAGAAGGGCTCTCTTTTTTTTTTCTATGCCTAGATGCTTTCTTTTGTGAGGCCGCGGGCCGGCTTTTTTCCGCTTTTTTGTACTCGGGCGTTTGTTGGCCTTATCGAAGGCGATTATCGTGGTTTATGAACAAAAGATATATACTTGCTTGGCTTTGGACTTTCCCTTCCGGGGACGAATAAATATTTTTGAGATTAGTTTTCTTGGCGTCTTGGTTGAAGAATGCTGATTGGGCCCGGGGAGCTGTTTGCTTTTTCTTCTCATTATGCGCTACTGTGTATTCTTTTTGAAGAGAAAAACAAACTCTCGGACGCGGAGAGGAAGAAACAAAGTTCTCGAGCGACGAGTCTGAGATTACAAGCGTAATAAATGGTCAAAGTTAGAATTACGATTTCACATCTGAATATTTAATGAAAATTCCATTTACAAATTCACCTTTCCGCGTCGTCCGTTAACTCGCAACGCCGAGCGACGAGAGGCCTCTTCTTTTTTACACTTTTCCCGACTAAAAAATCGCTCGTATCTTTGATCCCGCTGCTCGATTAAAACTTCAAAGCGTAATAAAGGGTGTTAAAAGCCGAAGCTACATCTGTACAAGTGTCTAACATCATCGCACGCGAGAAAGAGAGAGAGAGAGAGAGCAAAAAAAGACTACGCTGAACGACGCCTTTTTCATCGGGCGAGCGCGGCCTCGCTCGGCACGTGACAATTTTAAATTACCAGGCCGCGCGCGGCTTCCTCGTTCCCTCCCCTCGGCCGTCGGTTACAAATAACCCATCGCATCGCTACAAATCACCTTTCCAAAATACAGGCCGCGCGCCACAAATAAAGCCCGGGGAATCGCTGACAAAGCGGGCAAAAAACGATGGAAAAATAGCCCGCGATCCCGATGCCCGTCGCGGTATCAGGTATACCGTCGAAGAACAAAAGTTCGGATGTGCGCGGGGAGGAGGAGCCGCTCCTCGGCAGCTGCCGCTCTCTCTCTCTCTCTCAGATTCCTCCTACAGATAGAGCGGTTAGCGAGATGAGTATCTCTGAAAATAGGCTCTCCCCGCGGCATTGTCGAGCGCCTACGTTCCTATTTATATATCGTGCGGCGGAGCGGCGTCGAAGGCGGTCCCCCACATGTTCTCTCTCTCTCTCTCGCGGCTCTAATAGCGTTTCGGCATTCGCGCAGCAAGTTCCTTTATTTCGCCGGCCGCAAAATGCCAATCGCGGAGACACGGGGGATCCGCCCTTTGCGGCCGGAGCCGTCTAGTACTTCCGCCAACTTTTTCCCTCCTCTCTTTTTCTTCGGCCGCTTCTTCTTCTGCTTCCTCCTCTTCCCCAACAGTTCGCGGACACAAAAAACTTGCGCGCGCCGGAAGTGCGAGGCAGCGCGAATCTTTATAGAAAGAGCGCGCCGGGGCTTACTGTGCGCGGGCGCTTCCTCTCTCGGAGGCCCCGAGATTTTCCTGCGGTTTTCCCTAATCTTTTGTGCGCGACGGGGGGAACGGGGGGAGGGGGCCGAAATATTAAATTAAAATTTCGTGAATGGCCTTCCGCGCGAACGGCGAGGGAGGGAGGACGAGAGTTCGGCGGTTACTTTTTTTTTCCTTGCCCGCAGCGAGAGCCTTTAATAGCTCCCGGCTGCGAGGCTTATTTATTGACTCGATTGTTGAGAATCGGAGGTGCGAGGGCGAGCATTGACAGATTAATTTTGTTGGCCGTCGGCAGTCTTGACGCTCTGCGGGCGAGGAATTTTAAAATTGCTTTTTTTAAAAAAAGAGATATTTCACTATCGGACACATTTTATTTTTTTTTATTGGCGATAAAAACTATAATTGTGCCGGCGAGGAGGTCATATAAAGATGGTCGAAACGTCGTTGGCATTTTATTGGCAGTAAAAGAATTTCAGACAGGTCGATCGTTACCGTACTTTTTTGCAGTCTCAAATGTCAAGAGAGCCTCGAGTCAATATTTAATTATTTGTTAAATTGGGGTAAATGATTCTCACGCGTTGGTCTAAAATTCTGTTTGAACGAGCCGAATGTCTTCTGTAATCAAACACCTTCGGGAGGCCGCATAAATCTTAAATGCACAATATTGCAACCGGCCAGGATTTCGTATATATTGCCAGAGACTGCGGAGGTAAATATTTGTTTATATACCAATACGTTATCCACTGTTTTCCTAGTGTTTTTTCAGCTTTGACTAGCCGCACCGACATATCCGACCGCGCACATTTGTTTATCCTTCCGAGTTTTTCCGGGTCGACGAAAAATGTCAAATATTGAAAAAAATGCTAGCAGCGTTCCGGGGGGAAAAAAAAGACAGACAGAATAAAAGATAAAAGGTCGTACGTAACGGCAAAAGCATCGTGTTTCGTAAAATAAACTCGTTTTCAAATTAACATACATCACTCTGCTCTCTTTCTCAAATATGTATTTGTTATCTGAGAATTTTATTTTATTTGAGAGCATATCTATGACATCGGTTATAGTGTGACTTTATTATTAGTATTAGTATTAAGATATGTCTGCGATATTCTCATAAATTTTTCAGCAAGCTCATTTCGTCCTAAACCACCTTTTGCGCTCCAGTTACAAATAAACGAACATCCCTCTTTTTCAGCCGAGCTGCATCGCTTCGCCTCTCTCCTCTCGCGAAAGTCGTCCTGCTATTTCGAATCTCGCGAAGGAGCCGCTCGTCCTCCCGGGGACATTTTTACTTTCTAAGCAGGAAGCGGACTATTAATCCGGGCTGGATACGTGTTCGGCTTTATTTATGCGATGTTTTTTTTATCAAACCTCAGCCTTTCCGATACAGCCGAGGACTGTTTTACAATTCAGATTTCATTAAAAGACGCTGCGGCGCCCATTATGCATCCCGCCTCTCGAAACAATACGCCATTCCGCGGCGCCGCCATTTATTATTTTAATTCCCGCCTCTAATTCAGTGTAAACACGATTATTGGCAAAGGAATTAGGTCGTAAATAACGGGGCTGATCAATCAGGCCAGAGACTCGGCGCAGAAACGAAAAGGCGTTGGCCGGAGGATTAAGCGGCAGATAATCTCCCGGGCTCGCGGGGCTTTCTTCCATTCTCTTGGAGGGAGGTTCTCCTCTCCCTCGCTCTCCCCGCTTCCGCAATCGGTCACTTTGACGCGCCGCTGAATTTTCGAACCGTCAGGCAGGCTCCTGCCGAGCGCACGAAACAAAACTATCGAAACGCGAGCTTAATGAAGGGAAGAGGGAAAATTGTGCCGAAGGAGAGATAAGGACGGGAGGAGTACACCTATATAGCCGGGGAGATGAGATGGCACGATAAGATTCGTTAATGAGCCCAAAGATAGCGGGTTCTTTTAAGGCGCTGCGTCTTCATTAACGAAACTGGCCAATCTACAATTATTAAGCACTCCTGCAGGGCTCTTAATTGAAATCTAATGCCGCCGCGTAATTACGCGAGTGCATTTGCATTTTTTCTGCCGCGAGCCGAAAGCGTCGCGTCGATTTGAAACCGGCCAGTTTCCAGCTGGAGCCCCTTAAAAAACTCAGCGGGACTCTGCCTCCCGCATCGAATAATTATGCGCGCAATGTTGATTTACAACGATGCATTATTCAGCCGGTAATAAAGCGCTTTATCATAGCAATTAAAAGATAATCAAGTTACCCGGAGCCTATATACACACGCATCCGCAGCCATCTATAGCCGCGCTCGGCTCGGGGATGAGATTCTCCGGAAAAAGAGCTCTCTTTCTCTCTCTCTCTCTCTTTGCCATAAGTTCCTCTCTCGGCTATAGCCGCAATCCAGTATGAATAAGGCAAAGAGCGCCGGGAGAAAGGGAGAGAGAGAGAGAAGAACGTAAAAAGTTAGCAGGTTGCCTCTCCCCCGCGGAGCGCGCGCCGCCGAACGGAAAAAAGAGAGGAGGAAGAGGGAAGAAGGCGACGAGCCGTTCGCGCGCTCCGAAACTCCGCGGCGGGCGCGGGAGGGGGGCCGCCTATAAATTAGCCGCGCAGTGGAAATAACACGGTAATTACAAGAGCATCTGCACGGCTATGCGTACCTAATTTATCATTATTATTAATGCCGTATAACGCGCGGTCGCGGGAGCTTATAGCGCGAGAGAGCGAGCGCGTGTGTCTTTGTAATTGCAAATGAACGAAACGGAGCGCGAAAAAGCTCGCGCGAGGAGGAGGCGAAATTAGCCGGGGGGTTTACTTTGGCCTTTGCCCTCCCCCCCGACGCTGACATCGGCGCACTTCAAAGCCCCCCCGGCATTGGAACATTTCCGCGAAACGACCCTCCCCCCCGCGGGTTAATTAAGCCATCGCCGATACTCGCGCTATTTTTCCGCGGCCGCGGCCCTCGCCGTCGGTGCGCTTTTCCGCGGTAATTGATTAAGTATATGACCGCGCGCTTCGGCGCCTTTCTATCCGCGCGCTCGTCCGCGCTGCGCGTGCGCGCACTGAAAAAAAAAATTACTATTTTTAAGGAAATCTGGTCGTAAGCCAAGCTATTTTCTACATGTAAGAAAATATTTGCTTAAATTAATACAAATACATTAGATATAATACATAATTACTAGATATAAGCAAATATTTTCTTAAATGTAGAAAACAGGTTGGCTTACGACCAGATTTTCTTAAGTATAGTAATTTTTTTTTTCAGTGCGGTTATGGACGTTTCTCCGTTTTTTTTTCCGCCGCGCAAGATTGATCGCTGGTTAAGCGCGGATTTTTTTGCCTCTGATTTTCGCTGCAAAAGCGCGCTACACCGTCGGATTTCGGGCGACGCGCGCTTTTAACGAAAATGAAAAAGGTGGAAGCATTTTCCCGGCACTTTTAATTTGATCCCGCGGGTCGGAGGAAACTTTTTCATCTACTTTTTCGCGTTATTATTTTGTCGACGAAGGCGAAAGTTGGGTGAAAAAAACTTGCGCCGTGTTATTTTAGGTCCTATCAGCAGCGACGACCCACCGCGCGCCTTCCTCGATCCGCGCTCGTGTACGCGAGCTAGGAAAATATTATTGAATGCGCAGCCTGCCAGCCAATCGAGATGAATTATGACCCTTCGGCCCGACAATTTCCCTACTTAGTCCCTGTCAGCGTCGCTGGGAAGAAAGAATCCATAAAACACCAATCTCGCGCGGCGACGGCGGCGGCCGCCGAGAGTTTCGAAACTTACGTCTGCGCGTCCCCGCTCCGCTCCAAATCTTCCTGTCAAACGCGTTTTGTCTGAAAATCTGCACCGAGACGAATTTCCGCGCTTCGTCGTCGGCCCCCCTCCTGAAGGACCCTCCGACGGAGGTTTCTTAAGGCGGGGCGGATTCGACGGTTAATGTTGGGCGAACATCAAAGGATATTTATTGGGGCGAGGTGAATAAAATGTGGATTATTATTGTTTCTTTGGCCGGTCAGTCGGGAGAGAGATTTACTGGATTGGCGAGTTACAAATCACTTTGAAATATGCGAGTTTTTGTCGGAAACGTCATGATTTTTGGACGTCGCGCGTTCTTGTCGCTTTATTTACGTCAGTTTTAATTTCGCATTTAATTAAACTGGATCCTAGAGCCTCAAATAATTATAAATGCCCGCCTTGTAATAAATGACCTTTCCATTATATGCGCGAGGTATTAATCCGGGAAATCTATTTTAACGAGCGCAGCCTGAAAAATTTAATAAGCCAGTACACCGAGAAATTCCATTCAGCCTAATTACTCTCGCAGCAGAAGTCGAAAGAAAAAAAAAAAACCCTCGCTCAGCCGTCCAGAGAAGAGTCGCGCCATCGACGAGGCAGCCCTCCACAAAAGGAGCGGCGTCGGGCGAAAAAAGAGGGGGAAAAGAAGCGCCGTTAATTTAAAACCCACGAAATCGCGCTCATCTCCGGCTGCAAGAAGTCGACGTAAAACCCGTGTAATAAAGCAGAGGCGCGAAGAGGCCGGGAGAGGAGAAAGGGCTGCCGGCAGCGACGGCAACACTTAAAACGGCGGAGCGGGAGGGGGGGGGGAGACGGGTCGAAAAACCACGAGGGGACAGGCAGCCGACCTATAGACACTGCGGGGCTGCTAACGCGTGTCTTATCATCCCGGCACCGCTGAGATGCCTTTAGCCTCACCTGCTGCCGCTGCAGCCAGCGTCCGATTTTGCGGCTCGGCGAGTTCTCGGGGGGCCCGCGTGTTGCCTTTTGTGCTGCGCTTTTTCCGCCGGAACGTCAAGGCAGCCTCGGCGGATTCTAACGGGTTGACGAGCGCCGGGGGTTTTATCGTCCGGCCGCGATAAAGTTCGAGGCTCGCGAGCGTCGGTGTATTGTTTTACGTCTAATTTCGCGCGCGGGGGAGCCAAGGAAGTTTACGGGCACTTTAAGCCGCTCGCCCCCGCGATCGTTTTGCGCCGGATTTCGGGGGATAATTTTGACTTCGCGCCGCGGTAAGTTTTGCGCGGGGTAATTTCGAGTTTCGAGAGAAAAAACATCCGAGCGAACGCGCGCGCTTTAATTAATTTGTGTAAGAAACAAGCCGGGCGGCAATTATTCCATTAAAATTAGCGCTATCGGGCTTGTTACGCTTGTAAAACTCTAATTCATAAAATAACAGGTTCTCGATACTCGCATTGAAAACGATTTTTCCAAGTCGTACAAAACGCGTGAATCGGTTATGCGTTTAGAGCGATTTGAATAATTCGCGTATAAAACTCTTTTTATTCCCCACCGCCGCGCCGACGTGAATTACACCTGACTACGCGTGAAAAATAACGCAAAGTGCATAATTTATATGCGCGCGCGCATTTGAAAGTTCTCCGACTTGGAGTATGAAATAATGCCGTTTTCTCTCGGAATTCCAGGAGTACAGTCTTTTTATGAAAGGGGAACTAGTTTAATTTCCCGGGACTTTTCGCTCGCTGAAAAACGTCGAACGCGCATAAAAGAGCTACAAGCTAATAAATAATCTTTTCTAGTGTCCGCTTTTGCAGGAATAATGCGCAATAGCACGGCAAAGCTCACCGCGGATGCCCGATACGAGTGCAATAATTGCGCAATTTACGAGCGGCAATAAAACGCTCTGATTAATAATCTATTCTACATTCAATTTCGCATAATTACGAGAAACCGAGGTAACTTTTACGCCGCCTTCGATCGATTCCTGCGGTGCAGATGTCGCTCCGTCCCGCGAAAATTTGATTATAAACGGAGTAGGTTAACTTCGGACTTGAAATAATCAGCAGCTAAAAACTCCTTTCCGAACTCCACTTCGTCGAAGCCTTTATAGCCCACTTCCCCAATATAACAAAGCGCCGCCGGACTGATCGCCCAAAATGTTCGCGGACAAAAATGCAAAAAGCTACGCGAATCCGGAACGACAAGGCGCGTCCGACGTCGAAAGCAGACGGGCCTCTCCCCCTCTCTCGCCAATTAAACGGTGCATTACACTCGGCGCGTCAAATTGGCGCCCCCGGAACACGCGATACTTGAATCGTCGCGCGCAAGCTCCGATAATTGATAAACGACGTAATCGAATTAAGGTAATTAACGAAATTACGCCGGCGGAGCGGGCAAAAAGGAAGCGCCCGAATGAGATACGGCGCCAGGGCCCGGGCAATTAGGTCCGAGGCTCCGGCGGCGCGGCCTGACGAATGAGCCTTCAAACTCGTTAATAAACCGCGGAAATAAATAGTACGACCGGAGCCGGCCGAGATTTACGAGCCGCGCAACCGAAAGAGAGATCGTTTCGCGGGAGATGATTTAGGCGTTGAACGAAGGAGGGGCTGATCGAGAGGGGAAGGGGGGCGAAAGCTCTCCCTCTGTCTCTGTCTCTCTCCGGGAGATGAGTTATATTGGCTTTAGGCTTGACGGCCTGCAGTTCGTTTTGAGAATCGGCCTGTTTGTTTAGGATTTCGGTTTTTCAGTCGCTCGGCGGACGGTTTATTGGATCTGCCGGGGCGATTTGTAACCGTAGACGGCTCTTGCCGCTGCATAATCAATCCGCAAAAAGCTCTCCTAACGTCGATAAACAAAACGCCAATCTGCAATCAGCGAGCGCCGACTAACAAGCGCGTCCTGGCCCGGCTGCTAATTACGCGCCTCGCCGTCTAAATCATCGTAGCACGCGCGAGAGAGCTTAGCGCTTATTCAATTTCCCGCTTTGTATCGCGGGAGAGAGAACGGCGCGCGGTAAACAAGATGAGGCGCGTCAGCCGCGGCTCGCGGAAACAGAGAGAGAGAGAGAGAGAGAGAGAAAGAGAGATAACTCGGGGGAAAGAAAGCAAGAGAGAGATTCTAAAGAGCGGCCGCAGAAAAGAAGAAAAGAAGTAAGCCCGAGAGGTAGACGGAAGACTTACGAGTGGAGAGTACCCCCCTCCCCTCTCTCTCTCTCGTCTTATAATGAACTCCGCACGCGGTGGAGAAAAAATTAATGGCGGAACCCTCGGCAGATTTCGCTCTCGGCGAGCTGAGAGAGAGAGAGAGAGAGGAGAGATAATGGAACGCCGGAATTAGAATGGGGAAAAAGGAAGCTCCGCGGCCGAGGCTCGTAAACGCGCCCGGCAGTCAATTTCATCCGCAGCCGGGGCGAACCTTATATACGTTGTCGGGGAGGTGGTGCGCTACGGGTAATCATCTCTTACGCGCGCGCGCCGCTCGGGCTCGCGCGCTCGGCGGAGCTCCGCTCTCTGAAAGGCGAAATTGCTCCGCTGGCCGCAATCGGAAGTCCGCCGTAAGATTCCGAGGGAAGCTCCGCCGGGAGATTTTTCGAGGCTCTCGCGAGCGGGGGCGATCGTCGCCCGGGCTTTTAAACTTTTTAGGCGGCGCGCTCGATTTACCGAGATTTCGACGAATTCTAATGGAAAATATGGGTTATTTTTAGAGGCGAATTTTCTTTTTGGGGGGCGGGGGCTTTTTATAAAATTGCTTTCGGGCAAGACTCTGCGGTGGGGGATTATTGGCCGACGAAAATACTCGATAATTCGAAAAAATCATTTATATAACGAATTCAGTGCGTTTATGCGCACGTATTTGCTTTGCCATGCCGCAGACCACCGACTTCCCACGAGCCGAGCGGAGCGCTTAATTTTTTCCGCAAAGCGCTCGATGAAACTCGGCAAACGCAGTTGTTATTATAAATTTCAGCGGCGAAGCTTTACGTCTGGCGAGCTCAAACGACGGCGGACTTTTACCGATATTAAAAGGATATATATCAATGTTCGAGAGGCAGAGAGACAAAGCGCAATAAACTCCTCTGTACGGCGCAGCATTTCGGGCCTCTGGCTTAAAAAAATAAAGTGCATTGATCGTCTCGCGCACATCTGCTTGCCGGCTTTTACGAACGCTCGGCGTATTTTCCGTTTACTATCGTAATCGGCCAGTATGAATGTGGATACGCGACGAGGTACGCGGAAAGGAGCAGAAGGAAGATTGTGCCGAACGGCGGAAACGGCCGCGATAGAACTGCGAGAGACAAAAATGTAGTACATAAACGCGAGCACAGCCGGAAACAGCGGGGGATAAATCGACGTTAGGAGGGATAGGGCCAGACGCCTTCAATGCCGCTCGTTCGGCGTCTCGATATGTACCTAAGCCATATTTTTACTTCCAATTTCAAAAATCCCCGCGCTCCCGACTTTTATTCGTGCAGCGAGCTTTCTTCTTTTTTTCGTAAATAATTCCGTTGTTTCGAAAAACCTCCATTCGATTGAATTTGACTGTGCGCAAAAGAGAATTCTCCTACTATTGCTAATCCCGACCCGTAAGAAACCGAGTTTGTATTTCGATTTACCGTATCTCACTTCTTACAAAGGGTTTTGCATATCATTCGAGTCCAAAAATTTTCAAGAAGACAAAACCCGCGCGGCCTTTTAACCAAATTCCGCCGAAGCTCCGGCGCTCAAAATATATTCCCCCAGCGCGCGCGCGCGATTGTTTGATACGAAACGGTAGTCCCTCTCCGTCGTCGGCCCCCGCCACTTTATTACCAAAGACCGTATTAAACTCGCGTCCGAAAGGAAGCTCGCCAAGACGGAAAACTCGGTGGAAGATAGAGAGGCGGGGAATAAATTGATAGGAGCCGCGGAAGAGTAAGAGAGAGAGAGAGGGAGAGATAGATAGATAGATAGATAGATAGGTATTTATTTGTAGTGAGTACAAAAGAATTATTTAAATTACAATTTGCAGATATAAAATACAATAAACAAGTAAAATAAAACACAGGTAAAAATATTGCACATAAGATCACGGCTAACACAGCCATCCTAATGCTTAGTAATACTGTTAAATATTGCACATTGTGATATCACAGTCGTCCTAATACTAAGTGATACTATAAAATCACAGTAAGTCAAATTTATTAAAATTTGTGAAATCACAGAAATGCTCACAGATGAGTTAAAACTGTTAAATATTGCACATTGTGATATCACAGTCGTCTTAATACTAAGTAATACTATAAAATCACAGTAAGTCAAATTTATTAAAATTTGTGATATCACAGAGATGCTCACAGATGAGTTAAAATTCTCACTTACAAATACTTAATTAATTAATGACTAGAATACCTATCAGTCCCGAGTTAAAACTATTTTCAGACATGCATTCATCTCACACTCTCTCAGTTATTTACAAACACATCCAGAGAGAGAGGGGGGGAGAGAGAGAGAGAGAGAGAGAGAGAGAGACTAGGGCTCGGAGGAAGTAGTCGATAAAACTGGTTTGACGAGTGTCGAGAGGAGAGGACTCGGCCACGTCGCAACGCCGCGCGCTGCACCGTAGGCGCAGCCGAGGCCTCTCTCGGTTCTCGACCGCTCGCTCACCTCGCCTCACTTTCTTCCTACCCGCGGCCCGTTTACGCTCGCGCGCTCTTTAATGCCCCCGCGCGCCGAGAGCGGCGAAAAAGCTGCAGGCCGCGCGCGGCTGAATATTTTAGGCGCCGATGCGGGAGAGGCTGCGCTACTGCCTTTCTCGCGCTTATAATCCGCGGCCGCGGGAAAAACCAACTGGAGACGGAGCGAGAGCCCGAAGGATGCTGCCGCGGTCGCGAACTGCTGGCTATTTTCCTTCTTTTTTTTTCTTATGCGCGAAGGCGTCATTATTTCGCGAGCGCGTGTTCGTTCAGGAATTTCGCCTGCGAGGATAAGCGGCGAATGAAGACATTTTTTTTCTCGGGCGATTCGAAGGAAATTTATGCAGGCGATTAACAATGTACAAACAAGCTAATAGAAATTTAATGAGCCAATACTTATTCAATTCGCTACCCGAGGCGCAATAAAATTTTCGCAAAGTTATGTAGCGACAACTGAACACGCCGTTATCCCCGAGTAATAACGCGCGCTAAATTTATACTCGGACCTCGCGCATTTTTCCGCTCGCGCGCGCCGCTCCACGTGCTCCTCTCAAGCGCTCTCGGTAGGATATTTTACCCTCTAAAAGATGTATTTTCTTAGTGCATATTAAGTAAAACAAAAGGAGCGAAACAGAGGGAGCTCTCGAGGGCCAGAAGCGTATAAGGGGCCTTTCTCTCTCTCTGGTCTTTTTCCCCGGCCAGCTTCTCTCTCTCTCTCTCTCTCTCTCTCTCTCCGCGCTGGAGTGCCGCGGCCCTCGAGAAGGCTGAGAAAACAAAAGCCAGGCCGGAATGAAACGTCGCGCGAGAGAGCCAAAGAACGGCAGGGAACACACTGAAATTCGCGCTTAAAAATTCCGCCGAGTCTCTCGCTCTCGCGCCATCGGCGTTTTTGATGGATCGATTTTAATTTTTCCGGCGAGAGACACTTTAGCAAGAGCGATCGCGGCGCCCCGGTTATGCGCGCTTAAAAGCAGCTTCTAGGAGCCGTTATGATCTCGTGTCACTGGAAACTCTAGACGCGCGTCGGTCTCGCATGATTGAAGGCTCTCGCACGGCACGCTCGATGCATTTTCAGCGTTGATTAAATCTATGGGATTACGGGCGCTCCTGTTCTTTTTCCTTTTCGCTCGGGATCGATCTCGGCTGCTAAAGCAATCCGGCCACCGCGCTCTGCATATGTATTTTTTGCTTCCGGAATCCGGGGTGCAAATAGTTTTCACTAAATTAGTTTCGCACCCGACTTGGCTCGGCGCGAAGTTAATTAAGAATCCGCCGCGACGTCGTGCGTGTATTAAAAAAGTTGGGACCGCGCCGCGCGCACATTTTTCCATTGTCGCGCGAGAGGGGGAGAAAGTTCGATCCGCGGCTAATTATCGAGATTCCCCAAAGCGCGGGGCGTTGGATTGCGACCTCCGCGCGTAGTTTCTACTTTCTCGCGAGCGGCCGAGAGAGGCGCAAATTTTGTCCCTCCTCCCGGATGGAGAGACGCACATAACGTTCGACCTGTTGGAATGCGCGTGTGCCGCGCACTGATTTCGATGAATAATCCAAAAGCCCGGGGGAGAGACGTCTCTTTTCTTTCGAAAAAGCCGCGAGCGTAATTTCGCGCGCGAATTGCGTGGAAAAAGGGAGGTGTCGAGAGGGGGGGGAGAAAAAAATTATACGCGCCGTGCTCGGCGAAAGGGACGCGCGGAGACCGGCAGCTCTGGGATTTACGCCGCTGGATTCAGTAATGCAAGAGTCGCGAAGGGGGAAAACGCGCGCGGGAGGATGAAAGGGGGCCGCTGGAGTGCGCGCATATATACGCGCCGCGCGGCAACGAAATAACGCGTACGAGTGGGCCGCTTCAAGGAGGCTGGTCGAGCCTGTATCTGGGTCAGTCGAATGCGCCGCGTATCATCGCTCGTTCCTCCCCTCGCCTTCCACCCTCGCAGCGCCGACGGAACTGTTCGCGGCCGGGGATTCGCCGGGCGAAAAATCGGAAAATGTCGCTGTCGCGCACGAAAATAATATTATCCCTTGAATTATTACTGGATCGATATCTTGTTAATGCCGAATGCAGTCGCGGTGGGCAGCGATGGAAATACGAGTTTTTATCCGCTCATTTGCTATGTATGATATCGCCGAATATTTCGATTGCGAAGAAGGCTTTTTTCCGCCGCGGCGTGCGGCTAATAACCTGCATTATAGTTGCGGACAACAGGTGTTTAGAGTGGAATGCATACGTATTTTAAAATGCTCCATTTCGCCCAGATGCCGTCGGCGGCTCTTCAATGAAACGGATAGGTTTTGCAATCATTTCAAAGCGCAGCAGCTGTCAGTCAGCTGGCGAAATTGCATTATTTTCTTTTGCCACGGGCTCGCTAAAGCCAACGCGGGCACGTACGATTTTTCAGACGCACGCTGCTCTCGCGGTCGTCGCGCGCAATCGCGTTTGCAGCAAAAAAGGTAAACGCCGTAGCTCGATTACAATATTCCGCAGCGGCGGAACGGACGACATTTCAAAGCGTTCTCTCTCTCTCTCTCTTTTTTCTCCTGGATGGATTCAAATCCATTGCGGAGTTTTTTTCCAGAGAGTGTATAACTCTGTTTAAGCTGGGAGCGATAAAAGGAAGGGGACATCGATTTTTCAGGCGCATTAAAAATCAAAAGGAGCTTTCATAAAAGAGCCTTTCATTATCCGCGTCAAGAAGATGGTTTTCCATTAATTGAACAAGAGAAGGAGGAAGTAACGATCGCTAATAAAGCGCAGGCCGACTGACAGACGGCGGACAAAGAGAGAAGGTTGATGATTTTCTTGAATAGAGAGGCAGCAGCAGCAGCAGCAGCAGCAGCAGGGCAACGGACTCGGCGTCAAGTGCGATGCAAACGCGAACGAGTGCCTTGACATTAATGCCAATAAATTAGAGTTCGATCCGTAACAATGCAGCCAAGACGTTTCTTCGATTGTATAATCTTCCCTCCGCCGCGCAACATCCATACGTTCTTTTAAATTCATCGATGCGAGCCGACGTCGCCGGGCGCAGAATGGGGCTCTCCCCTTTTTATCGGTCGATATTCAGCATTACTATAGAGTCGCACGATATCTTTGCATAGGAAATAATTCATCTGGACGGAGATAATATTGTTTTTGATGGGACTATCGAACGCTATCGGGAGGAGTTTTCTTGATGCCCCGTTTCGAATGCGAGCGGGGAAATTTCTTAATTATTCAGGGAGCAATTTGTTGCATTGTAAGTCGCGCTCCGATCGATTCGAGAGTGAATATATTTCAGGGAGAATCTAAAGTTTAAGCGGGTGGAGCTACATTATTAAGTCCGTTCGTTTATAAGAAAGTGTTTTTAAATTACTGCGAACTTTTAAGCGGGGCAAATTGTGCAGCGAAGAAAGCAATTGCATTAACAGCGGAACTCTTTTCTTTTTGCTTATCGAAATCGAATTGCCTTTGTCGCTTTCTTTTTACGAATTTTTCGATAATTAATTGAAATTCTTGATAATTAATGAGAATGAAATTCACGCCCGAATAGGCAGATGCGGACGTATCGATCCGCCGGCACTTCAAAAATTATTAACAAGATTTGCAATGAGAATGTACGCGCGCGTCAGAGATAACTAATTAATATAATACCCCTGGTTGAAATTGAAAACATTTTCAGAGCATTTTTTGGCCAGTTTTTCATAAATGGCCAAAAAATAATCCACAATTGGCCAATAAACGCTAAAATTTAATCTCAAAGCAGTAAAAATGGTTTGATTTCCACGAGGGACACTTCCGTAAAAAGGGACAGCAATTATGCAGATAAAGCATCTAAGCAGATTTTGATACCGCTAACCATAAGCTGCAATATATCTATCGCTAATGAATATTTCAGCGGGCGAAATCTAAATCCATTAGTAAATTATCGCGTGCACTCCACTTAATTTCTACGCCGCAGATGAAATAGTAATGAGATAATGGAACGACCGGCTACTCCTCGCGGCGATAAATCAAATTTCCGAAAGAGTAACCCGCGCTAATTGCTTCTAATTTAAAAAAGAAAACATCGACGCGCGCGCGCGCGCTCGAAGAGTCAGATCGTTGAAACACTATCCCCCCC
>JAWWEM010000010.1:17522199-17537025 GCA_035582935.1 Ormyrus thymus | reverse complement strand
CCCTGCTGAAAAATTTGTGTAGGTATTCAGGTTGCCCGATGCGCATGATTTTATACATAAGAAGGCACATGAAATATAGAGAGAGAGAGAGCGAGAGAGTCTCGCGCGAAAGAACACACATACCTGACTGAAAGTCGATGCCTGCGCATGAATAATTTATTAAGGGCGTTTATCACGGCGCGTTAGCCGCGCGCTCCTCGTGGGAGACGCTTATGAGGGGGGAGAGCGCACACCTTTCCTCCGACGACGACGGCTCTCCCTCTCTCTCTCTCTCTCTTCCTCTCTCGAAAGGTTTCTGTTTCGCCGGCTAATCTCGAGCCGTAATCGAGACGGCGACGACTTCGGCTACTCGCCAGGCTTTGATCTCCGAGATTACCTCGATGCAGACCGCTGCCATGCAGCCGAGCGGATATATGGGAAAAACGCCGATAGGCCGCGAATTCGAGAAGGAAGTGGGAGCGTTCCTTTGTAGGGGGGGCTTTTTTTACATGCTAATACGGGGATGGGATATTTATGCAGTTATAAATGCGAGGAGTGTCGGGAGGACAAGTCTTTCAATTTGCAAGGATTGGCTGAAACGTTACAATGCGGCTCGAGAAAGTTTGCGGGGGAAATCTTTATTGTCGGAGCGCGGTGCAAGACACTTCACGCGCAGCGCAAAACTCAAAGAGCTCTTTTTCCCTCTGTGAAGTCGAAAAATGTTCCATTCGCGGGGAACGCGAACGATGGTTTCTTTTTTTTCTGAAAAGCAAACAGTTTTCGTTAACATTTGCGTATGAATATAAACGCTTGGATAAAGGCAATTTTCGAAAAAAATGTAATCTTTCGTATTCCCGGAGAATATACTCTCATTACCACTTTTCAGGTTATTGATAGAATTTTTCTCGATACTGGAGTATAGATATGAAACAGTTTCTCGTTAGTTTTATTACATTCCTTTCAACCGTAATTTGTTTCCTAATTAAATATGATATCATTTTAAGGAATTAAAAAGTAGAAATTACTGCTGATCGTCGTAATTTCATTTAAATTTTAAAAATAAATAATTCAATTTGTAGCTTGAATTTAAATTCAATATTATCGGCGAAATATTGAATATTTTTCGTTGTTGAAGTTTTAAAGTATCTCATGTGATATTGGCGCCATCCAATTATTGCACATTACCTCCATCTTCCCGTTTGGCGTCTTTAACAGTGAATTATTGCTTTGAATTTTCGTTTATCTAAAATTTATTCCACGTTTCTACTTAAAGTTTCACCGATCTTTGCAATAATTTATTTCGCTCGCCTCTGCTCTTATTGGATAATTCGGTCAGCGACTCGGGGACAATTATGCAGCAATTACTGTTAATTCTCTTTAAATCCGCGCTATATCTTATTACAATCGAACGCTCGAGATTCGCATCGACATTTTTAACGCAATACGGAATTGTCGTGCCTTTATAATTCTGCATATCGAATTACAGCCCCGCTCCCCGAGCAGGGACAGAGGTTTTTCTTCGGTTTTACGGAGCTTACACGCTGACAGATTTATTACTTTCTGAATATATCATGCGACATAACTTATCCTTTATAAAGCGTAATTACACGGTAATCGAACTAAAGTATCTTCGCGCGCTCGAGAATTTACATACCTGAATGAATAACGCGCGCGTTCGACGGCGGGGCAAAAAAGGTGTCTCAAAAATGAATTTTAAGCAGCGAACTCGGTATCAAATTTATTCGCCATAAATTCTCACTTATTTAGCGCGATAAAAGAGAGCGCGTCTCGCGGGCAAAAAGGAGAAGCGCGTCGCGAACTCTCTCTCTCTCTCTCCTAACGGTAAAACCACTTTGATTGACAGCATTCGAATGTAAATTCAACTCGAATTTAATAAATTCCCATTCTGCCGATATATCAAGCGGAATAAATCCTCCCCTCCCGGCCCCTCTCGAGAGCTCCGCGCGAACTCTCAAGAAGTTCCAGGGTTACTTTTCCGAGCGAGTAGCCGCCGCGTCTAACGAAGGGAACAAAGACAAGAGGGCCTCGTAAAAAAATCACGCAAACGCCGGTTATATAACAAAGAAGCGCTAATTGTAAAAACGTTTTATGGACTCCCGCGGAGCTCTTTTCTCTCCGTTACGCGAGAGAGAGAGAGAGAGAGAGAGAGAGACACTTTTCTTCGGTCCGAGCGCGAAAGAGAGGAAGAAAAGCCTCGTCGCCGCCGTCGCCGCGCGAAATGATTTTTTAAAGCGCAATTAGAGGAACTTTTTTAATTACGCGACCGGCGGCGCACAGCCGCGATAATGGCTCGAGCATTTAGCGTTAAACGTTTCTAATAAGACCGAGGGCCGCATAAATCCATTAGCCGATATATAACGGCGCGCCTTCGACCGGCGAGGGAGAGCGAGATCGACGCTGTACGCTAAATAAGTCCGCGAAATCCGGCAAAAAGCGATAAATCGGAGGAGCAACGGCCCGTAATGAATTTCTGCCCACCCCCCGCCCGCCGCTTTAATGGCAAAAACGCATTTCGGAGAGAAGCTTATCGCCCCGTTTTATAAAGTCGTTACTCCTCTCCGGAAAAAGTGTCGACTTGGCCGGGGGGGAGCCGCGCAGGAACGCGTAATATATAATCGCTTTTTGCTCCTTTTGATTTATCCGCCTCCTCGCGGCTTATGAATCTCCGAGTACTCGGGCCGTGATTGTTCATCTGCGGCGTCTACCTGCAGGAACACATCGGCTGCGAGATTTCGATGTATACGAGTTTAACGCGTCCGAGCAGCCCCGCCGATGGAAAGGTATCGAGACGCGCTCTCGAGAGCCATGAAATCGAACGGAATGCCGGGCGTTTCTTCGCGGTCGATCTTCCCCTTTTTCGGTCCGAACTGGCCGACGCGCATCCAGCCGTAAAATCGGCGTTTACGCCGAGCCGCGCCGTTAAAAGGCAAATCGATTTCTTGCATTAATTTCTAATCGAGGACATTGTTTCGCGCTGCCAATGCGGCGGGAGTGAAAACGCTGCTCATCCGTATGCGAGTGGATACGGTGTATGCAAAATGTGCATAACGGCCGTGCAGCTTGTAGCTATAAAATTTATTGCAAAAAAAGGGGGGGGGGAGGGCCTTTACATCATTGGCAGTTCTGCAGCGGCGCGCTGTAAATGTCGTCTTTATATGCCTGGACGCGTTAGAGAAATTTAAAAAAGAGCATAACGCCCGGGACGGCGTAAAAGATCGACTGGTCGCGGCGCGCTGTTTTATGATACTTTCGTTTAAATTTAATTTTTTGCTTCATTTCGATTTTTAATTATGCACGCCGTTGCGCACAATACTCCCGATACTTTATTCGCGCGACGCGCGTTTAAATTTAAAAACAAGAGGGGGGGAGGGATATTATCGTCCGGCGCTCGCAATTAATTTAATTATTAATAACTTGACGATTTCCGCGGCGCAGATTATTCACTCGGCAGCGTTGTACGAGTCCGCGACGCCCTATAAATCTCGACTATTGTGCGAAACGGTAAATCACGCCGATAATTCCAAAATAATCGCGACTTAGTTAACAAAAAAAAAAAAGAAAAACTTCCTAATGGAAGCGGTAAATCTTCGCCCCGGCGAAGTAACTTTCGGTTTCTCCTCCCCCGTCCTCTCCCGAGCGGCATCGCAATCTCGGCGCCGAAATTCGACGCAGCGGCGCAAAGAAATAAAAAAAAGCTCGGTGTAAACAGGAGCGTTGACAACGCCGTCAATCGGTTCGATTTCGAGCCGGGGCGCGCATATCTCTCTCACTTAAAATTGAAGAGAGCGCGAACGCGCGAGCTTCCTCGCGCCTGTGTGCGTGCGCGTGTAAATATGCGCGGAGAAAAGCGAGCGGCAGCACAATGAAAGCGTATCAAGCCTCGCATTTTCATGGGCACAAAGGCCAATTTTCGTCGATAACCGGGCGAGAGGCGCTTAAGGCAGAGGTGTGCCGGTGACATTTCGAAAAAGAAGCAAAAAGAACCGGTGTTTTTTTTTTTTCTTTTTGTTCTCTTACCGACGGCTTTGCCAATATCTTTTAGCTGCGGGTAAATATTCTTTTAATTAAATTTTTTGCCAAAGCAGTGCCGTTTTATGCACGCTTTTACGCGGCGCAATATGTAATTACTGGAAAGAGTAATGGATCAGTTTTTATAAAGGTGTATTTATTATCACGCGCTTTATAAAGATCAAAGGCCAAGTTTTTTCTACAAATTATCTCTTCAAAGAGAGGCGGCGCTGCGAAGGTTAAAGCTTAGACAAGAAATAGATACGCGGGAGCAAAGGGTAAACGATTCTTTGTATCGAGGGGCACGAATTACATCCCCAGATAAATAAGCAAATATCCTCCCTCGAAGTAACTGTATACTAATTAACCCCGCCCTTCCCAATTAACCGGCAAACATCAAGATCTCGCTTTATCTCGCAACGAGCTCAGTTGAATTGAGTCGTCGACCGACAGGTTATAGGCAGCCAATTGAAACGAGCAGTGCATCGCAACAATGCTCTCATTAGTATCGCGCTGCATTCATCGGGCCCGCGCGGACTGTGTCGGGCAATTTTTCAGACTTGTCAGTGGCACACGAGCCGCCGGCTAACCGCCCGCGCGGCTCATACGCACGGCGCGATAAATCCTCCCCCCCCCCGTGGCGGTGCGCTAAATTCGCGAACGAGAGCACTCAAGAGGAGAGGGCAGATAGCAGCAACGCGTGTACGTGTCTCGGGTACTTACGCTGGACGGACGGTCAGACGGTCTCGCTCGGCGTGATTTCGAAATTCCGCTGGATCCGACGCACTGTTTGGCCTCGCATAATTCCAGGCACTTAACGGCCCCCTCCTTTATTCCTGGATCCGAGGAAGCTTCTTCTCACCTCGGCACAAAGTGACCCCAAGCTTGGGCTCTTCACGCCGCGCCGTCCACCACCTGCCGACGCTTTTTAATCCACGTGACTGAACGCGCACTGAGAGGGTCGCCTCGTCTCGCCGTCCCTTCTCCTCCGCCCGACTCTCGAAGAATTCCTCCTTCGCTGCGGACGGTCCTTCCCTTTTGTCGAGGACTCTCACAGAGGACAGCCCGGGCGGCCGCTGGTGATTCTGCTGCTCGCGAACGCGGGAGAGCTGCGCTGGGCCATCGCAGACTCGCGCGACTCGACGGCAACTGATGCGCCCCGTGTTTTCTCTCTCCTACGGGAGCGAGCGGACTTGCACGCGCGCCCGGAGGGTGGGAGAAGCGGCGAGCCGCGGGGTGGGGAGGAAGAAAGGGACGGAGAGGAGAGTAGGAATAGAAGAGAGACCGAAGTGAAAAGGTACCTTTTTGCTTTTTTTATATGTGTGCCGGGGCAGAGCGACGCACCGGCCGATTTTTCGTTGTAGGCAGGTCGCTCCTGGGGGAGAGAAGAACAGAAGAAGGAGAGAGAGAGAGAGAGAGAGAGAAAGAGAGAAAGGAAGGAGAGAGCAGAGGTACCAAGGGGCCCTCACATGTCGAGCGCCTCTCTCGCCGGAGTTTGCTTTTCTCGCGGCCTCGCGATTTCGGGATCGGGAGCTGGAAACTGCCGCCGCTACTGTCGCTATTCGCCGTGCCGCAGTCGGAGGAGCTCCGATCTCCACTGACTCCGACTTTCGCACGGGCGGCTCTCCCCCGTGACAGAGCGAGAGAGAGAGAGAGTACTGCGCATAGTCGGCGCGACTCGACGGCCGCACTGCCACCACCACCACCACCACCACCACCGCGCCGCCGCCGCCAGCATCTCTCCAAAGCCCCCATGCTTTCCCCACGGGCTTCTCTTCGCACACCTCTCCCTCTCCCTCTCTCTCTCTCTCTATCTATGCGGCCGTCTCCGGCTGCGGGGAGAGAATGCATAGGTGCACACGCGAGTTCCTGCGTAGAATCGACGAGCAGGCGCTTTTTTGTCCCGGTGGATTAATGGGCCAGAAGTCAATAGGCTGGAATTTCGAAGGTCGGGCCAGATGCGGCCCTTCCCGGAACTCGGGCTCGGGAAAATCGTGCCTCGGGGGCTTTAATCTCGAGTATGACCGGGTCGCCGGGATTGATGGGCATTGATTTCGCGGGCGCTTAGCGGGATTTAGCCGGAGCACAATGCCGCATTTCCGTGCCCGCTGTAAAAGCAAAAGAATCGCAGCCGGGCTGCACGGGATGCAACGAAGTGTCAGGCGGTGGATATCGCGTCTCCCGACGCCAGATTCAATAACGAAAATCAGCCAGATTACACTGCGCCAGAAGGAGTCGGGCGTCTTGGCGCATTAGCATTACAAGCTCGGGGAGCAGACCTCTAATGCGGTTACGTTACGTAAATATTCCCAGTCATTGCACCTCCGATATTTTTGAGAGAGAGCTCCGCCGGGCTGTCGTTCTGGGAAATTGGGTAGATCTTATTATGCATGGATATGCGGAGCGCAGAGAGAGAGAGAGAGAGAGAGAGAGAGAGATGGGATTTTTCGTAAAATATTCAGCGAGGAGATGCGCTTCCGTATATTAGACATCAGCATACGAAGCTTTCGATAAATCGTAATTTGAGAGCGAGTTTCCTCGGCTAATGCGCTGCTTTTAAGTCGGCGGAGAAAAGTCTTTAGCATCTCCGGGCGCACTTTGGACCGCGCCGAGAGCAGCGGCATTGGGTCAAGTGTTTTGCATTACGAAATTTCGAAAATGACTGCTCGTTATGCCCGGCGCTTCGCCGCGGGGAAGGATCTAATCGCAGCTCGGGTTTTTTTTATCGTTAGTCGCAGAGAGGAAACGGAGGAGATTTTCACGCGGGGCAGGAAGCGATTCGGCCGCTTCCGCGGTGGATGTGATTCATGACTGTTGCGCTTTCCGGAAATTTCGGCCGCGTATTAACCGGTCGTTAAGATAAGTCGATCGTTTAATTTGAAATTGTACGCGAGAGTTTTCGCCGCGGGCGTTCCGCTAATTCAAAGCGCGGCCTAATGGAGGTTCGTTATGCCCACGGAATTTCTAATGGAATGCTTTTTTCATTACTGCTTGATACATTGTATGTTTTCACGCGATGAATCACGTTGAAGGGACTATCATTAAGATATTGAACGATTCTACAATCATTAGGCTGACGTTCGTTTTCAAAAATTCGTCTGCCGCTGAGCAGCTGTTGGGAGGAACAGCTCGGAAAGTCGTTAAGGTACAGGGATACAAAAGGGAAGGGCTGGATGATATTTTTTATAGTTTTTCGGGGGAAAATTTGGATTAAAAAGTCGTCACTGCTACTGCAGAAATAAAGTGTATTTATTTGTGCAAATAGATCTAAAGCACCTGCATTTTTAATTAAGAAAAATCTGTCCCGTAAAGTTCGTGCGTTAATTTGAATTGAAAACGTTGATTGTAGAAAAATATTGATAGAAATCTTCTCGTGAGCAAGGTGAAATTAAACGAATACTTACTATTTGCACCTCACATATTAGTCTAACGGGTGAAAAAGTCATCCTGTAGATTCTAGAAAATTGCCAGGTCAAGTGCCTCGGTAAATATTAGTAAAATTTAAAGTACGACCGAGACTGCAGTCGTCTTTACACGGGTCAATTTACCCAAGGCATAATCTATTTTTCAGCTAAACTAAAGAGCTTTAAAAAAATATTTACGCAGGCTAAACCTGATTCTCTTCGTTTTAACTTTGTCGAACCAGTTCGTTCTAACGTTTTTCAAAAATTTTCGTTGGACGCTTAATAGCCGTTGAGAGAAGTCAACGGTGAAATTGGGAAGGTCGCTTATAGGTATACACAGTATGTATATGTTAAGATAGGGGAACAGATGGGATCTTTTGTGGAATGCTTCGTGAGAATATCTATTGTTGGGCTTTAAATTAGTACACATTTGTACTTTTACAGCTGAAAGTACGGTTCGATTATTACGATTTTCAAAACATTAACATCGCATTGAATTACCCTTTAATAAACTATTTATTTTATTCTTTTCGATTTCAATTTCTGCAAATAGTATTGGTAAATCTTTAAGTTTCTTAAATAAAAAAACTCAGTGAACGTTGAAGGGAGAGATCGATTACAGTTGCAGGAACAATGTGCAGGTAATTACCTTTTTACTTCGAGCAAAACCCTACTCTGTAAACATATGTTCCAAACTTGTAAAGTTTAACGATACTGGTTTGGCAAATAAACTTGGCAGTAAATAGCATGAAATTAATCTCCTATTTTCAAATAATTAGTATCCATTAAAAGCTGTAAGGTTCAATTTGATTTTTATTTAAATGCAAGATGTACTCGTTGAAAAATTAGTTGCAAACTTGTTTTTTGTTATTCAGAATTCCAACAGAGCAACTCTTTTAAAAATTCAAATACTATTTGAAATCGAACATTTTTTTTGTTACTCCAAGTAGTTGATCTCTGCATAAAAGGCAGCTATTAATCTACAAAATCCAACCAAATAAAGATGCAATGCGCGAAGATAAAAATATTCCGAATTATATTTAAGTTTTTTTATTTTTTAAATAAAACCTTTTGCATTACTTTTTTATAGCAGTCCATATATTACCAACCCTCGCGCATAAAGTGTTATACACGAAGCATAACTTTTTGCTTTCAAAAAACTTTATTTAAAAATTTTATTATTATGGAACTTTCAAATATACACCTTTTTGTAAATTTTATTTTGTAAATTATATTTTACAAAGCAGTCAGTAGCTAATAATGTTTATACGTTTTAAAGTTTTATTTAATAAAAATTTTATGGTAAGCATTGTACAAGTATTAAATAAACGTTACGTTTTACAAGAAAATTTAAATTAGGAAACGAAAATTAGGATTTTTTCGGCTCCGGCTAACCCTTGAGAAGATCATTTCGAACATCTGCGACGTACAAAACACTTGAATGCGAATAATCTAAATAAAATGACTGTCTTTAGCACTTTAATAGGGGAATGAAACAGCCATGCAAAATTCCTTTTAATTAAACGTCCTGATTTCGCGCCGTTTTATATAATAATTCCGACAAACAATTTTCGTAAACAACCTTTTTGAAAAACAAATTTGAAAACTGTATCAAATTACAATGCCAGCAAAATCTGCCGCCCTACATCAAAATAATTGCCTGAACATTAGTTGAACTTCCATTCACGCTTACTTCACAAAGGGAAAATCTACAAAAGCAGCATTGTTTTTTCGAGCGCGGCGCGCGCGCGCGCTAAATAACAACACACTCCTCCCCGCCCCGTTCGAAGGGATCAATTGAAAGTTACCTCGGCGCAAAAAGGCGCCGCTCGCACGAGAAACCGCGTCCTAGCGGAAAACGCGCGCGGCATCGCCCTCTTCCTTTATTATCGCGCGGATTTACTCTTTGTATCCTCGCGCACAAAGGCCCCTGCGGGATTATTCATCCATACGTGCGCGCGCGTATACGGCCAATACGGCGGCATCCGCGCCTGGCCACCCGTACGCCGTGCGCGCGTAAGCCTCCCTCGCGGCTTACGGAAACGGCGCGCGAATCCTGCGCCGTTTTCGAGCGTCGGCTTTTGATCTCCAGCCGCGCGGGAGACGCTCGGCTCTCTCCTCCGAACGACGACGCGCGACCGGCTCTCGAGAATAAAAGGAAGAGAGGCGAAGAAGGGGTTGCCGCCAGTCCCCGAGGAGCCCCGAAAAAAGCACAGGTCGCGGCAGCCGAATGCCTCAGCCGAATGTTTGACTCGCGCACACAGAGCGCGGCCCCGGCGGCACTCCGGAATGAAAGTTGCGTGCGCCTAATGCATATTAACGCCGGCTGCGTGACGATGCGAACCTAACGAGATGACTGGGGTGAGTGGGTGAGAGAGAGAGAGAGAGGCTTTTTTCTCGCGAGAGCTTTTTTCTTTCAATTTTCGACGAGGCGATAAGGGAAAAAAGGAGGAACGTCAGCGGGGATTTGCGATGTTTGCCAGCGCGCGCGCGCCTCTTCATTTGCATAACGTATAGCGTACGCTCGTTACGAAATCACGTGGAAGGTATGACGTCAAGGTGTGTATTTTGCGCCGATATGGATTGTGCCCCCAAGACGAATGCTGTTTTGCTCCGAGGCTCTGTTTTAATTTCCGAATGAATATTGACTCCCCACCGCCGGGAAAGTCCTCGGGGATTTGAATCAAGCTTTGTGCTCGACTTTATTTATTGACGAAGGAATAAGTAAATGAATGTTTATACGGAGTTGCCTGACTCTATTATCGAGCCTCGTGCAGATCTTATTTTAAAAAGGTAAGTTATATATTTATTTAGAATTAAATTATTTGCATGCTGCATTCCATTTAGACAACTTTAAAAGAATTAAAGCCCGGGAATCGCGCTTGCGCGCATTAATTAACTTCCCGAGCAAGTTCGACTTGCCTAGTTTGTTTACGCGCACACTTATGTAACTACTGAAAATGTTAATCCATTAAATTACAGCTTCCGTAGGCGGCGCGCTCTTACCCGAACTTAATTATTGCTTTAAACCCATCAATTGAAACTAAACAATCGCCGCGGCTTCCAGCCGAGAGGACCCGCTTTATCGCCGGCCCATAAAACGCAGAATCCAAACATCGCCGCGAGAGCCCGGCTAAAAATAAACCCTTCATCGGCGCACATAAAACAAAGGCGCTCGAAAGTCGTCGTCGCCGCGGCAATTATCCCCGCGCGCGTGCTGCTCGGATTGAGAAGCATAATAAAAGCAGGCGAACCGCCAATTTCGTCGCTCTCTCTCTCCCCCCGTACAGCAACATCCTGCATCCGTCTCGGTGCGTGTAGCAAAAAAAAGAAGAAGGGCCCTTCCCTCCCGCGGCATAATTCGATCTGTGCAGCGACGATGTCCCGCAGTTCCGGCCATTTGAAGCTCTCGTGCGCGAGCCGCTTCCTCCCTCGCGCGCTGCTTGCGGGCCGTTTGATGCGCTAAAATAAAATGCGAGGGAGAGAGAGAGAGGGGGAGGCTGGATGTATCGCCATAACTTTTTGACGTCTGCGCGATGCCTCGTCGCCGCGCGGCGCGTCTTCTTCTTTTTCCGCCTTCGAGGACAAGGGGGGGTCTCCGCTGTAAAAGCGGCCGAGCCGTAAAAATGCGCGCGCTTTCCTTCCATCGTGCTCCGTCTTTTAAGGGACAAACTAGCGAAGCTAGTTGCCCGTCGGATGTATTGTGCGGGGCTGCCGCGTTAAAAGAAGGACGTCTCCCGCTTTTTTGTCCCCGAGCTGACCGGAGCTGTCTCGCGACTCCGGGAACGCGAAATTTCGATGCCGTTCTTCCGGTTTCGGGAGACATTGTTCTTTGGAACTTGAGAATAAACTTAACTTTAAGCTCGGAAGCAATTGGAAAAATAATGCTATAGTTACAGCATTAGGAGAGTTATGTGCTGTTCGTGCATAGAATGTTTGATATCCCTAATAGAGTATGCGTACTGTGTTTAATCGTACGCAAACAGTCATTGCATTGAATTCAGAATTAGCTAAAAATCGGCGAATTAACTCAGCTGCATTAATACTAATTATCCTCTAAACAATAACGCTGAATTTAAACAATTACATAATTGATGTCCATTATTCTGAGCCGCAATTTCGTTTTGCCATTATCATTCAAAAGGGCTGCTTTAAAATATCTTGGAAAGTCAATTCAATTAATCGAACTATTTTTAAAAGGTCTATAATATGCAATGGCAATTTTGATTTTGACACTCTAGTAATAAAATAAACGATTAATTAATAAACAACAAAAATATATCTACAGTGTGGTAACAGTTTTAGATTTTTAAGTAAAACTAATCAACTTCTTCGAAATCTGCAAAACCAATGATAAAAATAATATTACTTATTTATACCTTAATATTGGAGTTTCAGCAATGTGGAATGGTTTTTATGACCGCTTTTGGTAATCTCTGCTATATGGTAGTGTGCCCGAATTCATAAAGATGAAAGTATCACCAGAGTAAAACATCAGGCACTTAAAATAAAATAAAAGTGGGACTTTTTTAAAAAGCTAGAAGCTTTTTGAAAAATTAAATTTCCGAGAAAAGGTGCACTTGAAGTAAAAAAGATTTTTATTATCCTTCGTCGTTCTGGAATAGAATTTTAAATTAAAAATAGGCATCTGCCGTGCATTTGCAGGTAATTTATTTAAACGAAAGCCCGAAATTTTTAAATCGTTTCACTTTGTGCCTCAGACGTATTTAATCAAAAATCAAAGGCAGAATATGTTACACATTATAACTAAATTAAAAGACTCCAGATATCAGAATGAGCATTAAAAAATGCGAGAGCTCCGGCGCGCATGAGCATTTCCCAAATCAGATGAGGGAACGCGAAATTGCCATAAAGCAGCGGTCTTCCTAAATCGAAAAAGTTGAGCTCGCGTGAGCGCGCGCGGCGCCGAGCAAAAAGCGCGTATAAACAGCCGCGGGTTGCGGCGGCGCGCATTCCGGATGCAAATTCATTCGGGATGCACGTGTATTAATAAATCTGCATGCACGTCGCTCTAATTGAGTAAACTCGGCAAGGAAAAGGAAGGAGAGGAGTTTTTCGCGCCGAAAAAACCAAATCGAGTTGCCGCTCGGAGGCTTTGTGCGCGTTAATCACTTAATTATAAATTCCTCCCCCCGTCAAAAAAATGCACACTCGAGCAATCACCGGGGGGAGGGGGGGTTAAACTACCGAAGTAAATAAAATTGCTGCAGCAATGACAGCTTCCGTCCTCGCGAAATCCTGGAAGCAGCTAATACGACCCCGTAATGACACCTTATGAATTACAGCGCACAACGGGCGTAAACAGCGCTCCATAAAAAAGGCAATTTCTCAGGCGGCGAGTTACGGGGAGCGAGCCGAGGAAGCAGCCCCTCTTAATAGAAACACTGGGCTACAGGTGATTCCATCTCCTCCTAATCGACAGGGGAACCCCCGGCGCCGGCACCGAGAGATCGAATACGCGGGGAGGCGTAAAAAAAAAAAAAAATGAGAAAGACCGAAGAAGCCCCGGACGGTCGGTTATTTACGATCTCTCAATTTTCTTTTTAGGAAGCCCCTCGCGAATCTGTACATGTGTGTGTGCTCCGCGCGCGGCGACGGCGCGACGACGCAGTCGGGTCCTCCCCTCGGCTTTATGATCAGCGTCGGAACTCGGCTTTGCCCGGACTGCACACACGAGAATGCTCGTGGGAGGGAAGGAAAACCCGGCGGCTCAGCTCGCTCTCGCTTAGTGCGCTGCGCGTCCCGATTCCGTGAATTACAGCCAAGATATCGGACGGTTTTCGCGGCGGGACTAATTTGGGAGGAGCGACGGAAGTGCCTTTCTTATTAAAGCCTGCCCGTCGAAAACGAAAAAAAAAAAGGAAAGCTGCGCAGGACGAGGGGGTTACGGCTCGCGTGGGAAAACTGCTGGCTCCTCTCTTTCCTCGGGAGGTGGAGGGCGGGGCGAAAAATCTCGTCGGACTTTACTTGCGCTCGAGCTCGAAAATAATAACGCAGCGAATTTCCCGAACACCCGGTAGACGCGAACCGGGAAAAATGACGCCCGAGGCAGGATATTATTCCGCGAGACGTTTCCTCCGCTCCTCCGGGTTATACCCTCGGCCTATATATAACGTATACACGTATTTCAAGGAGTCGCGTATTATCCACTGCCAAGACTCGGGCTCTCTCTCCCTTCGACTGCCTGCATGCGCATACCCCGGATTTCGGAAGCGCGGCCCGAAAGAAAAATGTCGAGAGCGGCATCTGCAGAGTCCGGGAAAATTGCCGGGGGGGGAGGTGGGGGGAAAATCATTCCACTGGAGTAATTTACTATTGTCCGTATATGTAAACAGCGGCGACGATAGATGCGACGAGACATGTGCAGCTCGACCCATTCAGGCTTGATATTTGGGGATGGCTCCAGCTCAGGTAGACGTTTTGCAAGAAGAAACTTTCTGCGTGCTTTTGCTTTCCTGATAAATGTTTACGCGTTAGGCGATGAAAAACTAATGAAAGTCAAACGGTGTGAAACAAGGGATCATAGGGCCAACATAGTACCTTAACGACATTTGTCTACGCTCTATTATTGAGCTACTAATAACAGAGATTAAAAGATAAATGCGCCTACTCTAATAGTAATAAGAAATATACAGCTAGACCCCGGTATGACTTAATATTGGGGAGGGCTTAACTCAGGTAGATATTTTGCGAGAAGAACTTCCAGCGTGGTTTTGCTTTCCTGATAAATGTCCTTGTGGATAACCAAAAAAGTAATGAAAGTTAAACGATTTAAGACAAGAAATCATTGCCGAACAATGTACTCTATTGTTGAGCTGCTGGTAGCAGGGATTAAGGGGCAAATAAACCTGCACCTACTCTCATAGCAGCAAGAAATATACATCTCAGTCTTTTCAGGTTTAATATTGGGGATGGGTCAACTAAGTTCAGGTGAAAGTTTTGTAAGAAAAACTTTCTGCGTCATCTTGCATTCCTGATGAATGTCTTCGTATATGACCAAAAAAGTAATGAAAGTTAAACGGTTTTAAACAAGAAATCTTTGACGAACAATACACCTTGACGAGATTTGTTTGCGCTCTATTGTTGAGCTGCCGATTGTAGAGATTAAGAGATAAGTACGCCTACTCTAATCACAATAAGAAATATATAGCTCCACCCCGGTCAGGCTTAATATTGGTGATCGATCAACTCAGGTAGATATTTTGCAAGAAGAACTTTTAGCGTAGTTTCGCTTTTCTGATAAATGTTTACGAGGTTAATGAATAACTTGTAAAAGTTAAACGGTTTTAAACAAGAAATCATAGACGAACAATGTACTTTAAGGGTAGGGTACAGTCAAAAATCATCAAAAAACTCAATTTTTTTTTATTTTAGAAATGTGTTCTAGAAGTAT
>JAWWEM010000010.1:17499081-17522099 GCA_035582935.1 Ormyrus thymus | reverse complement strand
TCCGGGATTAACATCGTAGGTGTAATTTTTACCCGAATTTTATTTGTAATTTTTAACCAAAATTTTTCTCCGTGCACAAAGAGCCCTTTGGCTTAATAATCAACCATAAAGAAGTTGCGTGAAGGTAGCTGCACAGTTGGTTTCTCAGAGACGTTTTAAATAAAATTGACGAAGTGCGATTAAAGTTTATGACAAATTCAGGACCTTCTAAGTTTAATGCATTGTCTTGGCGACGCCAATCACTGAAACTTCTTATTTTCCACGTGTGCGATCGTTTCTCAGAAACAAATTCAGTTACACTTTGCGAGCTGGCAGCCATCGTGGACCGAAGCTTGTGCCACCGTGTGGAACAACGTAATGAGAATGAGCGTACCAGAGAGTTGCCTGATAAGGTAAATCTTGGAGGGAGGTGAAATTTGAATCTTGAAAGAAGCGCTGGACACAATACCGAACAGTTTGACTTTCTTGAAACACGCTGTTTATCTTGTGCGGATCTTGCTGCTCTTAAAAAAAATTGTTTAAAACTTAATGTTGTAAAATATTTGAATTTCAGTGAAAGATAATTTGTTTGAAACCAATTTTTTTTTGTAAAATTAGACTCTAAATAATTTATCTTCGCCCTTTGTTTGATAACGAGGTTTTAAGCGCGCAAGATTCTATACCAAGACGAAGTCAAGATTAGATACTTTTAAAGAGATTTTAATTAGCGCTGTAACATATATTATTCTAAGTAATTCTTAAGTATAATTAAATCCCATTACTCATTAGAATTTATGCTTCCTAACTAATATTATTTAATGATTAACTAAGAAAAAGTGTGCGTTACACGGCCATATAACTTTAAACCTCGCGACTGCTTTATTAAAAGATCCCTAAGCCGTAAGAGCAGTTAAATAAAATATGTTCCTTTATGGAAAAGGGAAAATTCACTTTTGAGCCTGTGCACGCACTGGAATAACTTCTCGGAACGCCGGTATAAAGTTTCCAGCCGGCATCGCGTTGACATCAACCTACTGACATTTCTATAAAGAATGCAAGAGTCAAGCGCGCGCACCCCGGAATAAAATTCCTCGCCGTCGCAAATAAACATTTGCCCCAGAGCCGCCGTAAGGAAGCTAATAGGCATAACAGGTGCGGTGGAAAACTTGGAATTACAAGCTAATACACAAGCGCGCGGCGCGTTAGCCGGATATTTCCTCAAACGGAACGAGACAGCATAACGGGCAAATAAAAGCGGGCGGCACTTAGTTGTAAAAGTTTGAAAAGCATAATAAAAGCCGTTTCCCTCCTCCGGGGTGGAGGCTCTCGCTCCGCTCGCCCAGATTTACAAGATACAAGAATAAACGTCTGCTTTAAACGCCGCGGCCGGCGCTCCTCGGGAGCCGCGGCGGCCCCCCCAAGAAAAATACCCGCGGACTTTAAGGCGCTCGTAATGCACGGCAATTTCCCAGTTATACTCGTGAAAAATATCGCGAAAAAATCTCTCGCCCCAGTCAATCGTACCGCTGCCGACACACCTGCTGCCGCCGCCGCCGCCGCCGCCTCCGGCGGAGTATCGATTTACTTCGCCTCCGGGGGAGGTGTATAACACGCCGTACGCGCCGCTATAAGTTCAACGTCTTATAATTTCAGAGAGGCGCGCGCGCGCGCTCGCGTAACCGGCCCGGTGCACATGCACGGATATTGCCCACCGTGAAGTAACGCGGCGGCGGCCCGTGCCGGCGGAGGTGGGAAAAAACACCGGCGGAGACAAAGGGCTCCTCCGGGCCTTTATCAAAATTTCAGCGCGGCTGCAGCCCAGACACGTCGCGCTTCAGACGACGAGCCGAGACTGATGGGGCCTGAAAACGAGGCGGGCGAGAGGGGAGCCACCCTCCCGTAAGGAGCCGCGTCGTGAGCGAGCGCGCGCGCGGCTTTTTCTCGCTTTAATGTTTCTCAGCCCTTTTTCTTTTCGTGAAATATGGAAATTTCGCGCTCTTTTCCCTCGACGCTCGGCTGGGAAAATCGATTGAAAATAACCTTGCCTTTAGTGGATACCTCTTTCGAAAATATTAGAGTATCGCGTGTTTTTTTTAAAATGTTATAGTGATTTCAGCTCCGGTGAGCTCGACCGATTTATAATAACGACAATTTTTTTTAAGAATAAATCGCTTCCATTCGAGCTTGAGTCACTGCAGAAAACTAAAAACTTTTGTCACTCTATACATGCGCCAATGGAATAATACTCGCCTAACCGCGAGCCTCCCAAAAAATATAACAAGTCTCGTTACGCATTTCATTCAATGACTCTGTAAATCCTTTCAGTCCTTAAAAGCGAACGTTTAATGCGTATTCCCGTCGCAGCGGACTACTCAGCCGAGGACTGTTAGAAAAAGGCCATTGTTACCAAAAATCTGCTTAGCTCACCGCGCGTATATAACCCTTCCCTCCATTGTGGCGCAACAATAAAATCCGATTTCGTATATGCCTTGGCTCGGAGGGACAGAGAGAAAAAGGGAGGCTTTCGAATATCCGTTATTGCCTTATCATGCCCGCACCTTGAAAAAAAAAAAAAAAAAATTAGCCCAATCTCCATACGTGATTCTCCGCGCTAAAGCGCTCCGTGAGAGAGACGTTGTGTGCCCTATGCAGAAAAGACTGCGCCTTGTCATGCTAATCTATTGACTTAATGATTGGGATTAAAAGAGCTCGAGTGCCGTATTTAGAAATATAGCAGCACGATGCTTAACGTATTATTACGCTGAATTAGCCTAAGATAACTTTGATTTGGAAAATGTTGACAGTCCAGATACGAATTAAATGCACAGCGACACCTCGATTTCGGCTTTGAAATTATTCAGGCTCGGGCCATCAAACATTTGATTTGATATAATCCAACCAGTTTGCGGGGAGACGGGCTAACGCGCGTCTATAAGGATCCCTTAATGGCCCGAATATTATAGAGCATCAATTGGTTATTGGGTGTAATGCAGGAGAGGTACCCTCAAATTAGTCTCGTTTAGGAGTGCTTACATGTAACGCGTTCCTCTACTTAGCACACAAGACTTGCGGGGATTACTCGCTTACTATTATTAGCAGCTGCATTTAAAGGGGAATGCTTAATTTGCGGGCGCATTGAATTTATAGCAATTATTTGTAAACCATAATTTCATATTGTTTGGAAAAGTGAAACGAAATTATATAAAGTAATTATACTGCGGGTGTAATATTTTCATCTTTTTCAAGTTGTCAAGAATTACCGTAACAATTAGCAAAAGAAAATGCAGAAAATAATTTTTACGGTGCAGAGCAACTATGAATTAAAATATCAGATTTTCAGTATACATAATATATGAAATCCGTCCTGATGAACCTAATGCAATTTAAAAGTGTACACTGTTAGAAACGTCATTAATTTTAAGAACAATTTAAGAATATTATGAAGTTTTCTTACAAAACCGTATATTAAATTTACGAATTTGTTATTAAATTTCAAAATTCTCATTAAATTTAATGTAAATGTGCATTAAATTTTAGAATTTTCATGAAATTTAATGTAAATGTGTATTCAATTTTAGAATTTTCATTAAATTGAAATTAAAAAGTACAAATTCAATTAAATTTAATAATAGTTTTTGAAGTTTTTTTAATAGTGTAACTAAATTACTGCATTAATTTTGCCTCAATTACTCAACAATGACAAAAATTGATGCATATTCAAAATTGCAAAGTTTAATATGACACGCGATAGACATTTGTTTTTTAACACACACCAAAATTAAAATTCATAAACTCATAATAACGCACCCTTAAACCCGTCCAAAAAACAATAAATATTCCCAGAAAACAGCCCGAAAAGACCCGAAACTGTGGAAAAACAAGAATCCAGCACTTACATTTCCCCGTAAAAACATCTCCTCGGCATCGACCGGCGCTCGTAATAAATAAGCCCGGCCACGATTGATCAGAAAATAATTGAATAAAGGACGAGAGAGAAACGCGGGGAGACAACGAAATTTCATCCGGCGGAATATTCCCCATGATATTTCCTTAATTACCGTGTCAATACGTCGCCGACTCGTCCCCCTCCCCGCCGTCGCGGAAAATGCACGCGTACTTTCCTCGACGACTGGATCAAGAAGCTCCCTTTCGCTCGAGAGCCAAGAAGTATATCGATTGTCAGAGCTCGAATTCAGCCTCCGCGCCACGGCGGGCGGCGAGTGGATCGTTTCCCCGAGGCGAGTGACAAGTTAAGCTTGTCACGGCTGTTTACCTCGCGAGAACAACGACGCGAACGTCTAGGCGACGCTCCGAAATGGTCCGTCTCCTCCCCTCCTGCTCCGGCGTCTCCTTGTGTGCGTCACGGTTGGGAAAGACGCGCGGGTGCCTGTCTTCCGCAACCTACATTTCGACTCGCGAGCGAGAGAGAGAGAGAGAGGGAGGCGTTCACTTTCGATATTATATACGGCGCGCCGGGCGACGTAATTTATTTATAGCTTTCTGATTCCCGATACTTGTTCGGGATCGGCGGAGGCTGATGTACGGCGGATAATATTAGAAGGCACGTTAATGTCACGGGCCACGCTTGACGGATAGTGTTGTTCGAGGCGGGAGGATGGAGAAAAAAGAATCATTGTTTTTCCTAGAAAATTGGAAATTCCTCGCTTGTTTGTTATACCTTCTGACGTACTAAAAATATAATCGTTTGCTGGGAAAATATGATGCAAGTCACTCGGGGAGATTGACTGAATTTCTAAAATTGTTGCAGTAATACTGACATGTACTGATTTAAGCAGTTGTGCGTTTTTTGGAATTTCCATTTATTTTCCGTGAATTAGAGAGTAGATACTAACAGAGTCGTGTTAAACTTAATGGAAGTTGTAATGAAAAATAGTTGAAAATAAATTTAATAC
Organism: Ormyrus thymus; assembly: GCA_035582935.1. NCBI lineage: Eukaryota > Metazoa > Arthropoda > Insecta > Hymenoptera > Ormyridae > Ormyrus > Ormyrus thymus. The sequence continues at coordinate 17,517,207 of JAWWEM010000010.1, read as the reverse complement.
TTCGTGTTACCCGGTTTAGGTAATAGTTGTAGCAGGTTCCCTTCTCGTTAATCCTATATCGACTTTTCTGCGCATCTAATCATTCAGTAATCCCAAAGAAAACTTGTGAAAAAACGCAACGTAAAAGAGCAGCTCTTGTCTCGAGAGCGCCATCATAATTTCCGTCGAAAGCTCAAAAGCATAAATACCGAGCGCTCTTTCTCTCGGCAGCGAATATAAGCTCTCGACGGGCAGATACTCATTCCGGCTTTCATTACAGTTTTTATCACTTGCCCGTCCGGGCGATCGCACTCCGACGGTCGATGGGCCACTGTCCCTCGGCGTAAAAAGTTACGCAGCGTTAACGGCGCCAAGCAGCGCGGACAAATCAAGCCTAATCCGAACGACGTGCAAAGCTCCCAGGCCGGGATAACCGGCTCGCCGTGCGAGAGGGAATCGCTCTGCTCATCGGTTCGCTAAAAATCAGAGGCGCGGAAATTAAGAGAGTCGCCGTAAAAAAAGAGAGAGGAGGCGGACGCCCCTCCGCGCGCGCGACAAAAACTCCCCCCCCCCCCCTCCCCCGCACTCTCGCGCGCGCGCGCTTTTATTACTTCGGTTATATTACCGATTTATATCACTCGATGGCAGGTCTGCTCGTATAAGGAACGAGCCGGCTGCACCCCTTTTTCCTCCCTCCGCGCCGGGCGATCCATATCCCAACGCGTGGCAGCTCTCTATACTCTCGCTTTACTCTCCTCGCGAGATTACGACTTCGAGATTAACTTTTCCGAGAGGGTTTTTCCGCCCCCGAGATATAACCTACCTACGCGGGGGCCGCCTTTTGTCCCCGATCGGCGCGTGGTGTCTCGATTTTTCACTGCGGACCTCCTCCCCGCGACGGCGGCTCTTGATATATCTCAAGGGGCGGGGGGGTCCCCGCAGCCGCTTGATTTTGGCGCCAGCCGTCGCGCCTCTCCGTAATATGCTGATTCCCGACTATTGTTTCATAGTTCCGTTATTGATGCCTGTACTTTGACGATGTGCTTTTGGTCCATGCTTTTGCTTTCTTTCGCTTCTTCTTTCATTCGTTAAAGCGTGCAGCGATTGATCGTAGACCGAATTTGAAAAATGTTATTTTTTTCATTTTTACAGCTTATACTTTTTTAAATCCACTTGTTGCGGGATATTAAAATAAGCAAGTTTTTGAATTGCTTTAATTGACACAACCGAAGCACGACGTCGCTTGCAAAGACCAGCGTGAAGTACTGACCAGAAGCGAGGCCTGAAGCCTTACACATTAATTTCTTCAATACTGCCCCAGCCAATCAGATCTAGGATGAAAACATCTTATTTTGTACAGGAAGTTATCAAATAATAATAGAATCTTTTAAGATATCGGCTCGTGTAGTTACATTAAATGGCATTGAAAGGAAAGCACACGACGCCCACAGCTTCCGCGTCTAAAGAAGGACAGGCCAAAGTATTGATAAAAATTCAATTCGAAATATTTCTAAAGTCGTCTTTCAACTTTTTACCGAAAATACGCGTTTTAACGTACGCGCGTAAATACGAAATAAATTATGAGATTTGGGATGTCTTGAATAACACAATTTACATAAATAAGCCAGCGAGGAAGTTCAGATGGAATATAAACGGCACAAGCGCGCACATTCGAGTCCCACGTTACCTTCAATCGGGCTTCCTTTCTAAATAATAAAAGATAAGGAATCAATAGCTGGATTTGCGTGCTTATAAATAAACGCGGAAATTGATGTACGTAATGGGCGTAAAATTGATTACCCCGCCACAATGGTACGAAAATTCTCAAAATAATCCAGCCTCGAGCATAAATCAAAAAACCACCTCGAAACCGGCGCGATTCGAAAAATTCATTCCCCGGTCCGAAAGCCGCAATTACAAGCACCATAACTTTTCGGAAAGGAAAGGAAAAAAAAGAAAGACGCGGTTTCCCCCCTTTTACGCAGCCGCAGAAATTAAAAATCAAAACCGCTTCATTCTTCCCGCGATTGCGTCCCATTCCTCTTCCGGCCCGGCCGTCCCGCCCGTTTCTCCGTCTGTCTTCATAACTCTCGACTGCCTCCTGCCCCCCCATCGACCCCCGGCATTCCCATGCAATCTACTAGAAATCTTTTTCCTCGGCAGCTCCTGGCAAAAGAGTCGCCCTCCACTCCGCCGCCGTGCAATCGGCCTTGCGCAGGGCGTCGGATGTATGCGAAGCCCTCGGCGCCTGCTACAGCATTCCGCCGCCCCCCCCTCCGAGCGGAGCAGTTACATTGATTACGTGACGATTATGATCGATAGGGCGCAGCGCGCCGCGCGCCGACGGCGAAAGTTGGGCCGCGCGCGGCGACGGCGAGAAATTGAGATTTATGACGCGAGGAGATGATAAGACGGCTCCGCGGTGTCCGGTTAATGTATCGCGTGATGAGCGGCGCGTGCGAATGGATTTTAAATTATAATAAATAACTCGGCAGTTGTAAATTTTCATTTCAGCTCGTTTTGCGCACGCGCCGGTTTCCTTCGCCGATCTCGCTGATCAAAGCGGCCCGGGGAATCGGGCGACAACCGGAAAGCTGAGTGTTTGACGTGATTAATGGGGGAAGGTTCAACTCTTCGGGGCGCAATTTAAAACCTCGTTTTTTTTTCTTTTTTCTCTTTTTGCAAACAAAAAGTCAATAATTCGAGATCGTTCGTCAACGACAGAATTAGTTATTTATAGGAGACGGGGCGAGGTTGTTAATAATATGCTTTAATATTTTTGTACGTCCTCGAGTTGTTCGACAAAGTTTCGGGTCGGATACAGAAATGGCGCAGACATCCCGAAACTTTTAACAGCTTTCTCTAAGTTCATCCTTTCGTAAGTTGAGCTTGTAGCTACAGATTTCTCTGTAATTTAGCTTTCTCCTTACAGTTTAGACGGCGCGCTCGCGCGCAAATCAATTGTTGAAACTTACACTTTTAACCGCATTTGTTGCCATGAACACTTCAACTGCAGAAATAACCATTTCCTTAACGTTATAACTTGATTTGATTTGATGTATTGACGTCATCAACGTACTACAATGTAATCGGTGCAAGGAATTTATTTAAAATGAAAAGTATTTTTAAATTCTTACCTTTGAATTAGTTATTTGAAAAAATAACACAGTGGTACGTGACAATCTGAGGAAAAAGAAAGTAAAATAAAATATTATATATACACTTTATTAATTAATCCATTCTATTTTTATAGCGACATGAAAAAACATTGTAGAAACGTTAATAAAGCAAGATCTTTTAATGTTCAGTTTAAATACTTAAACGTGCTTCAGAGGAAAATTACATTATATTAAAGAATTGAATAGATGTTTTTTTTTTGCGATTTGCATACGTTCTCGGAAAATTTGTCACCGCGCAAGACTTTATATTTCTTGCGCAACTTTTCCGAAACGCCACATCACTCGGTTTCACGAGTCAACGAAACGCTGCTCATATACCAAACGCAATTGCCAACGAAAAACAGTTGCCAGCCAACAAAGTCTCAATCAATTAGAAGCAATAATCGCAGCAGCGAAGGAAACCCATCGTCAAACGTTATGTAAAAGCCCGCGATCATCGTCAGTCATTCGTCTTAAGCGTTTTATTTTTCCGCAGAGAGAGAGAGAGGCTCGGCGCGCGAATTTCGTAGCGCGCTTTTAATCGACCTTGACAGTGGAACGTATCGCCGCGGTCACGAAAGACTGCGGACACTCACGCGGCGATCCGACGTCGCGCCGTCGCAATTGAAGCGCCGGCATGCGTCATGCGCGCGCGGAGCACGCGACTTCCTCGAGGGAGCCGCGGAGACTCGCTCGGATGACTAATGGGGATCGATTAGTCGATGCGTGATCAAGCACAGGCGGTGTTTGCAAACAAACTCTTTTTCTCCCCGACGGTTCTCGGAACGGTCGGACGGGATGCACCGAGCGCTATACTTGTTTGCGCTCGGCGGCGGAAAAATTCGTTTCAGGGATTTTCTCGCTGCGCTTGACGCTCGGCGCAGAGAGAGATTTATCCGGGATGTGTATATATATTTATAATTCGAGGAGGTATTTACGCTTTGCGCTTGAGCGCTTTAGCTGCGCGATGTTTAAGTTTTTGTATACAGGATCGTTTAATTTAATTTTGTAATGCATTTCGCTCGGAAGGAATGTCCTTCTCCTCTTTCGAAAAGTTAAATTAACAAGTTATGCATTTAATCAGTTTCGCGGTATACCTAATGAAAATTTAAACAAACATTCCAGCTTTCGCCGAGATTATAATAACTGCGCGCCGCGAGTTGCTTCAAATAATATATAATTCGGTTTGAAGTAAAATAATAATTCCCGGGGTGCCCCTCCCACCGAAATACTCCGCTTGGATGTGTATCGAAAGCGCCTCCGCCCGCTACTCCGAGCGGCGCAATAACGAAAACCGCGAGGATTAATACGCGTGCAAAAAGCGGCAAATAATCTCCACACTTAGCGTCTCGTACTCGGAAATTTAATGAAAGCGCCAGAAAAAAAGGCGGCCGAATGCGCGGGGAGGGGGCCTCGGCCAGCCCGATAGCCGATAATTCGCGCGCGCATCATCTATTAATAAATTCCATGCGCCGAGAGCGGAGCTTCGGATCCGAGGAATAAATAATTAATAGACACGCGCCGGGCCGGAGCGTATCCCGGACTGCAAAAACAAGCGAATAATCCGATACGCGCCGGTAGCAGAAGAGAGAGAGAGAGAGAGGCAGATACAGCCAAAGCCGGTCAAAGCCCGCGCGCGCTCCCGCGGGCGTCAGCGGCGAACGAAAAGCGGGAATGCTCATTCGAAAATATCGAGCGCGACCTCGGCATATTGCCGCCGCGCGCGGGAATGCGCCGCAAGCGATCTATGCCGGGGGAAGAGGGGGATTAATCTCGCCCGATAATTTAGAGCCGCCGCGCGCCGCGCGGCTCGGCGGAGAATCGCGCGCGCGCGCGCCCGCCGACGACAATTCCGAAGTTAATCGATGGCTAAGCTCAAGCGGCCGAATCGACGTGCACGCGTGTGTGTGCGGAGGGGGACGCCGGCTCTGGGATTGGCAGTTCGTTCTTCCAGGACACCGCAGGAAATCTCGCGAGACAACGCGGCTGAGGGGGAAGGAGGAGAGCGGCCCTGTGCGGAGGCTTCGTCGAGCGAAATCAGAAGACGGAATAGCGGGATACTTTTCGCCGCGGAGCGAGCTGCGACTGCGACGAGGGGGCGGGAGGTGTTTTTAATGTGCGATGTCGTGTAATTGCAGCTGCAGCGGTAAATCAACGGTTATTGGGAGGTGTATAAAACGCTTTTCCTCCAAATGCACCGTCGGAGTTTTTGTAGCAATGGTACGTTTGAAATAGCAGGTCGAGCCACCTAGAGCGGGGGTACAAAAATTTTATGTTATCCTAAAAATAAAAGTAGCAAATGAAAAGTTGCCTTCGTGATATATAGATACTTTCTATAAAATGCTCTGAAAGCTGTATTTATCATTTTTACACCCTCGGGCTACTTCTACAAGTTTTTTCGAAAGTTTATCATTAAAAGTACTTTTAAAATCACAAGTCCAAAGACCGTCTAAAATCTCTTTTAAACCAACAAGCTGCATCAATCAAACTGCGCGGGATAGCTAGAGATATAGATTATTTTCAATTAACTATTGTACAATAAAATGGGGGTAGCCCACTTTCTTGGAGTGAAAATATTGACACGCCAACTTGCTGAGTGGACTTTTCATTCTGCTGAAAGCAAGCGCACTAAGACACTATCGGTCTTATTGGAATTTCTTGCCGGAGCTAAAGTCTTATCCTTACAAATTTTAAAGAGCAAATAGATCAGATTATTTTCCTTTCTCCTATGAGTTTGCCGGCGCTATCATATTTTTATGAGATCGCGATGGAAAGATTCTGCTGTAATATTAATTCGCGCAATTAACTTTAGTTCCTTGAAAAAGCTGCAATTTTAAAAAAAAAAATCATTCTCATCGGAAACATTGTATACATTCGAAATTAAAAAAGTTAACTTGCAATTTTGCTCCGGACAAAGCTGGAATCTACGGATTTAACTAACTTATAATCCGAAAGAAATGAAAAGAAATTAAGCTCTGAGCGCGCGAATTACGTACGACTAAAAGGACAATCAACGTCGACCGTCCGAAGCTAAAAGCCAAAGGATACTCTAATATCAGCTTACTTGTTACTTTAATCAAAGACTTGAATAATTCAATGAGATCGCGCGCACCTCCGGCACTCGGCCGCGCGCCGTTCCATAATCGCAAGAAGCTCATAAATTTCATTCGCGCGCATTGACAGGCCAGTCGATAAAAGGGCCCCCCGATAATCAACGATAACAAAGCACGCTCTCATTACGGCGCTGCTGCTGCAGCGAGGGAAGAAAAAGGAGGAGGAACCGCCTCTCCTCGTAAAAAGGGGTCTGAGCAGAGAGGCGATAATAAAAGCGCAGCTACGACGTATTTACGATACAATAAAGCACCACCCCCCCGGGGAAGGGGGGCCGGGGAGGTGGGAAACGTGCGGCGCCCAAGTTTTTCGGGCGGCGCGGAGAATCGCGCAACAGTCTTCTCGGGGCACTTTTCACGGCCGATCGGCCGCCGAGTGCGGACGTGCGTAAGAACTCTCTTTCATTTCTATCCCGTCGGCGCTTCTTCCTTACTTGCTCCCTCGGCGCGAACTGCTATGCCCAATGATGCGCCAAGCCCGGAAGTTCGCGAGAACTTCCCGAGCCGCCGCCCGCGCCGAGTTCGAGGCTTTTGTGTTTACGGGGCTGTATGTTTTTTTTTCTTCTTTCTTTTTTTTTCAGGAGTTTCAATCTTTTAGTCGCGAGAGTCGAGGCGAAGGAGGAGAAAGTATAAAAAGCGCCTTTTTGCTGCGTACGACTTGTTCGATCGCGGGTATTGAGATATGTATTTTACAAGCCGGAATTTTTTCCGGAAAATTTTTTTACCGAGATCCAATTAATAGCGTTCCAAATTTAGCACCGACATAGCTGTAAACGTAAACGGTCGTTTTTTTCTAGAGAGTCCGATCTAAAAGGCTATAAATTGTAAACACAATCGCAGTTAGGATCGAGGCGTATTGCTCTTCAATTTCCATGCATGCAACAGAGTGCTTCCAGCGGCCGCAAAACTTCAATTTATTCGCGGCCTCGTGCAGCTTATATAACGGGACTTTCCCCAACAACTAAAACAATCCGGCTGCAAAAGCAAATGGCCAACCTCCTTCCCGCCGGCCGCTCTCCCCGTTCGCGGTGATATCGTGCGTCCGATAAAAAATGTTATTTGCAACGCCGACGGTCATTACACGCTCGGGCTTTAGTCCTCCCGCTTTGCCCTCCTCGGGAGAAATCCAGCCGCCGCCGCGCGCCTGCTCGCACTCGTACTTGCAGCCGCGGTTAAACCCGTAAAACAGTGGCCCGATAAGGGGAAATCGCTGACCTTAACAATGAAAGTCCACCCGCGGCGACGACGGCGGAAATTACAGGCATTGCCCCGGCGTATACATACGTGTGTGCGGCTGACCGGAGCGCGGCGGCAAAAGCGCGCGCCCTGAGATGGTCTGCGGATATACGAACGCTGGGAGAACGGGGGATGTGGACGTAATGTTTGCGCTTACGTTAAACGTTAGCGTTGCTTTGTTTAATGTAACGCCCGGCATTACGAGTATCAGGCGGGATTCGAACGTTATTTTCTCGTAATTTAACAAATATAAAGCGTCCTGCGACGGGTGAATTGGTTCCCAAGCACCGGGAAATTAAGCGCTCTTTTGGAACGGCAGGTTAATAAAAGATGCTCGGTCAAATTGATCCGTTCCTTTTTTATCCACCCCCAGACACAAAGCTATGCGAAATAAAAGCACATAAGCATGACAATAAACAGTCGAACACCCATAAGCGACCCGTAAATCCCTCTCCGGCCGGACGGCACTTTAATCAAGCTTCGTATATGAATAAAAGGATATCGTCGCGGCATTGTGGCCCGCCAGCACACAACGGCCCCTCGACGAGATTACTGTTATATACGTCGGCTCCTTGGCCTCTCGCGTCCTCCCTCCCTCCCTCTCTCCGCATTGTGCCGCGCGGGCTTTTTCGCGCAAGTCACTTTGACGCAGAAAGCTGTAAGGGAATCCTTTGTAAAGGTTTTCTCGGACGGCCGCACCCCGTAGGCACGTCCAGATTGCGCCTTGAGGGCCCCGAACGATGAGCGGCGGCGATTACTTCGAGAGCCGCGCGTATTATTCAATTAATTTATATACGCCGCGGCTTAGCGCGTCGCGTTGCTTTGTCGCGCGTATAACCAGCTGCTGAGAGGCGCGAAAAATGAGTGATTTATCTGCACCGAGAGCAGCTTCCGGGGGGAATTAATTTATGGCTGGGAAGCGGTGCGTTTTCTTTGGGAAATTTATGGCGACGGTCGCCTTCGACAAAGGGATTTGGCGCTATTTATTTAGATGCTTCGAGGTCTCGGCGAGTGTCGTTGATTTTTCGTGACTTATAATTACGACGAAGCCTTCTTTCGGCAAAGGTAAACTGCACTGGTCTCTCGAGCTGAATGAGAGAAAAAATTTATAATCAACTGTTTAAGCGCCAACGAAAAAAGCAAAATAAATGGGGAGTTTAATCTAAATGATGAAGCCGGAGATGATAGCTCTAATCCGAAAGTTTCGATGCGGCGGTCGTATTTATATATTCGCGCTTTTGAAAATCTCAAAGAACGGCAACCGAAACTTGGTCAAAAGAGCCGAGTTAGTAAAAGGAAACTTTATGCCAGTGGCACATCGTTTTAATCATTTTTCGCCTTCGCCAACTGGCCTCAAAGTAACGATCTGCTCCGAAAAAGTTTCAAAACTCCGGAATCGCAAACACATATCAGGTCTATTGAACTTTTCGCCGTTTATCTCGCTGGAATTCAAAACGAGTTCGCTTATTAGTTAATTTTAAATTACACGCAACATTTATTTTAAATTAACTGCTTTAACTATATATTTAACGCAAAACGAGGTAATATAAATTTAATTTCCTTCTGTCGGCGGCATTACACGTTCTCGAACTGCAGACAACTTTTAGTGTTTCATAAATTTTCAATAACAGAATAAACAGTTTTAATTAAATCCTTATATTATATGAAATTCGCTTATGCAATCTAAGTATTTCGAGATAAATTATTAAATACATTTAATCTTAGAATAAAACTTTAAATTATAATTTAAAATTTTGTACGGCTTGAAGGTGAAAGCCATATTTTTTCAAATATTTCCCTTCAATAAACTTGGAGTATTTTTCAAAATATTTACTCTTTCCCTTTAATAAAATATCATAAATTTATTTTTATCTCGATGCAAAATTTATTATTTAAAAAAACTTTTACGGAAAAGTCTGCTTAATCTTTTTATCACTTACAGTTCATGACGTAAACAGAGTATTTTTAATAAACCCTTTTAAAATTTTTCAATAAACCGGAATGAAATCGGAATTTTTTGCCTATTTGTAAATGCGTTCGTCAATCTGTTCATTTGATAAATCAGATAAAATGTTTAACAATTGAAGTGTGAATTTCCATAAAAACTCGTTGTATCCATTTTTAGGATTCGATAAATATAAAGTAATCCGTATGACGGCACAGCTACTATTTATGTACGTGCATCTGTTTTTCAAAAACGAATACTTTCATGCCGTTATTTTGCTGAACTGCAAATGCATAAGATAATAAAGAGTTATTAATGCATTGACAATGCATTGTTATTTTGTTACCTTGGCAAGTATTTGTTCAAAAAATAATGCTCAAATGTGCTATTGAAAAGACAGGATTGAAAAGCTATTTCAATCCTTTAATTGACTAAGTTATTATAATACTGACACTAAAGCTATTTCAATCAATATGGTCATATTACATACTTGTATCATATCAGTAGTTTGAAGGCTTAAAACTTTCTGTTGCTTCTCGTTTCTGGAATTTTCCTACCAGGAATGTAAAATTCCTTACAAAGATTGCATTGAAGTCTTACTTGGGTCAGTATCGGAAAACGGCCCTTCCTTTGGCGTTCAAGAGCAAATAGAAATACACTTTTTGCAAAGGAAATTTTCGACTCACTGATCCTTTCGTAATGAAAAACTGTAAAAGTGCTTTATATTCAAACGGTTTGATATTAAAATTAAAATTTTATAATTAACGCATCGCGCTTATAAACTATATATAAATAAAACTTGCGAATCATTTTTTTCAATATAAACGAGACGAATTATTTAAAGATCCGTCAGTGTGAATAATGATTATTGGACTTATCAACAATGACGAAGCATTTGAATGATTGTTGTCTTTCTGTTCCTATCTTTCTTTGGTCATTGCCCAGACATAACAATCACATCAAACAACGTTTCAGAATCAGAAATGAATCCAGCAATTAAGCAGTTGATTTGCTTCAATTTATAATTAATTGCCTTATTCGAGAAATCGTAGCTTTAAAGGGACAGTCCAAATCACAAATTTAGCAATGATGATATATTTCGATTATGAGGTATCATAAGAAACTTGTCAGCTTCGATAATCGTATCACTCTTTATCTTGCAAGTTGAACTAGCCTAAGTTTACGAAAAGATACGTTTGACCCAATCTACTAGATTTCCTACTTATTGTCAAACCAATTATTTATTGTTTACCTTCTCAGGGTTCGAACTCATCTCAACCGAGGCAGCGAAAGTTCGACAAGTCAAATCAGCGCCCTAATTGATAAACAAAAACAGCCAGCTCCAATTCCCAAGCCCCTCGTCTAAACAGCGCCTTTAAAAGCTCCGACAAATCAAAACCAGCCTCTCCCCGCGAGTCCGAAATCAGAAAAAGCCCCCGTTCCCCTCCGCGCAGACGAGGCGGTCGAAAACATCCTCCCGCGCACAAAAGGCCGCTCGCGCGGTCGACTAAATTACGACAGGCGGGAGCGAGAGCAAAAGCGCGGCGGAGCTCGTAAGTCATGCAAGTGCACGCGCAGCTAAGCGGAGCACAATGGGACGAGGCGGCCGGCCGCGCAGCTCGTCGGGCGTCACTCGCCGTCCTGGAAAATAAATCAATCAAAGTTCCTGCGCCGCGAGGCTCGAGGCGCACAAAGGAGAGAGAGAGAGAGAGAGAGAGCCAGCCAGCATCCCTCGGGCGACGTCGCCGCGCCGTCGATATACGTGTCAAAGCGCCCGCGTATAAGCTCCTTGTCTCCCGCGCGTGCCATTCAAGTCGATCGCACCTGACTATTGGAATCTCTACCCCCCCTTTATCATCCTCCGAGTCGTCCGTTCTATCTGTCGTAGCCCGCTATCGTCCTGCGCGAGCGTCAGCGCGGCCCTCCCCGCAGACGTCTGCGTCGTCTCTTGTCTATTCAAAGGGCTGACCCGGGCACGTTTTATTGCGGCTAATGGCTCGTCGATGGGATTTTCGACTGATTGGGAGAGCTCGCGACTCGGGAGTCGGGCGAAACGGTGGCGGTCGGCTAATGAAGTAGGTCGCAGGCTGCGTTGTATGAAGTCGATGTCGATGTTTGTTTCTAATGAGGAGAGCGATTGGCTTTCATTCTTTGGTGATAAACGCAGTCGATACTTGAACGCGCGACTGGGTTTCTCAGAAGATCGAAAAGCTCGGCGCTGCATTTGATAAAGGTTTTACTTGTGAAAATTTTTATTCTCAAATTAAAATTGTTTTGTTACAATATTTGAATGGAACAATACTGCCTCTTTCCTTTTTTTCGCATACATTTGCATATTTAAAATTGGTATTCAAAAAACGTTCGCACTTCGATATTGAATCGAACATCCAATTTCGAATTTTGTATTATTCAATGAAATAGATGTGCTTTGACAGAAATAAAATATTTTACTTTTCAATGGAGAACTGTGCTGAATTTGAAAATTCGCATCCTTTTAAGTCTTTCTTTTTTTTTCTAAAACTTTTCCTTGCGAAAATGTTATTCCCAATTCATGAATATTATATTTTACTATATGCACCTAATAAATCTGTAGCTATAAAATCAGTGTTGCAAAAATTCATATGTAAATTAAATTTTAAAAAACTCCAAACAGTTTTTGGGTCAATTTTGAATTCAGCAAAATTAGACCTGCAAAACTTCTACAATTCTTATCTCCAAAATATGTTTATCAAAAACTACTGTTATATACATGTAACTTTGAAAATATTGTAGTCGGAACTTGCAATTCGCGCATGTATTAGATGCAATCCTGATGCAAAGGGTAGAAAAGTTTCTATAGGATGGAGATGCGTTCAAAAGGGAAAGGTACAAGAGAGGAAAGTAGTATAGACGAGAAATCACACGTGAAGCGAGGATCGCGTGACTCATCGAGATGTAAACTTAAACTGCGATCATCGTGGAAAATTTATCAAAGTAGCTTCTCAAAACTTATAAGTGTGATTTTAATAGTTTTTAAGAACAATTTATGTATGTGTTTCAATTGCATGTAAAAACTTTCTAAATGCAGTTCCTAGTCTGTGAAATTGTCGAAACTAACAATAAATTCGAGTTAATCCATAAACTCTCATTACCATTGCAAAGCCCAAAAGTAGTCGATATTCATTTAAAAATTCCATCAATAATTTTCGCAACAACTCCCCAAATATTCCAATTCTTCCAAGGAATACCCCGTCTAACCAATTTTCTACGGAGTCGCGCAGGACCAGTCGCGCGCGACTCCGCACAAAATTCAAACTACACACACTCGGCATCTTCAGCCGCGTTCGCACACGTCAGGCACATGCGTACAGCCCCGAAGACGAGCGCCGCGCGAGCCAAGACCGCGCCGCGCGCACGACGAAGAAAGACCAAAACACACGTACAGGGGGGAGGATATCTAGCGGTAAGGGACGCATGCGCGCGGCGGCCGCCATTGTGCAGACGGCCCGCGAACGTGCCGAGCTCGCACCTGGCCCTGGAAGACCTCCGAGGCTACCGGAAAACAAGAGCGACGTCCCCGTCGTCGCCGCCGCCGAGCCGCCCGAGCTGACGACGACCGGAGCGAGAGGGAGAGTTCGCCCGCGGGACAGACCGCGGCCGATTAGCTGCCCCGGCGCTGCGACCGCCTCGAACGCAGGTACGTAACGGGGGAAAGGTTAGGACGTTCCCGTTTCACGACGCACCGTCCGCTGCCCGATAAGGGTGGGCGCCGTTTTTCAGTGCGTTTGTTTACGTCGGCGATATCGATCGGCGCGCTTCGGAGTGGAATTATCGCCGTCTATTTATGTCGGCCGCCAGCTCGCGGATCGAGGTCTAAATGTTGCGACGAGCGAGCGCTGTCCTTGAATTTCGGAGAAGCGCAGCTTGCGACGTGTATATTTAGTGCGCGCGAGACGCAGCTTTGCGAAAGGAAGCTTCTTCTGCGCCTCGCAAAAATGGGTCAATTGTTTTCCGCGTAAAGGACGGAGGAGGAGGGGGGCGGTAAAAAGCTCTCCGCTAAAATGGCAAAAAATTCGCTGGAACTTCGCGGCGCGAAGCTGCGAAAATTCTCACGATCATCCCGTTAATTGAGAGCTGACCGTAAGCAAACTATTATTTTATTTACCCCGCGCGCTTTTCTCGATTACCAAAGGGAGGACGGGGGCTATAAGCGTAATGAGCATGTGCCAGACCGCAATTCCAGCTGATCGGTGGGCAAAAATGAGCTCGTAATGCGCATGTACCTGCCACACACGTCGGGCGAGCGACCCATTAGAAATGGTATAGCGGAGCGCGTTTACGAGCGTATAAGTATCACGTTTGACGGCTGCGCTTGCAAAAGTAGCCGAAGAAGTCTTTCGGTACATAAGTTTATGACTAAGTCTCTCGTTTATGCTTGCGATAAACAATGCTGTAATTGAAACGTAAAAGTCTGATAATTTTTATTGGGTTTTCCAAGTAATAGACTTGCAGGCTGAATAAAATCGTTTACGATGTAATTTCGTGAAATGTGATCATATTAGTGCCCTCTTCTACCCGCATAATTGAATCAATTTTTATATTAGCCTCAATCAATATCGCCACCTGTTGATCGCAGGAACTTATCAAACTATTCATGAACTTGAAATCCGAAAATATGCCATAACGTACACAAACGACTCGTCCACCAAAATCATCCAGAAGTCAAGGCAAGAACGAAAACATCAATAACGAAAGCCCCCTGAATCCACTTCCTCTCCTCCAAGATAAAAAGCGCGCAAATCAGCTTCCCTTTCCCCGCTCTCGTTGATGAATCAGCCGCGCAGCTCGCGCCACGAATCTCTCTCTCTCTCTCTCTCTCTGTCCCTCTGCAGCAGCCGCAGATAAGCACCGTCCCGAAAAGTGTGTGCACCGCGAAAAGTGGGAGAGTCGTCGGCTCCGCGACGAGGAAGGAGAGAGACGAGCTCGCCGGTCTCTCGCTCGCGCGAAAAACTGACCAGTAGTCGTTCGCTGGCATTCGGAGGCGAGTCGAGCTTCTGCCGTTGCTGCCGCCGTCGTCCCCGTTTCCTGCCGATATATCCACACGCAGCGAGGAACAATCGAGAGAGAGAGAGAGAGAGAAGGAGAGACCGGTAGGTGTGCACACGTAAACAGTTGCGCCCTTTTCAGCGGCCGGGTCTGCTTGAAAAACGTGGCATTGACCGATGGCTATTTTTGGCCGCTGCTTTGATCGATCGACCGATCGATCGGCTGGCTGCTCGTTCATTGATTTAGCGGCTTCTCGCTTTATCGGCTCGGCGTACTGTTTTTTTTTTTTAATCTTTGTGTAAAGCGGCTGAACGGATTGTTGTTTTTGTTTTATTATTGAAAAGTTTGTTTTGAAAAGTAAGGTTTATATCGACTGCCGCCGAATGCTTTAAGTCTGAAAGCGATGTTTTTTGCGGGGTACCGTTAAAGCGTCTGCTAGGCTGATCAAAACAGGTTTTTCGTCTGTATCCCACTGATGATCCTATCGTACCACTGTGATTCGATCTCCTCGAATCGCGCAGCAAAATTTAAAATACGAATTTGCAACGCGAACCGATCGGTTTGTTTGCCGAACGGTTAACGAACCGACCATTACTCAGCCGTGCTGTTTTAGAACGCCGAATCTACAGCATCGCCGTCTATCTTGTGTAAACGAAAAGTAATCTCTCTCGAACAAGCGCATCGGAGTAACCGCAATAAAAGAGACGAGCTTTGCTCTCCGAAGCGTCAAAGCCGAAGCTGACGAGTCTCGAAAAAGTGCTCGCAGTCGCGAGTCGCGCGGCGGCGGTCACGTGCAGACTCTGCCTGTCGATTACGCGCGCGCAGCTGCGAATTAGCCGACCGGTCGGCTCTTTCGGCTTTAAAAACAGGCTATTTTTAGCTCGCGCGCGCGCGCGCGACTCCCGAAGCGCAATCCTCTGGCTGTGCACCTCCGTCGGATTGCTTTTCGGAAAAAAAGTGCTGCGGCGGCGCTCGGTCAATCGATGCATCACGCGCCGTCTGCGCACGCATGCATTATTCCGGTGAGAGACGTACGTGACATTTGCGCGCGGCCGGGCTCTCCGCTGTCTGATGGTTAGCCGTGGAGAGCCGGCGCGTTAGGTTAGGTCGCTCGGCGCGGTTGGTATCGACTCGTGCAGGTGCGCGCTTCTCTCTCCGTCTCTCTTTCTCTCCCTCTCTCTCTCTCTCTCTCTCTCGCTTCGTCTTCCTCGCGACGACCTTACCGAGGCTCTCCGCTTTACCTCCATCCTTATCTATATCGGATAGTCTTGCGGCTTATCGCTAATTCGCCGTTACTCCTCTCCGTCTTGCTGTAAGCGAGGTTCTTTTCCTTACCTCGGCCTCTCTCGTTCCTCCCCGCTGCCACTCTGCCTCTTAACTTTAAAGTGAAGGCGACTTTCGCGCAAAGTTTAGAGGGCCCCCCTCGGTGGCTCGATATTGACTGTTCGATATTTGTATATAAACATTAAGATTACCATCCTGATCGAGTGCCTCGACATTCCGAGAGCTCGGGGAGAGAAATTAAGTTAGCCGTTCGCTGAAAGAGGTAAAAATAGCTCGGTGAGCGATGACTTCACTTCTTTTTATTTTAATTTCGTTAATACGGTTGATTTGCGGAACGAACCGGTCGATCTCGTAAAGCTCGCCGAAAAGATTTACATTCGAGTCGGAATCACGCTAATGACAGTGAATTATCGCCTCGCCGTATTTCAAGCTCGATTTCAAGCAAAAAAAAACATAAATAACGAAAGAGTTTTCAGAAAAACGTTTACTGTATGTTCTAAAAGAACGATCGGGAAGAAGCGGCGTTATCGCGCGCGGAGCCGCGCGGCATTTCTCGACTCGGGAGCGCAACAGGACTCCGTGGAAATTAACCAATTTAGCGCGACGCCGTAAGGAAATGGAAAATCACGGTAACCTTAGCCCGAGAGAATCGCGGCCCCGATTCACCCGAGAGCCGCCGTCAGAAATTAGAAGAGCCTCGGCTTTTGAAGGTCGCCGGGAGGATCCGCCGCTTTTCCAAAACTTTCGTCTCGGCGGGTTCTCGTCCGTCGGCTGGACTTCGGTGCGTCTTTCGGAGCTCGATGGCCTTAGTTCGGGGTGCGAACGTGAAATTGGCCTATTCGCGAAGGGGATCGGCAATGAATGTTTTAACATTTATTCAATCCGAAGTGTATAAATTGAATCCTCTAAAGACCAGTTGAGCGAGGAGTCGCTCCATCTGAGTGGGAATTGGCAAATCTAGTTCAACTGCAAAATTTACTTATGAAAGTAGATTTTCATTTAAAGTGAATTAGGCTAATGTAAGAATTGCGAGTGCACTGCTAAGGTCGTGCAAAGGTTTCTTTAGACACCGGCCAAGTTGACGCTTCGACGTTAAAAAGTGATCCGAACGAGAGAAAATGTTACGCAAACGGAGTATTACCTTATTTTGCAATGAGACGTCTGTTATTACATCAGGCAGTTTTTGTTTAGAGTAATAAAATTATGTCGATTCGTAACTTCCGCTATCAATAACATTCGATATTTTGCGATTCAAGACACGCAATCGCATCACGCTAAAATATTAAGCTTCATGAAATTCCTTTAAATCGATTACTGCCACGTTTTTTTAAAAAAAACGTATAACCCAAACAATCGAGCAGGTCGCATCGTCGATCCTTGAAGTTCACTTTAAGGCCAAAGTCGCCGAGCAGCTCATATATATATATATATATATATTCAACTCGTCTGCCGCGTCACGTGATTCAATTAATAATATTGCAGTCGTAACCCAGCCGACGAGAGCTCCGCCTCGCTTCGGCCGAGAAGAACAATCTCTCTCTCTCTCTTTTCCTCGCGCTCCTCGCAACGGCCGCTGCTTGAAATTCACAAGTTAATACTCTTCCCGTAATTAACTAGCCCTCGCGGAGAGCTCGGCCGGTGCAGTGGAAAGAAAAGCCCGGCGGTAATTGTATAAACAGCGGGAAGGAGGAGAGAGAGAGAGAAAGAAACTCGCTCTCTCCCTCTTTGCCTGCGCAGCCTTCGTCAGTCAGGTGCGCGGCGGCTAATTAATCAGGGGTCTCCGACCCCTCCTTTATCGAGATAAGCAACCGGGAGCCTCCCTCCGGGCCGCCGCCGCCGCCGCGCCGCGGCGTCCTTCGCTTTTTTTCGAGGTTATCTTTTTAAAATGCTAATCTCCGAAAATTGCGCTGCCCTTTTTTTCGCGGCCCGCCCAGCGGGGAGCTTTATGGCCCGGGCGTGATTGCAATGAGAATGTAACCGCGAGCGGAGAGAGCCTGTCTCGGGCCTGCGGAACGATCTGCGTTATCGGCAAAAATTAACTTGTCTGCTTTGTCGGGGGGGGGAGGGGTGGCAGTCGCGGGGGAAAAGTGTCGCGTTAATTCGAGTGATTTAGTGCGGAACGCTCGCTTTCGAACGGTTCGGAACTTTTTATCGCGAAGCCTCTTAATTGCGATGAAATTTTCACGATATAGAGCGACAAAGTTCGGCGATAATATATTTTGAGGAAAAAATGCTCGCGCGTTTTTCCAGTGATAAGAGCGTAGGAAAAACCGAATCGGAGCCTGCGAAGTGACTCATGTTTACGAGTTGCATACACGGAGAGAAATGCCTGATTAAAAATTAGTATAGTCTATCGTAATCGAAGGACAAACTCGCACTATCCTGAAAA
>JAWWEM010000010.1:17455161-17480633 GCA_035582935.1 Ormyrus thymus | reverse complement strand
TTCTCCTCTTCCCAAGGCTGTTTTGAATTTTTTTTCTATCGGTAATTGTTGGAAAGTAATCGTTAAAGGAACGTGCTCGAACGAGCGAATGAGAATCCGTTAAAGTATTTGCCCCGTTGGAAAATATTCGCACTTTGGTAGCGCCTTGTAAAGTATCGATAACAGCGTCGCTCGTCGGCACTTTCGAGTACTCCAGGGGGACTCTAAAAATCACCAACTATTTCAGTTAAAAATACTTCGCAGCTAGTCTATTTTCTTTTTTCTCGAAAACATTCGCGAGACGATAAAAACGAAAGCTCGACTCGTTCATTAAACCTCGAGCGTACGGAAATCAAGCGCCAATTACGACCTGCCTTCCATTCCAGGCGTATCTCGGCGGCATAATTAATTCCCGAGCGGTGAATCCGCAAATCTTTATCGGACGCGGCATCTTCGCCCCGCGCGACCGGTGAAAAATAATGTCGCTCGGCGAGACAGAGAGAGCGAGAGAGTGACTCGAGGCGCGGAGGGCAGCTCGACTCCAGTCCGACTCGCGGCGCTCGAGAGCCAGACCCATACATCACTACGAACGGCGCATGGCAATAATAGAGCAGTTCGCGTGATTGATCGCGGCGCGATTGCGAAGCTGCGTCCTACCTCCGATGGGGTTAATTGCGTGAATTGAATTCTTATTACGGGAGAGAGAGAGAGAAAGAGCGAGTGGGGCGGGGGGGAGGAGAGGGGCTGGCCGAGGGATCTATAAAACCGTGTGCCAAGAATATTAAGAGGCATTCCGGGCCGCGTGTTTCTCGCCCCGAGGATGCGATCAGTTTTATTAATCACCCGGCGGCGGCGGCGGCTGGAAAAAATGCGCCTAGCAAAGTCCGCGATCTGCGGAATACTGATCAGTTAATCGGCCGGAGACGAGAGCCCGGTTCATCAAAATTTCATATCAGCCCCGCCCTGAAATCTACACCCCGACATCACTTATTTAACGCCGCCGTCGCCGACGCTGCCGCCGCTGCTGATGCAACGGATCGTCTGCACTGGGAAGGGTGTCGTTACTCGTTCAGAGAGGGAGCTTCTCGCGGGGGTAGAGTTGTCTAGTCTTTTAGCCTCTGCTTTATTAATTTCTTTTTAAAGCCATCGTCTGCTGTTAGTCCGTTTTAGGGATGTTTTATTCGGGGATGAAGCTTTTTTCGATAATTGCAATTACACGTGACTTTGATCGAATCTGTATTAGCTTTCGCAGTGTTCAATCTGTCGCGTTTGCGTTTTGCAAAAAATCTGAGCTAATAACATTTTTCAACCAGCGTTAATGGACCTTAATCGACTCCATATTGCACTTTCGGCCGACGAAACAGGCCGTCGATAATTGAAATAAAACTTTTGATTCCCACGAAAAGTCGCCGCGAGTTGCGGAATAACGCAGCGCGTAACCGAGCCCTCGACGATTTTCATTTACACGCTTTGATCCTGCCGGCCCCTGAGCGGCGTATATTTTTGAAAAGCTCGGAAAAGGTAACGAGCGCGACTACTGGTACGCGTTACGCTCGCAGCTGCAAGCTCGCGTGGCTCGCGCGACGACCAGAGAGAGAGAGAGAGAGAGAGAGAGAGCGATCTCGTCCAAATATAGCAAAGAAGTTTATGTAACTTGAGTGGAAGCTCGCCGGCCTGGCTGGCCCCCTTTACTTTGAGGCCGGCGTCATTCGTTAACTTTGATACTTTGTCGCGCGGCGCGCGGAGCGCCACTCGTTACTGTCAATTTACCTAATGCCTGACGGACGTCTTTGAGCGCTTTTGCTAATGATGGCATTGCTTTAAGATTATAAATACCCTTTTAATAGTTCTTGCACGTGAATTTAACCTTTGCGGATTGCTTCTCGAAACCCGCCGACGCGCAAAGACTTAATAAGATACATACTTTCCTAGATTTCGCTGCACGAAAATATTTATATTACTTCCAGAGAAGTGTACAAGACAGCCGTACAGTCTTTTTTCCAAGCGTCGATTGTTACTCTCGCAGAATAAAACCGGTCGAAAAGAAGGCAACCGCTCGCACAATAAAGTACTCAACCCCGCGGCGCAAAGGGCGCTGAAAGCATAAGCGGGCAAAAAAGGAGCAGAGCCAGAGAGGCTCGCCTCATAATACACGCAAAATCGTTAGCGCGCTCGACTAAACATACTGAATGAAATCTCAGCGGCAGCAGAGAGCAGCGGCAGGTTCGCGCGGTCAGGAAAATAGCGGATCGAACAAAAGGCGTCGTCTCGAAATTCCAATTCAGCTCGATGACCCTTCCTCTCCTCGCCGAAGGCGAAAAGAGAGAGAGAGAGAGAGAGACTCGCGCGCGAAAATTATTTCAACCGCCAATTGGAGCGCCAATTGCCGTCCAACAATTGGTTCACTTGCCGGGGTCCGCTAATAGCCGTCGCCTTTATCTCTCTCTCTCTCTCTCCCCGCGGATAATGCGGCCTCCTCTCCGCAGCGACGTCGCCGCCGCCGCGCCGCGACCGGTGCAAGAGTCGCGCGTCAACTGCCTGCGGACGCTCGCAAACCTGCTAATTGCACGCTTCAAAATTCTAAAGCTGCCGGGACACTCGGGCACGTTAAGCCGAGATTAATTGCGAATATTTTATACGGGTCCCGCGCGCGGCCGCGAAATTATGCGATTGAAGCGCCGCGCGCGCAAACTAGTTTTGATAACGAATTTCTCGTCGCGGCCGTGCGCTTTTTGCGCCCTCGACTCGGCCGTAAACTTTGGCCGGGCGGAAAAAAATATATTTGCGGGCGGCTGTATGTTAAATTGAGCTGCAGCCAAAGAGATACATTAAATTAACGAAAATCGAAAAGTCCCTTCGCACGTGCAAGTTTCTCCGTCGGAAAGCGCGATAACTAGTTTAGCCGCGGCATTAGTCGCTAACGAAATTTCAAAATTCACCCCGGACGCGTCCCAATTTCCGCGACAAAGTCCAATTAACCGACGCAAGAATCCGGAAGGCCGAGACCCGGTCCTTTCACCGAATGAACAAGCTCTCGTCCTCTCTCTCTCTCTCTCCTCCCGCGTCGACAATGCAAGCTTGATTTTCGAGGAGGCCGCGCGCATAAATCGAGCATCGGCCGCCTTTTTCACGGAGCTCTCTCGCACCTGCCCATATCGAGGCCGCGCGAAATTACGAGCGCGGCGGTCTCTCGCGAAGAAGAAGAAGAGGGACGAGGGGGGGGTATCGCATTTGCATCGGCGCGCGCGGCCGGCCCTCCGCCGCCTAACAAGTTCCTCCCTGTCAAAAGCAGGATTCCTCGAGTTTACAAGGCTCCGACGGCGGCTGTCGGTTTAACTTCCTTCTAAATCGATGTAATTCCCGCCGCCGTCTGCCGTAGTCCTTCTCGTGGACTGCTCCTCTATATATACACTCCCGGGGCGGACTGCGGACCAATTTACAATCTGAAATTTGTTATTCCGACCGAGCGAGCGAGAGCGGCTTTAAGCTTTTGTCTTTCTCTGCCCCTCTTGTGTGCTGGAAACGTCAGTGTCGCTTCCTTAACGGCGCGACTGCACAAAGCCGCTTTGCAATTCGATGCCGAGCCGAGCGTTAGAATTAGCACGAAAGTCGGGAATGGAAAGTCGGAGAAAAAGAGAGAAAGAGAGAGAGAGAGAGTCTCCTCCGCGCTCTCCTACTGTTGTACGCGCGGCGTTCGATTCGAATCATTCTAATGAAGCGCGCGACGAGAAGACGCCGAAAGAACTCCGGGGCGAGAGCGAGCTTGCACGGGCTGCTCTTGCTTTTTAACAGCTTTAATCCTCTTCGGGGGCGAGAGGCGGGCTCTCCCGTTTGAGAAATGCAATTTTAGTGCGGTTAGCGGCGCAGAGGGACGTTTTGAAGATGGAATTTCCGAAAAGCTTCCGCCTGCGCGTGTAGATGTCGTTGAACTAGTTCACAAATCCATTAAAGGAAGAGCTTTTAACATTTCTGAAGTAATAAAAGTATCGCTTTGTCTCGTAAAAGGATCTTTCGCGAGTTTATAGTTATTTTTTAATCATTTTACTAAATTTGTAAATCGCTTCTTCGTTAATATTCATGCGTTCTCGAAGAAAATGTCAACTTTTAGATTATGAATTTAAAGCTGTTAAAACTCTCTAAATACGTTGACCCAATTATGTACTTTTTTAAAAATGAAGCATACATTTGTAATATAATCTGGAAAATACCATATTCCTCTTCCATAAATTAAATTTATATCACACGATTTTTAAATTATTAAAACCACATTCAGAGTAGAACGTCGCATTACTTGAGTAAAATGATATTTAAATGAATTTAACGGCTTTTCAAACACCATTGACAATTGGAAAAAAGATTTCAATGAGCGTTCGTTCGAGCCTTTGAAATTAATACGGCGCGAATCCAAATTGACTTTGCCGGGTGCAATTTTCGTAATGCACATTCGGGGAAGCTGACTTTTTGTCGCAAGAGGTATAAAAGTGGAGAGTGGGAAAAAGCGTAAAAGGTCATTGGCGCAAGGCAGCGCTTGGACTTTGTGCGCCGAGGAACTCGATAAAGTGAATTGAAATGGAAAACTATTGATTGCTTTAATTTTACGAATGTCGAACTTGATGAATTAAACAATGGAGTTTAATGGAATTAGGTGCAAATGGAATTTTTTCAGCAAGTTTGTCGAATTCCGTTTGGCTCTCGCTGCATCCAAAGGAGCGGCATAAGCGGGTTAGTCATCAAATAAAGAATTATAACTTCTGAATTTACGTATAATCGAATTTCTAGTTAAAATGTAAAAGTACCCTGGTAGAAATTGAAAACATTTTCAGAGCATTTTTTGGCCAGTTTGTCATAAATGGCCAAAAAATACTCCATAATTGGCCAATAAATGCTAAAATTTAATCTCAAAGCATTAAAAATGGTTTGATTTCTACTAGGGTAATCGCATGATAAATATTAATATATTTGACGTATCGAGTTATTTTAAAAAAGAAGGCAGCATCTCAATAAATTGAGCTTTATTCATTAACAATTATTTTTTATACAATAACAAACGTACACCAAAGCCATCAATCCGAAAAATACAATCTTCTAAATAGCAGTATTTACGAGAATAGAGATGTAGGAACCCTCGAAATCAATCAGTTGTCCCTTTACCTCCTTAAACGCTAAATCTTTCCTCTTATTCGGATGTATGTAAACGTGAATAATAAAACGATAATACCTAAAAGCAATCCTCGGGGCGAACATTAGTTACAATACTCGCGCAATTAAATCATGCATCTGCTGTCGGAGCCATAAAAAACAAAAAGCTGCGGGGGAGAAGATCCGTTTATCCCCATAACCTCAGCGATTCTCCTCTTCCCCCTAAATGGAATCAATTTGTCGGGTAGTCTGCAGCGAGTCGGGTAAAAGTTGAGAGGGAACTCGCGCGATCGATTAAGGGCTCCTCGGTCTGAAAATCAAAATGACAGTTACTGATGATAATAGTTTGCGGCCTTTTATTAAAACGGTTCTCCGCGAGAACCTGCGGAGAATTCGCAAATATTCAAGTAAATTCGCCTTCTAGGTTAAAAACGAATTATCGATTTAAATAATATTTGCGAAAGCACTGAACCGCTTCCCTGGTAGAAATCTTACGCAGTTTTTGACTAATGAATAGCCAGAAATGCGATTTCTGGTTTAGTTTTGGCTAGTCGCTAGCCAAGCATTGCGTATTTTCGTCACGCTTTTGAAGCAGAATATGGCTGCTTTCTATTTAATGAGCAATTTTAAATAAATTAATAAATGAATAAATGAATAAATAAGTTAATTCATAAATTAATAAATGTGTTTTTTATTTAAAATCATATTAATTAACATAGTTTGAAAAGTTAAAAAATGAGTTTTTAGGAGGTTATGTTATCAACAGAGGGTAAGCAGTAGCCGTCAGCACTGCCGCACTGCTCACAAACGAATGCTTAGCCAGAAATTAGAAAATGTAAATCTAATGAGTAGCTTAAAAAAATTAGGCAGTGCTTAATATTTTAACCAGCAGGACTGCTTTATTTTCTACCAGGGTTACTGTGCAGAATTTATTTATTAGGATAAATCCTTCCCCCGTCACTGCTAAAAATGAAAAAGCACCTTCAATCCCGATCCGAAACTCGTCGCCCGACAAAGTCAAGCGCAGCCCTCCCGTCGTAAATTCCGACAGCGGCGAAGCTCTTAATCACTCCTCGCTCGTCAGGGCGATCGCCGTGCAGGATAGAACGTTCTTCCCCCCCCCTCGCTCGCCTTGAGAAAACGATCGATTAACCCGAAACTTTCTCTCCCCGCTGATTACAGAGAGCGCATCCGGAGGCCGAGCGAGGTCAAGGAGGATGCTGGCCCTGTGGCTATTAGCGCTCGTCGTCGCGCCCGCCCTGGGCCTGAACGGCGAGCTCGTCGAGCAGGAGTGCCCGGTCGACTGTCACTGTCACTACTTTCGCATCAACTGGGTGACCGACTGCTCGGAGAGCAACCTGACGCAGATACCGCACGAGGGCCTCAGCCACAACGTCTACGTCCTCGACATGAACGGCAATAACGTCGAGCAGGTGGCGCCGTTCCCGAGGGACATCAAGCTGCGCCGACTGCAGATGGCCCACAACCGCCTCACCGAGCTCGAGTACGATTCCTTCGCCGGGCTCACCTATCTCCTCGATGCTGATTTCTCGCACAACGCCATTAGCAAGGTCGACCCCGAAGCCTTTAGGTAAGAGCTGCCGGAGGGGGGGGGGCTGAATGATCGTGCCATTTTAGAGCCATCTCAGTCGTTACGAGTAAAGCACGCTCGGTTTTGCAAAGGTAGTAACGATAATAAATGTTCTTCTGCTGGTTGACGGCTTGCACGCGATGGAGCGCTGTTCCTTACATCGCAAATAAAATTACACTAACATTCATTTGAAAGACTGGATTTCGTAAGAATTTTTCTCAACTCTTCTCTTAAAATACGCGTTTCTAATGTAAAGTTTTAATGAAAAATGATAAAAAGACAATATTGCCACCAAAGTCTTTTATAATTTAAAAAATCTTTTACATTTTCGATTTGCTTAGCTTTATTGACATTTGAAAGAGCCGTTAAAAAAGAAGAGTCTTAGCTTCCTCCCGAAAGTAATCCCCGAAAGACGAGCGTCCGCTTGTCAATGGTAAATCCATGCAAATTCTAAATCAATTCCTTACTTACAATGCTGCAGGGACAGTCCGGGACTGATCACCCTCGAGCTTCAGCACAACCCACTGGAGGAGATCAAGGGTCACTTCCTGAATTGTCGGCCGCTGCTCTACCTCGACCTCAATACATGCGGGATCCGTCACCTGAACCCGCAGTTCTTCCGCAACACGACCAATCTCAACAAGCTCGACTTGTCGCACAATCCTCTCGGCCGAATCGAGCCCGGCCCCTTCGACCATCTGACCAGCCTGGAGTACCTCAAGCTCTCCTCCTGCCAATTGACTTACATCTCGCCGCAGACCTTCCTCCATCTCGAGAATCTCCGCGAGCTGGAGATGGACGACAACGACTTTAGCTCGCTCGACTGGACCGGCGTGCTCGCGCCCCTCGTTCGCCTCGAGCACCTCGACATCCGCAAGACGAGAATCACGAACCTGCCGGGCGACGCCTTCGCCAAGAATCTCTACCTGAGGCAGCTGGTCCTGGCCGACAACGAACTCCAGCACCTGAACGTCGGCAGCACTCTGGGACACAACTTGCACACGCTGCAGTCTCTCGACCTGTCCAACTGCAATCTTCAGGACAGACTGTCGGAGGAGGCCTTCAGAAACGCCAGCAAGCTCCGCGTGCTCAATCTCAGCGGCAACCCCATGTTCGCGGCCGACCTCACGGCCGTCCTGCGCCATCTGCCCAAATTGCACAAGCTTTCTCTGAGTAACTGCAGCTTGCGAAAATTACCCGAGGCCTTTGAGAACCTTGACCACCTCGAGGAGCTCGACGTCTCCCACAACCCCCTGTCCGATGCCTTTGTGCGACTTTTGAAGCCGCTCAAGTCGCTCGAGTATCTCGACATGTCGTACTGCAACCTTGGCTACGTAGGCAACAACACCTTCACGTTGATGACGTCGCTGAAGAAGCTGATCATGTCCGGCAACGCTTTGCACACGCTCGAGCAAGGCTTATTCAACAACCTCTCCCGTCTGGAGAGTCTCGAGCTGAACGACTGCGGACTGAAGAACCCGATCGACCCGAAGGTCTTCGGCGACAAAATATACACCAACATCATGGAGTTGAAACTCAGCAAAAACCCGTTGACCGTCCCAGACGACGGACCCTTACTACCCAAGCAGCTCTCCAACCTGGAGCTGCTGGACCTGAGCTACTGCGACATCTCGCGAATCAACGAGAATCTGTTCTCGCGCAACAAGAACCTGACCCATCTGAACCTCTCCA
The DNA here is from genome assembly GCA_035582935.1 of Ormyrus thymus. Taxonomy (NCBI): domain Eukaryota; kingdom Metazoa; phylum Arthropoda; class Insecta; order Hymenoptera; family Ormyridae; genus Ormyrus; species Ormyrus thymus. The sequence goes on along the minus strand of JAWWEM010000010.1, from coordinate 17,472,232 downwards.
ACAACAAGATCGCCGGCGTCGAGAACCTCGCCTCTCTCAAGAAACTACGACAGCTCGAGCACCTGGACATGAGCAACAACAACCTCACCACCATCCATCCAAAAATCTTTAAGGCTAATTCACGACTGCTAAGCATCAACCTGATCGGCAATCCATTCGTGTGCAACTGCTCCATCGTCCACATGTGGGACTGGGCCCTCCAGACCAAGGATAACCTCGACATTCTCGTCGGCAGCCAGCCGTCCCAATTCACCACCGGTGCCGCTAAGCTGCGCAAGACTCTCTCCTGCTCGTACGATCCGGAAACCTACAGTACCATCATGGAACGAAGCCGCGTACCGTCGACGGAGCGGCGACCGGTGCTGCGAAAGGGCGACCTCACCCCGAACAGGACCTGGGCCAAGTACATCCGCGAGAGCAACTGCGACAGACGCTCATGATATACGGCGGCTAGATTTCAGGACGTCGCGCTGAACGCCCACAAGGACAGTCCTTACTGGCCGAAGATGGAGCTTTAGACGACGTAACTCGGATATGTACCAAGTAGAGCGTTTAGTTTTTAAGCTGATCCCGAAAAACGAGAAACGCCTGGTCTTGCGTTTGTTCCATTGCAATTTAGAATTGTAAGTTACTCTTTGTGGAAACTTTATGTTTCACATGACAAATGTTTTAAATGGATATTTTACATGCTGATACACGATATTGTAAAAGTGAAAAATACAAAAAAAAAGAGCGCGTTCGCTTCAAGTCCATGACAATCCAATTGATTTTGTTACTGAATATCCTTATTATTGTAAAGCAAGACCATGTGTTTTTTATATTATCTGTATCTCTGTTTTTTCGTAATACACTGGACCTTGCAATGATGACGCTAAAATTATAAATATGTAGAATTTTTGGACGAAAAAAACGAAAACGTAAAAATTTATGCTTGGCATGCCAATTATCTTTCAAACTACTGAAAAGAGATTTTTCTTTATCTACGTAAAATTTATCATAAAAATAGATTTCCTAGTTTAAAGTTAAGTCGCATTCATTTTTATGTAATCTCATTTTCATCATTTAATTATCGCATTGTATTTAGAGAAGTTCTGCATGTTTATATAATCTTTACAGTTTTAAATAATATTTAAAAAAAAAAAAAGAATTCAAGAAAAAGTCTGTCAAATTCTATTAACTGCCTATACGCCTGAGTAAACAATTTTGTCAGTGTAAAATTCAACTATCACGAAAAAACAAGGAAAAGTAAGAGAGAGAGATTATAATTGTTAAAATAAGATCAAACGCTCCCCTTTGCATTGAACTCTAGCCAACTTTTTTTATCGATAAATGGGATAAATGGGTGCTTAGTATACGTATATAAAATATATTTTGTATTACTAATCAGATTATTCTTATTCATTAGAGCTGTACGACAGACTGTAAAGAGAGTATATATTTACGTTACTTTTAGAAGCATTGATATTCCTATTCATTACTTGTAAGTTCATGATTCTTGCAGTTAAGTTTGCGCACGTATAATACTTGTACAAGCGAGTTTTGTTAAACTGTATAAAAGAAAAGTCTAACTGTCATTGCACCTCGAGCGCCTCGGATTTTCTCCTTGTCGCTCGAGAGAATCGAGCTGCTTGCAGCACACAGTGATATTTTAGTCAAGCCGAAGCTCCAAAGTAAGATGCGTTTACTTTTGAGTTTTGATTCTGTTAAGCGTAAGAAAGACGAAAGAAAAATAGCGTGGCCGTTTATGCCGCAAAGTACGAGTTGCAGAGACACAGAAGGGAAAATCAAATGTGAAATTAACATTCAAAAGTGGTGAGACGATTGAGAAGGCTGTACTCTTGCGTTTATACATGTAAAAGACTGTGTTTAATAAAGGCGCCGCCGTATCCTTCTTGTATACAAACGTTTCTTTTTTTTTTTACCATATCAACCTTATATAAAAATACAAAAATGTACTCTACTCGATATGAAAAATAAGAATAATAGTTCTTTGTTTTTCAATATAAATTTAAATTTCAAAACAATCTGCAGGAAAAACAATTCATTCGAGTGCGAAAATTTTATGCAGCTACCTTTTTTTAAAACGGGATTTTAAATGTTAAAATAAAATCTTGTAAATATTGAAGATTTTCATTGAAAATTCATCCAGCTCCATCAACTCAAAGTATTAATTAAAAACTGTACAAAGCTCATTGATTCAAAAGAAAGAATAAGAGCTTTTAGCTTTCCTTTTAGTTTTCAAATTGTACGCCTTTATTATAATCTTAAAAGTTTACATTTCTGAAAGTAAAAGGGAGCCCTTTTCTATTTATAGTAATTGATATTTCCAGCGGTGCTTAGGCATGCCAGCGTTCTAGAATCTTTCTATTGATTCAGGGTACGCTCAGTTGAACTGGGGAATCGGGTCTTTGCAGTAGCCCTCACACCCCGTCGTTAAAAGCCTCTTTGAAAGCTTTGAAACGTTGACAATAAAACCAAGTCAACTGTCAAGCGATCGATTATGGAAGTTTAAATATGAAAGTCGTCGTACGGAAATCTTGACGAGAAAACTTTCAAAATGTATTTGTCTCGTATCAGTGACTGCACATTCAAATGTTAAAGTTCCGACGCTGCTTTAATTCCATTGGCGCTCTACCCGGCAGAAAAATTTAATTGTACGTAAATTTTTAGGGTTCAAAAAACTTTTGCTGTAAAAAATAATTTTTTTACAGTCGAAAGAGTAACGTATAATGTGACTTTGAGTAACGGGTTAAACCTTTTAAAAGTTGTAACACCGTCACAAAAAAACTAAGTGCTCTGATAAACTTTGACAGATTGCCATTACTCTTCAAAAATTACAACAAATTCGCACTTTTTCAGTCATTATTTGAGAGATCTAAAATCTGTAGCTTCAATTAAAGAGAAAAAAGCTTCATACTAATTCAATGATAAATTTTAATGATACACCTCTCTTTTGATTTATTTAATTGATAACAAAATAATCTATACATACTGATAAGAAAATAATAGCATCTTACGTAATGGAGTTTGGATAAGCAAAAAGCGCTTTAAATTGTACATTATCTACTAGTACTCGTAGAATGATTGAAAGACATTTCGCTTTATCGCGATACAAAGTCGTCTGCTTATTTCCAGCGTGTACACTCTATTTTAGTCATTGATGTCACTCCGCAAAAGCCACAAAGTCCCGATCGAAGTGTCTCGCCAAAACAGCCTTTATCTACTTAACGCCGTCAATACAGAAGAGCTCTTTCCTCCTCTTTCAGCGTTCGGCTCTTAACTCGTTTGTGTTAGCGGCTAAATGAAAGGGCCTAACAAGACTCCTGTAATCTAAAGCTCGTAAACAAGCCAGACATTTTTACTACAATTCGATTTGTTTGCTTGTATTAGCGCAATTTTGATTCTATTTATAAATAGGGATGACGGTGCACCGACGAAAAGATTTTATTAACAAATTACTGTAGCTTTGAGGAATGAGGAGGCAGTATGCTAAAAAATTATTATATTTATGCTAAATTTTAATATAAATATAATAATGATAGTACATTAATTTGTGGCATACTGATATGTATTTTGAAGAAATTAGTCTATATTCAAAATACATTACTGGTCAGTACATTTATATTATCTTTTTTAAAAATATAAATGCAAAATAATTAGCCGTCCTACTTAATTTACAAAAATGAACTCATTTTTTCTATTTCAATAATTTTCCGCAACAATTAACATTTTGTAAATATTAATCATGCAGAAATTTGTAACTTATAAAACTTTCTTATTTTTAAAATAAACTAATAGGCTCAAGGCAACAAAATACGATGTAAATATTAGGTGTTCTGGATGTTCGTCGTGCATAGTCTCATCACAAAGGGATCTTAAAATAAATTCATTTTTTATATAAAATTAAAAACTGAAAGCTTAGAATAGATTTGAAAATATGTATTTGAAAAAATCAAAGAATTGTTTGTAGAAGGAAGTTAAACATTTTTTCGTTTGGAGAAACATTTTTTCATTTGAAAAAAGTTAATAAATAATAAATAAATAAATAAGTAAAAGAGTTAATAAATCTTCAAAAAATACAAGTTTTACAGTTCGTGTTCTCTAAAAATTTTTGATTAATTTCAACAGAAGTTCCCGGGAATTCAAAATGAAAACCATAATCTATATGCATGTATTACTATGATAATCAATGAAAACTTGCAGAACATCGAGGAAACCGAGAAGACCAAGCAGACTTTCGAAAATGACGCTCAGAAGCTCAGTGAGCTCAAGAAGCAGACCGAGCAAGTCAAGATTGAACAGTATCAACAGTAACGCCCGGGACAGCTTAACCAGCTTCAGGGACGAATGAAGGATGCCATAAAAGTTGAAGAAGTAAGTGGGCAGAGCAAGAATCAGGAGTGGGAACAGGAGGATCAGGGATTCTATCAACAAGGCCGAGCAGTAGAAGAGTGCTTAAATGACAGGAATTTGTAGAGATTTAGTGCTGTTTTTCGTTAATGTTGTGTTTATTATGTGTGACAGTTTCGACAATTAAATTTTGACGGAAATGAGATATTTTATGTTAATTTTTTTTAGTCCTTATTTAATTTTTCCTGCAAAGACCATTAAAACTTTACTAAGCTTCTTCGGTTTTTGTGCACGTGAATTTTTCATTTTAGTACAATTTTATCACTAATCAAAATTTAAATCGGTAAATTAATGTTTTTCTTAAATACTGTGTATAATACTGTAAAGTTTACAGCACTCTTTTGTCGCATTCAACTATTCTTTTGGATAGAATATATATTAGATGATTCCAAATAAGTGTGTTTAGATCTACGGATAACAAAACTGAAATTTAAAAGGAAGTTTTTACTTACTACGAACAATAATACGTAGTAATAAAAAATTTGTTTCGTAATAAAAACATTTTACTTGAATATACCTGCAATTTTACGTGGTGCAATTGTAACACGTAATAAAACCACTTAAAATAATAAAATAAGAACAACATATCTTATCATGCAGCCAGTCTGTTAAAATCTATAACAAGAAACTTATCGTTGCTCAAACTGAAAATTCCGAAGCAGCCAATCAACGGCTCGATCGCGCAATTTTCAATTCCACCGAGAAGCCGCCCATAAAAACGAAGTTGGCCTCGTAAAAAAAAGCAAGTCGAGGCGTAAACTAGGCGAATGAAAGGATTAAGCAGATCGATTGAACTTGCGCACAGGTTCGCGCTCGGCTCACGTGCAGCAGCGGCGGCCGCAGCAGCCGCAGCGAGTTCAAAGTGTCCGCGGCGGCGCGCGCGACTCGGCGGCTCGCCTGCCACTCTCTCCCTCTCTCTCTCTCTCGCTCTCCTCTCTCTCTCTCTCTCTCTCTCTCTCGCTCACTCGTTTCTTCCAGCGGCGGCGGGGCGGCCGTACGCGAGAGAGAGAGACTCGTCTCGCGGCTCGAAATTACGTAAGCCTCGGAATTGAAGCCCGAGGCCACGTGACAGACGCACCGTCCGTCAGTCAGTCAGTCAGCTGTGGCGTCGGTCGGCCAGCTCGCGGCAGAGTCGGAGGGCGAAGCGACGGGACATGCGGAGGAGCGCCGTCGCCGTCGGCACCAGTGGACTTACGCCCAGGAGGTAGAGAGCAGGTGCCATGATTCTCGCCGTGCTCGAGGGCGCCCTCTGCGTGCCCAAGCTCTATTACGGCGCGCTCTTCGGTCTCGGATTCTGCGTCTACTACCTCTTCGAGGTCGTCAAGGTGAGAGAGAGAGAGAGAGAGAGAGGGATGCGCTTTTTTGGAAATCCCGCTCTTCCGCGCAAAGGCTTGATTATGTAAATATTGCGCCGAGAATGCTTTGGATTTTTTAAAAGCTCGCGATGACTCGTGCCTTTTGAATTTCCAGTTTCGGAGTGTTTATCGAGCGATGTAAGCTGGGACGTAACGAATTAACAATTAGTCTTTTTGATAAAAAGAAAAACAGGATGTAAGACACTTCGACGTTTACCGTTTCAATTATCTACATTTTGTCGGCAAAAAATTAAAAGTTAAAGATACCCTTACATTTTTCATTAAACTATCATCAAATTACAGTTAAATCGTTGTCATTACATGTTTAGAATTTAGTTTCTTTGTACAGGCAAGTCTTACATGATTTTTAATTACGAGGCAGGGGTATAACGCTTCGTTCAAAAGAAAGTTTCTTATGTCCATTTTAAAATACTGCAAACGGTTAATAAACGGACATTAATAAAAAAAAGAAAAAGAAAGCTCCAATTAGACAGATTTTTAAGTAATCGAAAAACAATGACCCCACCGCGCGATCAATAAAACAGTACTTATAGTTGGACGAGCATTATTATTATCAATTTGACCTTAGTGTACTACACTTTTAAAAGGTGCATCACGCAGCTGTCCGTAGCCGTACGAGGAAGTAATGCATAATAATACAATTGCAAAACGTTTATTGGCGACTTAAAATAGATCCCTTGTAGACGATAAAAGGCGGCAAAAGCCTGCAATAGATTTTTATGCCGGGTTTACTTTATATATACCACGCGTCGAGTTGTTTATTAAAAAAATTCGAGTTCTTTCACCTCGAACTTTATGAGAATTGCTAATTAAATAGATAGGATAAGACAATTGTTTTTCTAGGCAGAAAATTAAACGCAACTCAGCTATTGTTGTTTACTAAATGTAACTTTAATATAATGCACGTTAAAAATTTATTCAAAATTATATAGGCAATATAACAATTATAAGAAATCGTTTGTTTGTACAAATCGTTCTTTTATGATTAAAGTCAATGATTAATGGTAGCAATTTTATACACTTAATCACCATTGCTTTAATCGTGCACGCAACTTAATCGCATAACCTTGAAAAATTATAGTCTTACACAATGTAATAATAAAGTTTGCGAATAACATTTTACAAATAAATTTGAATTTTACGGATTCTAATTTCCGTCAGTGAAATAATTCAAAAAAATGATTCTAAATAACCAGTCATTTATCGATCCAATATTTATCAGTTAATATCAACTTTATCTAACACTCATAAGATTAAAGGTCGATCACGTGACTTGCACTATGCTTTTCCATTTATATTTTAGATTATTATAAATTGAGTAACGAGCAATTTCGAAAACTCGAATTGTCAAGCACAGCAAAGTTTCATAATTTTTCTTTCATTAAAAAGTTGCGCATGAAAACTTATACGCACTGGTCTTGAAAGATATCCCTAACGTGTATTCAGCTACTCCCGGATTCATAATGCAGAAAATATTTAATTTGAATCTCTTTCGCTCTACAGGCGCCGCTAATTGTTTGTTCAAGAGGACCATTCCGAGACTTTTTAGAAGCGAATGTGCCGATTCTTAAATACAAATTTTGGCCGACACTTTGGTGTTTCGAATCGAGAGCTCAAACCGTATTTGCAAGTATTTTGAGGTCGAGATTGTGGCCGCACATACAGTATCGCAGGTAAGTCAATTTCTCAAGCGTCGCCATTTATTTGTTTGTTTTTCTTGCAGCTCTTAAAGCCAGTATCCGCAGGAAGCGCATTATTATTTCTTACTTTATTGCGCTCATTGCATAATTTGCATCTAGCAGACCCGTGATCTTAAAATGCACTGCTCATTCGCGGATTACGCACACCTTTAAGTAACAAAATACGATACGATCAGTTGACGCCTGCTCCACTTCAACTGACTGTCCTCGATGTGACTCGTGCCATTCAGCTTTGCAATCGGTCGCAATCAATAATCTGATATATTTCTCACCCGGCACGCCAGAAAAATATCTCACCGCAGTTACAAGACATTAATGTATATTAGAAAAATTAACGACTCGAACCGCCCGAAAATGACCGCGAACGAGCTTGAAAACGATAAAATTTAGAATCGCCTTCTGTATCTGACGCAAAGTCAAACAACGGAGCCAGTCCATTTCTTACGAATTCTTGCAGAGAGATTCTAACTCTGTCGGACGGCGGCGAAGTCGCCCTGGATTGGGCGGAACACAATTGCTCCCCGGCGGCCCCAATCGTGATAATCCTTCCAGGCTTGACGGGAGCTAGTCAAGCGGAATACATAAAGTGCCTCGTCTACGCGGCAAAAACTGTCGGCATCAAGTGCGTGATATTCATGAACAGGGGGCTGGGAGGCATGAAACTGAAGGTACCCCCCAAATTCCTCATCTATCATTGCTGTCATTAAAAAGCGATATCGTCGTGCAATTGCGCGATCACGGAAGTAAAGTAAAATTGCGCGACTGTTACCTGGCGGCGGCCGGTAAAGACTGCGTTTCGCGCAATATTTTTCATGCAAATTGCTTGATTAATAAAATGCATGCAAACTGCACGTTTGTTTAGCATTCGAGTGAATTAAAATACGAGTTATACTATGAGTGTACTACTCGATACAAAAAGTTTTTTCCTAAGATTTACTCTTTTTTTAGAAACTAAAATTACTTGACATTCAATCGAATCTTTTTGAAATATAAAAATAACTACTTGGCATTTTCTTTGATCCAATGTGCTATTGTTGCCAGGAATTTTTTATGTTATACTTTTGACCTATTGATTTAATTGCGCTTATAAAGAAGTACTGGTAAACTGTCCCGTTTGCAAGTTCTATCGTAAACAATATATATTTAGAAAAAAATCATTATGAGGTAATTGAAACCACCTATCGTCGTGATTCGGCCTGTGAACACCGATGATAACTCGCAACGTATAAAGTACACACCCAACACTTATTTTCTTTCAAGTTCTTTGCACGCGAAACGCGGAAACAATGAAACGCGTTTCTCTTAAGTGAAGTTTTCAGCTTTTGAAAATTTCAAATCTTCGATCAGTTTTCGAACATTTTTCAATCGCTCCCAAGAGCAAGTGAATGTCCTCGCGTTTAACGAGATATTGAACTAGTAACAGCGAAATTACGACATTTCGATAATTCCAGCCGCGAAAACCTCGACACCGCGGGACAATAATCGCGCGGCACTCTAAAAGTTCCCGCGAATTGCAGACGAGATCTCCGATAATTTTAATGAGAAGCGTAGATGTCATTGTTAAAAGTTCGAAGCTGCCGCTCGAAACAATAATCGAATGTCTGAAATAACTTTCATTGTTATGATTTCATGTGGCCCGCGCAGACGCCGAGATTGTATTGTGCCGCGAACAGCGAGGATCTCGCCGAAGTTATCGAGCACGTAAGGCGGCTTCACCCGAACGTGCCCATTGCAGCTACTGGAATTTCAATGGGAGGGTACGTGCTTATATTTTACATCAGACCCCCTTCCCCTCCCCCCCCGTAAATGATTGACCAAGTGCCTCGGGCCGTCAATTGAACTTTGCCACCGTAGCCGGGAGATGCATTCGAATCTCGTCTCTCCGAACTCCCGAGGCGCTTAAAATTCTTACGGAGTGCGCGGAGAGCTTTTAATAAAGCATTTGTTTACCGTGAATTTCATCGGCAGGTTGATTCTCGGCAATTACCTGGCTCAGAACGGAAAGAAGGCCGTTGGGAAGCTAAAGGCCGGATTTGCCATTTCCGTTCCCTGGAATGTGTTCGAGGCAACGAAAAGCATCGAGAAGCCTTACTTGAATTTAATGTTGAACAAACATCTCTGCGGCAATCTGCGGCGAAACTTGAAGCATCACTTTGGCGAGGAAAACGAGCAGTTGAATTTAGATTTGGATACAGTATTGAAGGTAAATTCATTTGGTCGCTTCAATAATTTTCTTCGTTTCACAAGTTTAACTCCCAAACTCTTAATATTAATATCTTCTTCCCTTTCAGAGTACAACTGTTCGTGAATTCGATGATTACTTTACGTCCAGGCACTTTGGATTCAAGGATGTCGAAGATTACTATTCCAAGGCAACGCTTCATGACAAATTAGATCGAATAGAAGTTCCTCTGCTTTGCTTAGGTGCAGCGGACGATCCATTCCAACCTTTAGAAGGTAATAAACACAGCCTGCTAAATCTTTCAACAAAAAAATAAAAATTTCGATTATAAAACGAAATACTGAACATCTTTTGACTTGCATCTTTCAGCTATTCCATTGAAAGAAGTGAGCGAAACCGAGCACGTAGCGATGATCGTGACTTCTCGGGGCGGACACATTGGCTTCCTGGAGGGCATCTGGCCGGTGAAGGAGGAACAGTATATAGGCAAAATCTTCGCGCAATTTTTCTCCGCCGTCTTCTGGAAAAGTCAAGATCACCCAGCATTTTAGGATGATTTCTTTTTCTACCGGTCGATCCAGCCTCTTCGTCTTATTAACTTATGAGTTTTTACTCTTTTTTACATATAAAAGCGCACGTGAGACGTATGTAATCTTCGAGATTTGCCTGATCCTGCCAAAATTTTTCTAAAAGTTCTAGATAATTATGAATAACGAAATAAAAAATGCAATTTTTATGTAAAACAAAAAGCGAAAAAGAAATCTTGCACAAATCGTTCGTCGAAAAAAAGTGGATTTATTAAGGAAGGGGGTAGTGATAAGTTTTTGTTATTTAATTTTATATTATTTTCATATATATTATTATTTATATATCTTGTAAGTCAATGAGCTTGCCGATTTATAGGCAGAAAAAGCATTCATTTAGATCCAATAAATTTTCTTCTATTCTTTTACTATATTTTTAAAATATTAAAATTCTTATTTGTGATATTTGTTACATTCTTATAACCTGGTTGCTACCTGCTTAAGTAAATTAAGGGTCTGACAGTAGCAGAGGAATAAAAGCACCGATGTCCATGACGTCAAAAGAGGATCATTGCTTATAAAAATGATGAAAATTTTCATTTCATTTATATGCAAATTACACCAACTTGTGAATACACCAATTAATTAATTTTTGAAACAGACAGAAATACAATAAACATTTATTATATAAATATTTCAATTTATATTATAACATACGTAATAAATACTAATTCTTAGAATATTGGCGTATTGGTCTAATTTAATCTTTACACTTGCATTAAATAATTTGAGAAAATTATTCTTCTCGTCATAAAAGAGTATAGCTTCAGTAAAATTGTAATGAATTTCGTATCAATAGGCATTCCGAATTAACATTAATACTAACTCTAATAGTAAGTAATTATAATTAGGTCATTTTCTTTCCTAATTTAGACGAAATGCCAACATTCCAACTGAAACATAAATCGAATTTTGATAAATTTCCAAATCGAATTTATCATTTATTTATGAGAAATAAAATTTTAATAAAGACATTGAAAATTTAACGTGTCCTTTTGCTTTCCCAAATGACCTTACTAACTGCCAGTACGTAGCATAAACGTCTTCTCCAAAAGACGAATTGAACAAAGTTACATGAAAAAACGCAGCTTAGACGAATGAAAAAAACAGAAATAATTCCATACGGAAGCCCATAACGTCTGACCGAACTCGATGCGCATCCACTTGCCATCGCCGACACGACTTCCCTTTCCCCCGTCGGCGCGAAATCCAGTGTCTTACCCCTCGATCCTCTCTCAGCCGCTTCGCCGAGCGGCCAGAACGGGGCGCTGGGCGCGGGCCTCATTCACCCCGCCGGCCGAGGAGTGCACCCGCGCACTCGCGCATGTGCACTACCAGCTCCCCGTAACGTTCTCCAGAGCTCTCGCGGCCGTCCCCAGCGAGCGATGTAGCGGATCGGAGAGGACTCTGCCCTCCGTCTCTCGCGTCCGACGACTCTCCTTTGCCGCCAGGGCATCGTTCACCCCGCTGCAGGCGCCTCCTGCCGCGACGGAGGCCGCGATGGAGGGCCTCAAGGCCATGATGCCGCTCGATTTCCTCGAGTGCGCCCTCTGCGTACCCCAGTTCTGCTGCGGGGCGCTCTTCGGCCTGGGCTTCGTCGCCTACTACTTTTTCGAAGTCGTCAAAGTAAGTTGATAATTCATCCTTCTCGGGCGATTGGAGGTTTATTTTCGGAGGCCGGGGACGGAAGGGTTAATTAAGTTTTTAACGATTAAGAGCTCCTTCCCGACTGCCGAGGTACCTCAAGGCCTGACTTTTAAGTAGGGGAAAAAAATCTATAACTTCCCTGGTAGAAATTGAAAACATTTTCAGTGCATTCTTTGGCCAGTTTTTCATAAATGGCCAAAAAATATTCCATAATTGGCCAATAAATGCTAAAATTTAATCTCAAAGCATTAAAAATGGTTTGATTTCTACTAGGGTTCCGATTTCTGGCAGCGGATTTCGTTCGTGCGTGATTTATTAATCGGGAAGAGATTTATTTCAACAAATAAGCATTTAACGCTCGAATTGAAAAACCCATTTCATTATTTATTTCATTTTTACACTAAACTCGTAAAAGCTTTTTGAGAGTGGACGAAATTTCGGAATGTCAATGAATAAATTTTTATAATTAATTATAAAAATTTTGTGGAAAAGTTTGAGCTTCGTGAAAGATAAAATATATATTTTTAAAAAAGTGATTCAATATATTATGCCTATATACTTAATCTCGAAACTATATACTTAAACTCGAAAAAAGATAAGATAATATACAAATTTTTCTTTGACAATAACAAATTGGCTTAAATATGGTAATTAGAAGTATTTTGTTGTGCAAATTGATGTTTCTTTCCTACTACAATGTAAAGTAATACCATTTACGTACATTATTTAAAAATATAGTTTAGATAAAAAAAGTTTAACAATTCTAGAAAATACAGTCCTTATAATGTACAATGCTTTATGGCTCATAGAAGCGATATATTTAATCTGTATCGAAATTGCATCGTAAGATTTAATTGAAACTCGAATCAAACGCTCGAACAAAACTATACTGCCTAACAAGATGAAAGCACGAAGCTGAGACGTTCGTGTTTCAAACCCACTCGTTTTACTCAAAACTCACGAAAACGACAATGCAACCGAGTAAAGACCCGCGTTTTCTCAATCGGCTTGAAAAACTTGCATTGTTCCTACCCACATTAGCATCTACATCGAGTCGTGTTTTCCCATTTACCCCTCGTTAAATTCACATTGGCTTCGTCATTCTGCGTCCACTGTCGATTGTGAATATTATTCCCCTCGTGCGCTCCGCTATCGTCGCGTTTAAATTTTTTAGAATCTGCCACCCGACGATAACCCGCACAATTCAGTGGTCAACGCCACTTAATCGCAAAGTCGTCTCCGGACGATAAATTTCGCCAACTATAATGAAATAAAAGACAAAATAAAAAAAAAAAAGCAAGCGCACGCCAGAGGCGACTATGTACTCTTATCGGGACGTAGCCAAGAAGGTCAATCATCTTCTCTGTTTTGCAGACTCCGCTGCTGGTCTGCGCGAGAGGTCCGTTCTACGACTTTCTCAATGAGAACGTGCCAATCCTCAAGAGCAAATTCTGGCCGACCCTCTGGTGCTTCGAGTCCCGGGCGCAGACGATATTCGCCAGCGTCGTGCGCGCCAGAATGATGCCGCGCATCAAGTACCGAAGGTGCGCCACCTGCCTGTCCAAACTGTTCGAGAGGGCTTTTCGTTAAAATTAAATTGATCTTTTTTTTATTAACTAGTCACCGAGTGGTTCGGTCGTTTTTACGATAACATTTGAAACAATTACTTATATCCGTCCTAAAGTAACGCTGCGCTTTCAGAGAAATCCTAACGCTGTCGGACGGCGGCGAAGTAGCCCTGGACTGGGCGGAAGAGAATTCAAGCGCGACGTCGCCCATCGTCATCGTTTTACCCGGCCTCACCGGTGCCAGTCAAGCGGAGTACATCAAGTGCCTCGTCTTCGCCGCCCGAAATTCCGGGATGAAATGCGTCATTTTCAATTACAGAGGCATGGGAGGGGTTAAAATCAAGGTACGCGGAGAAGCGATTTCGTTGATTTTTTTTTTTTATTTATTTTTCTCGCGTCCCACTGAAAAATTATCAACGATTAATTAACAAAATAAATTAGCCGGTGCGAACTCTCAATCGATTAACGATCTCGTTATCCGCACGCAGACGAAAAAGCTGTACTGCGCGTCGAGCTGCGAGGACCTGGCCGAAGTTATCGACCACGTGAAAAAGTTGCACCCGCACATCCCGGTCGGAGCCACAGGAATATCCATGGGAGGGTAAATCAGCAACAGATCAATCGGTCCAATTGGGTCGATTATTTATGCCAACTTATCTAATCATTTCAGACTGCTGCTTGGCAATTACTTGGCTCAGTATGGCAGTGACGCAATTGGAAAATTGAAGGCGGCCTTGATCATTTCCGTGCCGATTAATATTTTCGAGGCGACGAAAAGCATCGAAAAGCCATACTTGAATCTAATGTTGAATAAGTATCTCTGTGATAATCTTCAAAGAATAATTAGACGCCACGTTGACGAAGAGGGCTTCCCTGACTGCGACTTAAATGAAGTTTATAAGGTGCATTTTTTGCCGTCAGAAATATAGATAGTTTTTTTTTTTCAAAAGTTTTCTTTGTACAATAGACAGACCGCACTCGTTTAAAGCTGACAAACATTATTTTTTATTTTTATTATAACAGTTACTTATTCATTTATTTTTCAATTGTTGTCGTCTACAAATCTATACTACTTTATGCGTTGCAACCATCGCAAATAAAATAAACCTCTTATTCTAAGCTCTTTAAAGATTTATTAGATTTTTAGTTGATCGATTGATCGATTTTTAGAGTAAAACTGTCCGAGAGTTCGACGAGAACTTTACGTCCCGACACTTTGGATACAGAGACGCAGAACACTATTACGCGAACGCAACGCTTCACAATAAATTGCACCTCGTCGAAGTACCTTTACTGTGTCTAAGTGCAGCCGATGATCCATTCCAGCCTATACAAGGTGAGGAATATTTGATCGTTTACAAAAGGATCCGCATAAAAAGCATGGTCTTGCACGATTGTACGTACTGTTTTAGCAATACCACTGAACGAAGTTAGCCGATCCAAAAACGTAGCAATGGCTGTCACGTCGAGGGGAGGCCACATTGGCTTTTTGGAAGGATTTTGGCCTTTGAAAGAGGAACAATACATAGGCAAAATTTTTTCACAATTCTTCACGGCAGTATTTACAGTAGGAATGAACCATCCAGCGTTTTAGAAGATAAATAGCGGAGAAGAGTGATTAAAAGAATCTTCGATGATAAGTTGACGACATTTATCTAGTCTTATCGCAAACGATAATTGTTACAGCGTCGGAAATTTTAACGTGGCACAATTATTCCACAATGTAGTTTTGTTAATACTTCACTGTAACCTTGAGAACGATATGTTTTGCGTACTCGCCTACTGATGTTAAGAAGATCTACTTAAACGTTTGTTAAATTTTTATTTATTAAGAAGAGTCTACGCTAGTTAGTATTTATAAAACCATTTTTTGAATTTCCAGTCAACGCCAATTTAATAATTTATAAATAAAAGTGCCTAAGGTCTCTATCGATATTTTGTATAAAAAAAGATGTGCAGTGGAGATTTCATTCAAGATAGAGTACAAATATATTTCTGTTAATAAAGTATAAAAACGATAATTTCACTTAATTTAGTATAGAAAAATCCTTACATGAATTATACTTAGTTCTGTATAACTAATTTTTTATTAAAGGCATTAAAGCCGATTTGCAATTTAAATACACGCTTGTTGTATAATGTCTTTCATTACAAATATACTTAAAAGTGATTAGATGGGTAAAATTAAAATAATAATACATCTCTTGCAATTTACTATTGCATTGCATTTACAACATAATATTTTAAGCATTAAAAGGCTTAAAATATTTCTTTTCGTAATTTTAAAAGTAATACTCCCGATTGAACTTTACATAATAGAAATAAATAGAAAGACATAATATCCATCTACATATTTTAAAGAAATAGAAATAATTTAGAAAAAGACATCGTAATCATATATATTAATATAGAAATAGAATAAGAATATAAAACATCTTATGAAATACTAAAATAATTAGTTAAAATTAAAAAAACTATTTCTTTCATGTACTTTACTATTTTACTATATTTATAAATAAGCTCACTCTTGCATAATTAAGAACTTCTTGTAATGATAATTTAAATAAATATATTTTAAATAGTTTTATATTATTTATTTCCGATTTATTCCTCCTAAATATACAATTCGGTTATTAAATTAAATTTATACTTTTACAGATTACCCGTAAAATAAAGAACTCAAAATTAACTGATTTTATCTTTCTCCTTTATTATAAAAATCCCATGCGAGATTCGTTGGTTTTCGAGTATTTATCGATCTCGAGCCGAGGATTTCGAAAAATCGCTCGAATTTATCGAATTAATTATGAAAAAAAAAAATTGAATTACGAATAGCAAATGTCGGCGCGCTTCGCGATTTTACTAGTTAGGGCCGGGCCACATAAGAGCGTGCGACCGCGTTTGCACGCGTTCACGCGCGTAAAAACAACTAGAAAATTCTAGTGCCTTTCAGTGTCGCCGATCTGTCGGTTAGGGAGACTGTCCAATGCCGGACACACGGTCTACAACACGGTCTAAAACACGAGTTTTGTACCGCACTTCAGAACTCTCTTTCACTTATATATTCCGTACATCTACGTATTCTGTAGGCTATGGTAAAAGCGGAACATACCTACCGTATGATTTTGTTTACAAATAACGAATAATTAATCTATTTATCTGTGCAAACTGTTTTGCGTGTGAATAATCAAATGCAAATGCGGTTTCACCCACCATCTTCTGCTACAAATTAATCGTTTTTTAATTTTTAATAATTCTGTTTGTTTCACTAAACACCATAAAATTAAAAGTACTAAAACTTTATTAAAGTATTGGCTCATAGTACTTAGCACTTCATCTAATTATTCACACGCAAAACAGTTTGCACAGATAAATAGATTAATTATTCGTTATTTGTAAACAAAATCATACGGTAGGTATGTTCCGCTTTTACCGTAGCCTACAGAATACGTAGATGTACGGAATATATAAGTGAAAGAAAGTTCTGAAGTGCGGTACAAAACTCGTGTTTTAGACCGTGTTGTAGACATAGAGATAATATAGATAGAGTGGGGGACCGAGGCCTCCGGTTGACCGGCGCTTAGAAAGAGAGAGAAGATCGGGG
>JAWWEM010000010.1:17435999-17449150 GCA_035582935.1 Ormyrus thymus | reverse complement strand
CGGGAAACGCAAGCTTTGCGCACGCTAAACAGGCATGGAAAGTTGAATTTTGCGCACTTAGTTTAGAAAAATTGATTACGATATTGTAGCGAAAGACACGCCTAAGATAAGAATGTAAAAGAAGACATTTGTCACAATGTGCAGCTGTCATGAAGAGAGCTGCAAGAACGCCGAAAATGAAGAGCAACGTGAAGCAGCCTATTGATCCAGCCAAAATAGCATTTTTCGGGGAAATTGAACATATAGGTATTTTCTTATTGGAATCGCTTCCTTTGCGTATCCTCAATATTGCACCAGCAAATCAAAGTCTGAACTCAGGCAGAAAGTTTTCTTAAATTGCAAAGTTAAAAAAAAAAAATGCAGGCACTTTTTTCATTCTATTTTTATAGCGACTCTCTGTAAGGGGATCTAGAAACTTATAATTTTGAATCAGAACTACTCTGCGCATATTTGATTTAATCATACAGCAGTACTGCTATATAGAGTCGGACGGCGCAGAGCGAGAATGACAGCGGCCCGAACGAGGGAGAGAGAAAGATCCGAGGCAGACCGACCGCTCCCGAATCGAGCCGCCGGGACTTGGCGAGCAAATCGCTGCTGCATCCCCCACTAAGACGCGCTTACTTCTTTTCACTTCGATCGATTATTTTACGAAATCGGTTTTGGTTTGTTTATGCACATAAGAATTGTATTATGCTTTTTAGTTGCGCACAATTTAACGTAGCACAGTATATCTACGTATAAATTTCACCAATGCTAAATTGTGAACAATGTTCAATTGTGCGATTTTTGAGTGTATGAATGATAACCCAAAATTTATTGGAGATTGAAATGTCAAAATATTTTGAACATTTAGTCGATTGTTTGAAGTTCTAATAAGCGGATCATGATCTTTTTTTTAAAGTTTCGTTTTTTTAAAAAGCTTTCCATTGTACTAAGTGCGACTTTCGAAAAATATAAACTGAGCGAGCCTTTACCTTGTAGACAAAGTACGTGCGCCTAAACTACGTGGGTCTGAATAAAACCTCACCAAACCGCCCCTAATTAAAACTCGAGAATTTCCAAACAGATTTGGAAACTTGAATAGTTGGACTACCAATCAAAAAAGTTTGCCCGAATTAACTTGTTTTTTTTTTAAATGGTGCAATTTGCAATTAAGGCAAGAAATTTCTCAATCTTATTAGCTTAAAAAATTATTTGTCGATTGTCCTGAGAGTTGGCACTTAAAGTTTCATTCAAGGAAGTGATTCACAAAATTCAACTCATAAATTAATGAGTTTGGAGATACGAGCATTCCGAAAAAAACACTTGAATAGAGTACTTAATAATAAAGCCAATAAAAAAGCCTGTTTATTTTCCAATTTTGCAATTTAACAAAACTTTGGGATGTTGGTCCCTTATCGGGGGAACTCCAAGCAAGCGATTGGAAAAAAAAACTGCCCACACGATCGACTGTATCGCTCGCGCTGGCGCCCAGCGTATCGCCCAGCGATAATCGCTCGGCGCGAAAAAACAAAAGAGCTTCGCTCGACGATGCGCGGCCGCATGCATCGCTCCCTCCTGCCTCCGCGCGAGGGCGTAGGGGGGAGACGGGGGAGGGGGAGCAGCCGGGCAGGCAGCCGCGGGACACCGCGAGCACAAGGCGCGCGCGGCCGGCCAAGGGGTAGGGGGTTGCTGAATGAAGAGCCGGGACGCACCTCGACGGGACGCACTCCGTCGCAGTCGGCCCGACTCGGAAGTCAAGCTACCGGACTACCGGACGCTTCGTGCTTTGGCCTCTGTCAAACGAACGAACGAACGAGTAACTTTGCGAACGACTTCGACCATTCATTTTGGACTGTCATTCACCGCTCGACTCGACGTTTGCCGAGCTTTTTGGTAAGTTTTTGGATTTTCTCTGCAGTTTAATATTTAGGCTAAGAGTACTTTTTTTTTCTAGCGAAACGCAAAGCAAAGCTCAAAATTATTCTGCTTTTATTGCACGCTCATTTTAGAATTTTCATTTTGAAAATAAACAAATCGTTATCTCCGCGTTCGAATTTTCAAAAACTTAATTAGGTAAAAATGAAAACACTATTTACAATCTCAAAGTTACATAAAAAATATTTATAAATTTTTATACGTTCTGTAATTGAACAAATCTTTACGTTTATAAATTTCACGTTCTTCCAGACGATCTACAAGTAATTTAATAATTTCGTATTTTTTCTTAAATATGGATCTTCTCTTGTAGGTAAAAGCAATAATCGTATCATTTATATATTAAAAAAGTTTAGCTAGCAATTTTATCCTTTATTCTTGATAATCTATGGGAATTATTTAGCAGTATGTCAACTACACTAACAATAAGTAGTGTTTTTATCACGTATGCGTGACGCTATTAAAATATGAGTAAGCCTCAACGATAAAGAAGCTTAAAATACAAGCTGAAACATTTTTTTAAATAAAGAGCAATTGGAATAATTATAACCCCTTTTTTATAATTAATATTGATAATCGTAGCTAATAGTTAGTCAATCAACCGATTAAAAAGAGTTTTCAATAAAATGCTTGATAAAAATATTGCACAATACTTTCGGGAAGGATTCAATTTTTTTTTTCGTTTTATAAACTATTCGTTTGATTTATGCAATCAGTCAATGTAAATGTACAAATGAAAATGTTGTTATGACTTATAGCGATTGATTAATTAGCTTTAATGGAATAATATAATTTCCAAAAAATATTTTCTGCGCGAATTAATAATATTACAGCATAAATATTGATGCGCAATGCAGTAATTGATAAATTATAACAATGTTTGAAAAAAATCGGGGAAAAATGTTTTAGTAAAAATTACTGTATTGTTTGGTAAAGCAATCACAGACTGTCAAAAACCCAGAAAATTATCATACTTTATAGTAAAATCTAGAAAATTTTTAGTAAAATGTACTATAAAGTATGGTAATATTTCGGGTTTTTGGGAGTCTATGATTGCTTTACCGAATAGTCTACTAATTTTTACTGGGCCATCTCTCTCCGTGTACTAATAACTCACGCTTATCAAAGAAGGCACGTTATAAAAAAAGGGACAAAAATAATCTGCCTTACGTAAGAAAACGGCCTACAGAGACTAAAAAAAGCTAAAAGGGGTAAAAGACAGTGTTCAAGAATAAAAAAGATTTCGCCTGCTCTACACCTCGGAAGTGATCAAGCCAAGTTGACGTTCGTTGATCGTGTTTTTAAGTCTTTTTATCGTCATTCGGGGGCCGATGATGCATATTCTTTCTTTTTTATTTTAACCCTCGGGATTAAATCTTTTACAGGCAAAGTTTAACTGACCTTCATTTTTATGTCGATATTTTCAAATTACTTTCAAAGAAATTATACTTTTAATTCTTTCCAGCGAATAATAGACTGTGAGAAGTCATCATTCTTAGTGAATCTCAATTCTCAAGATGTTACTTTCGTTAATTAGTTTTCAATACCAAGTTCAAAAAATCGTTGTTTACAAAGTTCCCCTTGTCAAAGTTACTTTGAAAACGTTCTAAAAGTCCCAGCAATCATCTTATTAAAGTTGAACTGCACGTGATCAAAGCGAACGATTAACGCGATACAATCTCGCTCGATTTATCTCGTGTAATTGCAGAAAGAAGAAAGGCGCTCAGAAAATTCCAGAGTGATTCCGAAAAAAAAAACAATCTGCAAATTCCGCGGGAGAATCCCAAGCTCGCGCTCGATCTCGAAGGATTTTTCTGCCCTCCCACTCGGGGGATTCGAGAGTGTTTTCGCGCCAAATTCCGGGGTATCCCTTCCCGAATCAGCGGCCCGCTGCCGCCCACGGCGACTCGAGAGACGACGGGCTAAATATAGTCGCCGCGCCGTTAAAAATAGCGAGTCGCGCATTATAAGAGCTCGCGACCCGCACCGCGAGTCGTGTAAACACGGCGCTATAACTTACGCGACAGTCCATCGACGATAAGTCGTCGCCGATAAGACGTTGGCGCCGGGGCTGCCGAGCTTTGCGGGCCTAAGGATGGCCCCAAGTGCAAACGCATGTATTCGTCGAGCGCGTGCAGGCAAAGGGGAGGGGATCGCTCGGAGACGACACGAATTTCTGCCTTTTTCCCCGAGGTTCGCCATGCTGATTTAGTAGCCTCAGTAAGCTTCCGAAGGCGCCGCTTCGCTTTTCTTTTCGCGGAAACCGCAGCAATTACAAACTGTCGTTATTTCAAGAAGCGGCAGCTCAGCTTCGAGCCGTCGTCAAGCTGCTTTCTGCATCTTTCTCCTTAATCGTTAAGTGCGCGATTGCAGATTTTTATTCGCCGGATGGAGCTGCGAAAAGAATAACTTAATTTTCATGCGGTTTTCGCAACGACTCGGTTGCAAAAGCCAAATGAAGTTTGAAGCTGTCTCCGTCGGCGGCGACGACACGACGCTCGGGCGCATCTTGGCGCTCGTCGCGGCAGTTACGTCAATGATAATGCAGGTCGCCTGCGATCGTGGCATTAAGCGAAAAGAATTTAGTTGGCAATAAAGATTATGCATCCGCGGCGGAGGGCATTTTAAGCGCGACGCCGCCGGCAATTAACAGTCACGCCAGCGATACAAGTATAGAGCTTTAATTAGAAAGCGATTGATCACATGGCAGTCACTCGACACCGCCTCGGAATTCCCGCGGATGGCTCTTCTGCTCTTCGCTCTGGCGGGGGGAATGCGGAGGAGACCGCGAGATTTTTCGAAGAAAACGAGGAGCGACGCCCACCACGGCCTCGTCCGATTTTTCGCCTCGGACTCGGGGCGGCGCGCTCGAGAAGCCTTTTCGCAGGCACACGCGCTCTCTTTGTCTTTTATTGGTCGATCGCGCTTTGCGTGGGTGACCAATTTATATTTAGAGTATTATCGTGGGTTATAATTAGTTGACGCGGATCCGACTGGAAATTATGACAGACAGGTCATTGCAGCGGG
The DNA here is from genome assembly GCA_035582935.1 of Ormyrus thymus. NCBI lineage: Eukaryota > Metazoa > Arthropoda > Insecta > Hymenoptera > Ormyridae > Ormyrus > Ormyrus thymus. The sequence goes on along the minus strand of JAWWEM010000010.1, from coordinate 17,444,203 downwards.
CAGCGCTGAGTTTGAGCGGGCGGTGGAGTCGAATGATAATGAAAAGTTGAGAATATAATAATTTTCCTAGTTAATATTGTTATCGTCGGTTTGTAAACGTAATTAGGGGCGTTTTTGCCGGAAATATAGCTGTAGATATGCTCAAAATTTGAATAGCATATTTGTATAATGCTCCCCCGTTTATTATTATATAGCATTCATTTTGCTCGTACAGTAAACTGTAATGGGGTATTTTGCGAAATTGACTTGTGGCGTAATTTCTTCTTAATTAACATTGTGCCGACGCTGCTGCGACAAAACGATGCGTTTAATATTAATATAAATTGAAAACTTTTCTATTACGTTATAGACACTGGTCACTTGAGGAAAACGTAAATGCACGATAAAAACTCGTAAGAATTTCATCAGTTATGTTTGCCGAAGTCAATCAACAAATTAATGCTCGTTGCGCGATGTATTTTAATCTTGTATTTGTGATGCTTTTTTAGCGACAATGTCTCCGAATGATATTAATGAGTTGAAGAAATTCACTTCAGTTAATAATAAATATACTCAAGTACAATCGTTTAAACGATGAAATATAATAACTTCAACTTGGTTTTTAAACAAGGAAAACAATATCTGAATAAGTAGTCAATACCGTTTTAGAAATCTTAGGTATTTTACAAAGCAATTAGCTAAGGCGCGTAGGTGCACTTGTAGGAATAACCATGAGATCAAACAGTGAGATCAAATATAATATAATAACAAAGTAACCCCATTGCCACGAACAATTCAATTAATTATATCTTGTGCTTATCCAGTTCGAAAATAGACATTTAATACCATTGTGCTTCCATTCTACTTAGCTTCCTATTCCACACTGAGAAAAATGTCATAAGAAAATTTAATATATCATGTAATAAAAATTACTATATCATATAGTAATGCATGGACATACTAAATAATATTATCTTTTGCTATCTTCATATAGTAATTTTTTTGAATGCGGTCTAAATTTAAAAAAATTTAATTTTCATTCGTATTTTTAGAACTAATGTTATTGCATTGAAATCTAGTGTGAAAACAAATTATAAATGGTAGAAATAATTTTTTTTTTTTTTTTTTAACGGCGGCTGGGCTCGATCCCGGGACGTTCGGCTTGGCAATCGCGTTAACCACATACCCAAATAAGATTCTTGACATGATAATTTTGGAACTTATACAAATGCAACCATCGACCGCGAGATAACTTCAATAATAATATTTAATCATAATAAATAAATACGATGATACGAAAAAAAATATAATTAATTAGCATAAAATAATAATTAAATCGAGATTTTTTATGTTTTGTTAACTTAAAAGCATTACAAAATAAAATTGCTCGAAACATAACCTCCATGAAAGCCACATGGCCCCCCTGATTTACTATATATTGTGTAGAATTTTTACTATATTGTATAGCAAAATTTCTAGCTTCCTCTTCCACTTAAGCTTGCTGTGCGTAAATTCAAAATCGAGTAAAAGGAGATAGATGTCGAATTAAAGTTGTAGATCAATCAAAGTTTCGTCGCTAATTAATTGTAGCGAAGTCAAACGTAGTGTTAATTTACCTTCTACTGAAATGATTAACGACTGAATAAAGGTTTTTTTTTACTTCTATAAAATCAAAGCAGATTAGTTGAAACACTTTGGCCTGAATAGTACAGAGATATTGGTTGAGATTATTCCTAATTAACGGGATCTTTAATTTTTATTTTTTTAATACTAATGGCGCGAACGATTACAAAGTGAAATGTATCATTAAAAAAGAGCAAGTTAATCGTCATATGGATGACGAGCTCTTTTTCCACCCATAGAAAATATGATTGAAACTTTGCTTCCTAATTAATTAATTAATAATGAAAAAATCGCCAAAGAGCCCTGCTCCCCTGTCAACTGAAAAACTCGCCGCTACTCCATTCCAGAGACGAATCTCAGAGTCTGCTAAAAAATGGCTGCGAAGAGAAGGAGCAAGAGCCGAGGGAGGATAATCAGCCTCTGGGGTACGATCCTCCTCCTGAACGGGTTCGCCCCGAGCTGCCGATCCGCGCCCTCCTTCAACCCCAAGCCGTCGTGGACGCGCGAGGAAAGCGCGCCCACGCTCCTCGCCTCTTCCTGCGATCCCACGAACAGACGCTGCTGGGGCTGGCTGCCCGTGGCCGATCCTCGCCTCGACGAGTACGCCGTCGAGTCCGACTTCGAGTACGGCAGGTAAGGGAGGGCGTCTTGTTGCTTGGCGAGAAAAGATTGTGCACTGTGCAGCTTTTGGGTCGGGACGCCTACGCTTTTCGTATTTGGATATGAATTTTAATTGAGAACGATGCCAAAGGTAAATTTGGAAGCGTTAATTGTTGGCACTTCGAGTGTTTGTACAAAATCATTGGGGTCCAGTTTACGCTGTGCACATAACGTTTCGCGTGAATTTATTAATTATTTGCGATTTCTGGTTTCGTTATTTTAATTGGAAAATTAATTAATTACGTGTGTATTTAATAATCAAACTACTGAAGCGTATTATAAAGTGTCAGCAACAACTTTAAATTTAGCTTGATTGCGATGATGCAGTTGGTATATTGATGTTGAAAATATTTTTCATAAAGTTAAATTTACTATCATGTTTTTCAAGTGAAAGTCTTTTGGTGGACCGTCAGTGTCACAAAAACATTTAATAAATACAAAGAAAATAAAATAACATAATTTCACCAAGGCCTCTCTGAATCACGCACCGAAAAACTACTACGTATATTATCAAATTCCTTCTGAATGTTGTTAGTCAAGGTTAACCTAAAAATATTCCAAAATACAAATATGTCGTGTGCTTTCATCGACGAAATTTTGTTAAAATCCCCTTTCGTCCTTAACTACCACAAATTTTTCCTTCTTTTTTCTTCAGTGTGTTATTCGCAGAAAAATCAATAATCGTTTTGAAATTACTATTCTTATTGTATTTTTGTCTGAACTTTTTAAATCTGGTCTCAGATATACGCTATCTGCCGCCACTTTTAAATATAGCGGTTTAGCAAACAGAAACTCGGGAATTTTTTAAATTGTTTAAATAATTTTATTTTTAAACATGGAGCTGTGCTCGGATCATACTGAATTTTTGTGTCTGATATCAAATTAAATTACACTGAAAAATAGGTTGGTCTGTGGGTCCAAATTCAAATTGACCGAATCACGAAAAATTATTCTATTCATTATTTTTTCAATTTAAATTTTGAAATTTTTTGAAGAAGAATTGCAGCCTCCAAAAGAATCGCGATTTTTCTTCGAACGGCACATTGGAAAAAGAGAGAAAAAATTTAAATCATTTCAGGAAGAAAGGGGCTTAAGATAATTATAAAACATACGATAACAGAGCCGAGCCGCAACAAAACGCGAAATAACACTCGTCGCAGACGGCGACGCAACGCGACGGGCTCGATCTCGTAGAGCTTCCAGATCTGAAAGCGCGCGAAAAACAGAGCGGAAAGAAGGGCGGCTCGGCGCGCGCGAAGACGGACGCGTTTCGGTGGCCTCGCATTTGGAGGCTCGACCGCTCACGGAATTCCAGTCCCGCGGAACGTCAGCTGCCAGTCGGCCTGAATGTTTACGTAAGACCGGATAGCCCGATCGGATCTTACTCGCGCGTCAGACGGTTAGACGCGCGGCGGCATCGATTTCAGGCGTAATCCGTTCGGGAACGCGGGCGGCCCCCGCGACCCGGCGATCACGTGGCTTTCATTCATAAGAGCTCGCACCTGCGAGTAAGCCTTGAAAGAGGCTCGTAAGACACTGCACCGAGCGTGAAACATTGAAAAAGCATTTAACTTTATTATTCTGAATAGAAATGATTGACGGAACGGCTACGAAAATACTAAAATAATTTATAACCTGTAATTTGGACGAAAAATTTCCCGACGCTATCAGATGCATAGATTTGACTCGAAAAATGCCGCAATCGGCCAAAGGCCGTCGCGACAGTAATGCGAAAGAGCAGGGACGATTACGCGTCCGATAAGCATCGCGGGCGCGCGCCGACCGAGCAATCGCTCGATATTAAAACCCCCCGCTCGGCGGCAAGGAAAATGATGAAATGTTCAATTGGTTTTAGGGGACAGGCCATCCACGCGCGAGACGTCGATCAAGCGAGGGACTTGTGGCGCGACGTGCAGCCGGCCTACGAGCCTGACGTCAGAGCCGGCACCGGCGGCCTCCTCGCCGGCAGACTCGCCAAGAAGGACGTATTCGTGTCGCGCGGATGGAACGCCGGCGGGATGCCCTTCTCCGTGCTCTACCTGAGCCCCCGCGCCAATGCCACGCCACCTGCAGGTATTGTGTGCGGATTTATTTGCTTCTTTTCAGGCTGCGACGAGCTTCTTCGGGCTTTATTTTCATGGGATTTTTGACAGTTTGTAGCTTATTTACTGTTTTCGAAGCGTATAATATTCTCAGAAACGATTGAACGGTAACGGATGAAAATATTAAACAATTGAGGTAGTTCACCGGATGAATCAACGTACTGTCATGGCTCTACATTTTTGGGAATCTATTCCTTATGATCTTCTACGAAACTTATTCAGGTCTCAATACAATACGACTATCGAGCTGAGGATCCCGAGATCGAATCCAACCGTCGTCAAAAAGAAAAATTTTTAAATTTAAAATTATAACTGGATCAGAAAATAATTCAGGCAAGTAACGAGGCGCAGATCAGGGCACGCCGTAGCCTTACGATTCTTAGTTGGCCCTGATTTGCGCCCCGTTTCCTTATCCTAAGTTTCCCAACTAATTTCTGATCGAGAAGTTTTTACATTATATACACACATATATTTATATATATACACACACAATATATAAATATACGTATAAAAAAAATATATATATATGTATAAATAAAATTTTTTAAATTTAAATTCATTCATAAAAATTTACTATATTGAAATAACGAAAATTGATAAAATTTGAGTATATCTCAACATTACAACAAAATAGTAATTTTTTCGACGTTTTAAAATAAATGTAACACCAAAACTTTTCTCAGTGTGTAGAAGGCTATCATTATAAACTAATTGTAGTAAATTAAAATTTTCAAAATTCCGATAAAGTTGACGACTACTGCTGCCGGTGTACTACCTTGAAGGAGGATTTTGAAACATATAAAAGATCTCAAATTTAAAAAACGGAGGGAAAACTGTCCTTTAAGCAAGTTTTTTTAAAGAATGACCTCTAATCACTCGCAGGTTCTCAACAGGGCGACGCAAAGAGCAGCGAATCGACTCGGAGGACCGGTGCGGCCGGCAGCCAGTCCGTCTCGAACCAGTCGAGCTACAAGGTGTCCCTGCGCAATGGTAATCTCAACCAACCCCGACGACATTACTCCATCATCCCGCAGCTCTTCATCTCGTACGGCTGGGGACCCTCGGGCAAATAGGCAACGAAGGATAAACGAACGACAAAAAGAATAAACGAACTCTCTCTCCTTGCCGAAAACTGTCTAATTGAGGCTGAATATCGCGATCTCACGTACATACACACTACTTCTGAATATGCGAGGCTGCACATGTCAGGTCGCCGTTAAGTCACTACGATGCCACCCGGGAAACTGTTCTCAAGATAATAATAAACGTTTTATTTGTCAAAATGAAATTTCCGGGTATTTTCTTCAAGCTTTCCATAAATTTCAGATGATGTGCTGCTTTTCAATCGGGTAGAACATTTTCTTGGGAACTTAGAATATAGGGCCTCCTGGCTCAATAACTATGATCTCATAGCATCCTTTGTGTTTGCACTTCCGAAGGACAATCTGTTGCATCTCTCAAGCATCCTCATAACTATCTTTCAGTATGCGTTAAATAAAATATTAAATTTAATTCAATTTGTCTACGTTCTAAGAGTTAACTGTATTGTAACTTATAAACAAAAGTTTAAGACTTCCTTTACAATGTGTAGATGTACTTTATAGAACACTGAATGAATCTCTATGTATTGTTGGAATCTATTTATCTGAGATAATATTGTTTAAACGTTATGGAAAAACAAAAATTATTATGTTACCTTTCCTTTTCTTATGGTGGCAGCTACCTCGCTAACCTAGCATTACGTGGTCGAAAATGCCTTAAAATTGTTTTAATCGCGAAAAATACATATTGTACTGTGACCGTCAATTTTTAGTCCGAAATCCCCTTAAAACCAGACAATTTTCATTTAAGAATACTATATTGTGCAACAAGTGCGGAAAATAGATTATTCCAAGTATTTTGTTGGCGACACGAGACGGAGCAAGCGCACGAGCCGAAGACGAGTGCGTGCTAGCGTAATCGAGTGTTGTAAAAAAACACGAGCGGAATAATTTCCCGCACATGTTACACACGATATTTTTTTTTTTTTCAACTAGTGCGTAACAATGGCCCTTTTCAGTGTCATTGTTTTCTGTGCGGAAAATGCTGAATTTCGCCAGTGCGGGAATGAGGACGAGTTCTCGCACGAGTGAGGATTTCCTGCACAGAATACAGGCACGAAAAAGGGCCATTCCCACATAAGTGTTAAAAAAAATGAATTCAATGTAAACTATTGCAAAATTATCCTATGATCTTAAAATATTAATGTTATGCATTATATATAACATTAATAGATTGTATTTTAGTTAATATTAATTATTAAAGTCTAATATTTTTATTTTTGCAATTCTATCATCATCAACACTTAAAAAATAATTTCTTCATTTAAGACTGAATAATTTTTTGTCTTATATTTGCAGCAGGAAATTCCACTTGATAACATTTTTTTAATACCTTTGGTAATAGTTTCTTGTAAACAATTAATCATGCTTTGTTTATTTACAAAACAAAATAAATTATTAAGTTATATAAAAGCAGCAGCCTCATTATTAACGAATTTACGTAAAGTGAAAAGCAGATAATAGATCTGCACATGTCTTATGGATAGTAAAATAAAGTTTTATTTTAAAGAAAAATTAAAAGAAGTTGTAACTCACCATTCATTTCCTTCATAGCTTTGATGAAATCTTGTGGATCTTTAAAAGATACAAAACCAAAGCCTTTAGTTTTGTTGGTTCTTTTGTCTCGTACAACCTTAGCTTTTTGAAAGCTAGGATACTTGCTAAAGACTCGCACTAACATTTCATCTGTAACGTCATTTCCTAAGTCACCGCAAAATATTCTAAAATCATCTGAAAAAAATGTTGATTTAATTAGTATTTGTTCATTTTTGAGATCACTAACAGCATAGGAAATGATATGATTAAATAAATTTGATAAGGCTAGTCTTAGTCTGTGAAGTTTATTTACTTTTCAATATTTCAACTTTGTAAATAGTCCTTCTTAAGGTACATTTATATGATGTTATCAAATGACTAATTACAATCACAATATTTTGTATTGAAAAAGAATATCTATTTAGTCTATTAATAAGTAAATAAATAAACTTGATAGAATAAATCAGCCTTAACAGATTTGTTTAAATTACTATTTTAAAATTTTTTTCATTTATCAAAAAATTATTTTTTAAATACTAACCATCATCCCATTCTAGTAGTGATGGATCTTCCCACGTTTGTCCTCCTGCCATCCTAATAATCTTCTTATTTTTCTTTCCTTTACCTTTCGGATGAGATTCTTCAGCACTAGCATTAGCCATAATTGAACTAGCTTTTCCCTGACTAATGGCTAATTCTGCTGCTGTACTCACACCCTTAACCTTTGGCTTCTTCTTTGTGTCTTCGTCTGGTATTTTAGTATTAATAATTTGCTCAATTATTTCTGGATGAATAATTGGAGCTGCAGGAGTTGTTTCATAGCTTTTAGGTGTGGCAGTTAAAATTGGATCAACCATATTTGATATAAAAGGGGTACTTATCTGTGCTGGCGATGAATATGTTGTAATCGGAACTGTGTCTAAAAAGTAAAATATGTTGAATTAATAAGTCTTTTCAAAATTTGTAAAATTTATTTATATTTTATTTTGATTGACAAACTTTTATTCTAACATTTGAAATTTAATATTGTGCAAGTAATATATTTACATGGCCTAGAATTTATGTCAGCATAAATATCCATAGTCCATAAATTGGCAAGGTGCGTTTTATACACATAAGAATCGTATACATAAACATTGTACACAATTTAACATTGGTGAAATTTATATATAGATATATTGGGCCATGCTAAATTGTGTACAAT
>JAWWEM010000010.1:17408780-17428309 GCA_035582935.1 Ormyrus thymus | reverse complement strand
AATAAATGTATAGCTTTAAATGTAGCTTTTAATTATTTTTATTTAAATTTGAGTTAATGTAGAATATTTTAATTGTTGAAGAAATTTTTTTTGCGAGTTATTATGTTACTATACCGTAAGCGTAAGGCGTCGAAATATTTTCCTTGGTACCTTTCTTTATTTCTCACATAATTTTCTAAATTAACTGTTAAAATTAAAGAAACTAGACGTTATAATTATTCTTACTTAAAATTTTGTTATATTGTAACCCGTTTACTGTTTTAAGCTTTTGTAGTAGTCAAACTTTCTTAATATTAACATTTTTTTAAGTTTCATCAGTTTAGTTAGATGTTTACTGACAAAGTTCATATAATTTTATATTAAGAACATAGATTGACAGTGAAAAGGTTAATCGGAAATGTTTCTAATGTCGATTGATGAGAGTTAGATGTGTAAACATCATCATAAATATATAAAATAATCACGAAACACTTTTGAAACGCAGCTTTTTTTTATTAAATTGATATGAAATTTAAATTTATTTCTAATAACACAGACAAAATGGCAACTGATGCAAAAAAATTTTCATTATACGTACAAGATATAAAGTACCTTATCAAAAAAACTTTTAATGAACGTTTTGCATTACAATCACAACTAATGTACAAGATATAAATACAAATAAAAATAAAATTATACAAAGTATATATTATATCATAGGATAATAAAGTTGCTTTAATAATAAAAATGAAACTAATTGCTTGTAAATTTAATTATCATTGCATCATTAGCAATAAATGAACACAAATTTAGTGTAAAAAATTGTCACAAGTACGAAATGCACAAGAAATGCGTGTGCTTTAAGTTCACAAAGAAATTCGTATATAAGAAATGCTATTGTATAAATGAAAGTTTGAGGCTAAACATAAAATATTAGAAAATAAGTAGAATGATTGTATGATGTTTGTATTTTTACATAATCAATTCGTTAAACAATTTTTTATATGCGAAAGTTATAGGCGAATGACACAATAATTGCAAACATCGTATCAAATTGTTTAGAGTTAAGGAAGTCAAATGCAGTTGATAGATTGCTTTAATCATTACATAATATACTTGTAATTTTATCTTACAATAAAAGATATTGCTATTATATTGGCATTGCTTGTACAAAGGTCTCTGTAAATATAGTAAATTATATATAATTTTAAAGCAACATCTCAAAAAAATTTTTTCGAATGTTTACAGCAAGAGACATAAAAAGCAATGTGCTATAACTAAGAATTTTAAATAAATTTGACAATAAATCTTAGTTGCATTAGGTTTTCTAAGCTGGATTATTATTGTGATGTGTAAATAGCGCATTATATCAATATGCAGATTTATGTATTATTATTAAGTAAAATTTAAGATTATACTTCGAGTTTCGAAATATTTGTTTTGCACGTAAAATTTGGTGATAAATTTTCGTCATTTTTCGAGGAATGAATTGACCTGATGGATTAACTCGCGAAGTAAACATTTTGTAAATGGAATTCATTTATACGTAAGAGAACGTACTTATATGTATTTAGAAAATAAAACATATAAACTGTGAAAGTTTGTATTCATTCCCAACCCATTTTCTTTGTTTTCAAAAATGTCCACTTTTTAATTTTAATTTTCTAAATAACATTTTTCTAGAAAATTACTACTGTGAATTACGTTCACATGCAACGCGATACATTTTGTATAAAGATTACATTTGCACAGCTATTATAAAAGAAGAATAAAAATACTTAACTTATTTAATACGTGACTATTCACTTTTCTCAATCAGTCGGCATACCAGTCAAACAAAGTCTTTTCGTATTAATCGAAAGTGAAAGCTTTTCCTTGAATAGAACGCAATAACCTACCAGCAGAGCGATTTCTCTGACATTTAATTAAAGGCACGACTGTGTATTTAATCAATAAAACACACTCGAAAGATCTTTTAAAAATGTTTATAGTTTCTTCTTTGTAAAAATTTAAGATACTTATAATAATAGTATTATCACATTGGAATTTCTCGTAAAGTTCAATATTATAATTTAATTTCCCATATATTAAAAATATATTAAAATATATAAGAATTACACTAAAAATTGCAGGACATCATTCTTTGGCCAAAAAGAAGAACGTATCTCAATGTTTTTTTTTATTTTGACACCAAGTAACAGAGTTATGAACTTTTTTCAAAAAATCAAGGGAAAAATGATCCTTACGAAAACCAAAATATCTGCTAATAAACTAAATATTAGCATCTTGAGCAATTAAATAAAAATACGGAGCTTTAATTTGAGACTATATTACTTGCGTTGAAAAATGTTCATTGGTGTTCAATCATATAAGCACAGTTAATAAATATAACCAAAATAATACTAAAAAGTTACGTATATTTTTAGAGCTGTAATTCAATTCGCTTTTGAGGTTTTCTCCTTTTTCTATAATTAATTAAGTATATAGAACGAATAAGTATTTTTTAACCCAATCAATCTCAAATTACGGCTCTTGTTACTATATATATATACATATATTTTCATTTAGTTTTTTCGTTCAATACGCTAAGATATCGTAAGTTAAAGAGATATTTCTGTTTTCGTAAGAACAAGGCTCGTTATCCTAAAAAATGACTATTATAATGATATAATATACTAAAATTTAGTAGAACTGTATCGATTTTTACTACAATTCTATTAAATTTTAGTATATTAGTATAGTAATTTTTTAAGATTATGCAAGTTTGCCTCCACTTTACTCAAAAGTATAGTAATATTTAGTATAACGTTTCTTTCAGTGTATGTTTAATAACTGTCAGCGATCTGACCTGAGTTACCCTTTTTTTACCTACATTTATAAAAACTTGTGTTTGTCCGTTAGATCATTTAGCATTTCCTTTGTTTTTTCAAATAGATATACTCAGTCGTTCGAAATTTTTGTCAGTTACTTATTATTATATTATATTGTATATAAATATCAAAAAGTTTCTGAAAATACAAGTAAGTAACCTGAAGTCTTTGTCGAGTCTTGAAACAAATTTGCGATAGCAACTCTTTTTCTTTTGCTTTGCAGAATTTGCTTTGTTCTTCGCTAACACACCAAATCACACGGAACTCGTGCTGTTCAGAAACTGCAGTATCGCTTACGTGGATCTGTTCCTATACGACGAGTTATTTGTGGTTTATAAGTATAATATATACATATAAAGCTCTTAAACGTTTAATAATGTTTACACAAACTACTAAGAAGCTAAATATTTCGCCGAACGAAAATAATGCAAAAGATATTTCTGAAGTTCCTCTATTGACGACTACGGCAAGTTCCACTAGTCCATGCACAACAGAATCAAATTCCAAAAATGGCATTTTTAATTTTGCTACATCTAATTCATCTAATTTTGGATCACCTATTTTTGGATTACCAAATGTGATACCAAATTCAACAAGCAGCAAAAGTTCAAAAGACATAAATTTTACTAAAAACGATACTTCAATTTTAAAATCAAGAAGACTTTTTGGTACAGACTTTTCTTTTGATGCACTACCATCAGAAAATATTGAATCTAAAAGTGTACATTCTCCTGCTACAACTTTTAAAGCACTAAGTGAAAATACAATAATGAAAGATAATACAGGTCGATATCATTTACCAATAGATAACAATCAAGTTGGAACAATGAATTTTATAAAATCTACCTACACTTGGAAATTAAATGCTTTTGGTGAATTGTACAAAGAATCTGACAATTTAAAAAATGAAATTACATCTCCAATGTTTGTGTTAATTAATGATTCAATATTAAATGCATGCAGATTATGTTTGTATCCAAATGGGAAATCTATTAAAAGTAAAGGTTATTTATCTCTTTTTCTTCAGAGTCAAATTGAAAAAGACTTCAAAAAAGTAATAGTTAGTTTTTCTATTCTTAATAACGAGAATAAAATGTGTAATCAGTTAAATTGCTGTGAAAAGATTGATTCTTTTAATGAAAACACATCTATATGGGGTTCTAGCAAATATATAAAAAAGGAGTTACTTTGGGATGCAGAAAATAATTTATTACCAAATAGTAATCTTACAATAGTATGTGACATAATTTTAACACAGCTTAATAGAGAAAAAATATTTGCAGAATTGAAGGTTTATAATGACTTTGAAAGTTTATTTGAGAGCAAAAAGTTTAGTGATTTGACTCTAAAAATTGACGAAGAAGAACTTAAAGTTCATAAATGTATTTTAGCAGCTAGAAGTCCAACGTTTCGTGAACTACTAGAGGAAGAGCATTTAGATTATCTGGAAATAAAAGATTTTAAATATGTCATTATCAAAGAAGTTCTACGTTTCATCTACACAAAGAAAGTTGACAAACTTCCTTTATTAGTTGAAGATCTTTTATCTGCTGCTCATAAATATAAACTTAATGATTTGAAGATCAAGTGTGAAGAAATACTGTTAGAATCGTTAAATATTTCTAATGCAATTAATATTCTTGTACAAGCGGATGAGTGTAATGCAAGTTATTTAAAAAGAAATGTTTTAAGTTTTATTGCATCTAATGGTAGAGACGTGATTGATTCATTGGAATATAAAAATTTGGTATTTCGGAATCCAAAACTTTTGGATGAACTCTTTTGTGAAGTAGTGAAGCGTGAAGAAAAAATAAAAATGATTGAATTATAAGAATTTTTCATTGTTCACTTTACAAGTAATAAGAAGTTATCAAAAAAGTATTATAATAATAAATAAAATTATTTAGATAGTCCATAAGAATATGTCAATAATAATTTTTAATATAATAAATGATTTCCTTAACACAAATTTTAAAATTTTTCCCGAATTCAAAATTTTATTTTAAAAAAAGGATTACAAAATTTTTCAATACATTTTTAATATTGTTTAAACTTTTTCATTAATGTATGAAATTTTAACAAAAAATTTTGGGATACTTTAATCAGCCCTATTGAAAAGATCTTATAAAGTCTGATAAAAACCCATTGATTCGGGTGCAAATACACATATTAAATCTTATAAATTCAAACGTAAACAAACTTTTATAAGGATTTCTTGAGTACACAAAAGAAAATTTTATAAAAACTGATAGAATCCTATTAATTCGGGTGCAAATACACACATTAAACCTTATAAAATTATTTTATAAGAATTTTTCAATAGGGAGTTTAAAGTTAATTAGAATTTTACAAAATGTGGTATTTAAATAAGTTTAAAAAATTTAAAAAAAATCAAGATTATCTGTACTCGTGAATGTCGTTTTTAACTGGTCATCAATGGAACCGCACGCAAGCATTTGACCAATCTGCGCGCAGATTAAGGTTTACGATATTACTGACGAGCAAGGACGGTCAGAGTACTGAGTTGCTGACTGCATAATGATAGCGAGTCAGCGACACACGGTGGCGCCATTTCTCTTTCCTGCTTAAGAAAAGGTAAAAGACACATGCTCTGCTAAATCGCTCTAAAATCAGAGATTTACAATGACATCTCTATATTAATGTCATAAAAATTCGCAGTAATCAAATGCCAAATGCTTGATTATTAATTTTATTTATTCATTTTCAGCAAAAATTTCCTAGCAAAAATGTCTGATGTTGAAACGTAAGTATCTGACAACAAAGATGTTTACTTCTGTAATTTTAGAATAAATGCATAATCTTTAATTGTTTAAAGTTTACGCGATAATCTTTTATTACACATCTTTCCTAAATGTTCAAATAGGTTTTTAAAATTTTGCCTGCTTTCGTTTTGTTTACAAAAGGAGTCGTAACCTATAAGCCATAATGCTTATATTAATGTTTTTAGGGATTATAATAAATAGTTTTTTTACAGTGACGATGTTCCTTCCGCGGTGATCGGAGGAGGACAAATGGATGTGAACACAGCCCTGCAGGAGGTTTTAAAAAATGCTTTGATTCACGACGGTGTTGTGCGTGGACTTCACGAATCTGCTAAGGTTCTTGATAAGTAAGTTTTATTAATTATTAACAAAATATTTTCATTAAAAGATAATAACGAAAATTTTACGTTTACTTCTTTGCATAAAACACTTATTAAATGATGATACCTGGGCTCCCTCTACTGAGTCGAACCCAAAAATTAAAAAAACCATGCTGAGTGATGCCTTTCTGATCAAATAAAATTCCTATTCAATCAGATATTTGAATATCTATGAAATATATACTAATGCAGATATTTGTATATTCTAGGAGGCAAGCAATGTTATGCATATTGTCTGAAAATTGTGATGAACCAATGTACAAAAAGCTTGTTCAGGCACTTTGCAACGAGCATCAAATTCCACTAATTAAGGTAGATAACAACAAGAAATTAGGGGAATGGGCAGGTCTATGCAAAATCGATAATGCTGGAAAAGCCAGGAAAGTTGTGGGCTGCTCCTGCGTAGTTATTAAGGTAAATGACATACACATTTCGTTTAATTATAAAAATTAGTAAAATAAACTTTTCTTTAATTTTTAAAAAATATAATAAGTTTGTTATAAAATGATGATACTTAGGCTCCCTCTACTGAGCAGAACCCAAAAATTAAGAAAAACCTTGCTGAGAGAAGCCTTACTGATAATTTTAAATATGGTTTATAAGTCCCTTACTTAATATAAAGAATTTATTAGTTAATGAATGAAATTTTTTCGTTTCAGGACTTTGGTGAGGAAACTCCCGCCAAGGATGTCCTTATGGAGTATCTGAAGCAGAGCTCTGTACATTAGGTATCTTTTAATAAAATATATTAAAAAAAATTCATTTGTATTTAATTTATTTCAAAATCATTTATATGTTACTTTAATATTATTATTAATTAAAAATCTAATCTACATCTTCAAAATTTTCTTCTTTGGATTTTACAATGTTTTCACAAAGAACCCTATGCTTTGACCAATCACTAACTTGGCATTCTCTAAAAATAATTTATTTAACAATATGAATATTAAGTAAAATTAATTTTAATTAAAATATGAGTTTACCTTCCACAATACCAAGCCTTTTTACATTTTGAACATCGGCTCTTTGCTACTTCTTTACATTTAAAACACTTTTTTGATTCTACAATCTCAAGTTTATCAAAGTCATAAGCTTCACTTAAAATTTGAGCCATATTTTTTATATTTTCTATATCTTTTGAAAACAAAGTTTTTGCTTGGTGTTCTGCTAGTCTTTTCCATCTTTTATTATATTTTTCCATAATAGAATTACGTATCTAAAAATTTTGTATAATTTTATAGTATCATTTTTAAACTTAAAAAAAAATAAATTTTATTGATCTTTAATTTTACCTCTGGAATCATTTCGACGTTAATAGGACGTTGAGAGTTCGGAGTTTGAGAAGATATAGTCAAATATCCTAACCATCTTCGAAGATCGATTAATGGAGTAATTTGATCAAGAACATTCTCGTGCATGTATTTCTGCAACTAAAATTTCGTGCATATCAATTAATTTACATTTGTCATTTTAAAAGTAAGAATATGTAATTCTCAATTTATATTTGTACCTTTGATAATTGAGATATTCTAACTTCTGTAATATCATAATATGGAGCACATTTTGGATTCAGTAAAAGTTCTCGTAATCCAAACCATACTTGAGCTTCAACTTTGTAAATCTTATTAACATCTTCTAATTTTTCCCATTTCCCATCATAAATTATTAACTCCCCTATGTAATTATACAACTCGTTTTATTCATTTGTTTATTATTAATGAACTGTTACTTAAGTAATTAACTTAAAAAATATTTCAGCATTACCTTTATCATCTATTTTTTTCCATGGCTTAAACTCTAACAATTGAGCAAATAAATAAGGTACATCATTTGTAGTCAACATACGCGAAAGAGCAGCAAGAGGCAAATTATCTGCAAATCCTGCTAAGTAACGCAAAATTGAAACACATCTTATTCCAATATCAAATTCTATTTCATTATTTTTTTCCGTTAATTCTTCTAAACACGTACTGACAAGTTAAGATTAGTTTTATTTAAAATCGTTTTGAACTTTAAAGTCTAAATTTTATATTTTTCATTTTTTTTTTTTTATTTACTTACTTGGTATTTTTACTTTTATTTTCCTTATTATTTGAGTACAAAAGTCTTGTAATATAATTTACTGCATAATCTATTAGATCAATTATTGAGTCATCCATAGTTTCCACACTTTCAGAGTGATACAATACATTTTCAAGAAGACAAATTGAAATGTTTTCGTGATAAAAAACACTGAATAATAAAAATGTGTTTTCAGGTTCTCCGTATAATTCTACCAAAACCGGAAAAACTTTTTGTTTCCAAATCATTATTTGTATTGCTTCAAAAATTAAAATCGGAATCTGTTAAAATTTTAAATGAAATATTTATTCATTTGAAATAGATATACCAATAATCTATAATATTAAATACTGACTTTTCTAAAGGTGACAAACCACTCTTTGACACTCTCTTCTCTTAATGTGCTTATTTCAAAAACGCTTTGTTGGTTTAAAAGCATTAATTTCTTGTGATATTCAAACCATCTGTGCAAAAATATAATTAAACTATAAAATAATTTAAATTTGTTCAGTAAAACAATATTAAACGTACCCTTTTGTACCAACATTTTCGAGGTCTGTAGTTTGCAAATTTTCGATGTAAAGTTCTATTTCCCAAGGCGTTAAAATACTTTGAGTATTCTCCGTCATATTTAATGAAAAACAGTGAGCGCAGCAGCAAGATCAAATGTTACTAAGAGTCCACCATTTGTAAACAAATTTCATGCATCACCAACAACGCACGCGTATGGATCAGGGGAATAAATGAGGGGTGGTTAAACAGTGTAAAGTAGGCAAGATATGGTTTGTACACAATTTAGCATAGCCCGATATATCTATATATAAATTTCACCAAAGCTAAAGTGTGTATAATTAATATGTGCCAGATTCTTATGTCCACAAACCATACCTTGCCGTAAAATACAAATTTTTAAAGCATAATATTTATTTTATTATTCAAATCAATATGTAAGGCACCTTCTATGTCTTCAAAAAACGAATATAAAACAATAAATAATAAATATGTATTTTACATCATAATACATTACAGTGTTTTTCATACATGAGATGATTCATCTCCAGTATCTGCAGCCATTGCTTCACGATTTTCATAAGCCCAAAAACCGTGAAATTCAATTAAAATACTAACCATAGTATCACCTTGACCACTGTTAAGCAAATTAATTGTATAAATCAAAAATGATATATATATATATATATATATTTTTTTAATAATTACGAAAAACTTAATTTACCAAGATAAAAGATCTTGCAATGTAATTTTGTATGGATCTGCTGGTTTCACCATATCAAATATTTCATCCTTAACATCTTCAAAGCTTACTGGCTCTTGACCATGCATGGTCATTTGTTCTTGAATTGCCTAGAATTTTGATTGATGTACAGCATTATAATAAAATAATTTTTAATAAAATAATTGTATTAAATTATGATTTTCTGACATAGAATGAATAGTTCATCGTATTTTTTAGATTTTGCAAATAAAATTTAGCAGTGAAGTAAATAAAAGTTTCATAAAAAGTTTGCATTTTTCTAATTTATCAAAGTGTAACTATAAGTAAAAAATGCAAGTTAATATCAGGAAGTTTTATAATAAAAAAATTTTGAAGAATGTTTAATTTGTTCTCATAGTTAATGAAAATGGAAAATTCTTACATAAAAGAAACTATTTTTTTAAAAAGATTTTTTGTGTAAAAATAAATGTCAATGTTTAAATTTAGTTGGAATTTATACATTTTTTAACAGTGCTCTGACATTAATTTTAATTTATAATATCATTAATCACTTTTTTTATTAAAGATTTATAGTCAGAACTTTTTTTTAAGTAAACTTAGAAATTGCATCAGAAAAAATAATTTCTAAAAAAAGATTTTGTTATACCGCACAATTACATTAGATTTTTATTAAATTTAAGAATAAATTTAAGAATAAATTGTTATGTACTCTTACCCGAAAGAAGAAGTTGAGGCAAAAAGTATCTAAATAACCTCGATTATTGATGTCCAAAATCCTAAATAAATAATGTAAGCTTTGAGGTTCATGACGATTTTCTAAAGCAAGAACAAAGTCAAGATATGTTTTATAATCCATCTCCCCTTCATAAGTTAGACATTCTTGAAATACTCTTTCAAGAAATACTCCAGTTAACGTTCCAGTTCCATACCTGTTTGATTAAAATACATAAAAATTAGAATAAGCACGATGAGTTAAAACTTACATTTTACAAAGAATAATGAAATTGAATAATCTACAGAAATTACCCAGACAATTCTTCTTTATTAAGCATACCATTATGATCTTTATCTAGATTTAAATATTGACCATATACTTTTAAGGCTGATGGGGCTGAAAACCAATTCGCTTCTTGAAGATCTTTTGGCAAATCTTCATCTCTTAATTCCAAAAGATCATCTAAAAAACTACAAGCTAATATATCTTGAATTCTCACTCTTCCTGTTCTCAGGGGGTCTAAAAAGAAAAGAAATTTTCTAACTGCTGTACAAACGTAAAAGGAGTGAAATGATTTTTCTAATCCTTCGAGTTGAGGAAGTGTTGGAATTAATTCCAAAATGTAATTTTCCAAATCCTGTAAAGTATAAAAAATTTTAATTATGTCAACAATATTTATCCTGATCTGAGGTTTGCATTGTAGGAACTTAAAATATTTCCTTATTTTTTTTTTAATTTTCTATTCTAAATAGTTTGTGTAAAAATGTAGTGAATAGAAAAAAATTATCATTAAGCCCATTAAAATTTTAAATAAATGCACTTTTATAACAGAAAACATTTTTCATTTTGTATCTATGCAAACTCTAATTACTAATTGAAAAAAATTGTCTTGATATTGCTACTCTGTTAACTTCAACATAATACAAATAATCAAAACATAAAAATGGTTTTAAACCTACTGATTCTCGAAGATATCCTTGTCCTGTAACATCATACAATGAGAGACCTATCCGAGTTTGGTGAAGCCAAACTTTTCTCATGACATAGTTAAAAAGTGCCATAATACTGATTCTTCCATGTGGATCTCCTTGTTGCAATTTAGCAAACACAACTGCAGTGAAATATAAACTGCATTTTGGTCCAGCAAGTTTACCAACTTTTCTGAAGTCTTCATAATTAATCAGTTGTTCATCACCTGATATTGGTGGACTGTGGTGTTTATCTAATAACACCCATAAAGCTTTTAACTCATTATTATCAAGTAACTGTCGAGAACGTCTTTGTAAAAAAAGAGCTCTTGTTTCTTCCCTAAGTTTTTGAGGTAGTATTTCATCTTCTTTAGGAATCTTAAAAAAAAAATCATAGATGTTATTGTTCAGTTAAAGAAAAACTTAAAACAATTTCTTTAACTTTATCATACCTTAAAATAAAATTTTGGTATAACTTTGTATGTTAAATCTGTATCTTTTGCATCAGTGCCTTTCCATTTTTCATAAATTTTTTGGAAATGTTCATCCTCCTTTTTTTCTCTGTCTGATACATTTTCTCTTAGATCGTTGGAAACTGTAGTTGGAAAATATAAAAAAATAAAATATAATTTAATGTTTCATAATTAAATTACTATTTATTATTTTAATAAATAAATATAAAGTTTTTACGTTTTTTTGAGGCAATACAATTTCGAAGTAACGATGCTAATTCCATAGTGAAATATTTTTAAGGTTAAGTTTAGATAAACAATATCAATCCAAGTTGCATTTTCTGAAAAAAAATATGCAAGTTATATAAAGTATAACAAATACAAATTTGGTTCTTTCTTTCGTTCTTGAAGTAAGTTTGAATAACCCGAATAGATTAAGATTAAATAAACATACTGACTCCAAATTAAGGCACTTAATTGGTTACATGTGATCAATGTTTACCTTTCCAGAATGGCTTAAATGCTGATATAGCTATACAAAGACTACAAAAATTACTCTGTCAACAAAAAAATGTAAAAAAAGTCAATTTTACCATAAATGTTTTTCAATAAAATGAAAGCTATCAATTTTTAGTTTTAAATATGTCAAAATAAAATTCTTTCCTGTTAAAATAATTCGTAAGCGAAATACTTATTAAAATAAACATGCTAATATGAATGAGTTTATTGCGGAATATTATTGCGCGTAGTATAAGAAAAAGTAAATATTTATGTTGAGCGCATTCTTAAGAGTTTATCATCCATATCGAACAGGGAATTCTAAAAATAAGAGTATATCTGCGGTAAAATTGTTTGGTTAGAAAATATTTATTGACATATGTACGGTATTTGTAATAAAACGTAATTTTGGTAATAAAAGGAAATTTTTTTTTAAATTAACATATGAATTAAAGCTTACCTAAAGCATTTATAAACCATTAGCTTAAATTGCACTAATGTAAAGTTTTTTATACTGGCTGTACATCTTTTTGACAGTTAAATTTGCAAATCCCATAGTCGACCAATGAAAAAGCAGCATTTTGAATTTTCTGCTCTTTCCCTATATACTTCTCTGTCCTGTCTTAGATTTAAATGCGACGTTGTCACATTTAAATAATTTGTCAAGTATTTAAAAAATATCTTCTTTTTCTAACTGCAGTTTAAAAGGAAAATAAAATGTAATTTAATTAATGAAAAAATACTATTGTATAAATTGGCGCTGGAGTAAAACGTATAAAATTAAATATTGTTTTACATTAGAAATACGTAAAACTTTAAAAATGTTATGGTAATTTAATAAATAACACGCAAAATTATAACTTTTTGATTTGATTTAATTTAAAACTAATGGGTATTGATATTAATCCAGAAGTGATGTTTTAGTAAATATAATCTTATAATAAAATATTTTAGCTATCTTTGAGCAATTTAATTGATTTATATTATCAATTCTTCATTTGCTTAAACTTAATTTGTTTATTTAATATGAAGCCAGTGACCAGTGACTCTTTAAAAAAAAGCGTTTTTGCAGTAGTGGTCCAACACGACAGGAAACCCAATTGTGGCAACGTTGCACTCAGCAGCGAAATGAAACGACCCGCCGCGGTACGAGCATCGCATCCGAGAGCCCGCACGCACAGTTCGCGGAGTTGTTTGGTGGCGGTACTCGCGCACGACGCTACGATTGTTTTCAAACGTTTCGCTTCTCCGCGTCGAACTTCTTTAACCGATAAGTGTGAAGAAAAATTGTTTTTTCATACGGGATTCTTCTTTCTTTTAAAAAACTCGCGAGTGAATAATGAAAAAAAACTGTTTATGTAGAACGCTCAACAAGAAGAAAGAACACGGGATTTGATTTTTTCGTACCCCCCGCCTGCTTCGGGCGGAGTTTAAATTCAACGGCCGAAAAGATTGAATAAGAGGAGCGGCGCATATATCCGTTGAGTAGTTACGCGTTCGTTGAACTTTTCGTGAAGAGTTAATTAATTTGGAAAAAGGAAAAGCGAAGGCAGAGCCTTCGTTGCAGCCAGAGATAAGATTCGAACGAGCGTCGAAGAAGAAAGTTCAGAGACAATGGACCCTTTCACGCAGGTAAGAACCTATTCGTTGTTTTTGCTTAGGTTCGTCCTTCAGGGATGGGTTTTTAACAGGGCTCGAAGTTTAGCAGGGATTCGAGCTTTACAAAGACAAGGTCCTATGTCATTGTTGCACCGTATTTATGCCTTGGCTTATTATACCTAGTGAATTTTCAGATAGAGTAGAAAGGCGGTGCTCCCGCGACTTTCGGGTCTTGAGTTGCACGGTTGTAGAGCAGATGTTTTCACGAATTTCCCTCCAAATGTCGGTTCGCCGTCTGCCTGCTTTTCTCCGTTTAATATATTGGGCCCTTACTATTTTTGAAACTAAATATGCTTTACTCTATTAAAGTTATTATTTATTCATTTATACACCCTTTTGCAGCTTTAATATAATTTTTATTTTATCTTTTATTTATAAATGTGACATTATTGATGATTAATTTTAATATTTAAGTAAGCACTAGTTATATTTATTTTTTACTTTTAAATAAATTACCAGAAGCAGAAAAATATATTATAGTTTAAAAAATTGAAGTTTTAACTAAGTTATTAACAATTGAAATTAATGCAATCTAATAAATTTTCTCAGGGTATAAATAATAGTACGAATTCAAAGATTTATAAGCTAACAAAACTAACAATTTTATTAAATTTATATAATTTTTATTTACATAAGTTTCTATTTGTCTAAAAGTGATTGATTACCAGGCAGATTCTTTTTATTAGCATGCATACACATTTGTTTTAATACTCTTATCTTATCTCATCCTTTTAGTTTTTAGACATCTTTCCTTACATCCTGGAAAAAAGTGATTCATGCATTGCTGTAATTGCATCATAAGCTTATGGTTCTTAATATAAAAAATTTTAAAAATTATAAAAAAATATACATCATTATATTATATACTTATTCTCAGTGTAACTTTTTACGTAATTAGTTAAAGAATAATAAACTAAATTTAATAATGGCTATTTTATATAACTGTGATTTTATTTTTAAAACATAATTATCCAAATAAACATATTAATCCAAGTAAAAAAATTTTTTAATTAAAGATTGAGTAATTTTAATTAAATTTCCTTCTAACTTGATTATATTTATACCCTTCAAAAAATTCAAAATGCTTAATATAATATATATCCTTAAAATATTTTTGTTTGACTTTTATGTGCAATATAAGTCATTTTTTTCAAAATTCACAGTTACAATTTATTAAAACTTATTTTTATAAATATATAACATAGAGATTTTTTATTAAAAGTTGTCTTAAAATGTAATATTAAAAATATGTAATTTAATTTAATTGAAAAAAAAAAATGACAACTAAAGAATTTTATATTTAGCGTATGTTGGAACGAGCAAAAGCAAGAAGAGAAAAATTAGACACTCAGTTGTCTAACGCAGGTCATGATGTTAAACGGAGACGCAGTCCACTGAGAGATGCAAATGCCATTTTAGCTCAAGCACCAGGTATTTATAAAAAAATATTTGTTTATAATATGTTATTTATACAATATTCTTTTATATAAATTAAGTTTTAATTTTTCTATTTCCACATTTTCTTAAAAAAATTACAATTTATAAATCAATAAAATAAAAGTATTTTCAAAAGAGTTACTAAAATAAATGTTAACTACTATATTATAACTTTTAGTAGTTACAGATGTTATAGCAAAGAAATCTCCTACAAAAACAGTAAAACCAACTGTTTCTCCAACTGGATCTCCAGCCAAAACTTCTAGAAAATCTTCTCCTCCTAAAGTTGTAGAAAAAAGTTCTACATCTGAAAAAGAACCTAACAAGGAAAATGGAGATCAAACATCAAATGTCAGATCAAAGCTTCAGCGATTGGGCAAATTATATTCTGGTAAGTTTCTAGTAGAATTCAGGCATGTAGTTAAGTACACCTACACAAGTTATATAAAACAGGTTTTTAAGTGCCTTGGTTTGATATATATACCCAGCATGGGTAGAGAAGCAAGTGAAAGGTCATTCCCTACTTTGATTCTTTGTTTACAAACTATTCACTGATTTTCATCAAAAGCTTGTTTGCATTTACATAAAAGATATTTCTCAATTATTTTTTACACTATCTTCAAAAATTATTATATTGATTGTATATTATAACTTTTTAAAAATATGTAGAATTTTTATATTTATTAAAAAATATTCTTTTTTAAAGTACATTATTTTCTGATATAATGTAAAGTTGTTAATACTTGTCAATAAATCTGCAAAATAAAAATTCCATATTTTATGCAAAAAAATTAAAGAATAATTTTATTTGAACTATTTGTAGGGGATACTAGGGATTTAAGTTCACCTATCCATAGAACAGAAGAAAAATTTGCTGTAGAAGATATAAAATCAGAAAATAAGTCTGCTAAACCAACTGCTAGATTAAACCGACTTGCAGCTCTTGCTTCTGAAATTAATAATTGGGAAGATGACTTATCTCATCCAACTATTGTAAGAAATAAAAATGTTTAAATATGTGGTATACTTTTAAATTTAATGGTTTTAAATAATAAATAATTCTTAGGTCAAACCTACTATTTCAAAGGCAGAAAGAGTACAAGCAAAGCTTAATGAGCAAGTAAAAAATGGTTCTGATTCACAGCCAAGTACTAGTGGGATAAGCTGCAACACCAGCAATCAAAAGAAAAGTCCGTTGCGGCCTATGAATTGGGATAAAAAAGTTTTAGAAAGTTTGGTAAGAGCAGTACATGATATTGTTAAAACACCAATAACTGACCAAATGCTTAATTAACAGTATTTAATAGCTTAAGTTCCTAAATCCCTATACCTCTGGTAATTGGACCTTAAAATAGAGTTAAATTTGCATTCATATAAGTGAGACAGTAAATCTTAGTTACTGTCAATTCAATGTGCAAAATATTTTGCAGGAGGCACAGGGATTTAGTCGCACTAAAAGCAACTCGCGCCTTGTGTATTACTATAAGGATTGTTCTCAGGGGTCAAGTTCTAATCAAAAAAAGTCACCACTGAAGATTCAAGGTAAATCTCCGTCTACTTCCGGCCTTCCGAGGATCAACGAGAAGCCAGCTGAAAACAAGAGTACTTCAGCGAGTCCGACAGATTCATCGCGGAGCAACGCCAGCAGCCAACATTCCAAGACACCGGAAAAGTCTATTAGAAGCGGTAGCAGTAGTGCCGGTTCTCCAGCTGTTAGTAATGCTCGCGCAAATTCGAGATTCGGTTATAACGGTTCTCCTAAAACTTCCTTCGTGCAGTCGCCAGGTTCCGTCCTTAGTAAGGCTTCCATGTTTGAGTCAAAGGGTACTGTTGTGAAGATGAAGGATCCTGCTGAGATGACATTGTCTGAGAGGAAGGCACTGTTTGAGAGGAACAAAGGAGATGCTCTTATTCCCAAGGCGCCGCTTACGATGTCTGTACCCACAAAAGTTTTGCAAGAGAAAGAAAAATCAACTTCAAATGGAGGTTCGCTAATCTTTTACTTTAAACAATAACACATTTTTTATAAAAGTAATATTTATTTTGAATAATTATTTTAACATGAATTTTTATAGAATCGCGACCGAAAACTGAAACTGGTAAAGCAATTGTAGCTCAGCGATCAATCTTTGAACAAGGGACACGTATTCAAGAATTAGAGAATAATATTTTACAGACCGTTCAGGCTGAAAGACAACGGGAATTAGAAATGCTCAGATCTCGATTCAATCGTAATCGCGACATAGTTGAATCAGCTGTAAGTTCTGGCTTCCGAACTAGCGAGAGTAGCGAAAGCGGAAAACCTAATTCACCCAAGAACTCACCTATATGCCCAGTTAAACCTACGCCTGCTACTGTAAATGTGATATTTTTGGCTATATTTTATATTGTTAAATATTGATTGTAAAATTAGATTTTAATTATCATTTTTAATTAGGATCAGCTTCCGCCACCGCCGCCTCCGCTACCTGCGAACTCTTCAAATAATGTGACACCGTGTATTAAAAATTCTCCAAATAAAAGACCAGGTTAATTTTTTTATCTTTTATTTTTAAAGTTGTAAAATTTAAAAAAAAAAATATCAACACTAATACTTCAATTTTGTTTTAGTTATTGGTAGTCCTCCAAAAATGAATAGTCAATTAACGAAATTCACAGATATAAAACGTATAAAAGTTTCACCGCCTAAACAAGGGCATTTGTATCCAGATTTGACGAATATTGAATCAACTACCGAATCTGATACAGAATTTACTACTGAGTCTACAACAGAGCCAGAAACTGCAACATTAGATGAAAGAACCGAGACCGAAACTGAAACAGAAGCAGAATACTATGTTCGCGTATGTTGTTTAATTATATAACTAGGTATTTATAATTAGAGCATGGTATTTGTAAATATATACTACTTTATTTTTTATAGAATAAGTACGATAAGTACGATGATGATCGTAGTACCGACGAAGAAGATGATATTTGTAACACAAGCCTTGGACGCAGCATTTTAGAAGCTGTAAATCAACAATCTGCATTAAATAAAAAGGTATTAAAATATAACAATTATAATTATAATCTTTAAGATGAATGTATATTCGAAATGCATTTATAAAATAATATTAATTTTAATTTCTCAGAGAACCATAGACCCTGATCCAGATAGTTCATCGTCTGATATTTCAGTGCTTGATGAAATGGACGAATACCTTAATGAATGTTTGGCGGTTCAAGAAGATGGGGAAGAAGGTCCGTCACCACCAAAATTAAACAGGGCTGGTCAAAGTCCGTCTGCTGCTTCTCATAGCTTTAAATATAAACATGGGTAAACATTTTGATGATTAATTACAATTGCCTATATTTCGATTGTCAAGTTTACATTTATTGTTTTTTTTAGAAAATATTTAGTAAAATGTTTACAATTTACGTACTAATGTTTTGACATAAACGTCAAAAACTTTTTTTTTACAGTTTTAAATTTAAATGACAAACCTAGAAAATGGAATATGAATTTCAATATTATCACTGTAAATCATTTTCTAAAAATTCAAATTCTAAAATATTTTAATTTTCAAACAGTAAACGAAAAATTAATTTTTCACCGAGTTACAAATTATTTTCGCAAATTTTATTATAATTACATTAAATAAATTCTTTATTTTATGATTCTAATTTTAGGAGCTCTTACCGATCACCTATCAAAATTGTATCTCCGGCTTCATCTCCTAGACAAGAACAATATATTGTAGAAGGAGATAGTTGTGTACCTTTACTACACAGTGTCAGCTTATACAGAAAACAGAATTCACAGGTATAATAATTCAAAATGTTTATATATTTGAGGTATGTTTATATATTTGAGGTGGCTTCAACGACTTTTTATAAAAAAACAATAAGCATGTGATATTTTAGGGTAGATTTATATTCTCGATAGGGGTTTGAGTATTCTACATTAGTTAAATCACTTTTTTTATGTTTACAAGCAAATGGAATCAAATAAATTTTAGACTTCATTAGTTATTTAATGGTGTTCTGAAACATATGAGGTCAATGATCAATTAAATGGTTATAAAACATTAAACTTGCGAATTAAGGGCTCAGTATATGGGCAATAATAAGTTAAATGAAATTATATATTATTTATAATATAACTCTATATAAAATGCATAATGTTTAGTTTAGATGAAATATCACAGTAAGTAAATAACTTTTTATAAATAATCTACGGCTTTATGTTTAATTATATTTAATAAATAAATATAGAAATATTTAATAATTCATTTTTGAATGTATTTATTAAAAAATATAGAGCTCCTACAAGTTACGACTCTGCTCACTGAAGTCACCTTAAATAGTTTTTGTACGGTAAATGTTTGCTTTCACTTCCTCATAGTTACGAAATGCAATATTTTATAAGTTATTTTATTAAGGGGATGTCAAAGCTAATATTTACCGACCGAGCGCTGATGCGAAGAATATTGTTTATAAAAAAATAGATA
>JAWWEM010000010.1:17373132-17391969 GCA_035582935.1 Ormyrus thymus | reverse complement strand
ATATATCGAGCTATGCTAAATTGTGCACAATTAATATGTGCATGATTCTTATGTGTACAAACCATACCTTGCCGAAAGAACTAGACTGACGGAAAAAAATGCGACTGTAGAAAAAGAGAACTAGGCTGACGGAAAAAAACTAGTTTTGAATAAAATGATAAAAAATAAATCGCGCGATCATAGACACGAAATTTTTTAAAATAAAGAAATAGTCAATCTTTTTGCATGCAACTTTTTCTGCATTAAAGATTGATTTAAAATATGGATATATAACGCGAATTCCATCCATATAAATTAAAAATATAATTAAAAAGAATTTTTTTTCAAAAAAACCTTAATTCAAAAAGCCTATTTAAAACTATAAGAGACACACATATAGCGGCCATCGGAGGCTGGTCATTCGTTCGAAACTCAGACTTGCCTCGAGGCGCTATCGTACCTCTTGATACTTTTATGATAAAATTTCATATATTATTTTTCAGCTATTGCTTCCATTCTAGAAAATGTACTACTTAAATACGACGTAAAATATTTACTTTTCTGTCTCAACCAATTTCTTTCTTAAATTAATCTAGACTTAATGACAGTCCGAAATATTTCTTCAGAAATGATCTCCCCGTAAATTAGCAAGATCAATCACGACCCGAAACCTCGACGCAGAGCACACTTTCTAACGCCTCACGGCTGCTCTCGTTAAAGAGTCATATTTCATCGCTACCACGATGCGCAAAGACCTCATCACTCCGCAGTCAATTAGCCCGGACTCGCATGACCAACAAAAATTGAAAAAGAAAAGGGCTGCGTCAAAGAAAGATCGATAAGACTCGCGTCCGATTGAGACCTCAGCAGCGATTTTGCCGCTCTCTCGCGCAATGGCCCAGCACGCTAAGCTCCAGCCGACGACGCTGACGCTCGAAGTGAAATTACATCATACCTCATATCCGATTCAGCATCTAACGCCGCGCGGGTCTACGTGCTCTCGCGGCGAAGGAACGGTTTTTTTCTTCTCCGCTCGACTAATATAATCGATATGACACTCTCACTTTTTTGTGAGCTGAACGGCTGGTAAATAATTGCCACTCCCATTAATCTTACTTTCTCTGGAATGTATTAGCATTCTCGAGATGCTTTTTTTTATCCCGGGAATTTTTTTTTTTACCTCGTGCTGCATTGACCTTTCTCATTACACTTTCTTCCTTCTATTATACTGATTTTTTTTACGGACTTTCGAGTTTCGCGATTATGCTTAATAGCCTTACTTGGATGAAGGCAAATAAATAAGTGTTATTTATTTTGTGGGTAAATAAATAAGTTTACAGAACTTATTGCTTTTACACGATTATCAATTACAATATTCTTCGTCTTTATTTTTCGTGAGAATAACTTAATTGGGAAAACTTTTTAAATACTTTATTACATTGTTTTTTCACAAAAATATTAAATGAAGTTTATTTTGTAACTTTAATTTTTTCCTTCAAGCTAAAGTTCATTCATTAATAAAATTAAATACAATATTCATGTAAAGTAAAATCTTGATTACGTTTTCACAAAAAGACTTGTAAAATTAAGCAGTTTTGTTTAGCTTCCTTTGTGTGATTGTGAATGAATGATAAAATAAGACAATGTAAATCATTAATTAAAATTAATTTTCGAGGCCAATCAATGCCATGCATATTATAAATAACGCTCATTATGGAAGTTATTATACACGAACCTGAAACAGAATACCTTCAGAATATGAAATTTTTTCCAAAGCAAACGCGGCAGGCAGCTGAAAAAATCGGTAATTATGGTAATTTGTCTTGTGAGAAACATTCGTTGACGTTTTATTGTTTACAGTTTAGAAGATCAACGATCCTCCTAATTATCGTGTGTGGTAAGCTCATTCATGCTCAAACATGCATTTTGTAATCCCCTACGAGCCGCCGAGTGAATTTGACACGAAAATTGATTGTTCCAACAATGAAGCGGTGATTAACGCGCGCCGACTGAAAACAGGCGGAAAACCACGTCAAAACAAGAAACTCCGCTGAATACCCCGTCGATAGGATCTCGAGGCTTTCTAAAGTCCCGCCCGAAAGTTCGGCTCTCAGTCAGTCGTCACCGAGATGTGTCGGCCGCCAAAATACTTGCGTCGATCCGCCCGGTCGATAAATCAGGATCGAGAGAGCGAGGCGCAGATTGATTTTCCAGCCGGCGCGTAATGAGATAACGTACGCCTCTCTCTCTCCCTGCACAGAGGCGCACAGCTCCCCGGAGTCGATGCTCGCGGCAGATAAAGCAGTCCTGCGGCTCGTTTAATTTATCGTCCCCGAGCGGCAGAAGCCACCTGATGGATTAACGCCTCGCGAAGGATTTATCTGGCGACGACAATAGAGCTGTCCCGCGGAATGCGGCTGCAAAAAGCTGGCCTCTCTGATAGATCGAAACTGTAACTAATATCGCGAGTGCACAGAGGCGGCGGTCTTTATAGAATGTAAACATACGATACTCGCGCGCGATCGCGAGTTTTCCCTCTGCCCCGGCGTTGCGTCAGCGCTAAATTATTTATCCTTTCACGTTTATTGGCTTAATAAAATACCGCCGGGCTACGCGGTGTTCGATGCTTTATTCGAATTTTTTTTCATGGATTTCGAGCCGTTGGGTATAAGGCTTTTTTCTCTAATCAATCTTGCGCGAAAAATGAAATTCTTTACGATTTTGAGGTTTCATTGGGAATGCCGAGCTTTCGGATTATTTATGTAACGGCGGCGGTGCGATTCCTTGTATGCTCGACGGCGGACAAGGAAGAACCGTTACGGACGGAATAATGATTCTGTAATTTACTATTTCGATAAATTAAAATTTTTCGCGGTCGTTTATTTCTGCTTCGTCCGTAATAAATTTTCATTTCGAAAGCGAATATTGGTTTTGTTTAAATTTTCTTAAAATACTCATTTCAGTGCGTCAATTCGCGTTGTAAAATAATAATTCGTTTAATAAATCTGCGTGAAACGCTGATTGTTGGAAAAATTAAAGCTTGAGACATTCGACGTAGTTCTATCGTATTATAAACAAAAGTACTGCGTTCTACACTGAAAATAAAGTAATTATTAAAGAGGAATTTCGTACCGCTGACTCGCATCAACGACGGAGCATCGTAATCTGAATAAGGGAAGGAATTCCAGAGGTATAAACTGTGACTGACGATCAAAGCAGCGTATTCGAGCATTCTCCACTACCTTTTATTTAGCTTTTTCCAGGCAATACATAAGCAGTTTAATTTTTTTACCTATCGTAAATATTTTTTTTCGAGTCATCTGAAGCATAAATCAAGCATCTATTCGCATTTACACTTACCCAACTGAGCAATTAACATTTACCATTCTCTAATGCCAATAAAGCAAAAAGATTAAAACATTATTTTAAGACTATCATTATATTCCTTTCGATTCATAAAGCATCCAGGCATACTATCCGGTCGCATTTTCCTTTCTATTCAAGTTCTCCCCGTGTATTTCACAAAATCTAAACAAAAGCTCAACAAATCCCCCTGACAATTTAAATCTCCGAACGATTTTCCCCGAACGACGATCATTTTAATTAAACCTCCAGTATATACGATTTCCCAACGCCGCGACACTCCCGCCGCGCGCGGCAAATAATGCATTTTTCTCCGATATCGTACAGGAGTTGGCGTGCGCTCGATAGATCATAATTTGCCGTAAACGCGATGTGTACGTATAAACGAGCGAGCGAGGGAGGCGCTCATTCATAATTTAAGAAGGCCGCGTCGCGTGCGATCGCCTTACGTAATCGAGCGAGTTGCCGCTGCACTTCTGGTCGCTGCAGTCACCTTTGGCACAGATTCTGAGAGTCGCTCTTTCTGGCGCCATCGCCGAGCGCTTAAGTTGGCGCGATTGACTGGGGTTTAAAATGCAGTTAAGGTGCTGTTGTTAAAGGCTGAGGACATACTTTTTTGCGCTTTCTTTTCTACCGATTTTAGCCTATTTTTAGAAATTACGTTATAAAGATCATTTTCATTATAGAGAAATGACGTGTAAAGAAAAATATTTTAACGAAACTTAAAATTTCGAATTATTCTATTAAAATTAGAGATTTTTTTTTAATTATAACCACCTTTATATAATATAGTGATACGTCGATTAAGCGAAGTTACCAGCGAATCTATACAACAATCACCTAATGCAGCTATTAAAATTCAGTAATCCCGATAACCGATCTCAAAGTACAAAATAACCAAACACGCTTTACCGCGGCAAGTGAGCCTATAATTCATAAGCTTCGGAATCTCGATGCAGTACGCCTATATAACGACAATTTTCCTGGGCGCATCAACGAGAAGCCCTCCTCGCAGCGCGCGCGCGAAATACCTCGTAATGACTGAAATTAAGTAAATCTCGCGTAATATGCCGCGCGTCTCCGATTATCGCTAAATTTTCTTGGCCAATTAGAAAAGCGGCTAGAATTCGCGCCGCAGCGATTCCGAGGACGATCGCGCGCGGCGCTTTTAAAATAATAAACGCGACGAGGAATCGAGCTGTTAATTAAAAGAAGCGCCGCGCCGCAATCGGAAAGTACGTATCGTATCGTACGACAATGGGACGCGCGAGACCCATCGCGGACCATAAATCATTCCGCGCTGGTAATTACGATTATTACAGCGGACGCTAATGTCGCCGGGGACTCTTCCGTCATTAGCGCGGCTCCGTTGCCCAACGGGGGGGGAGCATCGAAAACAGTGCGAAAGGACGAGATTGCGAGATCGCGCGCGCCGAGGTGCACTTTTCGCGAAAACGCGCCGCCGTTCGATTAGGAAACTCGGAATCTGTTTGCTGGCAGAGACGCTCGGTGACGGATTGTCCGGCCTCTCTGATTGATTTTTTTTTCCCGGGGAGATGTTCCAGCTTGCCGTCGTGAGAGAGCTGCAATTTTTTCGGATGCGCGTTTGTTTAAAGACTCTTGCGCAAGGAATCAGTTACTTGGGAGTTTAGTTTGGCGTAAAATAAATATTTATTTGGTAATAAATAGTGAACACCGTATGTTAAAAGTGTAAAATTAGTTGGAGAAATATTTTTCAAACAATCTTTAATTACAATTAATAATTTCGATAAATCTTTTTTTTTTTAAGATAAAATTAATTTGTGTAAAGAGCAGCGATGGCTCAGTTGGTAGAATACCGGTCCTTTAACCAGAAGGTCTCTTTCGATCCCGGTCACCAGCAAAATATTGACATCGGGACACCACTGTATTTATTTACAAGTGTCTAATAATATCAAAGCTCAGGTGGTCCCGAAGTCATCTTTATAAGCCGTTTGTCCCGTCGCGATTTGGCAAGCCGTAAGGTAGCGTAAAAGTCGACGTTAAATAAGATAAAAAAAAATATTTGTACAAACAATTACTTATCGTAACTGATCTTTTATTAAAATCTAATAATCAATAAAAAAATTATTTTCAATTACACCTTCGCATTGAAGTCGAATTTAATAAAAATTGTTTCGTCTACCAACGCCAGAGATTTACTTTTAATTAAGTCATCATAATTACAGAAATTAAATTCTATACCCATTTTATAGCCGTAAATCATCACTTGAAATATCTTGAATTAAAAGATCTTTTATCTTTTACCATTTATGACATTATATTTGAAAAATATTAAATTGCTTATATATTTCGTATTAAAAAATTCTTTTTCAATTAAGTCCTCTGCAATTAAATTTTTACTTTACCTTCAAACATCTTTAGCACAGTTCACTTGAACTTTTTATCTAGTGTGCTATTTCTAATAAAGGTATTTACATTGGACAAAATTAAAAAATTCTTTAAAAATGCCGTCGCTAAAGCTGGTATTGCTTAACCTTTAGAAAAGCCATTAAAGTCAGTTCCAGTAATCGAAGTTCATCTTTGCAATTAAAAAAATTATAAACTACTACATTATTTTCTAACTGTAATTTGACACTTTAAATATATGTAATATTTTTATTAAATGCAATTAAGTTATTTCCCAGGAATTTCTGTGATGTTGCTTGAGTAATGTACGCAATTAACATTTAATGATCGATGAATGAAAAATTACTTCCTATTTTGTATCTTTTTAATTTAATCAAGCAATGAATTATTGCAACATTTATGAATCATTAATTTCTGGTGACAATGTTTATAATTTGAATATTTTCTAATCAAACATTTAATAACAATTGCGTAAGTATATAAAGAGTTCCATTAATATTCTAATTTTTAAGCGTGGAATAATTCACTTATTAATCAATGATTTATTATCCATTTGAACTTATCTAAATTGTCGGTTAAAAAAGTCAGTTGCTATAAAGTTAGATTTTTTCGCAGTCTAATGTCTATAATTTTTGGCAAAATAGAGATAAGATCTGATTTACGCATGGAAAATGATGCTTCATTATAATATAGATTATAATATGATATATATTTACAATGCTTTATACCGAAAATATGCGGATCCAACAATTTACTGTTTTACGATTTAATACCGTTAGTTATTTGACGTGATTCACAATAAAAACAATTCAAACATCTCAATACACGGATTGTAATCAATGTTTAGGTCAGTCACTGCAGTCGCACGTTGGTTTCAAGAAAAGTATTGATATTATTTTGTGAACTTCGATAGTAAAGCTTTTATTATATTTTTGAAAGAGTAGAGGGCTTAAGGGTTTAAGCATTTAATGATTGCGGGTTGAAGGTTGAGAGTTTAAGAGTTGAGGGTTTAATGGTTGAGGGTTGAAGGTTGAGAGTTTAAGAGTTGAGGGTTTAATGGTTGAGGGTTTAAGGTTGAGGGTTTAAGGGTTGAGAATTTAGGATCTAAGGGTTGACGGGGTTGAAAATTGTTGAACAGTGTATGAATAAAAGTAAAATTTAGATTCATAAAAATGATATTTTTCATAAATTCTGCAAAAGGACCTAAGTACATCGGCTTTTTTATTAATTAAATAAGTATATTTGCTAGTTTTGGCAGTTGTAAATGTGATTTCTTATTTTAGATACTACATCTGGGGTAAATTTCAAGACAATCCACTTGGCGTAACAGAATTAATTCAGTTTTTTTCATTGTTCTAAAATTTGTTCAAATGGACTTTGGAGCTTTTTTGCGTGCAACGATTCAAATATGTAATAAAAATATTGCATAGTCCACGGAATAGGATGTTAACACAAACAATTAAAGTCCATGAATTTGGATATATAGAAAACTTTTTTTTATTAATAATGTCTCGTATTAATCCGTTCACCATAACGAGATGTCTCGTCATGAAATGAACATGTTTCCCGTAAATATACTATAGCTGTCAAATGCACGCAGGGGGGTTAATTTTGTAATCTTTTAATGAAGTCTAATCATTTTATCGCATCTTTGAGACACGACAAAATTTTGCGCATTTAATACTTTAATTGAAGATTCATTTGCAGCTGGCAGCTTTTTGGCTGATGTATAAAATAAAAAAAATATTTAAAAAAATTCGTTTTAATTTTCACTTATAATTATCGACGTCAATAAAATTTCACACTTGGCGCAAATTTTAGTTAGCTGTCAATCTAAAATAAAAGACGTAATATTATTCCACCGCTTTAAAGTCAGCTGTCAGCTGCATCCTCGAAATAAAAAAGCTGAAAGTCCCTGTCAAAACCTA
Organism: Ormyrus thymus; assembly: GCA_035582935.1. Lineage (NCBI taxonomy): Eukaryota > Metazoa > Arthropoda > Insecta > Hymenoptera > Ormyridae > Ormyrus > Ormyrus thymus. Next base: position 17,384,311 of record JAWWEM010000010.1, on the reverse strand, counting down.
ATTCGCGCCAAAGCGCCTTGCCATAAATCCAGCTCGCCGTCCGATTACTTTCACATTAGCTCAAGGCCGACGGCATTAATAAGAGCACGAAATGAGCCTCTTCTTCGTTCCCCTCCGCGTAGAATGCATCCCGCTCGCTATGTGGAACGACCCCGGCGCCGATCCCCCTCCGATTTTATCGACCGATCGATCGATCGACGGCGCACGAGGCGATCCTCTCCGTTGTCCCCCTCTTATTTTTCTTTTTTTTCTTCGCCAACGAAAAAAATTAATGTCGCGAGAGACAAAGGGGAAGGCTGTCCCGAGATTGATGCGCGCGCGCGCTCCTTATCTTATCCGGCGACACATCTTGTCGAGCCGCTCGCCGCTACCGGAGATCGGCGCGGTGTACACACGAGCTGGAATGTGCGGGTAATTGGGGCCCGAAGGCCTCAGGCGCGTGCCACCTACGCGACGCGTCCGCCTTTGATCTCGAGCGTCGAGCGGGGATTATTGTGCATTGTTCGGTCGTATACTTTCTCCTGCGCGACGTTACACTTTCGCGCGCGAACTATTATATCCTTTTTATTGTGCGATCTCGCGCACGGCTGGTTCGGGCCCTTTTTTCGCATTGTTGCGTCTTCCTCGAATGATAATGCATCGTTGTCTTTTAGAGCGTCGCGTGTCGTCTTTTCATTGATCCATTCAAAAGCACTGTTTGGTGCAGCGCTTGTCGTTATGACGCAAGAGTATTTTTATCGTAGAAAAGCCTTTTTTTCGACAAGACCGGGTACAGTCGACGGCGGGTTTGTTCAGTTTTTTCGAAAATTTCCAGGCACGCATAATAATAAAATGTGACAGAAAGTACTCCTTAATAAGCGGTATTAAATTAGCGAATGCATATTAAAACTTTCACGTAACTCTTGACTTTCCTTTTTAGCCTAAACATGTTTACCGAATCCTTTGGAAATTAATTATTCCGATGCAGAAGCCCGAATACTTTTCGCAATTCGACTTTAATTAAACTATTGAAAACGCTCTATCATCGATAGATGTACACTATAGAGTCAGCAGAAATCTTTTTCAACGAGCCAGTAATTTTTTCCGGCGAAAAAATGGACGTGCCTTATAGAGCGCGCAAAAAAAACTCGTACCCCGCCGCTACATTAAACGCTTCATTAGCCTCGGCAATTGGCGTTATATAATAAATAATTACATTCCCGAAGAAAGCTTTCGATCTTTAACTTTGTCCCCGTCCTTTTAGCCGGCTCTCTCGATTTATCAATCGCTGAGTTTTTTTCTCCATCATTCGACTTCTGCAAATTACATCGTAAATTAAAATTTGAATGGGGGGGGGGATCATCCTCTCCCCGCGTCGCTTATTCAATCGCGTTTTCTGCTTTTCATTGAAGCTCCCTGAAACGACCAAGTTGCCCGCCGCCGCTGCCTCCACTTTATTATCTCGATTGTTCAATCAATCTATCGACGGAGATCCCTTTCTCGAATCGCAGCCACATACGCTCCGCGATAATTTATGCCGATCCTGCGCCTTATGCGCCGATATATGCTTTCAGTTTAATCGAGAATTAATGATTCGGCCTCCCAAAATATATACGTGCAGCGCAATCGAGCCCGCATGGAATGTTCGTCCCTCGGCGCCTCGCCGGGGAGCCGCGATATCTCAGGAATGCAATGAAGGCCCGGGCGACGGTTAATTACCCGACGCTTTCTTTTCGGCATGACAATGTGTCGCCCATTTTCTAACCTCCTTTCCTCGATCGAGGCTCGGCCGCTCGTCAATGAAATTCTCGCAGATGCCTATCTGGCCGCGCGTATCCCTCTTATCTGTCCATTCATTCCCACGCGCGGCTCTCTTTTTTTTTTCGCCGATTCATCGAGTGCGTCCTTCCCCCCTCGTGCACCTCCTCCTCGTCGCCGCGGCGATTAGCGATTTTATATATAAGTTACGTCAGCGCGCCGCTCGAGAGCGAGCACTTTCTTTTCGACTAGTCGCCGCGTGCGTGCGTTAAACGCCAGGCTTATGTACTACCCCGAGAGGAGATGCGCTGCATCTGCCGATTGTGTGCGCCGGGAGTTGCACAAGTGGGTCAGAGATGCGCCACTGCCTGGGTGGCCGACTCGACGATCGTTTCGAGGCTTATCGGAATTAATAGCTTCCATGTATATCCCGAGCAGAAATTCACCGAGTTTTCTCGTTTCTTAATAAGCTCGATTTAGCGCGAGCATTTTCAAGAGTGATAAAACGAGAAAGTACTTGCTGGGCAGCGATCGCTAATGAAATACGTTGTTTTTTAGGTTTTCTAGATTTGTATTATCCCCGAGCGAAGCGACGAAAAAAGTAATTAAACAAAGTTTGCGCTGGTGGACTTTCTGATGCCTAAATTAATACGTATAATAGGTGTATGTATCTTTTGTAATCTGCACAAAGCAGTACGCCGTACAACGTTTTTTCCTCGAAAGATTGTGCAAGCTCGTAAAGCGGCAAAATAACTTTAACCTAGTGGTATTTTATAGAATAGATGCTATTACAGCTTGTGTTTTTCTAAATTTAATTCTTCGGATAATAATCAGTTTGAATAAGGAATCAATTGGTTAAACAATAATGCCGTGAACTTTGCTCACTTAAAAACTTTTGTAATAAACTGCAAAACGATGTAGATCATTGCAATAACATTTTGACGCGCAACGTGTTTTTACTTACAATCATATAATATTCGTTTTATTGCAGGTGATAAAAACAAGAGATTTTTTTAATGATATTAGTTATTAGTTTAATTTTGTGTCATTGCAAAAGAACTAAATCATTTGTAATTCCACGATTAAGCGATTGTAAAACGGTATAATACGGAATATTTGATGAAGTCGCTTATGAAAAAGTCAAATTGAATACTGATATATTTCATAAAAATTTATTTATTCGAATAAGTATGCATATTTGCACTAACTTGCGACTTCATGATAATTTTTATGAATGAAATTATCTCATAAACGTCTAATTTTATTCGGTCAGTTATTCAAGTGATAATTTATGCAACTGCTAATGTTTTTATTATGGACTTTTTAATAATTAATATTTTTATTATTTAACTGCATAGATGACAATTTACTTAGCTGGAAATTGAAATGCAGACAACGTGCAATTATATTATTCGGCGTATAAATTTTATTATTTTCATCACAACAATAAAATTGTCCAATTTATTCATTAAAGATATAAGCATTTAGATAAGACACAAGTGCACGACAACGACAGCGATTTAATATAAATATGATTTAATTCATAATCAGAATGCCTTTCGCAATTCTTCGCGTGTACATTCGACTCTGCATGACTAAAGAAACAGCAACGATTCTCACCGCTCGAAACGGTAATACGAAACGTTTAGCTCGTTCGACTATTCACACGCAGAATCTTTTATCATTCAATAAACGAGCCGTCACATTACAGCGCCTCTCAAGTAGGCGTAATTCTCAAAAATCCCTCGATAATTAAATTACAAAACGCAACGTTGTACCGCCTTCGAGACCGAAGGCATACACGCGCGTCAAAGGCAATTTTCCGAATTACACTATCGGGCCACAAGATGCATTTTTATTACCGTCCATAAATAAAGCTTATACTCGGCGCTGCTACACCGATAAATCATGCGTAAATTTCCCGCGCTCGGACTTTTACTCGCTCTCGAGCTCCGCAACATGTAAATAAGATCCAGGCGCGCGCTCGAGAAAAAATCGGCGGAGGATCGAAAATTCGGTTGCGCCACGCTCGCGGCGCGTCGCGTCCTCCTCCGATTTCGCAATGCGCGCGTCGATAAAAAAGTGAGCGCGACCGCGCGCCGGAGAGGAAAAAAAGGCCGGGGGAAGGGGAGAGAGATGCAGCGCAGGAATATCCCCGCGGCATAAATCTTACGTCGCCACGTGCATAATTTCGGGCCGCGCACAAAAGGACGAGCCTGAAAAATGACGGATGAAACCCACCCACGCGCGCGCGACGTCGCGAAATCGGCGCGCTCGATCGAGAGGATCGCGAAGAATCGACGGTGCGCGCTGCGCTGCCGGCTCATTGTGTCGTGCGCGCGCAGGCACGCGTGAGGCATTACGCTCGGCTTTTACGCGCACCGATTTTCTGCCTCCCTCGGCTACTCGCTTTATTTGGAGCTTTTATTTCGTGTTAACTGATAGCCCTTTTGTTGGGTTTTATAATAAATCTGAAGGACGTGGGTTAACAACGCTACGATAAAAATTGAATGTTTTACTTGTTGTACTTAAATCGAAGTTGATATAAATACATTTTTTATTTCGTACTTTTTTATTGAATACTGCATCTATAATAATTTAAAGTTGTACTAATTCAACATTACTACACTCAATTACCTGAAGCCCAAGATCGGTGAAGTTATTATGTTTAGATAATCTGAAGATCGTAATCTCAGTCATTTTATTATAGCAAACAAGTAAACTTAATTCGAAACAGTAAAATAATGACAAAACCTGATAATTAAAAAAGTATAAAAGAAAAAAAAAAAGAAAATTAAAAATATTTTCAGCCGTGAATTTGAACCGAGTAACTTTAGTTTTACTAGCTAACACTCTAACCACATTGAGCTATGCGCAATATGGTAGTTTGTTTACACAAGTTGGGAAAGTACGAGCATCAGGGGCAACTCCTTCACCTTTCAATTAGAAAAATATTTACCGAATTACAAATTTCTACAATTTTTATCGAATTCTTAGCATACCTTGACTATTCCGTCTCTTACTTCGTGAAATGTTGCGGCACTTTTAATTTTCCAACTATCTAAAGATTGTCGAAGATGCAGTCAAAATAGCGAGCTTCACAGTTTTCGTTCTCTGGATAAAATTCTAGCTTAGTCGAGGCGAAATAAACTTCTATCTAGTCCCTGACAATCGACGCCTAGATCCCGAGTGCTATGCAGAGCGCATAATTTGGACACCATCACCGGCAATCTGGTACTTGGAGATTGCTACTTCAAGCCGAATAAACACCTAATAAATTACTATTCGACTTACTTTGCAGAGCAGTATTATTAGACAAAAACGTTCAGAAAAATTTCATCAATAAAAATCGACAATGATTATATAATATATTGGGTAAAAAAAATTACAACATTTCCAATGGGGTTAACCGATAAAAAACACGTTTGAGGAATTGGCATTTAGAAAAATAGTTTTGTGCTCGTTATGCCGAAAATCTACTTAATTTGTGAAGAAATGAAGTAAAAAGTGCCGATCTAAAAAATCAATCTGCAATGAAGAAAAAAGTGCAGCAAAGCAGATTTTCAAAGCCCCGGAGAAAAGCAGGTTGCACATTTATAAGAAAGGCATAATTTACAAGCAAGGTGGCAAAGCGAAAAAGCCGTAAATGCAGGGTCGAGCGCAGCATCCAATTGTCGCAAAGTCTATACAGATGCATATAGGGGCATTGCGGCGAGCTCGCGACGGAGAGAGAGAGAAGTGCACGGAATTCATCAAAGCTGCCTCTCTCTCTCTCTCGTCTCCCTCGCTGAAAACGTGCAAAAGGTTAAAATCTCCTCTCGCGCGGCGCGCACACACAGCCCAGTTATTTGAATAAGTCAAAGGTCCCCCGGGAGAGTAAGTGTCTCGCTCGCGGTGCTTTCACCTCTCCGTTGCCCCGAGCGCACGGCGGCGGCTCCGCTCTCGCGGGGCAGCACCGCGGGGGCCCCGAAAATCGCGGCGGCGACCTTTTTCAATTATAACGATTTCTGTCATTTTAATTAGTACTATACGTACACAGGCGGAGCGAGCGGCGGGAAATAAATCACCGCGATTCTGATCTCCGGCATTATAAGCCTCCTTCCATCGGCTGCGCGCGGCCGAGCGTGAAAGCGAGCCCGGGATTCGTATGCATGCATGCATGCACGTGTGCGCCTGCTCGGCGCGCGGCGTCGAAAACCCACATTTTTCTATATCGCTCGTTATGCGCAGCCCCGGTAATTCGACTGCAGCCTCGCTCTTTTTTCCTCGATCGGCGGCGAAGCATCGGGCAGGCTCGGCGCTGGGTTTTATTATAATAACCCTAAGCGCTCGGCGATTAAAGCCAGTCAGCCGGTGCAGCCCGCATGACGTGCCAAGAAGTCGCGCGAATTAGCGAACTTTATTACCTGCGGCGAGTTCACCGCCGGCCGCTCGGCGGGAAAGAAAGGCGCTAATGATAAGGTTCACGCGGTGGAGATCGATTACGCTCGCCGCGAGGGCCGGATTGCGCAATGAGCTTTTATAAATTGTCTCTGGGGGCTTTTCGCCTGTGTTAAGGATCTACGAAATCAATCAGGGGACCGTTTGGTAATCGCTTTAACGTATCAATCCAAGTACAACCGCGAGCGTACGTAATGCTCGGCGTAATATCGACGAGGCATCGTCTGAGAGTAGCGTTTTTCCGGACGGTGACAAGGAATTTTTGTATAAGGAAATGGCATCGCTTGTTAATTGAATGATTATTGGATTTAAGGAAACGGTTTGATTCGTTTTGCGTTATTCTTCATGAGACGATATGTTAAGTCTGTTTTTATTTATGTACGTATCGCCGTTTTTATAAATTATAACTTTTCTAAATTAATTATTCTTACTACTTTTTTTGATCCACGTAATTATTTGAATTTAAAATTAGATGCAGTTCAGGTACAACATTTTTCAAAATAGTTGGCCTTTACAAAAAAAGTGAAGGTCCTTCTATAAGCGCTTCATTAGTATAAGAAATGTTAATTTCAGTATCATAAATGATGCTCATAATAAAAGTCGAAATCCCGAAAAGCAATTATTTAAGTGTATTAGAATCGAAAAGAATAATTAACCTATCTTATTCCCAAATCCGGCGAAGGATACCTTGGCAAGGTCGTCTTCAGGCGGTCATTTAACGTCGTTAAAGCGGAGATCGTCCTCTTCTAACGCGGCGCGCGACCTTAGACATCTTCGGCGTTACTTTAATGAGCCGAAATTTTACTACCCGTCGCGATTACAGCATAATTCGAGAAAAATTCAAAATACCTGGCCGGAGGCGATTCGTTAATACAGATAACGTCATGAGCACGAGTCGAGCTCGTGCTATTACACTCTCTTTTTCTATCGTTTTATATTTGCTTAAGATTTCAGAGTTTTACGAGTGTGTAAACGGCGCCGCGATTAATCTTGGAAGTCTTAGCCGTGCATCTCTCGAATTGTCGTGAAAATCGCAGGGGTCAACGGTGTTTCCAGTCGCTTACTGCGATCTCGCGTTACTTTTCGTCGCGAGAGATCGCCGCTCGAAATGTTCGACCGACTCGAGATTATTTTCAATTAAGTCTAACGAATTGTATAAAGAGGAATAATTGAGCCGCGCAACCTGGAAGTTAAATGTAATCGCCTCGAATGAAAATGTTTTACTTCAAAATAAATTAAAATGTAGATGAGACAATGAGACATTGCGCCGGCAGAACAATGGCAGTGGCGCTGCGGTGTGCACTTTCCAATAGCGGCGTTTGAGAAAAACTCGGGTGCATGCATAAATTCTTTCTTTAAATTTTCAGAAGTTTTAAACAACTGCGCCCTCTAATATTTTTCAGCGAAAATTTCATGTTTTTACTACTTTTTAAAGATTGCCTTTCGTAAAGTGTCGTGTAATGCTGAATCGTTTATCTGCAAACGGAAATTGTTCAAATGCATGAAATAGAACAGAATTTTTATTAACAATAAAGCAGCGCGAAAAGAAATTGAGGTAAAATTTCATTCACATCGAAATGATTAAAAAAAATCTGAAGAATACTTTCCAGCATTTGAAATCAAGATTAAGATTGCACAGTCGATAATAAATTGAATCATGTTTAATCGTGATTCCTGAAACTCTTCCTAGAAGCAAGAGTCTCGAAGCGAACGAGTAATCCTATTGTCCTCTACACACTTTAGGATTACTTAATATCGATACCCGTCGGATGTTACAGTATTATTTATGACTAAGCCTGCTTTGAAAATTCGACCAGCCGACATTATCAAACAAATCATTTCCGTACAACAAACAATTTATTAAGCTCGCCAAAAAATGAAAAAGTTCTCCATTTCCCGCCGCGTTGCTTATACGAGCATCAATTTCGACACGGCTTCGGCGCTCGTGGGATTAAGGCATCTCTGACCGCGGGCGAACATTCGGCGACCACGTAATTTTTTCCTTCTTTTCGGCAATCTCCCGATAACCTACTGGGTGGGGACGACTATCAAGCGCATCCGGCCCACCTATATAAACTCCTCGGGTTCATCTCCAAAATCAGTCACAAGTTCAATCTTGCTCCTCCTCTGTCGCCGCAGCTCGAAGCCCAAACCCTCCAGTCAACATGAAGACGGTGCGTGTACCCAGCATTAAGTGCCTTAAATATCCGCGAACCATAGCGAGATCTGTGCGCGCGGCTTAGACTGTGTCAATTTTTTTTCTTTCCCCAAAGAATTAACTCGACTCGACTCGTTCGGGGGGAACGACTCGCGGTCGCGAAATCGCGCCCATTTTTCTTTGGGCAATCGGTCGGGGAAGGGGGGGGGACGACTTGCTCAAAAGGCGCAAACAATCACGCGCGGGAGGGTAAACAATGGCCGTGTTTCTTAAGGGCCGTCGGGTTCGCCGCCGCTAAACGGCCCTCCGCTCGACTGACAGGTCCACGCGCGCGCGCCGCTCTTTCTCCACGTATGCCGGCGGCCCGATTCGCGTGCGGAACTTCGGCGGCGGCGGCTTTCTCGACTTTCGTGCCGAAGCTGCCGCGTCGGGACAAAAGACTTCGGACCCCCGTAAGAGACACCCGGGCGATTGGGCAAATCGGGTGCACCGCTCGGTTATAAAATCATCTTCGTTTCTCGGGTAAGCGGGCGAGGAAGACGCGAGTCGATTTACGAAAGAGATTATTGCATTGTATAGTTTAGTCTGTTCAATCAATTAAAATTCGTATTTTAAAATGATCGGTAAGTCGCGAGAAGTTCCCGATTGGATATACGCGGAGCGTAATATGCCCACGTAAACTCTTCACCTCTGCTCGCAGGCCATTAGAAATAACTCGGATTCGTGCTTGGCAATCGTAATAAAATTAATTAGCATCCTCAGAAACTTAACGATCGGCGCTGCCCTCCTCCATCAGATATAATTTACATACACGGACCTCTTCTCGCCTCTTAATTACAAAACTGTCCTCGGCTACGGGGCTATCTTTTCGAGGCGGCCGCGCCGCATATAAATCAGAAAAATCCCGGTGGCAGAAGCACCGCTTAGCAAAACGGAGGCAGGAAAAGCGAGAGAGACGACGAGCGCTCGAGCCGCGCCGAGTGAGCCAACGTCTCTCCCGGCACGCAACGGCCGATCCATTCCATCTGTTGGCCGATTGCGCAACGAGCCGCCGTGTCGCATCGCGTGGCGATCGTTAAATCGCGCTGCTTGAGGGAAAGGAGCCCTCGCCTCCTCCTCCTCCTCCTCCAGCCGCGCTGCACGGGTCGGTCGTTCTTTTTTCCTCCTTCCCTCGACGGGGGCGCGATCGCCTATGAAATTCGCTGCGTGCGGAGGGGCCCCGAGGTGGCCTCGCGCGCGAAAAAACGCGCTGCTCTCCGCGCCGGCAGCCGAGCGAGAGCGTTGGAAAGGTCACGCTCTCGGCTTTGGAAAGGAGCGTCTTCTCTTTCTCTCCCCGGTGGTAGTAGGCGTCGTAAAACTCGCGGCGCGCGCCGAGGCCTCTAACGGCCTTGCGCAACCGCGCTCGGAGCGCGGGTAATGGATGCCCCGACGAAAGTGTTTATCACTTGACTGATTGTATCTCCCGAGCAGCGCGCCTCTCGATAATTTCGTGCCCCGGACGAGCGAGAGAGGCGTTATCACCCGCGATTTTCTCCGCTGCGGGTTTACACGTTCCAGGGCCCCGGTTGACATGGTCCTCCGTCGCGCCTCGCGGCGGGATCGACGGGGCGGCAGCCTCCTCGCGGGATGCTTGCTGAATTTATCGCGCTTGGAATTGCTGCCGATCGCTGTTCATTTTGAAAAATAATTTCGCGTCGTTAAAGGGCCGCTTTCGAGAATAATCCCAAGTATTCGCGCGCAGTGTATGCGTCTGCTTCTCCGATTCGAGCTGGCCTACGTAATCGTTACGACAGGCGCATAAATCCGAGTCGCGTTGCCCAACGGCATTCTAATCAGCTCCGAAATCCTCTCCCGCAGATCGTAGCTTTCGCCGCCCTCCTGGCCGTCGCCGTCGCCCTTCCCCAGCGCAGAGCCGCCGTCAGCAACAACGAAGTGGTCATCGTCAAGGAGACCCCCTCGGACAACATCGGCCTCGACAGCTACAAGTTCGCCTACGAGCTCAGCGACGGACAGAGCCGCGACGAGTCCGCCCAGGTCGAGACCCGAGGCGCCGAGGACGCCGTTCTGCGCGTCCGCGGATCCTTCAGCTGGGTGAACCCCGAGGACGGACAGACCTACACCATCAACTACGTCGCCGACGAGAACGGATTCCAGCCGGAGGGCGCACACATCCCCAAGGCTTAAGCTGATCTAGTTTTCGTTAATAAAAAAAATTTTAAAAAACAGTTATCGCGTCTTCGTGACTTTTTTTGATGCGTCCTCTTGAAACCCAAAACTCTAGTTCTAGTCCTTGATTATTAATATTCACAGTAACGTAATCTGCGATCTACAATAAAGGATCAAAGTATTTATACTCGTTAGAAGATTCATTTTGATAAGAATGTTTTAATGATTTGAATCACATTTTTGTAATCGCAAAGTTCAGAATAAATCTCGATTTCACAGGGGGGACCTGCAGTCATTTTTATCTATTTTAAGATTAATTTTTTACAAAAATCCTTAGTGTACATAAATAAATACTGCTTGGGGAATATAGAAATTTACTGAGTCCTTTGAAAATTTATTACTGCACTTAGAAAAAGAGTCCTCTTATACGGAAATTATTTTCCTCTGAATTCAATCTGCTCATTATAAATAGATTTTTCCTTTCAGATCGAATAAAATCTTTTTGAATCGAAAAACCATAGTTTTCATGAGCAGAGGAAAATCTTCTCGTAATTCCTCGCCTAATGTAATTTTCATTGGTTACAACCCTAGTAGAAATCACACCATTTTTAATGCTTTGAGATTAAATTTTAGCATTTATTGGCCAATTATGGAGTATTTTTTGGCCATTTATGAAAA
>JAWWEM010000010.1:17341188-17363259 GCA_035582935.1 Ormyrus thymus | reverse complement strand
TAGCTCAATCTATCTCTGCATTTTCCAAGGGTTGTGTACTTGTGGAGCGGGGAAACCCTAATGTTTGTCTGTGGCAAACCCAGGGAGATAAATTCAGATTATATAGGATCGCTCCGGAGATGATGGTCGCGGTGAATGATTTGATTTCGGTGTCTGCGTCACGTTGCACAAGCTTAAACACCAAAATCGTACGTCCCGTACCTCCCGCTCACATTTGCGAGACGTGGAAAACACGCGTAACCGATCGGACAAAGTTGCGCAGGCAGCGGTCACCAAGTATCTGACCGCGCCCAGCGCTGCTTAACTCGTCTGGAGATTGACCGAGGCGTGCTTCCGCCACCCTGCCAATGCGTTATGGCTACTGCTTTGTGTAATAAAGGATTTTTAGTTAATTAAAGCAGAAAGAAAATTTGAATTGAAAACTTTAAAAAGTGAAAGTGAATAAATAACCCTTAGTTTATCATAATGCTGGTCGAATGATCTTAATACTTAATGTGGTCTATATATAATATGGAAATTGTCTAAAATACCGGTGCAGAATATTTTTAAAGAAATGCTTTTCGGCAAAATTTCAACGACGTATTAAGTAACTAAAATTTACGCAAATTGAAAAGATGCTTTTGGCGCACGCAAAGAGGTTTCTGTACTGATCGGGAGAAATTGCTTTTCAGCTCATAGCTGTCTCTTAAGAGCACATTTTCTCACGAAAATATCGGCGTTCCTCTCCGCGCGACGTTTTACAAACTGCTCGGCTCCCTCTAGTACAGCAAGAGACACACTTACATACCCGAGCAAGCTACATCGGGGAAGCAGGCAGCCGATAAGAAAGAAGGCAGCGAGCGTTCATTTACTCCCGAGACCTGCTCTCCCGGCGGCAGCATCTTTCTACCCTCGTCCGTCGCAGGCGTGCATCATTCTGCAGAAACAAACACGAGCGACGGCTCGGTACGCGCCTCTCCCCGCTAATGGTCGTTAATGGAACCGCCGCGGCGGCGGGCTAACCGAATTACCGAGTCGAGGTATGTATCCCCGCCAAGACGATATATTGCATTGGGAACGACAGAGGCGCGCCGTTCACAAAGCGAAGAGCCACCCGGGGAGAAGGAATATGCACATTGGAGTGCAGGCTCATATGCGCGCGCGAGCAACTTTGCCGGTGAGCTTTCGACCTGTTTGATTGCTTTTTCCCGCGCGCGGACGCTGCTGCCCGAGCTTTCGAGAGATCTCCTGAACTTTGTTTCCCGGAGAGCTTCGGCATTTCCGCATGACCGAGCCGCGTCTTTGCGCCAGAGGTCTAAGCGCGCCTATTCGGAGCAGTTCATCTCTCTCGTGGTTATGCTCTTCGCCTGAAAAGTCTAATGGCCGTTTGAAGGCACACTTTGCGAGAGGCTTTGGATTAAAACATCTCTGCATCCATCTGAATTATTATTCAGGCGTTAACGTCGCAGTAACGTTTAGCCGAAGGCAGTTTGAATTTATTTTATTAGTTAACCTGGTAGCTGAGTAAAACGGTGGCATAATAATTCTCAGAATTTCTATGCTGGATTGTAGAAGTTTAATGTCACTGAAAATTCACTGTTATTTTATTTTTAGAGTTGATATTTAATAACTATTATAATACCATTATGCAAACGAAGTGATTGTTACGATCTCACAAGTTTATTAGGGAATAAAAGTTGCGTAATAAATGCGAGTATTTGATTTTATGCAAATTATGCAGTAAAATAGTATCCACTATTGGACTCGAAATGTACAACATTTTGGAAATAAATTATCTGAGCAATTAATTTGAACGTTTTAAAAAAATATCGCAACGTTCACGAAAGGGTTGCTTGTTATTCGAAAGATAATAATTTTAAACAGGAACGTACATGCAGGTTTCATTAAATAACGTCATCACTAAAACGGGCTAGGAGCAGGGTGCAGAATCTAATCTGAAAAGGGTCGACTAATTGAGTTCTGACTTTGACTTAATTTTAAACTACTGTTTACGTCTTAGCCTCCCGGAGAGTAAAGTGTTTTCGCGCGTAGGCGAGATTGATTTTTATTTGAAAAAAAAAGAGTAAATCAATGCGCTACGGGATAGGTCAGTCGCGCGGAGCCCAGCAGCAAAAGTTGGCGAGGAGAGAGTGTTCATTGTCCTCGTCGGCGACGTGCGCGCGCGTGCAATTCCCGGTAATTAGGGGGGAAAGGCCAAGGTCTTAGATGCGAAAGGGGGAAGCTCGGCTGGGGAGGAGAAAAACGTGGCGGACGGACGTGTCGTTACCGGGGAAGTTCGGCGCGTCAAATGAAATGAATATTCCGGCCCGGTAAAAAGTCCCGGGGTGCTCTTATTCGCCTTGACACGAATCGCTTGGAATCATTCCAACAAGATTTTCCGGCTATTTTGCTCCTGTAGATTTGAAAATAAAGGCAATTATTGACCTTTGTTGCCGGCTGAATTAAAATGCTTCTCGCGAGCTATTACAAAAATGCTTGGCTAAGTTGTATCCAGTTTATTGTTCTAATATGTATAAAGCGGTAGAATAATCAAGCCATCGTAATAGTGTTCGGAGCATTTATATAAAACTGCAATATTTATTTTTAATGTTACAATGACTGCACAAAAACTGTCGGTCGATTATAAAGGTAGAATTTAAAAAAGGTTCTACAAGGGGTTGATGGATTACGAGCTGCAATAATATGGTAATTGACAAGCGGGTGATCGATCACTGGGAAACGACAGTTGTAACGAGGAAAAGTGCAAAATACTTATAAAACTTGTCGGAACGGCTAAGATAGTCCTTTATAACTAGCCCCCATGCTTTAAAGAACTTCTATTAAAGTTGTTACAAGGCCACCGATCTTAGTTATAGAAAATATCTTTTCTCGAGCTATAATCGTTCGCAGGTGAAAGATGATTTTTACTGTGTCGTAAATCAACTTTCAAAGAAACGTTTGATCTCGACAAGATGTGGCTAGTTCGATATTACATTCTTATCGAGCATAAAAAGTAAATAAATAGAACGCTCGTGGGTGATGTTTCGATTCGAAAATTTAAAGAACCACGTTATACGTGATGATTAAATCTTTGTGTTCATAAAACAATATTAATTAATAAAGCATCATAATTTTTTTCATTAACAGATTTCGTGCTTAAATTTGGCAATATCTGCACTAGACTGAGAACAAGTGTCGACTAAAAATTCGTATACTTTTACGGAACTTTAATTAGAATGAAATATTAATACATTTTTAGTGAAAATTTATAGACCTTGTTTAATTGCCAAAAAATATATACAGTAAGTTTTTTATGTATATAATGCAATTTTATGTCCCCATTCCTCATAAAGTGTTAGTAATCTCAAATAGAATTTTTTTCTCCGTGTACAGTTTTAATATATTGATTTGTGTATTTAAGTAACTTTAATATTAAAACGTTTTACATGAGATTTAATGAATATTAATGGTTTCTAGAAGGCAACCTAATTTATATTTTCTTGATTAAATTAATAAAAGTAAAATATTTTTTTAATAAAAAAAATAGAAGTTGGAACTAGAAGGAAAGTTTCTTCAAGTACAACTAGAATTTAAAATTTTTGCTGACGAGGTGAATGTTTAAATTCAACACATGGAAAACTAAACAAAAGATATTGCAGGTTAATAAAAATTTAGTTAAAAATATTTTTAGATTGAAAAAAGACTGTTCGTAAAATATCGCTTACAATTCTTGCCAAAATCACTTATCAAACTTTTGGAGAGTTTAAGGAAAATTCCGCGAAAAAATGTAAAAAGCGATCTGCAAAACTGATTCGAAATCAATGCGAATAATTTAAAAACAGACAGTCAATATTTAAATACAGCTTTTACGAATAGTGCAAGATATGAATCAAATCCAAAAAATAGTGCATGATCAAATTCCCCGCCGGAGGCCGTACACCAAAGCCAGCCGGACGGACGCCAAAGCAGCCGGCGAGGCTTTTTATCGACGAAAATAGCCGCCACTTCTGCATCAACATTTTTTTGTTTTGAAAAATCTAAAATAAAAAAATCCGGCGGGAAGCTTCGCGCGGCCCGCCGGCGCTAGCCGCCCCTCCGCTCTCGAGATAAAAGCCGATCATCGACTGGCTCGTTCTTTTTCCACGTCCGTCCCCCTCCGCTCTCTCGATCGGATCCACCTCATCGCGGAAACTTCGCGAATTAACGAATTAAAGAGAGCTACGAAGTGGCCGCTAGAGTTTCGGCGCGCGCCGTTAAGTTCGACTATTTTTAAACGGGCCGCCGACTCCGCGCTCTTCCCATTGAGAATTTATATACACGTTTGAGTGCGCGGCGGCTTGTGTACGGCGACAGTTGGGATCGCGCCTCGAGCGGCCGCACCGTGTCCGGCTTTTTCTACTGCTCGCATGAGTGCTAAGTGCCGCGTGCTCGAAATTCTCGGGGTGGAATTGAATTACAGCAGCAATCAAGGTTGGAACGTGACATTCGGATCTGCCTTGAGGAAACTTAATGCTCGAGTTCAATCGGAAATTCTGGCTAAAAGAAAATAATGTAAAATAGTACGTAGAAATGAGTTTCAACGTTATTATCATTTTTTTATTATATTTCTGTACCTTTATTGTAACTGCATAACTGACTGCCAATTAACATTTGAAATTCTCGTTTCTGCAAATTTATCGTTTAATTCGTTTATGCAAACTTTTATAGTTATATACAGAGATCATACAGCTCACACTTCGTTAAAATTAGAGATTTTATTTTAAATTTGGTATTCATTTAATGGCAGTAAATGATGGTGCTAATAGAAAATTTAACAGCTTCATTTTAAGCGATTCTAAAAACTGAAACACTTATACTAAAATTGTTTTAATACGATTTATATTGAATTTTAACGGCTTTTATTCGCAATAATGAGTTTATGAGTAATGAAAATAATTATATCCTTATATATATATATATCATCAGTTAAAATGTAGGCAACTAAAAATTTATTCATCAAATAATAACAACTTTTTATGTCAGGATGAATATTTTACTTAAATTTTCATTTTATACTAATAACGAAGTTTTTGGCACACATAAATATCAGCTCTGCATTTTTTCAACTAGTTTCAAGAAAATTCTTTGCAATAAAAGTTTTCAAAATCCATTTATGAAGTCTTCTTATTGAAGAATCATACCAGATCGATAAAACTTTTCTATCACTTTAAAAATATTATGCGCTTCATTTGTTCCATTATAAGCTCTTCAAATATTCAAAAGATTTCAAATAGAGTAGCAGCCAATTGCATCTGAAATCGTGCAAAAACTTCAATACTATTTTAATATCCATTTTATCGAAATGAAAAGATGTTTAATGCCACCCATTCGTGAGAATATTCACAAGCGCAATAAAATTTGTAAAATCAATTTTTTCTTTCGCCAAACCGTCAATAAATCTGCAAATTATTTATTGGGGCTTTCCCGTCCTGGTTTCTTTATGATATGTAGGTCATGCAGGGTTGTTTTCGAAAAAATATGTTTATCACCACGTGTACTTAGTCTTTAATTATAGCTCGATAAATTGGTCCAGGGGGAACCTTAATTATATAAACGATAATGATGTTAAAGTCAAGTTTTTTTTTCAGTTTCTATAACGTAGGCACTTAGGGTAAAAATGCCAATTCCAAGTGCTATAAACTGAAGCACTAGTCGGCTGCGTTGAAAGCGGGTGGATCAATCGAGCCCTCGAATAAAGCAGAAAGGTGCGATTGCAAAAGTATAATAAGAATTGGATTTCGGGCTGATTGCAGGAGGATATTCGCGGGGCTGGGACGGGGTTCGAAGGCCGGAGATGAGGACATTACGGCCAAGGACGATCGGCGGAGGGCCAGCCGCGTGAATCGGCCGGTCCTCAACATCGACGCCGCAGCTGGCGGTGAGGCATGGGCCCTTGGGCCTTAGGCGTCCCGCTCGTCCTCGTTTCCGCCCTGGGACTGCTGCTCAATGCCTACGTGCTGCTCGTCGTCCTCGGCCTCGGGAAACAGGTACTTTCCAAATAAATTCTACTGCTCAGTAAATCAGTGGCCGGAACTAGTTTCTTTAATTTTTGCTAAACGTACTGCTGGAACAATAAGCTTCTACTTTATCACTTATTTATATGCTATACTAGGTCTGAAAGAATTTCGAATGCTAAAGCATATTTTCAAAGTTTGAAAGTGATTTAAGCTGAATTGGCACCGCTTCAGCACTTTTACTATGTCAATGCATTGTTACATTAAATGAACAGGGGAAACTTTAAACGTGTTTTTTTTATCCGAAAACTATAGACAAGTTATTTACTTGAACTTTCTTATTCTTTTCATAACTTTTCTTTTATCGTTGTTTCTTAAGTTTTCGAGAATATTCTATATTACAATAGTCACTCTTATATTATTACAACAGCGACAGTTGCCGAGTATATTAGATTTACCTATACCTAAGGAATTAAAATGTTATACACTAAAATCAATAAAACAGTTTTAACGTATTAGAATAAAATGTAAAGAAAAGGTTTAAAAAATATTTATAATTTTTTTTTTTAAAACACTGGCATTTGTATACTGGATAAAAAATAATATTCAAAGTTTCTACACTGTAAAGTGTCAGAAAAGAAATTAAAGTCCGTGAAAATTTCGTAAGAAACGTGAAGAAATTTACGAGAACTAAACTTTTCTTCAAGTAATTTTCTATCGCAGCGTAAAAGACGCGGCCAATTGCTTTGGGACTATGCTTTCTCATAAAGATCGCTGTAAAAGATAAAACAAAAAGATAAAGACAAGAAAGTGAAAAAAAAGTGGGAAACTAGTTTTTAGGAAGGTTTAATGCGATAGCAATGTTTTCCGGAAAATTGATCAATCTATGCTGTAAAAGTGGACAGTATCGAGAAAAAATTTTAGGTGTTTTTGAAAATAAATAAAAAATGACCAAGAAATAGGGATTTATTATACAGATGTAAAAGTGCGTGATTGACTGGCCAATTATTGGCGTGAAAAAGTACCTAGATGTAATACTAGATTCCCTGGTAGAAACATGCCCATTTTTGGTCAAAATTTTGGCCGCCAGGTGACGTGTTTTATGACCATTTTTCAAATCTCTCGACAACCCGCGCTTAAAAATTTACGCGGGTTATCCAGAGACCGACTCTGAGAGACTGCTCGCTTAAAAAAGCGCACCCTTAAACATCAAACTGATTTCGTTCTTTGCGTTCTACATTACTTATATACGGTGCAATTTTAGTGGATAGCCCTAAAATCCAAACCAATCCAGAAAAATCCTTGAAATTTTAAGGCAAGATTTAAATAATTTATTTTAACTTGTGCGCAAAATTTGGAATGAATCCATGATGTTGTTTCAAACTAAACAACCAAACTAACTAACTAACTAACTAACTATTACGGGGAAATAACATTCGTACCTACGCACATACGTATAACATTCGTACATATATACTCATATTTGTACAAACATTTTAAAAACATATTTTTGTAGACTCTCTGAGCCTAAATAAATGCTTAATAGTCAACATTTTTTTTCATTGACACAAGACTTTCTCTAAAGCAAAAAATTTTTGTATAAAAACAATTTATTGTTGCACATATTTAAATCAATATCAAGTATCACAAACATGCAATGAATTGAGAAGAATTGCAATTTCTATTACAAAAAAATATAATTATTTAATTATTTCTATTAAAATTTTTCAGGTATAACAATATTTAATTGATAAGAAATATATTTAAAAAAAATAGTATTTTATCAGAATTGTAAATAGATAATGTTCATTACATTAGCTATTTATTATCCCACACTAAAAGCATTTTATTCTTAAGTTATTTTAATTGACTTTCGAGTGCCATGGCTTACAATAATGTTAGATCATCACAACAGATTTTAGCCTAAAATTAAATGATAAACTTTAGATGATTCGTATTCTCTACATAATTCATCTAGTAAATATAGATATACGTAATACGCGTGTAAGCAAATGATTCTCGCGGTTCCATATACAGATATACAGACCCAAGCAAATGCATTTGATACAAAGCATTGCAACTAAATATCTATTTAATATATTCGTAAACATGTTTCTTTGTACCAAATGCAAACTTCAAAGGCAACAAGCACCATTTTATTAAAATATTAAATTACAAAAGTTTATAGCTTCAATTAACAAAATTATTTTTACATAAAGCATGTTATCTGCTAATTCCAATTGGTATTTTCAATTTTATGAACGTATTACATTTTTGATAATGCGAATGATTAATTATAAAAAAATACAAGATTTAATAAATTTAATAAAGTAAATTTAGATTGATGCAGTGTACACAATTATTGTTCAGAGTTAAGCTAATTAGTTTATTGTAATTGATAATTGAAATTAAAGTTAACAATAAGATAATTTAATTATTATTTTAACCTT
Organism: Ormyrus thymus; assembly: GCA_035582935.1. NCBI lineage: Eukaryota > Metazoa > Arthropoda > Insecta > Hymenoptera > Ormyridae > Ormyrus > Ormyrus thymus. The sequence goes on along the minus strand of JAWWEM010000010.1, from coordinate 17,354,837 downwards.
TAATCGTTGGAGCATCATTACTAGCTACATAATGGCTTTCTAACGATCCAAGTCAGGGTTAAAATATTTCAAATCATAAATTTCAATTTTCAACAGACTTGCATACCAATATACCAGCTGTAAAGCATTTACATCGTGGCATAAACCTAAAAAATTCTATTTAAAAGTTTTAATACTTTGCTTAAAAAACATATATAAACTAAACAGAAGAGATTTCCTTTCCTCTTGGAAAAGATTCGATAACACTTCCGGTTCGATAGTCTGAATTTCAGGGTGCTTTCCACTGTACCTTTTACCCCGTAACCCACTTCTCCCGCACATAAACAGCACATTACGAGTAGCTCCTCGACGGAGCGCCACTCCTTCAGCCGGCACTGAGTACATAAACAGTCCGAGCACGCGGACTTTCTAGGTCCCTGGTGGACGTCTATAGTTAAAAAGTGGCGGCCGGCGATCATGACTGGGTCTTCCAATTTTAGACCCAACAACAACAAACGGCGAACACGCTGCTGCTGATACACTTGGGGGCGGTCGAGGCGGCGGTGTGCCTGGTGCTGCTCATCTTCGCGACGGGCTCGTGGCCGGCGGCCGGCACCTGGTGCGTGCTTCACGGGTTCCTGCTGGCGCTTCTGCATCCGGTTGCGCTCTGGACTGTCACCGGCCTCAATTGCGACAGGTACTTACTTCAAATTCATTATAGCGTGTCCTTCTCGTTTTCTTTTTCTATTAAAATAGTAAAGTAATAAAATAATACGGCTCTTCAAACGTCCAACATTGAAGATTCCTATTGGTCAAAGTGACACTGAACCGTAAATTTTGGCAATAATGTCACTTGATTCTGCTGCCTTGAAATTTGTGAACACGATTCGAGTGTATTTAATGCTTTGTGAGTTTTGGCGCTTTACATCATTTATGAAACAAAGCTTCCTTAGAAAATGAAAAAGACCTGCCTGCTGGTTTGTCAATCAAATTTATACTTGTACCGGTGTGCAATGAAAGTAGTAGAATCTGGCAAATGTTATATGAAATCATGCCAAGAATCAACATTTGCTTTAGAAAAAGAAAAATTTATCTAAATAAATCTATATAAATTCGTTAAATTAATAATTTCAGGTATTATTAATCGCTTGTCAGTTTTATTATGAAAATGGCAACGGGAAGTGTTTTGAATAGTGTGACAGTAATTATGGATCTTTTAATTTAAATGACAATAAGCTTAAATAAATTAGTTTCAAACTAAAAATAAAGAGTCTATTAATCTTCAAAAAAAAAGCGTTATTACTTTGAGTACAACTACAGTTCTAAGAATAAAACAAAGCTTGTATTATTAGAAATTGAATATATCCATTTTTAGAACTCGTAGAATGTCGACTACGTTTGATACACGTCCGGTATCGCACGCAAGCTTGCTCTCGTGAATGTAACACGTGAATTCAGACATATCAGACATATATACATACACGTGTGCACTCACACAGGACGCAGGCAGGAATTTTTTTTCATTATTTATTCCGCTTTGTCCGTGCGTACACTCATGCCTGCCTTCCTGTCAATACATTCGATGCTTTAAAGCTCATAAAAGGCATTGTAATCCGCTGGTCATTGGATACGTCCTGTATCTGCAGTATCATAGAACGGCGGGTAGCAAAGAAGGCGTAATATTTCATTCCGTTTCTTCCCCCCGAGCTGAAATTTGTTGTCCGCCGACTTTAGCAATAATCCGAAACGAACATTCAGGTACTACGCAATCGCCGCGCCACTCCACTACACGGCCCTAGTCTCGCCCCGGCGAGTGGCCCTGGGCCTGGCGATGTCCTGGGCGGGAGCCCTGCTGCTGTGCCTGCCGCCCTTCTCCGGCCTGGTGCCCCCGTACCGCTACGTGCCGGGCCTCGGCTGCTGCGCCCCGGACTTCGGCAACGGCGGCTGGGGCTCCGCGGGCGCCCTCTACGGCGCCGCCTACGCGTTCCTCGGCCTCGGGCTGCCGGCCCTCCTCGTCACCGCGTGCAACCTCCGAGTGCTGGGCATCGCCAGGTATCACCGGCACCGCATAGCCAGCGCCATCTACGAGGTGACGCTCAGCGCCCAGGTGACCATCACCCACCAGCGGAACCCGTTCTTCGTGCCGGCCGTCACGGCGCCGGCTGCCGGTGGACCGCCCAGGTTTCATAGTGCTGCTAGCACGGTATGTCAAATGGATCTGTATGTATTATGTCTCCCTTAGCTTCGTCCACTCCTTTGGCGAGGATCCAGAAGATCCGAGGAAAATGATTTTTTTGCTGGGAGAGCCAATGGTGTTTAATAAATTTTCTGAATTAACAATATTAAGGCAGGGCAATCAGTTTTAGACTTGCGTTTATTTTTTCTTTCGGGTAAAGATTGTTCATTCATCCGATTCGATTAATAAAGAATCATTTCAGATATTAAAAACGCGTTAAAAACATTTATTTCATAATCGCGTCAATGATGGAAAGGAGAATTTATTTTTGATACTTAATCATCGCGATTAAATAAAAATCAAAAAAATAATCTCTTATAAAAAGGTTCTAATAAATCATTATCTGACGTACGGCATAAAAAAGCAATCAGTCATCCCTTTACCTTTCTTTAAAGAGGAATCAAAGAATCTTATCGATCGTAATTCTTTCTATACTATCTATAGAGCCGAAAAAAGATATCCCGTTGTTGTAGAAATAAATAGCTTTCGAAAAACCCGTCGAGTATTTGTTTTTAAATAAATCACGGGGTGTCCGTATATTTTTAGTTACAAAAAAAAGATTATCGCATTTTGTATTACAAGCATAATTGCAAATATATACGCTCAACAAGGTATTAAGGGATTTACTGAAATTCAGTAATGTCTGAATACCTCTTCTCCTAATCCAAGGCTTAACCCCGTCTCTCAAGTATTACTTCATTTCCCAAAACCAAACTCTCACGCGCATAAAAATAAAACCGAAACCTCTCCAGCGAAAAAATCATTACCAAAAACGTTCCTCGTCATCTCCGAGTTAAGAATCTATTGGCTTGCCCAGCTCCAACCTCAAGCCGGTCACCAGACTCGATCCCGCCCATTAAATTCGCATCGCGTCCCCAGGTGATGCAGCTGGTCGGCTCCCTGTACCTGCTGTACTTCCCGTACTGCGGCCTGATCCTGTGGGAGGCCTGCGGGGGCGGCGGCGGATCCGGGGCGGGCGGCGGCTTCGCCGGCAGCCTCGGCGGCAGCGTCGCCACCTCGCTCCAGCAGCAGCCCCGCGCGAACGGGCACCCGCGCTTCGCGTCCTTGGCCTCGCTGCTGCTCGCCTGCTCGCCGCCCATCAACGGCCTCCTCTACGGCCTGAAATCACGAACCCTCAGGCGCTCCGTGCAGAACTACTGGCGGAAAAAGGCCACCAAGTCCGAGCTGCAGCAGGTAAGAGGGCGAGCAGAATGCCCGGCTCTCGGGGCTGGCGTGCCGGGGGACCGTCTGTCTTTCTTCGGAATCAATCCGCGGGACGGCGGGGCTGATCTACTTTCGAGGGGATTTCTTCTTTAATTGAATTTCCCATCTGCCCCGGCTAAATATAATTACCAGTGCTTTAAAACATCAAGATAACGTTTCGCAGAAATGATGAGCCTACGTATAGTCTTTATTGCTGCGCTAAAATTAGGAATAAAACAAATTGCTTACAGTGAGATTTAATAATTCTGCGTTATAAATAGAGAGCATTTATTATGGCTTTACGAAAAATTGGTAATGCAGAACAGTAATGATTTGAGAAACTTTAATCCACTGGCCTTATTTAGATCTCTGTAACATATTAAAACGTCACATCTATCACAAATAAATCCTTTTAGAGATTACACCTACTGGACCATTGCTTTTACCAAACAGATTAAGATACTGGTCATAAAGTTTAGCAGCGCTATAAACTCGATTACGATGTAATAAATCAATCTTGTATATAGTACGAATAAAAGTCATCAACAATAAATTAATTTGATCCTTCCCTGGTAGAAATCTTACGTAGTTTTTGACTAATGAATAGCCAGAAATGCCATTTTTGGCTTAGTTTTAACTATAGTCGCTGGCTAAGCATTGCGTACTTTCGTCACGCTTTTGAAGCAGAATGCGGCTGCTTTCTATTTAGTGACCAATTTTAAATAAATTAATAAATAAAGAAAAGATTAATAAATTAATTAATTCATATATTAATAAATAAATTAATTCATAAATTAATACATAAATTAATTCATAAATTAATAAATAAATTAATTCATAAATTAATAAATATGTTTTTTTATTTAAAAACATAGTTTGAAAAGTTAAAAAATGAGTTTTTAAGAGGTTATGTATTAGCAACAGAGGGTAACCTTTAGCCTTTTTAGCACTATCTAGTGCTTAGCCAGAAATTAGAAAATATAAATCTAATGATTCGCTTAAAAAAATTAGGTGGTGCTTAATATTTTAACTAGCGGGACTGCTTTCTTTTCTACCAGGGATTCCAATAATTTTTTTAAAATTCATAAATTGAAATGTTTCTTGATCATATTCTTAGCAATTTAATGCATTAAATGTCATCAGATAGTTGGCAATCCAATGTAATACTTAAATCCTCTGTATCATTTATATCCAAGAATTGCACTCCAGTTTCCTCGACAAGGTATAATACCTTTTATAAGAAAAGAGATAAAAAGGATTTAAATAAGAGGATTTATCCAGCAAATCTTGACGACTTTAAGATGATCCTTTTGATCGACTAAAAAGAAGCTTCCGATTATCCCAAATATAGAATCAGAAGACTTGCGAGGAAAATGATTGCCAAATGAAAAAACATGATTCGACAGCACTGCAAGGTAACTGAAAACAACAAAGACCATAAAACACGACGCATCTGTTCCCAGGAGATCCAGGCGCGCACTCCAAGCGCGGCAGGCTCCAGGCGGCCGTCCGGAAGCGGCCCGAGCTCGTCGTTCTTTCCGTTCCCGCCGCTCCAGCGCCGCCTGAGCGAGGCCCTCATCGCCCTGGGCAACTGCAGGGCCGGGGCCGGCTTCGGCAGCGGCAGCATCGCCGGGGTCTTTCATCGCAGCAGGCTCCAGCCGGCCGCCTCGTGCAACACCCTCAGAGTGCCAAACGCCGAGCTCGGTGGGTCTCCAATCAAGCTGCATTCCGCTCGTCGCGCCTGATTTGCGCAGTAGCGTCTTTCCAGCGCTTTTTCTAACGATATCGGAGGGAAAATGAATTGTGGGTGTCGTTTCGTCGAGGCGCGAAGGATTCAAGTTTCGAATTTCGAGTGGAGCGCGGGGAAACAATTAGCTATCAGAGAAATTAAAGACCTCGTCAGCTATCGTCTCGAAAATTGAAATAAACGCGAATTGAAAATGGTTTCTGAGCGCCGCTTTAAACCGGTATGCGCAATTAGCGCGTGAAAACGCAAACGTCAGAAGCGATTGGGGGAGGGTTTTTGAAGAGCCATAACTCGATTAAGAGTTCCATTTGCTTAAGTGGTGTTTCCTCGGAATTAGCAGCCGTGTTCTACTCTCGGGCGATCGGGGCTGCATTCGGGGGAGCCAGTTCTGTGTATACCGCGCGCGCGGCGAGAGCGAGAGCATTGTGTCGCAGTTAATTGCGCGCAGTATCAATAATCTAGCCTTCTCGCGAGAGAGTGCTGCGGTCTGGGTCACTGATCGGCAGGGCTGCGGCTCGTATTATCGATCCCCGATGCAGCCCGGCTGCGCGTGCCGATATTGCGAGGTTGGGGGCGGAGCAATTATGCAGCAATCGCCAGTCCTTTTCAGGCGCGAATGATGAATGGCACTTATTGTCCTTTCGAGTTTGTCGAGATCTGCATTTCTCTCGTCATTGCATGCACCCTGCGGCCTGAGTGTAAGCTCGGTTTTGTCCCTCGCACCATTTTCTAAGGCAAGCGCGTCAGTTGGATTTCAAGGGGACGTTTTGGATAAACTTTATATAATCACAATTAGCCAAGATCTGATGAAATTATGCGAACGATAATATGTATTTTGAGCGGTGCTTGCTTGATGTACTGGAACAAAGTTAATAAGCAGAATTCTGGTATTGCAAATGTAAATATTCTTCTTTAAGGAAAAATTTTATAAGATACCAATCATTTTTTTTTTTTTTTTGTTCTTCATGCAATTTTAATAAACAAAGGCTCATTTTCCCTATTGAATCATTGTTTACAAAGTTACCAAACCAAACTTGTAATAGAGAGTACGTCTATTTACGCGATACAATTCAAACATATTGTAAGTAAATAATTAGATTCACTAACATGCAAACAATTATTTAAGAAATAAAATAAGCCCTTTTTTATTAAAATTGAATAAAAAATAAAAAAAATGATTGGTTCCTGACTAAATTTTTTCTTAATGAACAATATCTACATTTATAATATCAAAATTCTTGTTATTAATGTTTGTTCCAATGTCAAATACTCAACTATAAATAGAGCGTCACTTATATAATATATAAGATCTTAGCTGATTAATTGTGGCATAATTTTTTTCTAAAAGGACTACCTTAAGGATCGTTTTATTTTTAAGTCATTTAAAAGTATTTTCAGTTTCTGTTTTTATTTTCAGTTTCGTATAAATTTTTATTTCGCATAAAGCACAGATTTATCCTATTTGTCTTACTGGGCCTGATGGAAAAGTTTTATAAGTGAGTTCACATGTTATTTTATTTATACAGATTTGGTGATTCGGTGTAACAAAAAAATAATAATTGCATTTTTGCGGCATCTGTACTAACGTATTAAATAAAAATAATTTTATTTTTACTTAAAACAAGTGAAGGTTTTAAAATTTGCTTAATTTTCGAGTTTTTCAAATTAAAATAGTAATGCAAAAAAATTAACTTTTTGTAGCTGATAAAATATTGAATATTTCCAATTACTTTCATTTAAAATTAAAATTAAAAAAACTTGTAAAATGGTTGAATTTGACAATCTCTGTTTTAATAAAATTTATCGTAATAGATGACACAATACTTGCAATAATTGTATAAATAAGTTTGAAAATAAAGAAAAATGAAAACAAACATACTCGAGACACATTTAGATCAATATCTGCTCATGAAAAAGAAGTCGTCTAAAACCCTAATCATTATTCTATCGCTAACAAATACTTGGAAACGAGATTCGGAGAATTCATGATGAGGGCCTGTTCTCGATTTATGCTATACATATCTCGATGAGATATTTTCTTCGTGCTGCGACTTAATGTAGCCTGAAATCCCTCCCCGGTCTTTTGCGCGGTTCAATACTCTTATTACGTATAAATAAAAATACATAGAGCGACCAAATCATGAGAATCTGAAATTCCAATCTCGACCACTGCTATGAAATTCATAACGCACGACATCCCTTAATTTCCGTCTGTACTCGACATGTGTGTATATGCGTTCGATTGTCAACAAGAAATAGATAAAATTCAGCTAGACTCGCAATCCGAATTTATGAAGCTTTGACGGATGAAAATGAATAAACGCTGTGGTTGCATATTTTTTTTCTAACATACCTCAAGAACGCTTAATTTAACAATTCAATGTTAAAAAAATTGTTAGAAGAAAATTTATAAAAAAAATTTTGAGCAGTGGGATTGTTTTTTTTCACAAAAAAGCATTTAATACCTTCAGTAGCGTTGTGAAAATTGTTCAGGAAAAAGGTAGAAGTTGACGCGCGTCACGCTTGATTTGATTCCCGAGCATTTTCATAAATTTACCTTTTCCAATATAACGAAGGACAATTTTCGCAAATCACTTCAGACGCGAGCGAAATTGAAAAAAAAGGCTGAAGAAAAAAACTGACACCCGAGTCGCCCCTCGTCATAAATTCGGACTGCGGGCCTCGCCTTCCCGAGGCGGAATCACTGATCTAACTAATGATTCTGGGTACGGCGTCCATAAGCCGAGAGCGGCCGGCTGGTGAGGTCGAGCGCGAGCGCCGTCAGCCTGATGGCGGCCCACTACCGTAACGACTTCGTCGTGGGCGGCGGGATCGCCGAGAGCGCAGCTGCCGCCGGCAGCCTGGGCAACGGGACGCCCAAGAGGAGCCCGAGGATCCTCATCACCCGGGCCTACAGCGAGGAGAGCCAGGACGGCGGCAGCCCCCTGCTCAGGAGGCACTTTGCCGCGCCCATCTCCGCGCCTCCCTGCGAAAGTAAATATACAGCTGTGCGCGCTGGCCGCCGGGCGAATTATGTGGGAGTCGTCGGCGTTTTACGAGCGGGAGGAAATCACTTTGGAAAGCGGCCCCGGAACGCTGTTGGGATTGGCCGCTTTTCTTTATGGGAGGACTTTAGAGACCGACGCCCGGAATGGTATACGGATTCGGAGTGTTCGAACGTTCGAGGGCTGCTTCAAACGCGCGCAAAGTATTCGAGGCTGCGTCGTTTTTAATTAACCAATCAACAGTTTCAACTCGGATGTACGTGGTTAGTTTTTGCTTTAAAGTGAGAATTAGTACAGTCCATTTTAACTTGTTAAAAAAAGTCCTCGGGACAAATATGTTCAGCTATACGCGGGAGCATCAATCGATACCATAAAATCACTTCCGAATTTGGAATTCCTTTTGACAAAAAATTTCACCTTTTTATTCATTTTCAAATATTTAATAACAGAGCTTGTGATCGATGGCCTGACAATTCAAATTTCACTAATAAGAATTGACTTTTGTCAATTCGAGTGAAAAAGTTACTCTTTTATTGAATGAATAAATAAAGATAGCGGCGCGAGCGAAATCGTTATCGTATTCTTTTTGATTGATAGGCTGAGAGTCCTTCTTTATCGTTACTATCACTCCAGAGCGGTTCTCCTCGGAGGAAGATAAATCCCCCGCCGCAAAATAAATGTCTAATGGATAGCTCCCTCTTGCGGAAAAGCGGTCATCGCCTTAAAATACCGCAAGCCCCGGCCTTTGCGACGAAAGTGCACCGCGCAGATCCGAAAGATTGTTCACTCCCGCAAACGAAATGTAGCTTTACTCGCCAAAAAGCCAAACGGCTCCCTCCGTAACCGCAAAGCTTTAGAGCGCAGGTGGCGTCACCGCAGCACCGAGAGCGACAGCAGCACGGGGAGCAGCGACGTCAGCGTCTGGACGACGGGCGTCCAGGCGGCGAAGCCCCCCTCGCGCTCCGGGCCGAACCTCAAGAGCTCGGACGGCGCCTGGCCGGGGGGCGGCAGGCGCTTCACCCGCGTCAAGACCCTCGAGGAGGGCGCGGCCGTCTTCTCCGCGATCGCCCGGCTCGGCGGCAACGGCGGCAACAACAGCGAGAGCAGCGACACCGCCACCGACACGACCGCCACCACCACCTCGACCCTCGTCACCAGACCCCTCGCCAACGTGAGTAGGGAAGCGATGCACGCTGGCTTGCGATTCATGCGAATGAGAAAGATGCCTGCTGCGACTGAGACGGCTGCCTTCGCAAATAAGTCGAAGGTGCAGCTGCTTTCGCGCGGGCTTTCGTGTAAAAGCTCCTTTTCAAATAGGAGCAGCTGTAATTTGATTTTTTATTAAAAATGCCCTTATACCATCCAACCCTGCGAGCTCCCTATTCACGAGGGATGTCACGCGCACTGAGTACGTGGCATATCGCGGAATCGACTTGGAATGACTTCGAAGCTCACCACAATACTCCAGGGCGCGCGTGCCTTTTAAGATGATCACTTTCTCGTATTATAGGGGCGCTTTCCCTTACGAACGGCGCTGATGGATTTATCGTCGGTGACATCAAACTTTGATTTTCTTATTATTCGTTGCTCGGTATTTTATCTCTGGTATTCATCGTAAGCAGAAATACATACGCGGCTTATTATTTATATGTCCGTATACTCGCAGCAAGAAAATCCTTCATTAATCAAGATCGCCGCGATAAGAAGCGATAAATATTTACAAGGGATGATCATTTCCATAACGAACTCCCGCGCTTAATACTCCCGCGAGGTTAACTGCAGAAGTAATCTCTCGATTGCACGTTGTCAAATAAAAATCTGTATCCCCTCAATCCGCGATCTCGCGCCGCTGATTAACGGGGCGGCAGCGGCAGGGAAAAATGTCCGCTCGTAAAAAGTGCAGTCGTCCGGGCCACCTGTTGCAGGAGCACGAGAGCTTCGCGAGCGAGCCGGCGGCGTCGGCCAAGGACGAGGAGGCCGACGGAGGGGGGAGGGAGGCTCGCGGCGACGCCAGCGGCAGTTCCAGCAGCAGCGGCTGGAGCGGCGCCGAGGACGCCGCCGAACAATCTGCCGGAGAGGAGAACTCGCAAGACTTCACCGACGACGGCCTGGTCATGCGCCCTCTGGGAGAGATCATTCGTAAGTTCGGCCCTTCAGAATTATACGATTCGGGTAAATTCGCTTGGTAGATGTTGTTGATGCGTAGCTGGAAAGCATTAGCAGGACTGTTAGCTCAAGCATGCATGGCAGCGGCGCTCTTGAGCTTTCGAGAGCTATCTCGGGGCGTTTTTATAGCTCATGAAAAGCACGCAGCGTTTCAGTAGCGGTTTAACTTTTTATTCGGTAAATCGGGAAGAATTTAAAAACGTCAGCCGGAAGCTATGCGAGAACAAAATGTTCATAAATATTTAAGAGTAGTAAAGTCTGTTTTAGGTCAGGCGTTGCACATACTTTTATTGCAGTTCTATTACTCGTTCTTTTCTTTATTTAATGTTAGATTCGAAAATTCTCAAGTATTTATGTTGAAATATTAGTAAATTGTTCTTCAACTAGAAAGCAGTCGATCGCTGAATTAAAAAAAAAACGGAACGATCAAAACTAAATTTTCGCCGCCGAATTATATCTATTATCGAATTCAAAGTCGTCGAAGCAAAAGCGCCGCTGCGAGATTACCCAGCGGTCTGGAATGGCTTGATTTTGCAGAAAACGGACAGAGCCCGAGCAGCCCGCAGGAGGAGACGCGTCCGGCGACGCGGCGCTCTCGCCGGAAATCAAGAATCATCCGCGAGGCCGAGGTCGCCTCGACTGCGGAGCAGCTGCGGCCCCTTTTGACGTCGTCCTCCTAGCCACTACTGCTGCCCTCGCAGGAGCGCCAGGAGCCGAGGAGTCGGCCCAAGCCCGTCTGGATTTAAATGCGACTGTCTGCGCGAATAGATCCCTTTCCTGCCGCTGCGCGAAAGGCCCGAGGGAGCGCGCTACGGCTCCGGTATCCTCTCTGTTCTTATTCTTTAGCTCTTCGTTCCGTTTTATTTTCCTTCGAGATAACGCGTGCTGCGGATGCGACCGATAGGCGGCTTTTCTTTTATCTTCGACGGCCTCTCGGTCGCTGACGAGATGTGCGACGGCGGATAAAGAATCCAATGAAAGTCAATAAGGTAGGAAGAGCAGAGTTTTTTAGATTATCGGAATTTTGACCTGCAATCCAGTCCAATGGGAAGATTTTCCGTGTTACGCTTGGAAAGTTTTTTCCGCGGATGTCGAAAGAAGACCGTCATGTTTTATTAAAATTAATTTGCAGACTCAATTTCTCTAAACGAAAAGAGACTTTTCTATATATAATTAATTCTTTATAATTCTATACATTATTTTCCAGTAAATTGTCGAACCATACAAACTATATCTTTGCATTTTCGTTCTGCTAACGTGCAATAGATTGTAGTGCTAATTCTTGTTGACTTTCATAGTCGTAAATCATAGTCTTGCGTTTCAAGCCAATGAAACTTTGAACCTCGAAGTAAGAAAAATATTAGTGAAACTTAACTGGCACTTGTGTTTACTCGAAAAGCTGTAATTATTGAAAAATTAGTACGGAAGTCCAGCGGAAACTCGCGGCGGGTTTTGAGTGGCAAATGCAAATTGTAAAGCACGTATTTACGTTGACTGACGTTCGGAAATTCGAGTCTCATCGAAATCCTAAACTCAATTAAGCGTAGAATTTTCGACGTCCTCGCAGAGGTGAAGTGAAGCGGCGAGTCGTTTTCAAATACGAGTGCTGGAATTATTTGTGATCTTGTTGGCACGTTCGTCTCCTTCCCTCAAAGTTGTTATGTTTTTTTTTTTATATTTTATCGTACAGTATATGCTTTTGTTTTTTAAGCTCTCTTTAAGGCAAGTATGCTTGTTTTATATATATTATGCTGTAAAAAGAAATACTTTTTTATTCTGTAAAATTTTTATATTATCCGTTTAATATATAAAGAAATACATATTTCTCTGCATACTGACAAATAAGAAACTGAAACTTGGACATAGAACTTATAGTTTCACAATGACGAGCTAATGGATATTAGAAAAGATGTGTATTTTAAAAATTCTTGAAAAAAATATTTTTATAAGGCAAGGTTTAAATATCTCTAGTTCGAATTTTTCAAAAACTTTGTTCGCGTTTATAAACGTTAAATTCGTTATTCTTTTCTATAAAAATTATCATTTCCGTTAATAAATTCGGCCCTTTTGAAGAAATAATTAAAAAATCTTAAAGAAAATTTTCGTCTTAAAGAAAAATTTCAAAGTACAACTGAAGAAAAAAAAATGTTACAACACTATTATTATTTTCTCAAGACAAACCAAAGCAACAAGCAACGTTCCTCAATGCGTGTGATAAAGGTTTGCGCGCACAAGCACGCCGTTATTACGCGTTCAATAAATATGTATTCAGAGAGAAAATAAAGTAAAAAATGAAAACTGACACATTCCTAATATTATAATATATTTTAAAAGCTCTGCTCCCGTCGCGGAGCATCGTTTTATCGACATATCCTGAAATTATATTTTTATACTTCCATGCGGTCGCCCAAATTGAGCATCGATTTGCGGTGTTCTTAATTAAGGCGATGATAATAAAAGCAAGAGTTCACATGCAGGAACCACATGCACACAATTCTCACAAATTCATCTTACTGCATCTTCATCTTAAGCGTCCATTCGCTTAAATAAAAAGTCACGTTAAATATATAATCGGATCGGTTTGCTCGATGGTGCATTCAGTCCAGTTTAAACTAATTATCATTTGAAAAATTTCATTTGACATATTACTACTAAAGTCAATTCGTGTAGAATAGTATGATTTACAGAAATATTCAGAATGTTCTTTAAATATTGTATTTATATGAAAAAAATTACTTCTAATTTATTAACTCCAGCTATTAAAATTTGATATAAAAAAACTTTAAAACTGATTGAATTACAGTCCAAGAAATAAAATGACATGTTCATTATCTACAATTAAACCAAATTATCTTCGTGCCGATGAATATTTCGAACTTTAATTATTTATTCAAGTCCTTTGTTTTCGTATCTCTAAACTTTTCGATGTCTATAGAGTATACAATAGTTCATTTGCTGCATTCTCTCGAAACAGAAGATAAAACTACTATAAAAGTGAGTTAAAATTTTCGTATAAGAAATTCATATTTTCATACAATATTCAAATATTTTTTTCATAGAAAATCATAATTAATTATTTAGATATAAATATTCATATTAATTATTAATATGATAAAAAATTTACAGATAAAATCTCTTTTAGTTTGCCCAATAGTAAGAAAAATCAATAAGTAAGAAAGTATCTTTCATTCAACATTATTCTATTAATTTAATAATCAGTCTTTTATTTAATAAACGTACACGGAGAAAAATTTTCTAGAAAAAATTACAATAGTACATTTTAATTTGATCACAGACTGTAAAAATCCTAAAA